>JBAWJQ010003399.1:0-620794 GCA_037783105.1 Bactrocera zonata | reverse complement strand
GATGAAATTGATTTGGAAGAATAAATAAAGAATTTTCAAAATAAATGCAATGTCACCTTATTTTTTCGGGCATATTTGCGGCGTCGTTGTGGCGAATTTTTCGAAATGATCTTACAAGATCAAATTGACGCACGAACTGAAGCCGCTTGACGACCAGAATCGTAGCATGTTCGTGAATCGGTTTAAGCAACAACTTGAAAATGATCCATCAAAAAATCATCTTCAGCAATGAGACTCATTTATGGCTAAATGGCTTCGTCAATAAGCAAAATATGCAGTATTGGTCAGGAAGCAATCTACACGTACTGCATGAGTCACCATTGCATCCCGCAAAAAATTTCGGTTTGGCGTGGTTTATGGACCAACGGCGTCAGATTGCCCGTACTTCCTCCGTGATAATCGTGACCGGCACAATACTTTAAAAGAGAATCGCAACAAATCAATGATAACCCATTATTTTTAGCCCGAATAGAATGATGTGAAAACCAAGTTTGGTGAACGTGTTATCTCACGAAATGGTCTAGTCAGTTTGACGCCATTAGACTATTTCCTGTGGGGCTACGGCAAGGCTATGGTCTATGTCAACAAGCCAGCGACGAATATCGAAGGTGAAATTGCAGAAGTATCGACCGATTTATGCTTGAAAACCGTCGAAAATTTGATTCAGCGTTTGGACTTCGGCAAACTGGTGGCTATGCAAGAGAAAAGGAGTTCCATACATAATGTTATCTGATGTACATACTTTCACAGGAATAAAAAAATTATTTATCACTCAAACCTTTTTTATTTTATTTAAAAATTTGCAAGAAAGACCACGTTTGTCTCAATAAAAGGATTTTGACCAATCTTTGTTCAGTGGATACGGTAGAGGCTTAAATGCCAACCAGGTTGTTTAGAGAAATGTGAGGGAATCATGTCTTCAAATTGCTTAAATCCATAAAGTGGCCAGTCTTTTATTTTTGTTACATTTTGTTCAATAAAAGCAGTATGCAGAGCGGAAGAAAAATCATTATCGCCAAGATCATGGACTCAGTAGATCTTTACGTTCCCCATATGAACTTTAATGAAGCTAACCTAAAGTATATCTGATCTTACATATTAGAAAAAAGTAAATAATTTGTTATCATATGGATTGCGTGGGAAAGAAGCTTCAAATTATCCAAGTCAGTTAACTAACCTGTGTCTATAATAAAGAAAAACTTCATTGTCGCTCGAAAAGTGAGTTTGATATAAGCCTTTCACTTTCTGTAGATATTTGACAATCCGTAAGATTTTAGACTGATCAAGTAAACGAAAGGTGAAAATGTTGATCATTCAGCTGAAGGAGAAACAAACGCAATTGAGCTTGCAAAATGGGAAATGATCATCGTGCACCTTCCAGAAACACGCTGGAAAGACTACTGTGATATTTGTGCAGGGAAAAAAATGGTTTTATTTTGGTACAGAGAACAAAATGGGTAGAAATGACAAGCTTGTACAAGCGCAAATTGCAATTTGGAAACCTCACAACAACATTCTCACTCGCAAAAAAAACAACAAAAGAGACTTTTAAGATATCCGGAGGCAATGAAGTAGCTGAAATTGACCACTTACTTCTCAAGCTCTGAAGAAAAAGTTGGATAACAGGCGTACGCAATCTCAGAGTACCCACACTGACCACTGTATAGTAACGATTCAATTGGGACGTAAACTCTGAAACGTAAAGAAAACCAAAAGAGTTATGGCGAAAAACCCTACTAATTTTCAAAAACTTAAAAACTGTATAAAAATTACGGCAAATAAGGTCGCTCATACAGATGCAGGCATATGAACACCAATAAACAACCGTCATTAATCATGGTTGCGATCAGCCATAACAAAAAATACAAGTAATCCATGGAGAACAATACAGCTATCCCTATTTTTTTTTAATGAAAATGCACTTTTACTGTAACAAAACGGTTGCATATGAATTATTCGAAGTATTGCTCATCACGAGTCACAACCTTTTCCCATCTTCCTGGCAAAGCACGAATATCATTACGATAAAACTTTTCACCTTGTGATGCTGTCCAAGAATCCAGCCATATTTTGTTGTTATCTTGTGCTTCTGAGCTAGACCTTGTGCCTTCGAACGGAGCAACTAATAATCAGACGGTGAAATAGTATGTAGGTGGGGAGGGATTTCTTACTTAAGTATTTCGAGGTTGCTTTTAACGGGTTTGGCAACGTGAGGTCGAGCGTTGTCATGTAGCAGATCATTTATTCGTTCCTCGTTTGGTATAGGGTACACAAGTTATTATTTGTGAATAATTCCCAGCGCACGCAGTTATTTTGACGTAGCTTGCCGGGTGATACCCAATGCTGAAGCAAGCTCTTCCTGCATTTGACATGGATCTTCATCGACAAACGTCTTCGATTTACCGTTTTCGAAGATGTAAGTAAAAACATTTGACATCTTTCAATAAAAAAAATTGAATTGACATTTGAAGTAGAGAATTTTGTTTTTTATTTTGTAATGCCGAAAGTTTTATTTAAAGCCATTTTTCAATTTTTAATCCCAAATACATACTTATGTTACGAAAATTTTTCAGTTTTAATTAATCTTATGTATAAAAATGAAACGCCTTTTTTATATGTCTGCGAATTCAGCCGGAACCACAGCATGGAAAGACGTGAAAACTTGCACGGCTATTCCTTTAGATCTGGAGAAGGTTCTGACGACTAAAATCATTATAGTTTTCGCAATTTATGTCTATATTTATAACTCTTGAACGGTTAAGCCGAGTTGGCTGAAAATTGTTTATGAAGTTGCTTGGAACTTTGAGACGGGCATAGGCTACCTACCATCGGTGGATGCGACAAAACCTCCCACCCGAGCTTCCGTAGCTTCTGACGAGTTATCAACGAAGTGTGTTGTCTGGCGTTGTCCTGGTGGAACACTACATCCTTCTTGTTGGCCAATTCTGAACGCTTCTAGTTGATCGTCTGCTTCAAGCGGTCCAGTGGTTTGGAGTAGATGGTAGAATTAAGCCTCTGGCCATATGGGAGTAGCCCACAGTAGATGATTCCCTTCCAATCCCACCAAACACACAGCAAAACTTTCCTGGCCGTCAATCCCGGCTTGGCCACTATTTGGGACGATTCACCGGCCTTCGACGACGATCGTTTTCGCACGATATTGTCGTATGTCATCCATTTTTCGTCGACAGTCACCATCCGCTTCAAAAATGGGTTGAGTTCGTTCCGTTTCAGCAGCACATCGCAGCGTTGATCCAGAAAGGGTTTTTTGCGTCAAATCATGCGGCACCCAAACATCAAGCATTTCCATTGTATCCAGCCTTCTGCAAATGGTTTAAAATGGTTTGGTGACTAACTCCCATCTTTTGGGCGATGTCATGAGATGCCAAATGTCGGTCTAACTCGATGTTTTCCATAATTTCATCGGTATTCGTCGTCACAGGCCTTCCACCGGCTGGCTTATCCATGGTGTCATTTTCAGCCGCTCTAAATCGTCGAAACCATTTCTCCGCAGTTCGAAGTGATGGAGTAAAAATTCGCAATCCTGTAATGAATAAGAAAAAATTATATTAAAGGCAAAGAATTGGTAGACCGAAGAAATCTTGTAAAAGTTTCTGATACTGTACACTCTTTAACAAGCTAACAACCCGTTATTATGAACACCCAAAAAAGCAAACTCTCTCATTAAATTCTCATATTTATAGTTGTCTCCTAGAATGCGCACTTCCACTTTCACCAACACACTACAGTTAGCCGTGAACACAGGGTTTCCGATTTCCACAATCGCCCAGTGCATCGGCACTTCAATGCAACAACTTGATGCGATATGAAAATGGAATAAATCATCATCTTAAGGGGATGGTAAGCATGTCTTTGTGAGGGCTAACTAACACACAAACATGCAGCTAATGAATGACAACAATGCATGCCAGTATCAGCAACAAAAACACAATGAACAAACGCTGAGTGTATGGCGGCGATAACAATACCAAAACATTGTTGCAGCTGTCAAGCTGTTGACACTATCAGCAAAATAACATTTTGCCACAATAGCTGAAGAATAGACATACAAGTACACAAATACACACACACACGAATGTGCATGCAAGTGAGAAAGCAGGAAGTTTCAATGGCAGCAAGGCAGGAAGGCAAGAAAGCGAGAAAGCAACTAACAAGCAGACAGACAGTCAAATAACTGTGGGCTCGGATACGTAGCCAGTCTGGCAACGTAGCAATGGCCGGCCAACCTCAGCGCTTCCGGTCATCAGGCCAACGCTACTGTCGGCAACAAAGTGATCAATCAAAATTTTTACGCACTTTAGCTGAGCGCACATACCGCCCTCGCGCCGCAGCACAGGCTCCGCAAAACTTTACTGCTATCAGAAAGCATTCATTGCAACGCACACACTCACATTCTTTGCGCTGTTTTTCTTGTAAACAAATGTTTGTATGTCGTGTAGTCGCTGCGCGCACTCCTTCGCAGTCGCATGCATATTACTCATACGCCCCCGTGGTTGTTTGTTTTGCCAGTTGCCTGCTCGTCAGCTAGGAAGCCCGGCAGCTCGCCGCTCAGTTGGGGGCGTATGGAAATTTATTTAGCCGTTTAACTGCTTAGCTTGTGCGTGCATGTCGGGAAAGCCATAAATATAAAGCAATACCAATAAAAAGCGAAGACACACACACACAGGCATGAGAGTTGTCGCATACACAAACATACATTACACACATATACATAGCCATACGCATGCGACTTAATCCAGTAACACTTTCCCAAAAGCAAAAACGACCATATCAACCGCATCACCATCACTACCCCCATTGCGTATGTATTGCAGTGTTGGTGAGTCAGCGTGTTCGTCGGCGTTTACACTGTAAACTGTAGCTTTTAAGAATTTATTACATAGCTGAACTTGCAGTTACAATAACGGTAAAAGCATTGCTACGCAGTATCAATACTCGCATGAGTTGCGCGTTCAATGGCATTTGATAGCCACTTCCATAGTTACAACGCACCCCACCATTTTGGCATTGCTGGGGAGGGGTGAGGGGGGAGTGTTGGGAGCGGGCGCTGAATTTATGTTGCAGACTTTTTGCATTCATTTTCTTGTTGTTATTGCTTTTATTGTTGTCGCTTTTATTTATGACAATATTGATGAAAGCTCAGTGGTTAACGTTTGTCACGAAAAGCGAATTTAATAACCCCAGTGGGAATTTTGCCATGAGTTGTGTCATTTGCGCCACCAACGTGATATATCGAGACAATTTAACACACATAAATTAGCAGCATTCATTTATAGTCAGCCAGTGATGTTGACTCGCTGCATACTGTGATGAAACATGTCAAATTTCCTCAGATTTCTGGAAGATGGAGGTCGCTATTTATATAAAAGGTTTCCTCCAACTTCGGTCCACAGACGATGGGTTAAATTCGTGTTTGTCTTTGGTGTAAAAGCGTTTCTCATAAAATCCATAAATAGATTTAAAAAGTAGTAATCTGTTATATAATATGCAGAATCTACTTATGGTAGAATGCTAGTTTCAAGTATATGAAATAAATGTAGAAGATTCAGTATTAACCTTTTACTAACGGCATTTTATTTCTAACAACTTGCTAGAGGTCTTAAAATCCGCATACTGTATACTGTATTAAAGTCTTAAGAAGTAAAAGCTAATAAATAAATATGTGAGTAATGGAAGCAGTATCCTGAAGAACTCTTTTTTTAATCAAAGATTAAAATTTGAATAATCAATACTTTATCTTCATTAGATCTCAAATCATGTTGCACATCTGCAAATCATCTCCTTGATCCAATTTTACAATAATTTTTTTTCAATATAGCTCTAGTTGGGTGCATCTCCCCCAAAGGAAACCGAATTTTTTCGTACGAAGAAAATTATAATTTCAAGTGGTTTATGACAACCGTCTGATAACGAATCGTCTTCATGATAATAATAGAAATACCCAACGATTATCTTCCTCCCGCCCAACCAACGCGAGGGGCGCAATCCGCGAACGAGCGGAATTAGCCGAGTCATAAAAGGCAAGAGAGTTTTAAGCGTTGCGATCTTAAGCTGCTCAGCTACAGAAACAAAAATTTCAACAGCCAAAATTAAGAATTAAATTAAAGTTTATAAATTTTAAATGTTACTTCTTAAGAGAAGATAAAATAATCTTTTTAATGGTAAAGAGTGAGTCTGTTAGATCAAATGTGCTGGAATGAGAATTAAAATCATGACATATACGGCGGAATGGTTCGTTTAACTTAAAATTTTTTCTAGAAAATTTTAAAAGTAAGGGTCTAAACTGCCTGATAAAGCGAGCGGGAACGTTAAAATTAATATCAGATAAGAGAGATGAGCTACAGACTGACCCATTCATGAGTTTTACAAGAAATATTATACCAAGCATCTCCCTACGACTAGCGAGTGTCGGGAGACTTATAAGTTTTAAGCGGTTAGTGTGTGGGGGAAGATTTAAACTGCAATCCCAATGCAAATGATTTAAGGCAAAAAGTAAAAACTGTTTTTGAACGGACTCTAACTTATCCGAATGGACTTGGTAACTAGAGTTCCAAACCACAGATGCATACTCTAATATAGGAATCACCAGAGACGTAAAAAGAATTTTTGTGGCAAGAGGATCTCTAAATTCTTTAGACCAACGTTTAACAAAACTAAGAGTGCCTTTAGCTTTAAAAACCGTGGAAGATGCGTGAAGATTAAAATTGAGTTTGAGGTCCATAGTTACTCCCAGATCAACGAAACTACTTACTTGCTCCAACCAAAAGTTTTGTATTGCGTATGAAGTAGGGTCTACAGATCTACGTGAAAAGCATATCGTTTTACATTTTTTAAGGTTCAATGGCATGTCATTTCTATCGCACCAAGAAACTAGGTTGTTTAAGTCTGTTTGCAACTAACATCTTTCGCTGTTTGAAGTATACGTTTTAAAAAGTTTTACATCGTCAGCATATAATAAAACTTTTGAAAACTTTACAACAGATGATATGTCATTAATAAATAACAAGAACAGAATTGGACCAAGATGACTACCTTGTGGAACACCTGAAGGAATATTGATTATGTTAGAAAAATGATCGTTAAATATGACTTGTTGAATTCTGTTACTAAGATAAAAGCAACCCATTTTATAAATATTGTTTGAAAACCAAGAAGATCAAGCATATTCAAAAAAAATTAATGGGATACTTTATCAAAAGCTTTACTAAAATCTGTGTTGTAACCCGCTAATTTATATTGCTAGACTATCATGTATTCAATTCCCTTACACGGCGTTTATCCAAATTTTAGCTGATGGATCTCAAATCATCTACTCTATGAGTTATTGGTACTGGGTATGAGAAAGCCCAGGCATATTGAGGTAACAATAGTTCCGCATCAAAGTTGAAGGCAAAGATGACAGATACAAAGTGCTCTTTAAGGTTGCTACAAGTTTTTCCAAACAATTTTGAATGTAACATTTTCGCTTCATTGTTTTTCCAGTACAGATCTTCGTGCGATAGCTAAAACCTATTAAAACTAGATCTTAACAAAACACGATAAGCCAATAAAACTATATTTTGTGTTTAAATTTTTCAAATTGCTTTTTAGAAACATTTTTTATTTTTGTATTACCCCTAATCATTCCAAAGCCCCTATATTGTCATTAGAATAAGTTGCCACCTCTTGCTGTTCTTGAGGTCTTCTCTATCCCCTTGTGAACAACTCTTCGAGCTCGTGCTCTCGGCGAGATTTGGTTTCAACAAGACGGCGTCATTTCCACATATCGCATGAATCAATGAATTTATTGAGCGAACACTTCGAAGAACAGGTAACTTTACGGCTTAGACCAGCCGGTTAGACACTTTATTGTGGAATTATGTAAAACCTTAAGGGATGAGATTACATTTAAGCTTTTCACTAATCAGCTCGTTCTCACTGCCGTTGGAAAGATGAAAGAATAGCTGTTCAATAATACACATCGCTTAATATTTATCAAAAGAAAAGGTTACACATAGATTGTATAGTATTTTTAAATAAAAGCCGTCTTCTTCGATGAAGTGATTTTGAACTGTCATTTTTGTATGGCGAAATCTTGATGAAAATATGATAAACCACTCAACAGCCGAAATCGTGTGATTAAGTGTCGGTCTGAACATGGTATTACTACGTTTCAGTCGAACTGCTCGAAAGAATCATCAAAAATTGCACTCAATTGATGGACCATCTGAGACGAGACCGCGGCCAACATTTGAAAAATATAATCATCAAAAAATAAACGTCAAAGAATGTTCTTTAGGAGGATAAAAAACATTCCCTATTAAATTTGGAGTTTCTTTGTTTTTTCTTTATAAAATTAGGGAAGCTCCAAGTGGAGCACTTTTATATAACGATTCATATTTCACATAAGTATTACTATTAATTTGCGCCACACTGAGAAACAGGCAGATTTCTCCTCAATCAATCATTTCATATAATGTCAAATTTTTGGCCTGTTAATCCCCTTTTTTATGTTCTAAGGTCATAGCTTCATCCTCCTGTGCCCAAAAAATAAGGTGACATTTTATTTATTTGGAAAACTCTTTATTTACTTATTCTTCCAAATCAATTTCATCCCCTTCAAAGTAATCCCTTCCCGATGCAATGCACTTATGCCAACGGATTTTCCAATCTTCGAAACACTGGTTGTAGTCACTTTCCGGGAAGGCGTTCAGTTCCGTCTTCGCTGCGGCTTGAATCTCTTCTATCGTATAAAAACGGTGTCCCCGGAGCGGTCTTTTGAGCTTGATGAACAGCCAGAAGTCGCAAGGTGCCAGATCAGGAGAATACGGTGGTTGCGGAAGGATATGGGTTGAGTTTTTGGCGAAATGATCACGAATTACGAGGGCAGTTTGGGATGGTGCATTATCGTGGTGTAAAAACCAAGAATTGTCTTTCCACAGTTCTGGCCTTTTTAGGCGGATAGCGTTACGCAAACGACGCATAACGTTCAAATAATATTCCTTGTTGACCGTTTGACGGGTTTGAAAGAATTCATAATGCACAACACCACAATAATCGAAGAAAACAGTCAACATGACCTTGATTTTTAAGCGACTTTGGCGCGATTTCTTTGGTCTTGGCTCTCTTTTGGCACGATATTTGCTCGATTGATCGGTTGTTTTGGGGTCGTAAGCTTAGATCCAAGTCTCATCGCCAGTTATAATGCATTTCATGACACTCTGGTAGTCGAAAAGCATCGTTTCACACACTTCAACGCGACGCCTTCTTTCCAAAAAATTCAATGTTTTCGGTACCAGTCGAGATTTGACGCGCTTGAGCCCCAAAACATCCCTCAAAATGGTATTGGCTGAGCCTTTCGATATGCCAACTTCATCAGCAAGGTCTCTATTTGTTAATCGACGGTTTTTCAACACCAAATTTTTGATTTGTAGATCGTGAACTTCGTCGGTTGAGGTTGATGGTCGCCCTGGACGCTCTTCGTCCTCGACACGTTCACGGCCGGCTTGGAGCTCACTATACCACTTGTAAACATTTTTTTTAGACATAGCCTCATCACCAAAGGCTTTCTGCACCATCCTCAACGTATCCGCAGCAGAAAATTGATTCCGTAAACAAAATTTAATGCAAATTCTTTGCTCAACAAATTTCGACATCGCAAAAAACGAAAAACTCACTTTTAGCAGCTCACAAAACGACACATATCTCAAACACTAATGAATATTTTGACATAAAATTTTACATAAATGTGACTGACAGTACTACCAACCTAAAAAAAAACAAAAATTCAACAAATCCTTCGACGCGCGCAATATAAATTCAAATGTCTTATTTTTTGTACACAGTAGTATATGCTTCGTCCACACCCAGCATGCTCATAAAATGGTAAATTATTAGATAATATTCAGACAAGAAGTCGTTTTTGTATCTCAAGTTAAAGAATCCATCGAGACATCGAACATATAATTATTGAAACGGCATACTATAAGTATACTATACATAGCTCAATAAACGAATTCTGAAAGAGATCTATAAAGGGATTTCAATTAGAATTTTTAATTTCTTCTCAGTTTTAGTTCTAATGTTGGATAATGGTAAACCAAATGGTGGAGCTATTTGGGCTGAGCTTAAAATTATTAATTTATGATATCATAATTCAAATTAGCTGAGTCCAACGAAGCATACTTTATTTCATACCATAGTGCTTTACTGCCTTGTTCTCTTATTTTTATGAAAGAGCTGTCGGTACCCGTTCTCAAAGAGTTATTCAAGCATATTAAGATGTAAGATATTTACTTGACCATCTTTTTCTCCCCGATAAATTTGACAGACCAAAAGACAAAGAAAAATCGGTGACAAAACAAATTTATGTATTTCTAAGAAAGCAGTTTTAGGAATGACATACATATGTATAACAGAAAATGATATGAGTTTTTGCTGGTTCTCCGAAAACATATGAGTTCAAATTATGTTTATATATATAAACATATGTATTTATTGGAATATATGCGCGTTTAAGTAAATTTGTTTAAGTGCCGATTTATGCTTACATTTTCCTAAGCGTCAAAGCTATACAATCAAATTATGGTTGTTGTCTACGCTTATCCGCATTTGTAATCATTATCACCCCAAGTGGCATTGTCGCACTTCTGCAACATCGACTCTACCTTTTCACTAGAACTATGTAGCTTTGTTTAGACATTATAATAGGACAATAAGGCAGTTAGTAGTTACTTATATGAGTATGTGTATGTAAGGACACACACTTATAAATTTGGGCCTTTTGTTAAATTATGATTGATATGTTTGAACTGACATTACTGAGGTGGAGTCAGGCAATTCGATATGCTTGAGTAAACATGGGAAAATAAGTGGGAGAGAATGTCAAGAGAGAAAGAGCAAATGCGATAGTGACAAACCAAATACAACAGTAAAGGTAGGCGCAAGTACAACGCTTGAGTGGAAGTGAAAAGGACTACGATAAAAGCGCCCTGTCATTATAGCTTCATTGTATTTTCCATATAAATATATTTTAGTTTGTATAAGCATTTAAGGCTTTGTGGTTCACTTCACTCTACTTACCGGCCTAATATTTATTACATTTAAGTACCACATTGTGGCCTTTAATGAGTTCGATTGTGTATGTGTATATTATGCGTACATTACAATATGCGTATATCAAACACATGTGTATTTATCTGTACATATGTATGTGTAATCAAATGTACTTTAACCCTATTGTGTTTGTAATCCTGTGTAATGTAAGAATAATCTAATAATTACAGTCAAGGGTCTCAAATACTCAGTTAAGCATTATGTGTTGTGTAAATTACTACATATTTATGTACTTGAGTTAAAACAGATAATCATTAAAATAGCTGAACTAGTAAATTTCGAAATTGTAAAGTGTTGATTAACAAGAAAAAATGTTAACTTCTGCTGCACCGAAGCTAATGTACCCTTCACAGGTCTATTTCTTTTAGTAACTATGTGTCCAGTTTGTATGGAAGCTATATGCTATAGTCGTCCGATCTGAACAATTTTTTCGGAGATTGTGTTATAACCTTAAACAGTAATCCATGTCTAATTTCGTGAAGATACTACATCAAATGAAGAAGTTTCCCATGCAAGCATTTCATTCCGATCGTTCAGTTTTTATGGCAGCTATATTTTATAGTGGTCCAATATCGTTGTTCCGACAAATGAGCAGCTTGTTGAAGAGAAAATGACGATTGCAAAATTTCAAAACGATATCTTAAAAACTGAAGGACTAGTTCGTATATACTGTAAACAGACGGACGCCAGCAAACGACGCCATATTTTACCGCTCTGTTAACATTTCTCTTCAGTAAGGTTTATTTTTACTGTTTTACCAGCTGACCCCGCAACCGTTGTCCTGCGTGAAATTACGTGTTTTGAAATGAAAAGATAAAAATTCATATTGTGTTGATAATCATTTATTTGCGATTTTTCTACATTTTTTTTTTTTTTTTTTCAATGTAACGCAGCTTGATAAACATTTTTTGGTTTCTGTTCCGGTGCGTAAATGTACAGAGAGGATGATTTTCCAACTCGCAAGCACACCACGTATATCTGGCCGTGTGAAAAACATAGCATTTCCAAATGTATGCCACCCACTATACGACTCTCCTATTGATCGTCATCTCAAATCCCATTTTTACTGGAAACGGAATACGTTTGAACTGAAATGGCAAATCGTTAGAACTCAAAAGAAATCCGTAGAATCAAACATTCTGCCCCTTATATTTGATAGATGCGTCACAATCAGATTGCGAAACATCATAACGACAGATACAACTTTGAGACGCAAATGATGCGGTGGCATACCAAGCCTCTCCAAAGAATTTAGAAATTTCACTGGATAATTAACGGTGTCGTCTTCATTGCCATGACGATCGATCGATTTGTTATACCGAAAGTCTCCCGGAATTTGACTTTGAATCTTCCAGTTTAAGTCAACAATGCAGGTATTGGTGGCAGATAACATTGCGCGTGCACTCAAGTAATCGTACTTACGATAATTTGGCCAACGTTCGTATAAACATTCGTGATGAGTCCATCTTTCATGAACTGATAAACGGCATGTGAAATTGATATCAAACCACCGGAAGTATCAACTGGTATTGCCCCTTCTTAGCGTATACGATGAAAATGTTTTCGGCAATGTACTTTTTGGTCGTATCCCATAATTGACGCGGATTTGAAGGCTGATCATCTCGAAAAGTGTGCGAACTTCAGTGGCATTCGAAGTAGCTATCGCATCGTCCATTGTTCGATTCCAGTGATTTCACTGCCGAACATTGAGAAAAAACTCGTAAACATTAATTTTGTTGGTGGCGGTATTTCCACTGGATATGCTGTATTCTCTGGGTAGAAATGGACTCTTTGGTAATTCTACAAATTAACTGCGAGATGCACAACAGTCGGAAAACGTTCATGAATTGCAAAGTAAATATCTTACGAAACGCTTCACTACAGTTCACGTATCGACCGAATCGTTCAAGACCAATAACCGCCATATTGCTTCCTAATTGCAATACGCAACATTGACATGACTTTTGAATGTGAATTAGACAACAGTGGTGAATACGGTACGATCCATGTGTTGAATGCTAAATGTTCTGCCATTGTCGTCTGGTGAGTGGATATCCATCATTTCTAGTTTGTGTTTCCGAAAGAAAAGCACGTGGATACTGTTTCGTGCATTTATTGTCAGACGTACAAACCGAAGTGGATTTGTGGTGTCCGCAAGGTCCATGAACCTTACGGGCTTTCATCACTTCGTATAATACTGGATCTTTCTTTGCATCAGGAATTTCCGCATGATTGAATGATTTCATCAATTTGATCTGGTTTAACCACCATCCAAAGAATGTGTGCGTGCGGCAAACCTCTCTTTAGCCACTCAACAGAGTACATCTAGCATCTAACAGCACCATAAATGCATAAGTTGCTTCACAATAAAGTCCATCGAAGCTGTTGCTTGAAAAGTCTTGCTGTGACATCGTGCCGATCGCTTTCTGATTGACCAAGATCCATAATACCGCATGTGCCTCGGGCTGCTAATGTATGTTGATGCCAAAAAGAACGCCGACCGATATTAGCGCGATCTCTTCTTGGCATCGTAACAAATTTCAATCTGTAACGGATCACTTTCTGTGCAACACACATAACATTTTCACTGAATAATTTTAAAAATTTTTTGAGCAAACGACAAATTTGAATGATTCAAATAATTGAAAAACAAAAAAAAAAAAAAAATTAAAAAAAAATGTTTGTATGGAAAAAAATAACTTTTTGGAATTTTCCTATATTCCTACTTTTCCTCATGAGAAGCATAAAGGGTTTTTATTTCTAAACCTTCCCCGATCCACACGAAACATTTTCTGAAAATTTCATCAAGATTGGACCAGTCGTCCCCTTAGCGTTACTAATAAACAAACATTCATTCGTTTGTATGGGAAAAAGAAAAGGGCTCTTTTTAGGGGTTTTCCGGCAATTATTCGAATTTTTCTTGCCGTAAAATCCATCCTTGAGCCTCAACGAACATTTAAAAAAAAGTATTAGCAAAACTGGTCCAGGAGTTTTTGAGTTATGCGCTTACCAACACATTTTGCGATTCATTTTTATATATATGTATGTACATACATACATACATATGTACGTATGTACATAAGATTATGAAAAGATATACATGTATGTATGCATGATCCAACAATGACTCGAAATCATTAAAATTTACTTCCGAAATTCGGCGTCAGTGGACTCAACTTTAAGAGAGCTACGTCCAATTTATGGTGGTCGAAATTGTCCTGTCAGATCAACAATTGAACGTCTAGTGGAAAAATTTAAATCTGCATCAGTTGAATAAGACCCAAATCAGTTTCTCACACGTCGTTCTCAAGCTTCTCGTTGCACATCTCTGTGACGTCGTTGTGGCCAATTTGGCGAAAAAATTTTGGCCTATATCCTTATAATATGACAAATTGACGCAAGAACTGAAGCCACTTGACCACCAGAATCGTCGTATGTCAACTTGAAAATAATCCGGATTTTCATCGAAAAATCATCTTCCGCGATGAAGCTCCTTTCTGGCGGAATGATTTTGTAAATAAGCAAAATATGCATTATTGGTCAAACAGCAATCCATACGTACTTTATGAATCACAATTGCATCCCGCAAAAAATACGGGTTGGTGCGGTTTATGGGCCGGCGGCGTCATTGGACTGTATTTCTACTGCGATAATCAAAACTGGGAATCGCTAATGCTTAATGATAACCGAAAATTTTTAAATTTAACCTTTTTTAATCCAGTGTTTTCACTTTAAAATCGACTGTATGGCTGTTTCTAGATGAGCTGAATCCAACAAATTTTTTTCGCGCTCAAAGCAATTTCTTCGTCATGACAATGCGAACTCTCACACAACAGCTGAAAATTTTTTTTTTTTCGAGCACTCTAAATATCGATTTAGTGAAACATCTTCCGTATAGTCCTGACTTGGCACGGATGACTTCTTTATCGCACTGGCTTAGACTTACGACTAAAAACGTTTTAATTTATGGCTGAGTTAAAACACTTAATAATATTTCAAATTATGTCATTTTGTGAACGTAGCTACGGTAAACATTTCTTAGAGTACTTTTACTGGACGGACGGATAGACATACATGCAAGTATCCGGAAATGCACACGTCTAATCACCCTGCTAATTTTGATATTCAAAACTATATATTTGGCTTGATAAGTTTTATTATTATATTTGTTAAAAACAGCAGGTTGATGAAGAAAAATAATATGCCTGGCACAATATCATACATCCTTGAAAGGTATTGACATAACCTACAAAACGAAGCTATTCATAATTATTTTGGATATTGCGTTCAACAATTATGGACGTGTAAACATGAAGTTCACCAACGCCGAAATTCGCGCTATTCTAAAGTTTTCCTTCGTTAAAGCCAAGTCCGCTAGAGAAACGTTCCGTGAGATTAATGGTGTTTTGGGGGATCGTACTCTATACACCACGGATAAGCCAGCTGCCGAAAGCCCTGTGACGGCGAATACCGATCAAATCATGGAAGAAAACTTCGAGTCAGATCGACATGTGGTATCTCGTGACATCGCATAAAAAACGGGAGTTAGTCACCAAACCATTTTAAACCATCTGCAGAAGGCTGGTTACGCAAAAAAGCTCGATGTTTGGGTGCCGTATGATTAGACGCAAAACACCTTCTGGACCAAATCAATGCCTGCGATATTGTGCTGAAACGGAACGAACTCGACCCATTTTTGAGCGGATGGGACGAAAAATGGATCACATATGACAATATCAACCAAAAACGGTCAGGAAGGTTTTGCTGTTTGTTTGGTGAGATTGGAAGAGAATTATCCACTATGAGGTGCTCCCATATCGCCAGACGCTTAATTCTACCATCTACTGCGAACAACTGGACCGCTTGAAACAGGCGATGGACCAGAATTGGCCAACGGGAAGGGTGTCCTAATGTAGTGTACCACCAAGACAAAGCACAGACCACATACTTCGTTAATGGCTCGTCAGAAACAACTGGAGATCGGATGGGAGGTTTTATCGTATCCAGCCAGGTGCTTACCAGGCGAAGGCCCTTGTTGGAGTAAAGTTGAACTCAAACGAGGCTTGTGAAAAGCGGTTGTCCGAGTTTTTCGCAAATAAGGAGGGGGCTTCTACGAAGGAGGTATTATGAAGTTGCCGTCTAGATGGATTATGGATGGAACAGAGTATCGAACGAAACGGCGCATAGTTGAACTAAATCTAATCACTGTAACACTTTTTATAAAGCATTGAATAAAGAGCAAAAAAGCGGAAGGGAGATATTTAACAATTTAGTATTAGTTTGCTGGTTAAACAAAGAAGGCGCAGGAGCTCTTTGCCAGGGCCAGGTGTCAAGATTTTACTAGCCGGAACTTTTTTTGGAGGATCAGTTGGTTTTGCCATTAAGAAATTAATCAAGTAGAATTGACAAGTTACTAGTTTTATACTCTGAAACATATTGCAATCTAATCTAAAAGTACTCGAGTTGGATTTAGGTTTATATGTATATTACTGATCACGATGATGGGTCCGGCATTCCAACCGTGCAAGCTGTAATTTAAGCGAAAACTGAGGTATATTGATGAAATTTGGCACACATATTTCTTTGGCAAAAAAGTCAGGTGGAGTTCGTAGATGAGCCATAATTGACAATGAAAGGTTTTACGAAGTTTGGTTGACATGTTTTAAGTAATTAGTAGAATAGTTATTTTTGTACAAAATGCTTGCAGAGAGAGGCATTTTGAGAGGCAGCAATGTAAGGAAACAGGTGAAAGATCTTGACCTATTTCCTACCCTTCGTATAAGTGATGGAATAAGATATATACAGATTATGTTAATTTGATCCAAAACTTTTAGAAAAAAATTCAATATTAACGATGATTAAGAAAAGTCATGATCTCTGATACAGAGAAAAGTTGGAAATATTTCCTACATCTTTATAGAGCAAAATATAGCCAATTCTTATATATATGTAATGTCATTTGTATACATATATATTCAAACTGAGTGCAGCAATGCCGAATATTCGTCCAGGCCTGCCTTCTTCGTTTTACTGTTTATACTAATTACTTTTATAAAAATATTAATTATCATTAAATGTTCAACATTTGATATTTAACACCAAATTTATTTTTTTCCTTTTTCCTTCTCTCTTCTTTCACAACTCTACACTGTCGGCTGCCGCAGGCAACGGCGTGGCAGGCAATTCGTTGGGCGATAATAATCAAACACCAGTGCGTAATCCTCCGGGCGCTTTTCACAATTCAGCAAACTCACTGGCGCAACATAATCTACTTGGCGGTATAATTCTTTGGATTAAAATGCAATCATTTGGGATTTACAGGCGTTTATCGAGTTGGTGCCAAAGCAAGCGACAACGACAACACCAACAACGCCAACCGAACGCGGCAAAGCCGCAGCAAAGGCAAACACAACCACAACAGCTGGCGGCAAAGCAGCAAAAAAGTGGAGCACAACACGCACAACAACAAGAGCAACACCAAATCAAATGGCTGCCATTAAAGTATCAACCAAAAAATCATTTTTCTTCGCATCAACGGTGCGCCACTGCGTATGAGCAATCAACAGAACGGCGCTACAAAGGAGGAGAGGCGGCAGCAGTGGCTAGGCGCACTTGCGGTGTGGCTGCTTACACGCAACGCGCTTGCTTACAGCAGCCATCTCAATGGCTGATAAGGCGAATTGATGTGTCGTGCGCGGCATTCGAGGGCAGTGAGGTGAAAATGGAATACGAAAACGGGAAAAGTAATGAGTTGCCGAACAGAGTCAGCGTAGCGCTTGAGCCATTACACAGCCATATGCCGATGATTTTGCGGCCACTTGCGTTGACAGCGCCATTTTTACACGCCATATCGAGTGGTGTATCAGCTGCAACAACAGAAACAACAACAAGAGCTACACAAATGCTTACGAATTTGTTGTTTGTAAAGACAATGGCGGCAAATAGCGCTGAAATTATCACAGTGCACACGCAAAAATTAGCCGAGAACATCGACGCTGCTGAAGAACTGAGCGGTGAGTGCTCTAAAGATGCGGCGGAGGGGTCTGTGATTGCTGACTTCCATAGCAGTGTTAGTGGGAGAGCAAGCTGCAGCAAGGATGCGAGTGAAATGCTGCATGCCTCTAGGCGAGACTCATTTATATGCGATAATAACAACAACAACTACCACAACAACAAAAATCAAAATGCAAATGGAAACAGTTATGCGGGTGTCTCTACCACATGTGTGACTGAGAATGAGCGCCGTAATAAAGACACTAGGCAAACCACAAATGTCTGCAACAACAATAAGCGCAGCAATAAGACAGTCTACAAAGTTTGTGCTAATTCCAGTCGTTACAGTGCGTTTGACAGCAAAACAAACGAGAGCTTTCTTCTGTCACTTACAAAACTCAGTTTAGCGCTTGTGCTTGTAGCAGTTGCGCTGCTGCTGACACAGGCAGACATCGCCACTGTCCTTGAGCGCTATTTACCGTTATTATTGTTAGCCACATATGCAAGTCAGGTTGAAATACAAAAGCAATTACAACAAAAATACGCGCGAGTGTTAAATAGCCACCGAAAAACCGTGTGTAACAATGACAGCAGCAACAACAACACACCAACAACTACAACAGCATTTTCGATTAGCTGCCAAAGGTTCGGCAATGCCATGAAGATCACTTCATTCGCCCGAATAATAAGATTTCTGCGTCACGGACAATGCGTGCTGCCAAAATCGGCATCATCACCAGTAGTAACAACAACAACAACAGTTACACACTCACAAAAGCCAGTAACAATAAGCAGCCGCAAGAAGCCAACAATAAACCGCAACTTAGCGATGGCAGCCACAGCGTCTATATCCAGCACAATAAATACTCCAACAACAACCACAACGAGCAGAGCATCGGTCGCGGTAAAGGTAACGAGCCTTCGTACGCTATTTTGCGTCGCAGCATTGAGATGAAATCAAATGATTGCATGCTGCCGGCAAATAAACGGGCGGGGGTGGGGTTCGGAATTTGTCGTTGATGGCGTTGATGACTGGCAAAAAGCCTCTGCCAAGGCAGCTGAGAAGGCGCACAATAGGTACAATATTTATAATTGAAAAAAAAAAAAAAAATATAAGCAAAAATTGACACAGTTAATCGGTAGATACTAGGCATAAATGTAATCGTTACTTAACACCTATGTACATACCATACGAAAATGACATAGACAGAGGCAAAAGTCACAAAGAGTAAATTTTAAAAACGTGTGCCCATACACAAACATACATACATTATGAGTATACACTTACACACACTCGTATACACATACATTTACATATTTTCACATTCAGAAAATCAAAAGCAAGATATACATACCATACCAAGGGAAGCCTCTGATTTTATTTTAGCTGTTTAGAAGCAGGCTACGATTTGGGTCCCGCCTTTTTGCTCTTTATTCAATGCTTTATAAAAAGTGTTATATTGATCGGATTTAGCCCAAATATGCCCCCTTTCCTTTCATAATCTGTTTCGATATAGACGGCAACTTCATAATACCCCCCTCGTAGAAGCTCCCCTCCTTATTTGCGAAGGACTTGGACAACCACTTTTCACAAGCCTCTTTGGAGTTCAACTTTACGCCAACAAAGGCGTTGGCCATGAAAAGGAAAAGGTGGTATTCACTTGGCACTATGTCCAGGCTATATGGTGGGTGCGATAAAACCTCCCATCCGAGCTCGTAGTTTCTGAGGAGTCCTCAACGAAATGTGTGGTCTGGCGTTGTCCTGGTGGAATACTACACCCTTTCTTATGGTCAATTCTGGACGCTTCTGGTCGATCGCCTGCTTCAAGTCCAGGTCCAGTTGTTCGCAATAGATGGTAGAATTAAGCGTCTGGCCATATGGCCATATGGGAGCAGCTCATAGTAAATGATTCCCTTCCAATCCCACCAAACACACAGCAAAACCTTCCTGGCCGTCAATTCCGGCTTGGCTACTGTTTGGGACGATTCACCGGTCTTCGATCACCACCGTTTTTGCTTGAAATTGTCATATGTGATCCATTTTTCGTCGCCAGTCACCATCCGCTTCAAAGATGGGTCGAATTCGTTCCGTTTCAGCAGCGTATCGCAGGATTCGGTTTAGAAGGTTTTTTTGAGTCAAACAATGCTGCAACGAAACATCAAGCTTTTTTGTGTATCCAGCCCTCTGTAGAAGGTTTAAAATGGTTTAGTGACTTACTCTCATCTTCTGGGCGATGTCAGGAGATACCACATGCCGGTCTAACTCGATGTTTCCCATGATTTGAGCGGTATTCGTTGTCACAGGTCTTCCGCCGGCTGGCTTATCCATGGTATCGTTTTCCTCCGCTCTGAATCGTCGAAACCATTGCTCCGCAGTTTGAAGTTTTTCGTAAAAAAATATAGGATTAAAAAAAACTTCAAAACTCTTCCTTTGAGAGTGGAAACCATTTTGAAAAAACCATTCTGAGAAAGCGCATTTAAAGATTGTCTCGCTTTGTCCTCCACGCTGTTCCCTTTCTACAAAAAACGCTACAGCGACCGTCATAGTTTGAATTTCGATTTGTGAGAACTTTTATTAAAGTGTAAAAATAGATTTTTCAAAAATTTTATACTAAAGCCATCCCTTTACTTCATAGAATTTGAAAGGTAATTTCATAAAATCAATATCTTAGAAATCTGCGTCCCTATTTCTAAAAAACTGCGAAAGTCGTTTTTCGACATAAAATGAGCTGGTAATAATCACTTGATACGAGGTGGATGCATAAGAACTTTCCAGGTAAAGCTCCCGGAGCTTCTGGAGTGAACACAATTCCTCTCCTATTTTCCAAATTCGCCACTGCTGGACGATTACTTATTTCACACGGTTCGATTTTTAATAGCACCGACCAGAATTAAGAGTTTGATCGTAGAGTATGGGTCCATATTGAATGATTCCCTGTCCACCACATCAAACACCTAACGAAACAAGCTCAACAAGCTTCCGCGAAGTTTAGCTTGTCTCATTTACTTATAGTCTTGTCACAAAGACACTCAATAGTATTGATAGCGAGGTTAGGCACTCCTCGGCCGACCCTGAACCCACTGTAAATGAGTTCAAGGCTGGTATCGCCGTACTGCTACCTGAGTGAATGGTAATTTCTCTAAAAGGGACCGCACTCCGGAGCAGATCTACTGCTACCTTGATGGCTGCAACCTCGGCTTGAAAGACACTGCAATAGTCAGGATGTCTGAAACTGGAGTTGATAGAGAGCTCCCGACAGTGAACTTTAACTTTCCAACCTTCCTTCCTACCAACCTTCGCCCCATGCTTTGAACCATCCGTAAATGAAGTTCACTGCCCCTCTCCTCCAACGGCTTCTTCCTACTCATAGCAGAGAAGAAGCCGCCAGAGTTCGGTTTGGCGACTCCATAATCTAGATGATCCCGTATGCAGTCAAAGTGTGCGAGGATATCTGAGTGTTCAGATACGCGTTATTCTAAGAACCCAGATACTCTGAGTCTAATAGCGACTTTCACGGGCATATACCTTCCGGCGAAGTCTACGGGCACTATGTTCAAAATGGGGTTAAGTGCCATGGTTGGAGTGGACCTTAGTGCACCACACATGCTGATGAGCGCCGGCCATTGAACGCTATCGAGTTTCTTTGCAAATGTGGTCTTGTCCAGACTAAAGACTCTGTAGAACATACTTTATCTACCTGTTTCCATCACCCGTACCCTCGTACCCCAAAGATCTTCAGTAACCATTATTTCGTTCATAAAAGCTATCACTATCAGAGAAGTGCGAAAGATTATCCGGCCTTATGGTAGTAGGTGAAAGCCGTTTTTAAGGAGTGCTTTTAGAATAGCTAGTTGGGCGAGAATATCTTTATTTTCAGATTTATGATAGAATAAGCTTAATGCTTCTAAAAAAAGTAGTAGAGATTTGAAAACGGTGCCGAAAATAATTTTCCACAACTACTCCATGGAGTAATCAAATGTCGATGGTACTCTCACTATGAGTAGTATCATGTACTTTTCGTGCAATCTTAAGTACACATATGTCTGAATCCATTAATCTTATACCATGTTCAGACCGACACTTAATCACACAATTTCGGTTGATGAGTAGTTTATCCCACTAATCTTATAAATTTACTAAGGTTTAGCCATACAAGAATGACAGTTCAAAACCACTTCATCGAAGTGATTTGAAACTGATCCACTCTAAATCTCTCGGTGCGACTCTGATTTTGCGCCATCTACTCGTCAGCACTGGAAATCTATTACATTATCACAGCAGATTTAGAAAAAAATGTATACAAACAAATTTAATTTCACCTGATAATCGACTTCCCAAATGAAAAAATGGGAGCATTATTTCCATTAAATGGAAAATATTCAAAAGAAGACGGCTTTTATTACAGAGTAATATATGACAATGATTTCTTTTGATAAATATTGAGCGATGTGAATTTTTGAATGGCAAAAACAGCTGTGTTTTCATCTTTCCAAAGGCAGTGAGAACGGGCTGATTAGCGAAGGGCTTAAATGTAATCTTATCCCTTCAAATTTTCAGTCTGAACATGATATTACCATATTTTGACTTTTTAGATAAGTTCGTGACTGATTTTACATCAAACAGGGCTGTCTAACCCATTCAGCATATTAAATACTGCCTAGAGCATAAATTATGCCTGACTTGTATTCGCGAATAGATAAAACTTAAAACAAAAATTAAAAAAAAAAATTGGTCAAAGAAAGTCTTTAATCTCGATTTCTAAAAAATATTTTCTACTTTTTATATTATTTTATTAAAAATTAAATTAGTGAAATAATTTGTATTCCTATATTTTCAAATCACCCTAATGTAGTAAAAAGCCCGAATGCGCTTTCTAGTTAAACAACAACATGAAAACGAAATTGTCGCGAAATTGTACAAACAACAAACAAGGAAATCGAGACGCTTAAAAGCATAAAAAGAACATGTAAATAATAGGAAAATTATACCGCAACGAGAAACGCGGAAAATCGCTAAACACACATAACTCACATATCCTTGGATCAAACGTTTATTGCCGCAATAAATAAATGGGAGGGCGAAGCCACGGGTACAACCGGCATAATTTACTTTCAGCAGCAGAAATCGTTGAAATACTGATATGCTATATGCTTAGCACTCATTCATATATACACACACACATACACATACAAACACTTAGAAACTCGTACATGCATTTATGGGTACACACTTCAGTAAGGACTTCCGCAAACCGACAGTTAAATACACTCGTACTAAGTACACTCGTTTTGTTGTTGTTGGAAAATGTTGATTTCGCCGAGATTTAATGAATGCTACAATCGCACAGATTTACATGGAAATGAGTGGGTTTGCAGGCGAAAGCATTATAAGTGTGTGGGAGTTTTGATTGCTTGATTTCATGATTGCAATGCTTTGTATGGCTAATGAATGAGTATCGAAAGCGATGCCTTGATTGAGCAGAGAGAAAAAAAATATAAGCATACAAGTGGGTGTGGTAGGCGTGCGGAAATTTGTGTAAAGGTGCTGCAAGTAAAGAAAATAAAAAACAATCTCACTTTTGTGAAATTTACTTCAAATAGTCGCTGAGCTTTTCATGAGGAAGCCTTATGAAATCAAAAGAGCTTTTACAAATAATTAAACAATATTTTGCAAACAATGAAAGGACCAAAAGCAAAGAATTATTTTTTCAGTTCTTTAGTTAGTTTCTTTTTCTATTATAAATTATTTTTGCATTAACAATGGTTTTCCTAAATATTTCTTCCTGTAACGCCTTCGAGCAGAGGTCGGCAAACTTACACATTCAAATGATTAATTTATGTTTTTCCTCATACTTTCTACTTACAAAATATGGATCATTGGTTTAGAACGATTTTGGTTGAAGATGGAATTCTTTAACATCTTCTTTTAATTTGACTGACAATGGTAAATTACATCTAGCTTCGCGAAATCTTAACTAGCGATAGATCACCACATTTAGAATAAACAAGTATCATGAATATTAAATTCTTTATCTATTTTACGAACCACCCATGACCAGGCGCGGATCCACGGGGGGGACTGCGGAGAGTTCCAACCATACTACAATAGAAGAAAGACGAATCATTTCGAACACGTATAAAAAAGGGAAAAAAGTGGCCGAAACTGCTAAACCAATGGAAATTTCTCATAAAAAAGTATACAAGGCAATCAAATCATGTATAGAGAATTCCCAAATATTGGTCAAAGGCAGGATTTAGAAGTCAAGACAACCTAAAACGGATGCGCGTACAGATTCTGCTATAATAAGAATCGCCAAAAATGATCCATGTAAATAATCACGGCAGGTAGCAGCTGATATTACCAATCATTGGGCTTAGAAATATCCTCTAGACTTGTCAGAAGACGTCTGAATCAGGCAAAGTTGTTCGGACACATATCTAGGAAGAAATCACTAGTTTAAAAAAATTGCAAAACGACTGATCGTCACCAAAGCTCATCAAAAGAAAGGCTTTGAGCTTGCATCTTCGGAAAATATTGCTATAGGGCTTACTAATTTTTGGTGCATGTTCTCCAAAAGGCTTGCGTCCCATTATTGTAGCTATTCAGTTTGTAAATATCTTTTATGGATCTATTCAAAACTTTCTTAGTCTCTAGTATTTTCTTAAATAAACCACATCTGCTTCGTTATCTTGCATTTAGTTATCGATTTCCATCTATTCTGAGATACATGTCAAAATATATTTACTACTGTGTCCAAAAAATAAGGTGACATTTGAAATTTAAACTGCGCGCGTCGAAGGATTTGGAAAATTATTATTTTTTTTTAGGTTGGTAGTATTGTCAGTCATATTTATGTCCAATTTCATGTCAAAATATTCATTAGCGTTTGAGATACGTGTCCTGGGCGACTATCAACCTCAACCGACGAAGCTCACGTTCAACAAATCAAAGATTTGGTGTTAAAAAACCGTTGATTAACAATTAGAGACCTTGCTGATGAAGTTGGCATATCAAAAGGCTCAGCCAATACCATTTTGAAGGATGTTTTGGGCCTCAAGCGCGTCAAATCTCGACTGGTACCGAAAACATTGATTCATTTTGGAAAAAAGTTGTCGCGTTGAAGTGTGTGAAACGATGCTTTCCGACTACCAGGGTGTCATGAAATGCATTATAACTGGCGATGAGACTTGAAACTATGCTTACGACCCCGAAACAACCGATCAATCGAGCGAATATCGTGCCAAAAGAGAGCCGAGACCAAAAAAAATCGCGCCAAAGTCGCTCAAAAATCAAGGTCATGTTGACTGTTTCCTTCGATTATCGTGATGTTGTGCATTATGAATTCCTTCCAACCGGTCAAACAGTCAACAAGGAATATTTTGAACGTTATGCGTCGTTTGCGTAACGCTATCCGCCTAAAATTCTGGAATTGCGGAAAGACAATTCTTGTTTTTTACAACACGATAATGCACCATCCCATATTGCCCTCGTAATTCATGATCATTTCACCAAAACCTCAACCCATATCGTTCCGCAACCACCGTATTCACCTGATTCTGGCGCCGTGCGACTTCTGGTTGTTCACCAAGCTCAAAAGACCGCTCCGGGGATACCGTTTTTATAAGATAGAAGAGATTCAAGCCACAGCGAAGACGGAACTGAAGGCCATCCCGGAAAGTGACTACAACCAGTGTTTCGAAGATTGGAAAATCCGTTGGCATAAGTGCATTGCATCAGGAGGGGATTACTTTGAAGAAGGTGAAAATGATTTGAAAGAATAAATAAAGAATTTTCAAAATAAATACAATGTCACCTTATTTTTTGGGCGGAGTATAGTCCGTATAGTCCAGTTCAGCAGGTTTCCGACTTCAACTCCCAGGTATTGAGCTGTGTGGTACAGAGGAATGGCTGCACAATAGAGTGACATATGATCAATTTACGGTATTTTGGTTTACTTGTTAAAAGCATCAGATGCGTTTTACTAGAGTTTACACCTAGTTCTCTGTTCGCCGCCCATATCTTCAAATGACTCTTTCCATAATCTCACTAAATGTGGAAGGAAATATCCTCCATATCATCAACCGTGTGTATGTGGACTGCATATGCTGCAGCTTTCAATTCTTCTCCATTGAATTGAACTAGTACTTCATACACCTTCGCTGACATAGCTCGTTCGACTCGCTGAGCTCGTGCGCCACGGCAAGGCGATCAACGCTGTGGAGAATTTTTTTTTACTATTGCAAAAATTCAAAAATTTTTAAACATTCAAAAGATTCTTAAAACAAAGCTTAACTTCAAATAAAAAGTTATTTTAATTGCTTTAGGTACTGCACATCTATTTTCCCCACTCTGAGTTGGTGGTTTTACAAAATATGGGGTAAATATAGTATACTGAAGGGTTTTGTAACTTGTATACTGCAAGTACCATGTTGTTCAATAATAAGCTTTGTCGTTTGATACGAAAAACACACTTTAATGATGCAAAATACACTTTATTATTCAGTATAATCTCCTGAATTTTAATACACTTGCTCCAATGATCCTCTAGCCTGTGGATCCCATCCCTGCACTGAGAAGCCGGAAGGTCTGCAAAATACGCTCCAACAGCCGTTATGACCTCTTCATTTAATGAAAGAGGCTTGCCACGCATATATTTCTGGAGTTTTGGAAACAAATGGAGGTCAATGGGGGCCACATCTGGTAAATAGGGTGGACACTCCAACAATTCGAACTTTAATTCATGGATTTTAGCCATTGTCAAAATGCTCTTGTGACACTGTGCATTGTGCTAACGAAAAATGATTTTTTCATTCTTCCGGATCTTTTTTACGATTTTTTTCCTTCAACTGGTCCAAAAGGTTGCAAAAATATTTAGAATGAATTGTTTTACCAGTCTGCAAGTAATCCACAGACAAAGCCTCTCTCGCATCCCAAAAAACTGATGTAAGAATAAGAGGTAAGTTTCAATGGTAAGTTCCGATATTCGAAGCTTAAAAGCTCTCGTGGCTCCGTATCTTCCGAAGGCTCACGTTGCTTAAGCCGTAATTACAGGATTTCTATAGCAAATAAAATATCGAAACGATTTGTATTTGAATAAAATAATCTAAATATTTAATTGTTCATTAAGAATTATTTCTTCAATTTCAATTTTTTGAAGAACATGCAAGGCAAATCAAACATTTTCCAACATATCAAAAACAAAACTAATTACAAACCATACAAACAGTTGAAGAACCAATGAAAGAATTTTACCAAAACCAAATACAATAACATAATTGCATTTCTAGTCGACCAAATAAATTGGGAATAAATAACATAAATGTATAGCTCAACAGGCCGAATAATTTTAGGTTAAAAAAAAAAACATAGTTTGAAAAACAAAAATTATGAAAAAGTATGAAAATAGCAAAAAATTGTTAAGAATGTTAGAAATTTAGTATTAGGAAATTATTATAAAAAAAAAAACAAAAACAAGAGATAATAAAATAAATAAATATGAGAAGACATATGATTGCTGCTGGTTTTTGCGCCTCGTTGTGATGTTAATGGCATAGAAAAAATTATACAATTGAAATAATTACGATATCAAATAGACGCAAACGTATATACATACATACACACCCACAAACTAATGAATGTGGCTGAAGCGGGCGTAATGTTGGTATGTTTGTATGTATGTATGTCTGCTGCAATATAATGAAAGCTGTTAATCAAATTTGCATTTAGCTGACAACTAATATATATATACTTATATTATATTTATAAATAGGTATATGGATATACATATATGCAAATATTTAGATTTTACATATTAATACGAGCAGTGTAAGCGAATTTACGCAAATATTAAATAAATCTACTGAAGCAGGCAGCATAAAGTGTAAGCACATGGGCGTATTTAAGTGGAAGCTATTAAAAAAAAAACAAAAAAAAAAAAATATATATATATGTATATGTTTAGGTATTTGTTGCAAAACAAATATTATAAATATTAATGTCATAAGTATCTGAGCAAAACTGAAATTAATTTATGTAAAATTGCTAAATAAAAAAAAAAAAAATAGATTTTAATGTACAGCTTATAAAGCATTTACTAAGGATTAATATGCCAGAATGTAAAAATCATACTTTCATTTAAATGTAAAAAATATCAAAAGTTACTGTAAATACAAACAAAAATTATAAATATTGTATATACTTAAATAATAACAAAATCATGTTAAAATAAAATTTTAATTTGCTGTTCATTGAATTGCTATAAAAAATCTAGGAACTCGCCGTACGTACTTATACTTGTATGTACATATAAAAGATGGAAGAGCTGATAGTTCAACTGTATGTAAAGGGTGATTTTTTAAGAGCTTGATAACTTTTTAAAAAAAAAAAACGCATAAAATTTGCAAAATCTCATCGGTTCTTTATTTGAAACGTTAGATTGGTTCATGACATTTACTTTTTGAAGATAATTTCATTTAAATGTTGACCGCGGCTGCGTCTTAGGTGGTCCATTCGGAAAGTCCAATTTTGGGCAACTTTTTCGAGCATTTCGGCCGGAATAGCCCGAATTTCTTCGGAAATGTTGTCTTCCAAAGCTGGAATAGTTGCTGGCTTATTTCTGTAGACTTTAGACTTGACGTAGCCCCACAAAAAATAGTCTAAAGGCGTTAAATCGCATGATCTTGGTGGCCAACTTACGGGTCCATTTCTTGAGATGAATTGTTGTCCGAAGTTTTCCCTCAAAATGGCCATAGAATCGCGAGCTGTGTGGCATGTAGCGCCATCTTGTTGAAACCACATGTCAACCAAGTTCAGTTCTTCCATTTTTGGCAACAAAAAGTTTGTTAGCATCGAACGATAGCGATCGCCATTCACCGTAACGTTGCGTCCAACAGCATCTTTGAAAAAATACGGTCCAATGATTCCACCAGCGTACAAACCACACCAAACAGTGCATTTTTCGGGATGCATGGGCAGTTCTTGAACGGCTTCTGGTTGCTCTTCACCCCAAATGCGGCAATTTTGCTTATTTACGTAGCCATTCAACCAGAAATGAGCCTCATCGCTCATCGGACACGGACGCGAAACACATTTCGAACCGAACACTGATTTTGGTAATAAAATTCAATGATTTGCAAGCGTTGCTCGTTAGTAAGTCTATTCATGATGAAATGTCAAAGCATACTGAGCATCTTTCTCTTTGACACCATGTCTGACATCCCACGTGATCTGTCAAATACTACTGCATGAAAATCCTAACCTCAAAAAAATCACCCGTTACATACATACATAAACTATAAATGATAGCAATTTTAACTACATATACGAAAAACATAACTTCAGTTTTTGCAGAAAATTAAAGTCATTTTTTATTAAATTATTAAAGCGAGTATTTAGCAAAATCTGCTAAGAGCTGATTTTCGAAGAAAGCCGAACTTAGTTTAATTTTTGATTCGACACTTTTTGTTAGCTTTTTTATATTTTTTTTTTTTGCTCAACACTTACTTTTGTTTTGGCTTGTTTGACAAATGTATTGCTTATTATGATCTCCAATATATTTTAGTTTCAATTAAGGCGGGAGCCTGCTTTAGAGCTTCAAAAAATTGATTTTTTTGAGGACTTTTTTGGAGTGAAGAAAAAAAAATTATTAAAGCGAAATTTTTAGAGTTTATAGCTATATATATTTAAACATCATCCGAAATTTTTTTTGTTACGAAATCTTTGACATTATACTTTTGGCAAACAATTGTCTAATGCATCTCGCATGTACATACGTCGGACGACGGCAGGCTGCAGGTCGCAATTTCTATCGGAAACAACAAATTCAAAGAGATTCACATTTTATTCTTAATTTGTCTTCTAGTTAAACTAAAAAAATTCCAAAAAAAGTTATTAGATTTAAAAAAAATTTAAAAATTGAAAAAAGTGGTTTTTGACCAAAATATTAAAACAAATCTAAAAAACTTTATTAAATTTTAAGAAAATTTTAAAAATTGAAAGAAGTGGTTTTTGATTAAAAAAAATCAAAGAAAATGTGTTTAATTTTAAAAATTGAAAAAAGTGGTTTTTGACTAAAAACTTAAAAAAATTCCAAAAAAAAGCTGTGAAATTTTAAAAAAATTTAAAGAATTGAAAAAAGTGATTTTTGACCAAACAAAACTAAAAAAAATCCAAGAAAAGGTGTAAAATTTTAAAAATTTAAAAAAGTGGTTTTTGACCAAAAAACTAAAAACATTCCAAAAAAATATTTTGTTTACAAAAAATTAAAAATAGAAAAAAATGGGTTTTGACCAATAAAAAAAAAATTCCAAAAAAAGATAATAAATTTAAAAATTGAAAAAAGTGGTTTTTGTCAAGAAACTAAAAAAAAAATCCAAAAAAATGTTAAATTAAAAAAAATATTTTAATTTAAAAAAGTGATTTTTGACCAAAAAACTAAAAAAATTCTAAAAAAAAGAAGCTATTTTAAAAAAATGTTAAAAATTGAAAAAGGTTGTTTTTGTCAAGAAACTAAAAGAAATCCAAAAAATGGTGTTAAATTAAAAAAAAAAAAAATTTAAAAGCTGAAAAAGTGGTTTTTGACCAAAAAACTAAAAAAATTCCAAAAAAAGCGGTGTTAAATTTTAAAAATTGAAAAAAGTGGTTTTTGACCAAATAACTAAAAAAAATTCCAAAAAAAGTGTTAAATTTTAAAAAAAATTTTAAAAATTGAAAAAATTGGATTTTGACCAAAAAAGTTTTACTTTATGTTGTTTAAAAATATTTTCAAACTTGACTTTTCTTAGTTTTTTTTGTTTAAATAGAAGATGATTTAATGCTAAGAATAATAAACTTTACCCCAATTCCATATGGCGTTTAGTTTTTTTCTCTATCCTGCCCGTCATTTAAAAAAAAATTGTAAAAATTAAAAACCGAGCAATCACCTGTCAAAGATTTCGCTTTCTGCCCAAGCGCTCATATATCTGCTATACGCTCGGTCATTATTTCCCTTCTAGCCTCAAAAATGTTTGACTTCCCATCTATAACTTTGGGGACGTATTCTTTGATTATTTTAAAAGAGATTTAAGAAAAAATCGATTTTTGAAGCTTATAAAGCAGGTTCTCCTCATAAACATGAGATCAAGTTATTCAAATTGATCCACATAATACACATCTAATCTCAAGACAAAGTTTCCCCACTTCAGAAAATTATAGAATAAACTCTATGCCGCTGCAACAACAACCCATAGACATCTTTATTCACAAAATATGTAGCAGCATGTTCGGCTATAAGATTAAAATAATTGGGTGGTTAGAATCAGCAGAACGATGATGGGTGGTATCATAAACCAGCTCAACGTTAATAAATCAGACTACGTTCTCACATTGCTGGATTTCATGAAATACTTCCACGTGAGGATACCCTCTAGACGAGAATGGAGAACAGGCTCAATAGGAGAGGAAGAAACATCTCAGTCTATACCGACGGGTCTACCAAAATGGACTGCGGAGTAGGCACGGGAGTATTTTCCGATGATCTGGACATTTTTCTCTCTATCCGTTTACCGAACTCGGCTGTAATTTTCCAAGCGGATGTACTGGGCATAGAAAAGGCCTGCGAAGCTATATTGGAAAACCATGAGGAGTTATGGCCAACATATGACAAGAAAAGAACTAACGACTTATTAAATAGGTCCAGGAAATGTATCTAGAGAGTAACAGTTACCATAACAGGGCACTGGCCAATTTGGAAAACCTGCCTCTAAAATGGGTATGCCCTACAACGACATCTGCCCAGGCTGCGAACTAGTATGGAATAAGGAAACAATTTCCACTTTCTATGTGAATGCCCAGGCTTATCGCAGATCCGACACAGAACACTTGAAATCCATCAAGCACCAGACCTTGAATGGATGTCTACAAAAAGCATATAGGACATCAGTAGCTTCATCGAAGCCACGAAACGGTTTGAAAGAGAAGATGAAGCGTGATAGCAATAGCATAAAGGTCTACGACTAGTGCATCAAAATGGCACAGCTAGTGTTAATTGAGCCCGAAAGACAACAGCGCTGCACTTCACGTACCTACCTACCTATGCCCCTCTCACAGTACATAAGTATGTATATCTAATGGAGCGCTGCAGTCTCAGTAAAAAGTAGACTTTTCATTTTAAAGCTTTAAGCGCGTAGACAACTACACGACTGAACGAGCGACAGCGAAATTTCCTTGTTTGACAATAGAGTCTTGAAACCAGCTTATTGATCATATTAAAGACGACATCAACATATTAAACAGATTGAACTCACTTAAAATGTTGCTACAGAGTATAATAGTAACTAATCCAGGTGGGTACAGAGTTTTTACATATAAATGGTCAAGATGACAAAACTAGTTGAATTTCAGGTGACTGTTTGTCCTTGCGTCTATCTGTCTTTCTGTTCAACTTATAACTTGAGTAAAAATCTAGGTATCAAGGTAAAGCTTTGTACACGGGTTCCTTTGGCAAAAAAAGAGAAAATGAGTTGGTAGACGCAAGAGGCACCTTCTACCCCACATAAGATACACTACCCAAATTTACGTCACGCCAAGCATCCCAAACAGACATTGTAAAAATGCATGAAATCAGTTGATAACCACGACCACCTCCTTATAAAAAGTTCTGTTGAAAACCACTGAAAGCGCAATAAACCAATAACTAAATACGCCAAAGTCATAAATCATTGTACCTGGGAGGACTTTATAGGCGCCGGCGTCAACAGTATATGAAAGCCATATCTCAGGTCGTATTTGACGGATGTCGACCAAGTGATCAAAATTTGTCCGAATCGGTTCAAATTATTCACAGTTTCTAGATGCCGAAAATGTGGAACTGAAAATGTGGATCAATAATTTCTTTAGCCCCCATATACCTAAACGATTTTCGAACTTCCGATTGTCTTTTATATTATATACAAGGTATACTCGGCAAATGTGTGAGTGTTTTTAATAAAAATGAGGGAATATGTTTCTCTGATAACGGTACATCTTTGTCTCAAAATGGCTAGAATCGGGTGAAAGCTTGTCCTAGACGCCATATAACTTACTTTGAAGCCTTGTTTTTGTTTGTGGAAATTATAAAAGTATTGTAATTTTTTCTGTATTTTATTACCATGTCTGAAATGAAAAATGTTAATATTTAACATAAGTATTTTTACAAGGCTGATCTGGGCTTACTTGTTCCAGTTCTTCTTTATTTTAGAATCTTTTTGCTTTTTTTCCTCAATTATTTTGATGAATTTTACTGCTTCAAGTTTTTTTTATTTATTTGACTTAACTCATTACTCATATCTTCATCATTATAGTAGTTACGTGGCTTCAAGCATTTGCTGATTTGAAGTATACTTACATATTTAGCTATATTTTACCCTGTTATATATAGAATTTGCCTGCTACCTCATCGGTTCAATATTAAGCTCTTTATTCGGAACTCCAAAGTCACATATTAGCACCGATCAGAAGTTAGTTAGTATCGTTATATAATTGCAAGCTTGTCAACCTCGCAGATCACGAATATTATACTTATATAATATGCAGCTACTGAACTATTCACGAAACAATTAGTGTAAAGAAGACTTAACATTATATATTTATCAGTAGATGCAGAAAAGTACCAAAAACGTTTAGATGTGGAATTCAATTGAAGCTGCAGTAAACTACATACTTTGTACAGAAATACTAAATTAAGTGAGAATCAAAACCAATACATACAAATGAATAATGTGCGTGTGTATTTGTGATCTGCTTTAGTATTAGTTTAATATTATAATACCGATATATACCATATATATAAATAAATATATATAAAATAAATATATATAATATAAATATATATTTATGCTTAATATTAAGTATTGTATGTATGTACTGATAGTATGTACAGCAGAAACCGTTAATTCTCTGATTTGTTGTTAAATATTTGTATATACATAAATACATACATATACTTGTATGTCGACATGCATTGTTTGTGTACCTTTTTATTCATTTCACAAAATATTTATGAATACTATCGATTTAAGTAAGCGGAAAATGAATTGTATAAATATTTACATTTAATTTAAAAAGCTGGCAAATAAAAAACCTGACATAATAAGAACCTAAATAAATTGCATAAAAATGTTGAAAATGCTTTTGTGTGTGTAATTTTTTTCATTTCAAAATGAATATACCGGGTTTTCGAATAGAGAATATGAATTTTAAGTGAAGTTGGTAACATCAGTTTGTATGGCAGCTATATGCTATAGTTAACCAATCTGAACAATTTCTTCGGAGACTAAATTATTATCTTAGAAAATAACGTGTGCCATCTTTTGTAAAGATACGTTGTCAAATGCGAAAGTTTCCCATACAAGAACTTGATTCCGATCGTTCAGTTTGTATGGCAGCTATATGTTACAGTGGTCCGATATCGGCAGCTCCGACAAATGAGCAGCTTCTTGAAGAGAAAATGACGCTTGCAAAATTTAAAAACGATATCTTAAAAACTGAGGGACTAATTCCCATATATACATAAATCGACTCAGCTTAACATACTGATCATTTATATATATACTTTATAGGGTCCCCAACGCTTCCTTCGAGGTGTTATAAACTTCGTGACAAACTTAGTATCCTCTGTTCAGGGTATAATAATTGTTCTCCAATTGCATTTTTCCATTTTATGGTCTTGAGCAAATTTTGCAAATGATAAGGATTTTTTTAAGATAATCATCCTCTCCAAAGAGGCCCGCTTTCATCCGAGAGGTTTGTTAAACAAACAAACTTGTCGATTCTGGTGCGAAGAATTGCCAGTTTGGTTTGGTTTTTGCTCTGGTGGAATCATCGGTCTGTATTCCTTTCGAAATGAAGTTGGTGCCACCGAAACTGTCAATGGCGAGTGGTATATCGCTCAGTGTGTTTAACGTGGATACCTGCTGAAGACAGCCTTACCTCACGGCGCTCAAGAGCACAGCGGTTTAAACCAATGGGTTGAACTGCAATGCCTTGCATTTCCAGTAGCAATGAGAAGTACGAAATGGACACACTAACTACTTTCTTTGGGTTCGAGGTCAATCTAATACCTCTGCCGTACTTTGACTCCGTCACTCGGTTACAATGCCACTACACATTCAACTGACATTCAAGTATCAGTTTCCCGCATTCGGGTTTTAACCACAATTACCACGATACTCCCAGGGACCCAGTTGATAAGTTGGAGCGAACTCCAAGCACTTCTGCTTTCGGGGTACCACAATTAATCCTTCGGCCGGACTTCGTAGCGGAAGCTACTACCAGTTGAGCTTTCATACTGCTCTGGACTGATGACCAGGGGTTGGACCCCACATTATACGAACACACCATTCATACAAGAAGCTAACCCAGTTAAACACCCCGACCTATCAGATAAGTGCTAATGCAGAATTGCATTCAGAGGCCCACACCCCTTATCCAGAAAGCCCAGAATCAGGCAGATCCGTTTAGACAGCGCGAAATACAGGCAAGCTTTATTCAGAGCGGTATGGAGAAGAGTTGAAGAGCGTTACAGATCGATGATAACCAAGTTTTTATGACCGCAATTGGAAGAAGTTGGTCTTGACAACAGCTGGTTCTAACAAGACTGAGGTATGAGCTTCACAGCACGTGCATCAAACGAATTATTGCGAGAAAAGTTTGGAGAATCGTTTATTTCCAGGAATTATGACATTGACCATTAGACTACTTCTTCTGAAGTTATTTGAAGTCATTGTTATTTATCACACAGACTCTCTTCAAGCTTTAGAAGTCAATATTCATGACATGGGACTCTTTGCACTCTTATTGGAAGACCCTGTATGTGTAACATTGCGCATTGTAGCTAATATTTTTCAGCAACACCTTTGCAATAACACCTTCTGCTTAAATACAAATAAATGCTTATTTTTGTAATGATTTTTTGCAAACTTTAATAATATTGCATATTGCCAGAACTTGCAGAACAACAGCAACATCGGCGTAACATTCGAATTAATTGAAAAATTTGTTTGCAATTTGATTTTATTTCTATTCAACTTTGTTGTCAAATTCAACTTTAAGTTGGGACGGAACTTTAATCCGCTAAACCTAACCTACTCCCAATTTCAGACTCTACCACCGAACCACCTGATTAGGTATTACTTCGTGGGAGTGATAAGATATTTAAGTCTCCTCTATGGCACGAACTGATGGTATAAGTATTGTCATGATTGAGGCTGCCACTTCGCTGACGGCTTTCCAGTTCCACATAAGTGTCGTCAAATTTTCCACCGTGAAACTACCACCGAGTGTAGTTTTAAGTTTTTCCCTTGTACTTTAAAAGCGTGAGCAATAAAAGAATACATGCTCAGAGTCTTCAAAGCACTCTCAACACGTCGGACAATTCGGACTAATATCGTGCTGTAATCTGTACAGGTAGCTTTTAAAGCACACATGCCCACTTAGTATCTGGGTTAGGTGAAAATCCAGGTTCCCATGTCGTCTGTCGATCCAAGAATGCATGTCCGGTATCAGTCTGTAGGTCCACCGTCCTTAGAATGAGGTTTGCTGCTGCCATTCTCTCTTCTCGTTTGGCTCCTATAGATGGTTGTAGTAATTTGTATACTCGTTTGTATTCATCACCCTGGCTGTCAATGGGCATCATACTGGCTATTACTTCTGCAGCATCACTTGAAATTGTTCGGAAAGCACCGATAACTCATAGTGCCGACAGCCTGTTCACTGTGTTTATTTGTCTGGCATATGCTTTGTTGCCTCAGCGCCTGGATCCACATTGGAGCCGCATATAACATAACCCATCTCATTACCTTTGGGAGTAAAAATGTCGGCTGGAATGCACGCAACCTTTATCTGCCATCATTCTTGATAAGGCATTCAGGATTTTATTCGCTATACCTGCAGTGTACTCTAGGTGATCCTTAAATATGAGCCTTGAGTCTACTACAAGTATTCCTTTTCTTTTTCTTTACTGGCTAAGACACTGCTTACGCGATTATAGCCGAGTTAACAACAGCGCGCAGGCGTTTCTTCTTTTCGCTACGTGGCCCAATTGGATATTCCAATCGAAGCCAGGTTCTTCTCCACGTGGTCCTTACAACGAAATGGAGGTCTTTCTCTTCCTTTACTTCCCCCCGGCGGGTACTGCGTCGAATACTTTCAGAGCTTCGAAGAAGCGTTTTCGTCCATTCGGACAACATGACCTAGCAGCGTAGCCGCTGTCTTTCAATTCGCTGAACTATGTCAATGTCATCGTATATCTCGTACAGCTCATCGTTCCATCGAATGCGATATTCAGCGTGGGCAACGCGCAAAGGACCATAAATCTTTCGCAGAACTTTTCTCTCGAAAACTCGCTACGTCGACTCATCTGTTGTTGTCATCGTCCAGACCTCTGCACCATATAGCAGGACGGAAATTATGAGTGACTTATAGAGTTTGGTTTTTGTTCGTCGAGAGAGGACTTTGCTTCTCAATTGCCTAGTCAGTCCAAAGTAGTACCTGTTGGTAGGAGTTAACCTGCGTTGGCTTTCCAGGCTGACATTTTTGGATGTGTTTACCCTGGTTCCAAGATAGACGAAATTATCTACGACTTCAAAGGTATGACTGTCAACGTGACGTCGCGAGTGCGATGGCTGTTTGTTGGATGACAGGAGATATTTCGTCTTACCCTCGTTCACTGCCAGATATATGTTTTCACTACAAACTTTTTTAGGAATTGGTCTGGAGTACGCTCAGCCCTTAGCTGTAGACCCTTTGAATACTGAATGGCTACTTTCTCCACTTCCTGTAGAACAAGTTATGTCGCCATGATCTTTCTTCTTGGATAGCGACTTCTTCACTTCATCTTTCTCTAACGTGTTTTCGGTGACGGGTTCACTTTTCTTGAGGCGAAGAAACACGCTTCCAACACTTCATGCCATCGTGTCAAACTTACTAATCTGGAGAATGTAGCTTGGCCTTCATTTTCATTTCGCAACGCTTAACGCAAGTCCAGTCGGTACATCCGAAATCTGGCGTTGTAGTAAGTAGTGGCAGCGTATCCTGTGGGTCCACCACGTGAGTTAAGATTACCATCACCTTAGACACCGATGATGGAATGTTGCTCTAGTCCACAACCTCCAGTTTCTCAACTTCAATTTTTAAAACATTAAACGTGTTATTTTTTTTTTCTCCTTTAAAAATCATATACCAAAAACGGCATGGCAAAATAATTAAGGTAAAGATATGTCATTACGGCTTTTGTCTAAGACCTAGTTTTACAATTCGGATTTCATTAAACCTTCGAATCAAATAATTGGATAGGTTTGGTTTATTTTGGCTTTGATATGGCGTTTAACTTTAAAAATTAATGACCACTGGAGAAATCGGAATATATATCATTTCGAAATGACCCTTGCAGCTCTACAAACATTTCATAGGGACGTCCCTGGAATCATTTCAAATATTAACTAATTAACTAACATACAGAATAGCTAACGAAGATGTCGTTCAAATTGGTTAGAATCACTTCAACTGTTTCGGGCTTACGAGATGAAAGGTGAACTTTATTGAATCTCTGACCTTCATTCGCCCAAATTATTATAATGTAATATTAATTATCTATTATACACAATTATGATAGGAAGCCGCTTTTCGATACATGAGAGCCAACTCTGGGAGTTTTCTGGCAAGGCAAAGGGCGTACTCGATTGTGATTGCTATTTTGGAGACACCTAGGATCTAAGCTAGCCTAGACTTATATATATATTTCGATAAATGGCATTGAACTTTAAAGATGTGCTCTGTACAACCAATACTGACATACATATATAGTCTACAGATGAAACAGTCCATTCCATCTTGTTGAAAACAAATGTCGCCGAGATCACGAGCTTCAAGTTCAGGCATCAAATAGGCGGTTATTATGGCGCGATAAGGATCGCTATTGACGGTTGCGTTTTCGCTAACATCATTTTAGAAGAAGTATGGAGCGATGATTCCATTGGCCCACAAACCACAACTAACCGTTGTTTTTTTCTGGATTAAGTGGCAGTTCTTGAATCTCTTCAGATTTCTCTTCGTCTCAAATGCGGCAATTTAGCTTTTTTACCATACATACCCATTCAGCCAGAAATGGGCCTCATCGCTGAACAAAATTTGGCACAAAAACGCCGTATCGGAGGTATATTCGGCCGATTACTATTCAATGAATGAATGCTGCGTGTCAAGATGGGTGATGGTTTTGCGAATAGTATGCTCTGTAGGTCGATTATGTTTACCATAAGTTGAGGGAAGCGCAAAACACATAATTTACAGATCACTAATTTTCGTTATAAAGTTGAACGATTTGAAAACGTTGTTATGCCGCAAGTCATTCCATGATGAAATGCCAGACAATACTGAACAAAAATAACATGGCAGATTGACGAGACTAACTCAGGGTGTGTCAAAAAATGGTTAATGTAAAAAGTACTAGAGGATTAACCGTTAAGTGTATATTCCATAGTAGACAATGGATCGACGTATCCTACTTTGTTGTCTAAAAGAAAACGTTATTGAACATAATATAAGTTTGACAGCCGCCTTCTTCAAACAAATAATGTTTGCAAAACTAGAAGGCTAAATTCTGATTCCTTAACCATTTATCAAATATCCATTTGTACTCATGTTATATCTAATATTCGTGATTTTTGGAAACCAGCATTACTTGCATTTTGCATGGCTTGCATACGCGGTTCTCCTACATCCTAGTATACTTTCAGGCGCTGGATATGCAAATGTGTAGGCATGCTATAATGTTTCTCCCAAAGATATGCGAGTTTTGTCATAATTTGTCAAAAACAATTAAATTTTGCTTAACACCAGCAGCTTGTAAACGCAGCCACCAAAGCTCGGTGTGTCCCGCTGCCCCTTCCGTTCCAGGGTTAATGTGGCTGCATTTGTGCATTAGTCGAGTGTGCGCCAGAATCGGTGTATCTGCGCCAAGTGTGTAGTGGCTTCAATTTCGGCAAACGGGCTAGCAGGCGCGGTACTCTCACATACTTATATGCGTTTTTATGTGGGTGTCGAGAGCGTATGCTTTTAATTTGTGCGGCTTAAACTGTTTGCAGCTTCTGTTTCTGCTTCTGCTGCGCTTTCGGCTACAGTCGCTGCTCTGGGCTGGCGCTTTGTGTAGTTTTGCAAAATATTTACGTTTTTGTTATTGTAATTGCTGCCGAAACTGTTCAGTGTTGTTATCAATTTGTATGGTTGTGTTGCTGCCAGCCATCGTTATTCTTGTGTTTGTTATTGTTGTTGTTAATGTTGGCAGTTTTGACTGCGGGCAAAATGTGCTAAGCATGTATTTCGCACTAGAATTTCTCGTTTAAAATATTATATAACGTTCCATGAGTGTACTAACTCATTGATACACATTACAACACCATATTCATGTGTGTGCAAATATTACATACATATGTATATGTATATGTGTAGTATATCATAAGTATGCACACACATTTTCAGAGATTAGTTACAAAATCATCGCCTGAATGAGACAGAATTTGGTCGTAGAGCCAGCCTAAAGCCCCTTTAAATATTTATGCATGCAAAGCACTTAGAAAAATTAAGCCTTATACAGATCTATAAATAGGTTTGACAGTGGAAAAAAATTTACTAAATACTCGAAAATACTAGAATTCCCCGAATTAAAAAATAAGTTGATGAAGAATTATTAAAAAATTTAAGAAAGCGATTTTATCACATTATTGAGGTATCCGCATACACTCTTACTTTTGTATACATACAATTCAATATCTTTCGAAAACGGCTTAACTGTTACGAAATAGAGATTGCATGCACCCAATGAATGCCCAAAGTGCCTGAGAGAATCTCAACCTAATTTCACAGATCCTGAATGTTTGAATAAACTCTTGGCACTGAAAGCAACTGGCAGGAATGTAGGACGACTTTAACAGAATACATGCAGAAGATTCCAATTGCTAAACGAGAGAGCTTCAAAAAATTCTATGAGTCCACTAGACTACACAAAACTGCATACTCAATATCTACTCCAACAAGTACACACATTCTGGAAGCAGTCTCATTTGCTCCAAATCGCAATTTAAAGAACGATTTCAATGGCCTGGAAAGCTGGTAAATCTAATATTTTGAATGCCTTCGATGGCCGCTGAGGCCTTTTGAGCACTATACAACTACTGGAGCCAAGCCTGGCATTCTACTCCAGCAGGTTGGGGGATAGAGATGTCACTCATAGTAAGCATAATGATGTACAGCCAAGCGAAGGTACTTATATATGGAGGATTGTTTTAATAATCTTCATAATCAAGTTAAGCGAACAGACTATTCCTTAACAGAGTCCTTTACGGGAACCATTAAAACCACTGTGTGATTCATCATAATACAAACGTATTCCTCGACTAAACTGTTAATCCAGACCTTCTTGAACCGTGAGCAAAATGGAGCGTCTTAAGCAGGATTAAGCAATAGTTTACCAAAAGTCGGAATCTGATCAAAAGATCTTCGACGTAAGAGCATGTTTCAGTGCTACAATCACAAAAATCGCCCTTTAGATATGCTCAGCCAGCACAAAGGCAATTTCCTGCAATACAATCGCCAAAAGCTATGGAAAATGTGGGGATACTCAAGGGGTTATATCCGCTTGCAAGCCAGAAAACAGCGTATTTTTGTGATTTTTTTAAGACTCTTTTTATTAAAATTTGAAAAATTATATATATTCAAGATAATGGCGTTGAAGATCATTTTTATGTTTGAATTATTTCAAATTCTCTTTCTCTCCGTCTACTGAACTCAGCTAGCATCTTCGAAGCGGAAGTACTTCTATTGAAGAACTACGAGAAGATACATAAAGCAATATATAGTATATGGATAGCCAGGTGGCTCTCCTGGCGTTGTCGTTGCTCATTACTAATTCCAGCATAGTCCTTAACTGCAAAATAGAAACGAAAACGTAGACGGGTTGGCAAGGTCGTTTCCTAAACGAGACCGAGGCAGAGCTAATTCCAAGCCCGCTAGGATCGATCAGGTAAAAGCTCAATACACAATTTCAACAAGTTGAAAATACCAGATGAAAAAGTAACACAAAATGTAGTATAACTAAACAGTTATGGTCAAAATATGACAAGAAGAGAACTAGAACTATTGAATAAGTACATTAAAAGTATTTACAGACTAATTGCTTACTGCTTCAAACTAACTTTCCATTTTGAGAACAATGCCCCACGATAACATCGAATTTTCCACTTTCTCTGTGAATGCCCAGCCTTATCGCCGATCCGACACAGAACACTCGAAACCACAAAATAGTTTGAAAGAGAAGGTGGAACGTGAGAACTATAACATAAAGGTCAACGACTAGTGCATCAAAATGGTACAGTGCTAATTGAGCCCGAAATACGACAGGGCAGCACCTACCTATATAAGTACCTACCAAAGTCAAAAACCAAAAATATTAATTTTTACTACAGACGAATACAAGTAATGGTCGAAACCTTTGTCAAAATTATGGTCTTTAGCAAATTAGTGGCGTCCCGACAAAAGAGTGATGTTTTATGAAAAAATCGAGAACTTAGGGTGCCTTAAAAATTCGAAATTTTTATCAAAAATCTTATTTTCAAGATCATTACTACGATGATTGTATGAAAATGTTAAGTCGATCGATTCATCTATTCAGACCGGTACAGCTCCAGACCTCTTGGCGCTTACAAGTAAGTCTGGTAGTCATTTTTTCCCCCCCTTTTTCTGAAATACATATATCTAGTAAACCAACATATTTTAAGAGGAGGTGCAGAAGAGTTTGTATTGATAAAGCAGCCCTTGGAGAAATACCAATATGTTATTGAGGATTAATTCCTTTTGTCGTCCCGAGCAACTCGCCATCAACCTAAATAAAACAGAAAGGGCTTTATTCAGTGGAAGATATGTATAAGATCCCGGTGACACCGTTGCCGCAAGTGAGGGGTATTCGCCTGCAACCGGCGAATGCATTGAAATATTTAGTGCTCATCCTGGATAAGAAGGTTTCATGGAAGCCGAACATCGAGGAGAGAGCAAAAAAGGCATCGATTGTCGTATACTGCTGTAGAGGAGCTATTGGCAAGAGGTGGGGCCTCGAACCGAAAGTGGTACTCTGGCTCTATGAACCATAGTCAAGCCCATTATATTTTATCGCATATTTATGTGGTGGGGGGCTTTAGAGAAGACCACACTTGCAAAGAAACTCGAGAGCGTTCAACGGGCTGCGCTCATCAGTATTTGCGGTGCATTAAGATCCATCCCAACCATGGCACTTAATGCAATTTTGAACATAACGCCCGTGGACGTCGCCGGAAGGCGTATAACCGCGAAGGTGGCTGTTAGATTCAGGGAGTCTGGATTCTTAAAAGAACGTGTATCGTGTATCATCACAAACTTTGATTGTATACCCGATCATCTTAATCATGGAGTCGCATATCGAACTCTGGCGGCCCCTTCTCTGCTCATATATCGGCGAGGGAGTTAGGGGTGGGAAGAAGTCGTTAGAGGAGACGGGCCGTAAACTTCTTTACGGATGGGTCAAAGCTTGTGGGGAAGATTGGTGGAGGGATTTACTGTCGGACGCTCAGTCAGACTTCCGGACTGTTGCAGTGTCATCCAGGCTGAGGTTACAGCTATCAAGGTAGCAGCAGATTCCCTGCTCCGGAGAGTGTCCACCTTCAGTGACCATTCGCTCAGATAGCAGAGCGGCGATACTAGCCTTGAACTTGGCTGAAGAGCGTCTAGCGCCGCTATCTCTAGCAGTGAGAATATTTGTAATAAAACTGGTATGGGTGCCGTGTCACAGCGGAATTGCAGGTAATTTCAAAGCTGATAAGCTAGCAAGGAAAGGCACCCTAGAATAATTCTCGGTAGAATGGGAACGGGTCGGTGCACCTGCATTCTCTTGTGTCTGCTACTAGATAGGTTGGCCTCGCGGATGCTTGGTCAACGCTGGGCCAGCATCGGTACTTGCGCAGTCGCAAAAGCCTTTTGGCCCAGATAGATCGCAGGAGATGTAACAATATATTTGTCCTCAGTAAGGCTAGCCTCTCATTGTTAGTGGGACTCTTAACAGGCCACTGCCCTATTGACATACATGCGGTAAGAATGTGTATCTTACCGGATGCCGACTGTAGAAGCTGTTTGGGAGAAGATGCGGTAGAAAGAAGCCAGCACTCCCTTCTTGACTGTCTCGCGTTTGGGAGGTCAAGACTTACGACACTTGGGGGCACATACCTTCAGACATCCTACCGAACTGACGGGTATTGAAGTTAAAGAAAATAACTATGCTCTTGGGCTTAAATATTCTGCAATCTATTAGGAAAAACCTACATAGTATGTGTGGAGTATGTTTGATCCTTTCAGGACAGTTATGTAGTGCACCAAGCCTATAGCAAAACAATGAAATCAGCTTCGCGAGCAGAGCATTTTCTCAACACACACAAACAGACTCATTTAAATTTGTGTGTGGCCAACAAAAGTCGCTGACACAACTGCGATCCTAGTGCTTGTGCAACAAAAAAGTTGCACAAAAACTCTTGCGGATTCTCGCATAAAAACCGCAAGAGCAAAACATAAACAAAAAACACTAAAAAAGCGTGCGCAGATAAGTGGAAGGAATTGTGGCGCGCCTGAAGGGAAGGAAATGTGCTAACAAATGAAAGCGCAAAATGCAATCATTTCAGTTGAAACAAGAGGACACTGCAATTGTTGCGCTCTTCCATGTGAGATGACACTAAACGAGTGGGAAATTTTAAGTGGCGCACGACTAAGGCGCATCAGACGGTGCACACAATTGCAGCTGCGGGTCGGTTGTTTAGAAAAAAGACAACTCAAAGGAAATTTAATAAATGTGGCAATGCTGGTCGGCTGCGACTGTGCAAGTGGCTTTTTTGATTGACGCCACTTTGTTGCGTTTTATTCTATTATTTGTGTTTGTAAATGGAGTTAGCTTTTATAATATTGAATATATTTGTGAAATAAATAACATTTGTATTTAAAATTTAGGTTAAATTTGATTGTGATTTTTTCAATTTTCTTTGGGTAGAAATCGATTGTTTACTCCAAAAGTGGAACAGAAACTTCTTTGAATGAATTCGATACAAAAAGGTGTAAGTATTATGGTGTTCCACCATTTTAGATCAAGGAGTTTTTTATGTGAAAACTTTAAAATATTGCTAGATTCTCTTTTAGAATAATAAGTAGGGGGTGTTCTCTTCCAGCAGAGGGCTTTTACAAAGACTGCAGAACTATTGTAAAAGTATTTCTGAAAACTGAGTCTGATACAGTCTAGTGTTGATTATAATATTTTATTTAGGGTGGTTATTTAGAAATGTAGTTTTCAAGAAGAAATAAAGATGTTATTTTCACTTATGTATGTTTTAGAAATGATTTCGGGCTAGTCACCACCATGACTGGTTCGAATAAACTCTAGACGAGAGGCCCAATTTTCGTTCACTTTCAAATGAGACCGTACATTAGTAATAATTATTCTCTTTCAAGGCGTCAATCATCAAGCAAATTCACATAACCCCACAAAAAATAGTCCAGCAGTGTTAAATATCATCATCGTAGAGACCCACATCGCAGGATAATGCGCTCAACGAAAGTTTCCTTTACTAAATTAAGTATTTCGATGGAAATATAGGGACCAAAGAGCAAATAAAGCACACCAAACAGTGACTTATTGAGAATGTAAAGGCATCTCAAAAATGGCTTGTGAATTATCACCAATCCGAACTCGAGAATTATCTTTATTAACATACCCATTCGACCAAAAGCTGAACAAATATTTTCTCGTGAAAATCGGAATTGGTGGTGGCTATCTCGTTTTGGGGCTGTTCATCGAATGAACGATACGCTTGATGATTTCATTTCTTGCACTAATTGGAGTTTGTAAGTCCGCAAATTATTATCGTTCCGCAAAATCTCCCATAAAGTAAATGGTCACAGCCCCAATTACCGTCCGCGATGATAGATGATAGCTGTTGAAAAGACCAACTCCGACAAAACTATTGTCTTCTTGAAAACTACCGTCTAAAATAACCACTCAGAAATTTTCTTAAGTAACCATAAAGCACCAAATTATGAATAATTGCTGAAACATCCAGGCAAACCTTCACAATCCAATAGCAAATATGGATATCAATTAAGTCCATCTACGCAATAATCTTGCATAAGGAGGATAACGCTCCTCAAAATCGCGTATAAGATTCTATGGAACGTATTGTGTGAAAGAATAAAGCCTGCCGTCAACAAACTGATTGGATATTATCAGTATTGCATAGCCTAAAGCAAGTGAACAACTGACTAGGTATTCATTATGCGCCAATCTTGGAAAAGACCTGTGAAAATAAAATCAACTAGCACTACCTCTTTGTATATTTCAAAGATAGTTTTGACGGCACGAAAAAGAACTGCCTTTATGTCGTGATGTCTGAGTTTGGTAGCCCCGCAAACTAAGACGGCTGTCTAAACTGACGTTGAGCAACACCAAAAGCTCCGTCATGATCGTTAAGGATCTCTTCCAGCATTCGACGCTGGGACCGACGGGAAATAGAGGAAGAGGAAGAGTCTCCACTTCGTTGGAAAGCCCAGGTATAGAAGGACCTGGTTAGGTATAGAAGACCTGGCTTCGCTTGGAATTTCTAACTGGCGCCACATTGCGAAAGGAAAAACGATTGGCGCGCTGTTGTTAACTCGGCTTTAGTCGTTTAAGCTGTTCCCACGCCAGCAATGCAGTCAGTCAGTTCCATCAAATAAGTAAAGAATAAAGAATCAGTTCGACCTTGTTCTTGGAACAGACGAATGACATTCAATTCGGCAACATTCTTCACAATTATTTGAAGTATAGGAATGTTTAGTGCATAACTGCTTCATAACTTATTCTCGTTTAGTTCGAAAGTAGTGTTTCGTACCTGGAACATGTTCTTAAGGCGGTATCCTGGCCCAGGATTTTGAAAAAATTGATTTTTTGCATATTTTGAAAGTTTAGACTTTCAAGTATATGACCTTAGAAGGATTTTTCAAAATTTGACTTATTTTCGGAGATACATCCGATTTTGTGACGTAGCGTCCGTGTTCACTAGAATTGCCTCCTAAACTTTAAACGCGTTTTTTTCGAACCTACTTTTTTTGAGGTGGTTGACATGATATCTCAAGTTCTACAAAACCGATTGCTTTGAAATTTGATGTATATCTTCTTTATACAATGCTCTATCGTGTCTGCCTTGGATTTACAAAAATTTTGATTTAAAGTATTTTTAAAAAATTTTTGAAAATGGTCAACTCGATAACGACATCCTTACTAATGAAGAATCTTCTTGCTTTTTGTGTTTTAGATCTCTACAAGGATAGACATCACGTCAACCAGGACGCACCGTTTTTTTTTGAAGCCCCCGCTCCACCAGCTGGTATCTCGTCGAAGTTTGGGCTTTTTTTCTTGCAATTTTGTTTTTATATTATTAAAATGGCAATAAAGTACATATAAAAAAATGGGTAGTAAAAATGTTTTTCATTTTTTTATCTTAGTTTAAAACATGTCTAAAATTCATGCGTCTACACCAGAATACCCCCTTAAAACGCAAAACTATTGTATGTTTTGCGTGATGCAGTTCATGAGATGGAAGAGTTGGCTCAAGCTTTGAGGTCTTTGAGGTTTCTAAATAAAAATGTATATCTCTAGATTTTAACAACTCTTACTGTTAATACCCAGAACTTAATTACGTTGAAGAAAAATGGAAAATACCACACGACAGTCAGGATTCAGTGAATAATGGTTAAAGGAGTATGTGACGTCAATACGTGTAAATAATAGGAGTCTATGCAGAAGCAAGTAAATGCCGTAACATGCATTAAACCCCACATAAGTCGAAACAATGACAGCAAAACCATTTCAGTGGGTAACAGTGTGCAACAACAATAACAAAAGTGAATATAAAAGAGCTGTATACAATAATAACAAAAAAGACCTCATGTCGATGGCAGCAACAGCCTGTGAAAGACTATCGGAGCAGCATCTGGCAACAATTGCGAATTCCCCGTCAGCTTGCAGCAGCAACGACGAGCGCTCCGCCATGCAACAGGAGCGACAACAGCAACCACGAGTGACCGCAACAAAGAAACGGACGCTAATAAGCACGTATAAAAGAATAAGTGAATCAGTGAATCAGCGAATGAATGAATAAATGCTTGGACGAGTGAGCGAGTGAATGACTGATGGCAACATGCGATATGTAAAGAACAGCAGAAACTGTGAAAGAGGCAAAAAAAATTGACTACAAACGCATGAAGCATGAAAATGGCGACAACAGCATGCAACCAGCAACGAAGAGCACAAAAGCTCTTACATTCTGACGAGAAAAACCGCTGATGATGCAACACATCGAAAGCGTTAAACACTTATCTTAGAGGCACTGAAAGGGTTATAGGCCCCATACGGACTCCTTTACTATATTTTTTTTTTTTACTTGAGGTTTTAATTTTCTGTTTCCAAAAATGTATTAGTAGCCACTCCGAGTTGGATACTTCGATCCAAGACTTCACTGTACAAAGTTCTCTTTTTGACCACTGTCGAGTTCTTATTGTCTTTTATTTATAGAATTTTATGCAGAAATAAGAAAAAATGTTAAGTTCGGTTGTAGTGGAGGTCTTCCTCTTCCTCTGCTTCCCCCGGCGGGTGTTGCGTTGAATACGTACGATATGAACTATGTCAATGTCGTCGTACATCTCGTACAGCTCATCGTTCCATCGAATGCAATATTCGCCATGGCCAACACGTAAAGGACCATAAATCTTTCGCAGAACCTTTCTCTCGAAAACTCGCAACGTCAACTCGTCAGTTGTCATCGTCCATGCCTCTGCCCCATATTACAGGACGGGAATAATGAGTGACTTATAGAGTATGAGTTTTGTTCGTCGAGAGAGGACTTTTCTTCTCAATTGCCTACTCAGTCCAAAGTAACACCTGTTGGCAATAGCTATTCTGTGGTGGATTTCGAGGCTGACGTTGTTGTTGGTGTTGCCGCTGGTTCCAAGGTAGACGAAATTATTATTCTCTGTTAAGCCGTGCAGCTCGAATTATTTTCTCCAAAAGTAGGTTGAAGAAGTCACTCGAAACGGAGTCGCCTTGTCTGAAATCTCGTTTGGTACAATATAATATTATAATTATATATTTTTTTAAGAACCGTTACTTTATTGATCTGTATAGTTATACACTAGGTTCAGACTCCCACAAGTTCCCATATATGGTTCCACAACAACTTATAATTGACGGTTAGAGAGTAGGAGGAAGCAAAAGTCGTAAGCATGTCAATAACTATGACGGATGAGAGAGCAAACTATCAGGTTATTATTATATTTTCAGATACACGAGGTCGCGACTGCCTGATCAGAAGTAAAAAGAGACCACATGGTTCAAAAAAGAAGTATTGAGACAGTACGCAGGCAATATTACGTAATAAGAATTTTCATGAATCCGAGTTGTTCCATTTTTTTAGTTTTTTTCCATTACCTAAAGCTCATTTATGTTATATTTATGGTCTACAATCACAGAGGAAGTCTTTCTACTAACAAAGTTTTCATTTTTTGTTAAGTCTATTACTTAAACGGTATTATATTTATATACAAAGTTAGAAATCACGTCAACATAAACTTTCCAGTATGTTTTGAGCTAATTCGTTCGATCTTTATATGTAAGGCCCAACTATGTTTCAAAAACGGTAACTCAACGAAGCCACGACCTAATCACATTTAAGTAAAAATATACTTTTGTACGAAAATAACATCAATTATAGTATTATATTGCGGTATATAGTATGTATATATATATGTATCACGAATTGGCAGCACACATGGACAAGCCTACAATAATGACTCTAAAGAGCCCATCTGGAAATGATGAAAGCACAATACTATCTGCGTCATTCACCCACATACACGCATCTATAAATATAAAATTCTTATTCCTCCGGCAACTCTACTTTTCTGATGTTAATCTTTACGTATAAACTCGCTCATTCAAAAATCCTTTTGTAAAGCCGATGCTGTCCTGCCTTCATATACATAAATGCACATGGGTATGTATGTAAGTTCATGGGCGCATTCGAAGTTAATATTCGACATTTTAAGCGAATATAATGTAAAATATGTTCAATACTTTTAACGGCATTGATGAGGAAAATCCGCATAAATGCGCTCGCATAACGGGGCTTTTTGTGGCTATTGTGTCGCGGCGCTACTTGACAACTTAATGAAGTTCACTTCATTATTAAGAGAGCTTTAAAGGAAATTATGAATAAAGCAAAGTAATTTTTTGTTACCAGAAAATGTAATACGAAAATACGCTTAAGGTCACGGCTATTAAAATATCAGTCTGCAAAAAGTTCTATTTATGGGCAAGAAGCTTTAAAGTACTTCAATATTTTGAATATAAATATATTTGAAGAATTTTTAAGGAGCTTTTCTACTTAAGTGGTTAGAAAATATTATTTTTTTTTATATTTCTAATGTAAACATAACTTGGCTTCTTAACTTTTTCTTGTCTCAAAAGAAGGTATATATAGATCTTTTCTGTCATTTAAAATTTTAAAGGCTTGCAGTACTGAATATATACCTTTTGGTGTCTCTTTATGCCCAGAAATAGTTAATAACCGCCCATTTTCCTTAAGGACATTAAGCGATTTTAACAGTAGAGTCTCTATTCATATGCAACAATATTTTAAACTCACGGTAATTAATCAATTAAAGTTTCTTTAAACTTATTCAAAAGCACCTAAACACCATCACCACTTGCACGCTTAAAAATTGTAATTGTAAGAGAAATTATTTCAGTCGAATAGGTGTTCTTGTATGTGTTTGTGTGTATGTCTGAACTGCACTTGAACTGAATGCATGAAAACACACTAATTACCGCAGTAAACTCTTCTATGTTAATTAAAAGTGTACGGCCCCAGCTGTACTGCTGGCTAATTGTCTGAGAAAAACAATTAACACCTTTCTATTGTTTTCTTGAAATGCATAATTGAGAGACACGGTTTATTGGTAGGCAGTAAAATCTGTGGAATGAGTTTTAGTCTTTCGCTAATAATATTTTTCTTCTTATTAATGTGAAATGTTTTCATCTTCTCTTCTTCCAAATTTAATTAACAAAGAAATACGAATATGAAGCTACAGAAAATTTTAAAATAAAAATGTTTTTAAACCATATGAAATAGTTATTATTAAATAACGGGTGATACAAGTAGATGTACTTAATTCAATAATCTTTTTTTGACAGATCACGCCTGAACAATGTTTACAAAACGTTCAACTTTATTACAAAAATTCATATTCCGTAAAGAATGGGATTCGCAAGCATCGCTCAACTTATGGTCAACATAATCGGTCTTCTGAGCTTGCTATCCGTAATACCATCAGCGATCTTGTGACCCTGCTTTCATTATTGGATAATATTCGACCGTATAGACCACGCCCAGCACGCAGTGAAGAAAATATAGTAGGCGTAGCTGAAAGCATACACAAAGAAGATGGAGAATCGATTCGGCGCCGTTTGCAGCAACTCGAATTAACGTATGGACGTATGGAACAACATGGCGCATTTTACGTCGAGATCTTTAATTAAAAGCGTACAAAATATAGTTTGTGCAAGATCTCAACCCATTCGACCTATCCAGGCGACATTGCTTCGCTCTATGGGCTCTTGAATGGTACCAAGAAGAAGAATCATCGTTTTCGAATCAAATTTTTTTCAGCGATCAGGCCCATTTCTGGCTCAATGGGTATGTAAAGCAAGCAAAATTGTCGCATTTGGGACGATGACCAACCTGAAGAGATTCAATGGCAGCCCCTTCATCCAGGAAAAATAACGGTTTGGTGTGATCTCGGTGGAATCATCGGTCCATGTTTCTTCAAAAATGATGCCGGTGAGCGCCCAACCGTCAATGACGACCATTATCGCGCCATGATATCCGACCATTTGACGCCTGAATTAAAGCTTTTGATCTCGGTAATATTTGGTTTAACAAGATAGCCACCCCTCGCATCAATCTAGAGATATATTGAGTGAATACTTCGGTGAGCAAATATGTTCGCTATTTGGGCCGGTCGATGGACCTCTAAGACCTCTATCTCACCGCCTCCTGTGAGGATACGTAAAGTCTAAAGTCTATGCGAACAATCCCGCTTCGATTCAGTCCTTGGAGAAAAACGCATCCACGTATGCCACTCGAACGAGTCATCGGAAATTGAATTCAACGGATAGAACATCTGAGACGTTGTCGCAACCAACATTTTAATTTAAATTTACAAAAAAGTATCGTCTTGTTAGCAGTAAAACTAATTTTTTCAGTCGCGATTAGGTTTCTGCGCCCCATTTTCATGCAAATAAAGCGCACAACTTCGATAGGCGAGTAGTATAAAGTTTTATATAGTACACATTTATATAGCGAGACCGACGCCCTCTCACAGCCGCACCTATGGTTAACTGATGCTGCAATTAGACTTCAATGAACCTTTAAACTGAATATGTTGGAGTGGCTCCGCTGAAGTTTCCTCTCGTTTAGCCTTGACTTCAGGCTCCAAACGGGTGGGCTAACGCATCTTACACGAAGCTTACTCAGGTTAACAGGGTGCGCGGCGAAGACGCAAGAGTAGGAATTGGGATAGTCCTACGACTGTAACTGCTTAACCAAACGCATGACTATACCCCATTGCACCTCATGATAACTATTGTTTAATAATTTACATTGTTTGTTGACTCATTAAGATGATTATCGCAAATTTATAATTGCATTGATTGTGACTGATTTAAATAACAACGAACGTAAGATTTAATCCAAAGCTACTAAATTTGCGAAGAACTCGGACAGCCACTTTTCACAAGCCTCTTTTGAGTTCAACTTTACATCAACAAGGACGTTCGCAATGGACAGGAATAGGTGGTAATCACTTGGCGCTATATCCGGGCTATATGGTGTATGCGATAAAACCTCCCATCCGAGCTCCCGTAACTTCTGACGAGTCATCAACGAAGTGTGTGGTCTGGCGTTGTCCTGCTGGAACACTACACCCTTCCTGGTGGCCAATTCTGGACGCTTCTGGTCGATCGCCTGCTTTAAGCGGTCCAGGTGTTCGCAGTAGATGGTAGAATTAAGCGTCTGGCCATATGGGAGCAGCTCATAGTGGATGATTCACTTTCAATCGCACCAAACACACAGCAAAATCTTCCTGGCCGTCAGTCCCGGCTTGGCCACGGTTTGGGACTATTCGTCCTTCGGCCACGACCATTTTCACTTGATGTTGTCGTATGTGATCCATTTTTCGTCGCCAGTCACCATGCGCTTCAAAAATGGGTCGAGTTCGTTACGATCTCTGTAGCGCTTTGTACATAGCCTCGAAATTCAAAAAACTAAAAGGCGGAAGGGAGATATTTGACAACCTAATATATTATATTATTGTTTTAAAATAAAAAATTTAAACATTCCACTAAAATTCTATGAAAAAACTATGATTTTTTAGTTATCCGGATTTCACTGTCCGCTACTGTAGGTATGTGTATCCAAAGTTGAACGTGCCCTCGGAAACATTCAAGTCGTATGACCTAATTTCCAAAGAATTGGTCAAAAGATATTTCAATAATAAAAGAAATGCAGAATTGTGACTGAATTTCGTTCAATGACCGATAGCTAAAGCCAAATACACCTAAGTGCATACCCAAACAAACGAGTGGAAGAGAACAATAAAAATAACTTTCATGCAACAGTAAGCCTCGTGCTTGTTACCACGTCGAACGAGTGCCAACTTCGCTTTGAAGTAATAATGGAGCGAAAGAGCGAGTGCCGATCACATGTAGCGGAACGTCGATTACACAGCAGGTAAGCGATCAGCTTAGCCGGCAGTAGGTGAATAAAGCTGCGGCGGCAAGCTCAGGTAAATGAGCAGCTCAAAAACAAAAGTAAACTTAATTTTATGCCAACAATAAAGACTGAAGGTAAGCTGGTAGACTGCTCGCACTGAGCGTTAGCAATAAAGTGAGTCGCACAATAAATTGTTGGTCGTGCTTTTAGCGTAAATGAATTGGCGTAGCGCTGCGTTCAAAACTAAAACGAAGGTGTGGTGTGTCATTCAAAGATCTGAGAAACGGAGAGCGCGCACAAAAGAGGCTTGCGAGCGTGGCGGCGCTTCCAATGCCCATGTAAATGTAAATATTAAACTTGTGACGATTAGGTGAGCTTCTGAGCGCTTGGCTGGAATGGCAGAGCAACGCTTTTGACTTTGTGTGCGCTGGGTGTGCCACTTTACGGCCACATTTGTCGCGCTCAGTTGTGCTTCGGCTTTGTTGGCTTAAACGCGTACCACATTTCGGAAAAGCGTTTTGTCTAGCGGTTTTTGGCGGCGTGTGCGTACGTCACTTAACGTCTGTCATCTTTTGAATATAACTTTATTTCATTTCCCTTTCTTGGCTTATTCTAATTGCTTTTTGTGCGAGTTTTCATTTTTCATAAATTTATTTCGAAAATGCGGTCAGGCCACAAGGCAAGCTTATATAAGCGAGTATAATAAATTGTACCAGAAATATAAGCGGGTAAAATATTATTTGAAATATGGTCGAAAGTGTAAACTACAAAATACTAGTTGTTGAGTTCAAAGTGCCTACGTGGATGTGAAAATATTGAAAATCAGTGGAAGCAAAACGTGTGTAAACAGCGTGAATATATGCAAAAGCGTATAGAAATATTATAACAAAAAAAAAATACCAGATAGTTAGGTATGATGTGATCAAAGCGACAGTGCGCATGTGTCTAGTAAGGCTTGTGTATGGAAATGAAGGTTGAGAAAATAGTTAGATACAATGCTGCAAGCTTTACTAGCAATAAAATGAACAGGTAATAGCTTGAAAGAATTTCGATGAGTTTCCGAAAGTGAAATCTACTATTTTATTCACAAATATATTATGAAAGTTGTGCGCATAGGAAAATGTAGGGAAATGCATGATTAAAAAAATATGGGAGACAATTTCTTAACAGATTAAAAATTAATTAACTTGAACTAGAAATTATATTTTTCAAAAAAAAAAAAAAAAAATTATTTTTTGAAATATTTTATACAATAAATTGAGAAAAACTTAACCCACTTCTTTTCGAGATATTGACTATCAAGAGCTTTTATTATCGATCACCAAACTATGTATATTACAACCTAGAGTATTGGTATTGCCCCATCAAATGGTTCTAACTATTAATACCGCGTCTACAAAAGAAAGCATATCTCTACCAAACAGAAGTTTTTGAAACATTAACTAAAGAATTATTATTTTTTTTAAAGTAGGTTTCAGTCACATAGTTGTGCGAACCTTTTCATAAAGCTTTAGGTAGCGAGTTGAATATTGTATTACAATAACTTCTAACAATTGCAATATAGGAGATAAACATACGTCCAATTACCGCTTGCGGTCAGCCGATGAGAAGAAATTAATAACTGGCTAGCATGCCAGAGTATTTATGAATTTATGTATAGGGACTTCCCATACGTTTCTAAGAAAGACTTCGTTAAGGGGTCAGTAGGGTAATCTGGCCTGCTTTTTTGACATTTTTTATTTCATAGAAATTTTTTATTTCATAGAAATTTTTATTCTACAATAAAACTTTTCTCACATATCATGAGGTATGTCGTGGAGTGTATAAACAAATTTTTCCGGAATTTTTTGATGACATCTGTCGGAGAAATGGCTGCGTGAATGAGATGCGTTTTTTTACTGGCGGACACGATTTCTCATGCTTGGATCATCTGAAACATAAAAAGCCAATTTATTCTAAAAGAATAATGAAAAAATGTTGATATTTTTTTTTTTTTTTTAATTTTTCTCAATTTTTTTTACATAAAATATTTCATAACATCGTTAATAAATTACAAAAAATTTTGACGACGTTTTGTGAACATTTAAAAAATAAAACTAAGCAAATCGGTTGAGTAGTTCGACCAGAGTCATGTTCGCTAGTTAAAAAAAGTGTGTTTTGAGAAAAACGCGTTTAAAGTTTGAGGTGAGCACTCCGAGTGAACCGAAGAGGGGTAGTATCATTTTTCGGACTTTTTCAAAATTTTCAAATGGTAAAATGGGTTTCTACATTAATTCTAAGAGTAAAGGGAAACAGAAAATGCAAAAAAAAAATTTTTTTGGAAAAAAGATTTACCTACTGATCCCTTAACAATGGTTAAATCGATACAGCCCGTAACTCTGATCATTTATATATATACATATTTCATAGGGTGCTTCGTGTTGCCTTTGGGTGTGTCTAAACTTAATATTGGGTAGTCGAAAAAGTCTTTTCGTATTTTGTCAATAGATGACGTTGCAGTCGTATATCTACAGTGCTGCTAATCACATTGTGTCATACAATGTAGATTTGGAAAAGCAAGATTTTAAGCTTCATTTAACCCAAACCCAAAATTAAATCGGGGAAGTTGAAAAAAAGATACAGCTGTTCAAAAATTATTGAAAATGATGAAGAAACTCGCTATATTTTGAACCAATGAAATTTGTGAAATTTACGGAGATGATGCTGTATCAGATCATGTAATACAACAATGGTTCGCTCGCTTCTATTCTGGAAATTTCGATGTCAACTCTGGTCGACCTATAGTGGAAAAGTAGATAAAATTATGGAAAAGATTAACCCCGACCGTCACACTTAACATTCATCATCAAGCGATTTTGAAACCTTCAAAAGAGGCTGGCTACAAAAAGAAGCTCGATGTTTGGGTACCACATGAATTCTCTGTGAAAAATTTAATGGACCGAATTAACATCTGCGTTTCCTTGCTGAAACGAAATGAAATCGAACCATTTTTGAAGCGAGTGGTAACAAGAGACGAAAAGTGCATCAAATACGACAATAATGTGCGAAAAAATCATGGTCCAAACGTGGTGAAGCTCAATAAATGGTCGCAAAGCCCGTATTAACGCCTCGAAAGGTTATGCTGAGAGTTTGGTAGGATGGGAAAGGAATCATCCACTTTGAGCTTCTCCAGCCTGGCCAAACGATTGATTCTACATTTTGCTGTCAACAACTCATAAGATTGAAGCAAGCAATCGAAGAGACGATCAGAACTGATCAACAGATAAGACTTCGGCTTCCATCAGTACAACGCTAGACCACACATATCTTTGATGACTCGGTAAAAACTGGTAGAGCTTGGCTGAGAAGTTTTGATGCATCCACCATATAGCTGATGGCATAATGTCTCCACCGAAAAAATATATAAAAGTGGTAGAGCAGAATAGTACATATTTGGTACATTAAAGTTCATTATAAATATAAAGAAAAGTTGCAGTTTGATTAGAAAAACGAAAAGACTTTTTCGACTACCCATTATGTCTGTACAGTGTATAAAAGTAAAGAGTTTTAAGCAGATAATGCTCTTTTTTATATTTGTTATTGAGTTATCTGATCTCATCTGAAGCCGCCAAATATATCAGTCTTTATTAAGGTATGCTATTGCTGTATTCATTACAATGTTGTATAATTGAATTGACAACGAAAATTAGTCACGAGTCGATAAAATATTTATTTTTGAAGTGGAAAAAAATACTTGAAACAAAAACTTGGCTTGATGACGGGTTTCGGGACACTGTCCTAGGAAAATCAGCAATCAAGCATTGGAATATTAAGTTTAGACTTGTGAAATGAGAAGACGGTAAGACGGTAAATAGTGGATTACCAAAAAAAGTTGTTACTGATGAAGAAAGCGAAGATAGCAGGCACTCTAAAGATATTAATTGAATGTGTACACCATATCATTGATGAATATTTGGATATGAGAAAGCTCTGTGCAAAGTGGATGCCGCGCGTTCTGGTTTTTGACCAAAAACTACGATGAGTTGATGATTCGGAGCAGTGTTTGGAGATGTTAAAGCGTAATAAGCCCGAGCTTTTGCGACTGTATGTGCGAATCAATAAAACATGGCTCCATTATTTCATTCCGAAGCACAATCGACAGTTATCCGCGTGAACTGCATACGATAAACCCGCTCCAAAGCGAGGAAAAACGCAAAAGTCGATTATTTTGTCTCTTTTTTGAAATGCGCATAGAATACTTTTTATTGACTACCTTGAAAGAGGAAGAATCATCAACAGCACCTATTACATGGCGTTATTGGATCTTCTAAAGAACGAAATCAGCGAATAACAGCCGCATTTGAAAAATAAGACAGTGCTGTTTCACTAAGCCAATGTCATAAATCAGTGAAAACAATGACACAAATGCATCAATTGGGCTTCGAACTGCTTCCGCATCCACTATATTTCAAGATCTGGTCTCCAGCGATTGTTTCCTATGCTCAGATCTCAAAGGAATATTCGCTGGAATGAAATTTTTGTCGAATGAATGGGTGATCGCGATAGCGGCAAATCTTACAACAGAAATGATAACGAAAAGTTGGAGGGTCGCTATGATCAGGGTAACAACGTTGAATTTTGCCAAAAAATGTGTTTTACTACGGCAAGACTACGACTTTTCGATTAACCTGTTGTCAAAAAAGTCTTGCGGTAATTTTATTGAATCAATTCGTGTGGCACCCATACATTGAGCTTCTTAGTGACTCCAAGCTTCTTCAAATGGTTTATAACGCTTTGATGACTACTATACCGGACTTTTTCAACCAATTCAGCGATTTTATCGCAATTTTCGACGACAGGCCTTCCGGAGCGTGGCGCATCTTCGACCATCTCTACACCAGAACGAAAACGTTGAAACCATCGTTGTGCGGTGGAAATGGAAACTGTATCGGGTCCATAAACTGCTCATATTTTATTGACGGCTTGAGATGCATTTTTACCTTATCGTAGTAGTACTGTAAAATATGCCGTATTTTCTCTTTATTTTGATCCATGTTTGCGACGCTATAACTCACGAATGACTTGAAAGAAACGACAATCAATCAAACACGTGTTAGCGCGTGAAATGAGCTTTCCACTAGACTTACGCGCTTTCAACGCCAACTAGCGAAAATACCGCAAAACTTTTTTGACAACCTAATAGAAAGAATGAGGATATCAATAAGATTCTATTATACTAAAATAAGCGTTGTAGTCCCCACTCCTATTTCTGTTTCATTTCGGTATATTTATTTGTTTTCCTAAAAGCTTCAACAATAAAGTTCATAAAAATATGAATATAATTTTACGCCATAATAAACATATTAAGTGACTAGAGATATGATATACATCGATCGTATCAACGAGTATAGTATGAGAACTATCCACTTACATTTTTGCTTTAATTAAATAGTGAAATGCTCCACGGGGTGTAATTACACACACTTCAAGAGTTAACTTGTAACTATGTACTAATATTCAGTTAAAGTATTCAACTTTTTAAGTACTTTAGCATACGAGTATGATGTATAGTAGTTTTTTTTAGATAGATAACTTCTCCATGGGAAATCTGTCAAATCAATTGCGAAAGAGAAGACATATTTTCGGCACAGACAGTACCGAAACGCTGAACGTCTTGCATGCCGAAGTCTGTACTGTTCCATATTTTTTTGAAACTGAAGAGAGAGTCAACGTAACTGTCAATAGTTAACGATATATAGGAAATAATTCTGAACTTGTTAGATTTGCCGCGTCAATACCAATCGTTTCAGAGAAACCATAAATTATTTCAGCAGGCCGGTACAATAGGTCACACAGTACGTGCAACCATCATTTTATTGAGAACCGTTAACTGACCACGGGAGTAATTTGACTCCAGAATACTTTTTGTAGAAGAATACTTTTCTTTAAGGTCTATGTAGAAGCAACTGTAAGAGTGACTTGTTAGAATTCTAACATTTGAATAGGTGTTGGACGTTTTAATTAGGAATTGAAGAATCTCGAAATTGTAAAGTCATCAAGGCTTGTGAAATATTTTCAAATATTGATCTGAAATTATTATTAATGAGAATCGCTTGAATGTCCACTACGAGATGTGATGTTTTTTATGCTACTTCTATTCCTAAATATTTAATAACTACAAATTCAAGGTTAAGTTCAGATTATTGTGTATTAGATGACTATGTTATGATCTATAGTCTATTCACCAAGTATTTTATAAAATTTTATTCCTAATAGTTAGACTTCATGAGTTCTCAATTTTAATGTAGACGCCCGGCTAGATCACTAAAGTTTAATGTTTTAATTAAAAGCAAAATAATGTAATTTAAATGATTCCAATAGTGGAATTAAAACTTAGAAATTTTTCCTTAGACAATATCGTAGTTATTAGTTCAGAGAATAGAAACGAAAAAGGCAATTTAGAAAAGAAAAAATAATTATCTCAGCTGTCTATGCGCACATGCAGAGACAAATAAGATAAAACAATTATCTAGAGAAGGAAAGAAAAGGTTAAATAAATATATCTGTGTATGAAATATTTCAGATAACAAAAGCAAATAGAAGTGAAAAAATGAAATAGCAATAGTTGTTTTCGAAAGCTATTATAACCATAGTAGCTGCCAGAAACTGCGAAACCAAAGCGAAGAGAAATAAATAAAAAGAAAACAGTTCAAAACGCATAAACAACCAAAGCAACAATTAAGAAAATACGAAATAAGTACACAGCAAAACTATAAAAACATTCACCATACATTACACAACACAATCAACACACCATCGAACATGTCCGATAACGGTGAACAACAAGCGTCCACACAACCGGCCACCGTCTCACATCCGCTGCAGGATATCGCCTTGGATGTGCCGGACGATGCTGCCGGTGGCAAACAAAACTGGGTTAGATTCGACGACGACGAGGCGGCCCATAAAAATGCCAACAACAACAACAGAAACACCAACGGCGACGATAACATGGGAAATGCCACACGCATTAGCCCCACCACCGTCAGTAGTAGCAGTGGCCGAGACGCGCTGGCTGCAGAACTAGCAACGACGACGCCAACTCCGGCAAACCGGTCAGCCCCCGCCGCTCTACTACCAGCGCCGCCCAGTCGTAAGCAAACATCTGTCGCCACCGCGTCAATACCAATAACAACGGCAACAACAGCTGCCATAGCGCGGCCGCGCTCACCGCTCAGCGGTGCAGAGAGTGCAAGCGGTGCCGAAGCGATCGTGTCAGCACCAGCACCTGTTCAGGTGAGTAATCCAAACAATGACAACTTTCATTTCCAAGTTTTCTTTTTATGGCGCTTTATTCTCAACGTTACAGTGAGAACAGTTAGCTTGTCGTAAGCTTTTTTGTTGCACGTAGAGCTTTTGGGAGCGCATAATCGTACAAATTCTCTTACGACGATAGTAGCTTGTTACCGGATTAGCCAGTGTGTGTATTATAGAGAGCACGCACCTTAATGTCAGTTAGCCACTTTCGATTGCACCAAGTGTGACTCGTTCGTGTTTTTTGTATCGCGCCACTTGCATTTAAACTTGAATAAATATAGAATTTTACTTATATTATATATGTAGAGACTTCACTTGTGTTTTATCTTTCCTCAACTCATTATCTTATTTGCTTTTGTGTCACTTTTCGCATTCTACTCAGCTGCAGTAAGCTTACTCTGTGCATAGCAGGTATTTTGTTTTTGTAGTCACTACACGAAAAGATCATAAAAAGTGCACAAAAAAGTTTCGAGTTAAGAATGAATATTTTTTTCTACTACTTCGAGATACTGTGCGATTATTATTTACGTTTCAGTTGCCCAGCGGCATTTCATTCAGTCACAAAATGCGTCATTTGTTTTTTTGATGCTGGGAAATAAAAAAAAACGACATCAAATCAGATAGCGAAATAAATATACATGTATAGCTCGGATTACCAGGAAGACAGTTTAAAAATTTATTACTACGAGGTGTGTTCAAAAAGTATCGCGAATCGTAACTGACAGTTTTCTTCGATTCAAAAATTGGCTTTTGCACCACGATAACGCCTCTGCTCACACACATCGTTGCTTGTGCGCGACTTTTTGGCCAAAAACAACACACTAATGATGCCGCAGCCACCGTATTCCCCAGATCTGGCCCCCTGTGACTTTTTCTTGTTCCCTAAACTGAAGAGGCCCATTAAAGGACGACGACGTTACGCTTCTCTTGACGAGATAAAGACGGCATCGAAGGAGGAGCTGAAGAAGATAAAAAAAAAATGATTTTTTTAGTGCTTCGAAGATTGGAAAAACCGTTGGCACAAGTGTATAATATCTCATGGGGATTACTTTGAAGGGGACAAAATAGATATTCATGAATAAATAAATAGTTTTTTAAAAAACACAAAATTCGCTATGCTTTTTGAACACACCTCGTATTTCTTGAGGCTAAGAAAAAAAAATAGATTTTTTTTAAGACTGTTTCCTTATATCTTTCATGAACTTTTATTGTACGCTTCATATATATTATATGGACCTTCATATATATAGAAGCTTCATTATGGAAGCAAAAGGTTTTGACCACACATGACAGGTGTTCAGAAGTTGCAGAGACCCATGTGGAATAATTAATAAAAATGTGAAGTTATATTTCTTCAAATACAAGAAGGCAATGTATTAAGAAGATGTATTAGAGTTCATAATATATATATGACAAGATAGGAATAATAGACGAATAAGGGTGAACTAAAATATCAATACTCATTTATAGAGATATCCATTTCCAGCTTCTCTACTTTTTTAAAGAAAAAACATAGAAAATTAAAACTTAATGAAGAATGCTTATTATCATTCGAAAGAAAATTTTTTCGCATTCATTTTTTGAAGACTATCTCTGTCAAATGTTGACCGCGGCTACGTCTCACGTGATCTATCCCTTGAATCCACTTTTCGTTGACACGTTCGATTATTTCGACTGGCAATATTCGAATGACTCGTGTGCTGTTTTCCTCCTAGGCCTGAATCGAAGCGGCATTGTCCGCATAGACTTTAAGCTTTACATATCTATACAGGAAGAAGTTTAGCGGTGCGATATCACATCATCTTGGTGGGCAATCGACCGGCCCAACACGTAAAATAGTCTGCTAAACGAAGTGTTCCTTCAATAAAGCCATTGACTGTAACGATGTGTGAGAAGTGGCGCCAGCTTGTTGAAACCAAATGTCGCCTAGATCGCAAGCTTCAAGTTCAGGCATCAAATAGTCGGTTATCGTGGCGCAATAACAGTAGATATCGACGGTTACCTTCTCGCCGGCTCACGAACCACACCAAACCGTTGTTTGTTTTGACGAAATGGCAGCTGTTAAATCTTTTCAGATTGCGAGAGGGAAGCGATGTCGCTTGAAAAGGTCGAGCGGCTTCAATTCTTGCACAAGCTATATTTTGTACGTTGTCAATTTATGATCTCGACGTAAAGTGCGCCAATTCTTTCCATATGTCAGTCCGAGTTGCTGCAAATAACGCCGAATCATGTGTCCACCTTCCTGTACACTGACAGCTACGGCAGCTATATTTTCTTCACTGCGTGCTGGATGTGGCTTCTTGGGTGGAATATCCAATAATGAATCTAATACTTAATACTGGATCTCAAGATTGAAAAAAGGCTATTGAAAAAGTATCGCTACTTGGATTACCTGTTAGTTAAGCTGAACTGTTTCATAACCCTGTTAGGAACATCAGCATACCGATTCTTAAAACATCAGGGAACTTTTACTAATGGCACTTAATATATCAAAGGCCAAATTAGGTTAGTCTGGTAGACTAATAAGTTACAAAGAGACCAGTTTTGGTTCTCAGCTATACTAGCTGGAGTAGCCTTTCGTAGTCCATGATCACCCTTTAGGATGCTGGCGTTTGACGCGTATTTAAATGGGATTTCGCATAATACCCGTACAACATTCAGTGCAATCTGGTCCACTATCTCATAACTCTAGATACCTTTGTGACTTGGCATCGTGCAAAAATAAAATCAGTCTCTAACGCCGCTCTTCTATTATAGACAATTTTGATCGAGGCTTGAAATATCTAAAGTGATATAATTGACTGCCGTAAGCCTAACTCCGGACAGTGTACCAGTAAATCTTATTTTACATAGAGCGTCGCAAAGTAAACAGGACTTTTAAAGCAGAGCAAATAGTTTTTCAGCAAAATCAATTTATTTTATTCAAAATAGTCTCCTTCTGCTTCAATACAACTTTCTGTACGATCCAAAGGCATGTCGAACGAGTGTTTGATTGGCCACTACGTCTGCAAAACGCTTTCCTTTTATGGGCAAATGCATTTTTCCGAAAAGGAAGAAGTCGCATGGTGCCATATAAGGTGAATACGGGGAGTGGTTAATGGTTAAAATGTGATTTTTGGTCAAATAATCGGTCACAAGTGTCGAATCGAATGTTGGATTCCAAGCCATTTTTTGTCGTCAGTTAATTTGTGTGGAACAAACCGTGCACACACCTTTCGTAAGCCCAAATTTTCGGTCAAAAAGCGATGAATCGATGTTCTGGAGATGTTCAATTTCATTTCCATGGATTTCAATGATGATTTTGGCTGATTTTTGATGAATTCACGCACAGTTTCGATGGGATTTCCGGTGATCATGGATTTGGATTGGCCAACATGTTGATCTTCATTCATGTCCTCACAAGCACTTTGGAAACGTCGAAACCACTCGTGCACTCAGCTACGGGATAAACAATTATCGCCATGAACTTATTTTATAAATTGAAACGTTTTGGTAAAAGTTTTACCAATTTTAAAACCAAATTGAATGTTGGCTCTTTGTTCGAAGCTCATTTTCTCACCGATAACACAAAAACTGACACTTAAAACGCAATAACTTCACTTCCAATCAATGAAATGTCATGAAATTCTCAGATCAATCGATAAGGATAGCAGATTCTATCGCACCAGTCGACATATAGATGGCACCACCAGTGGGCACTACATTCAAAAAGTCCCGTTTACTTTGGAAAGCTCCTTGTACTTATAACACTTACGTCAATCAGCATTAAATAAAACCTTTCTTCAGACAAGTATGGTATACTTACCATATAAATTATATTTTACCATTCAATTTGAGCTAAAAGTTCTTAATATAGTCAAGTTGCCAACAAAGTGGAACTTAATTGAACTCATAAACAATATCAGATTTATTTATAAGCACATGGAGTTCAGAATATAATAAAAGTTTATTCAAAATGTCTGGTTTATAAAGTGGAAAAAATATATTTTTGCAACAGCTGTACTTTTAAATAAGTTGAATTCGCTTTGTTGCACCTGTTTACATCGGATCATTGAAAGCTGGATAATTTAACTACCAGCAACATTGTAAATGAAAATGTTTACTTGCCGCTAAAAATGTTGTTTTTATTTGTCGTAAACAGATTTTATTAGTTTTGAATTGTGCTCTAGACTTAAAGCTAGTTATAAAGGTCACAGTTCGAGAGAAACCCAGATTTTAAACTCCATCACAGATCTGAGTTGTGGATTGAAATAGGAGAAAGTTAGAAACACTAATTACACCAGTGTACTCTCATTTCGTGACTGTGATATTAGAGGCTGCGATTGCTAACACGTAGGATTTTTTGTGTTATGGTCAAGTGGTGTAGGGTCCACCCACCACCATTGACTAAATTACAAAAATAGCTGTGCGCAGCATTGAGGAGTGAATATCCACTCCGAAGTGTTGATTAAATACAAAAGTATTTTTATAGGGCTTTTAATAGTATATTTCCTTTACTGCTTACATTGAAAATTTACTTGAAAATTTTTAGTGGTAAGGTTTGCGTGACCACGAGTGTATGTTATATTCCGAAATCAGTAGAAGTCACTTAACTTTAAAACTTTCTAAAGTTATTGCATTTATTTCATAAATGTTTTTATATATACGTACAGACCAATACACTATTCGTCATACTAGTCAATCCTTAAATGAACAAGTTGCGGACATTTTTGTTATAAATTATTATTACATTACTTAATATTCAAATATACCTCTTTATGTTTACTAAATTAGAATAACAAGCAAATCTTTGCTTTCATCCAAATCAAAAATACCATCATGCGCCTTACAAGTCAAAAAATGTATTCTGCTTGGCTTTGCGAGTGGGTAGCGCAGATTCGCGATCAAAATGAAAATTAAAAAAAAAATCGTATCGAAAGCGCTAATTTGGCGCTTAGTGCTTCCCTGGCCATAATTCATATGATTTATAAATATAAAGTAAATGGAAACATAAAAGGCAATTAGCAGGTTTAATTTTTTTCGCAATAACATGTTTTATAATACCATCAATGGCACATTGGCAGATACAAATATTTATGTACGGTACAGCCTTTGTCGAATGATCAATTTCAAAAAATATTTTATTGTTTCCCTATTTGCATGTTCGCCGAGTTGAATAGTGGAGAGTTGGAGACTCATATTACTTCAGACGAAAATCACGAAACTAATAAAGTGTTTTTTTTTTGTTCGTTTAAAGTCTTGCTTACTTGTGTCTTGCCTAAAAAGTTAATGTTATATATGTATATATATATATTAAATTATATATTTAAGGAAAAAAAAAATGGCGATTTTACTTAAAAAACCGATTATTTTATATAGTTGATCGTGCTAAATTTTTTTCGTGTATTTTTTCGAAAAGTTCATTCAAAAACAAAAATTTAAAAAAAGGTCCCCAAAAGTCAATTTCTACAAAAGTTATGGCTATTTGAAAATAAAAAAGCCATTTTTAGCAAAAAATAGCAAAATTCATAACTTTTTTGATGTTGGACAAAAAATTTTGAAAAAATTCTCAAAAATGTTTTTCAAAGAGTAGAAAAGGATGGATAAGTTTCAGCAAAATCTAAAGGGGTCGGGTTCAAAAGTTGTCGATTTGGTATGGAATACCCCATATGTATATTTTCATTATTAATAACGAATCATTTAAAAAATACTGAAATAAATCCGTTATCATCCAAAATCTATAGTTATATACTTAATAAGAAAAAAATATCTTTACATACATAGATCTTTACCTTTATTTTGATCCGTACGTTTGTATGATAAATACATTCTATAGTGATCCGAAGTGAATAATTCGTTTGGAGATTGTGGCTTTGACTCGGACAATAATCTGTACTAAATTTCGTGAAGATATATTGTTGAATAAAATAGTTTTCCATACAAGGACTTGAGCTTAATCGATCAGTTTGAAGATAGATGTATAAGATAGTGGTCGTATAGGGGCGGTGCCAGCAAATGAGCAGTTTTTAGAGAAGAAAAGCATGTTTGCAAAATTTCAGGTCGATATCATAAAAACTAAGTTCCTACTTCGCATATATGTATAGTACATAAACAGAGCGTCGTTGTTAAATCAATTCGGTTCGTTGCGTTTATACTTCATAGGGTCTCCGACGTTTCCCTCTGTATTTCGTAGCAAACTTAATACTTGTATACTCTGTTCACGGTATAATAAGAAAATTAATTGCAAAATAATAAAGTTATCAAGTAATATTATGTACATACGATCTATATACGATCTAATATTACTAAATCACAGACTCTCTGCTGCGGCTGTCATATACACCTTGTATTCATCGTGATATGACACTATACGATTAGTTAGAGTTGTTTACCAGCATTACAGTTAAAACATATTGAAGTATTCAAATTCTATGAGTAAATTTCTTGGCATACCTGGCAGTTCTGTGAGTCTATGGTTATACGATATCAAGTTGAATCTCACCAAAATAAGGAAACCTAAACTGGTAGAGCAAGCTTTCTTTACAGTAATTGTCTGCTGGCTATCAAAGTAGAGTGTCCATGAGTTTTCCTATCATAAATATTTTTTCTCATTGCTTCTACCTTTTTTGAGACGATAGCGAAACGGTAATTGTAAAACTTACGTTACATCATCCATATCTGAGTTTGTTACAAATGGAAAATCAGGAAGAGCTTCTAAACATTTAATGTGGTAGGTGATTAAACCAGGGTAGATAATATTTGACAAAAAAAAAATCATTGGAGAATGAAAATCTTCGGAACCGAAAGATGGAATAACAAAAATTAAGTTAAAACTAAACTGGCAAAAAAAAAACTCGATAAATTAATAACTATGTAAGTACGCAAGATACACGAAATTAGCCGGAGTCAAAATTGGAGTAAGGACATGGTACCGCCTTTTTATAGGCTGACCTCTCGGGACTGGCTCAACCGATTTCAACCAAATTCGATTTCCCTTCCCTATACATGAATCAAGAAACAATATATCATAATTCCTTATATCTGTGTGTTAAAAGCTTTATCATGTATCGGTTAATATTTGAGTTTATCTTAATAAAATTGAAAGTGCGTGTTTCTCTGATAACGTTACATCTATGTGCTCAAAATTAATAAAATCTAGTTAAAACTTTCTCTAATTGCAAAGCCTTATGTATCTGTAGGTACTTCCCTTTCTTTAATCCTTGGAATTTTTAAGAGTATGAAATGTTTGCTTACACTTAGCCCTTCCTTAATTTTTTTTTAATTATTAATATATTAGATGCTGTCGTAAATATGTACTATAAGTGTAGAAAAGTCTTTGATATAAAAATACAAACAGTACAATTTTTTATCAAACGTCTTACCAGCTGATTTTTGTACTTCCGGACGCTTCGGATAACTTTCACCAGTCAGCAAATTTTTTTTTTTTTTTTTTTTATTTATAAAAGCTTATACAAAGTTAATACTATATGTATAACCTAAGGCATGCAGCGCTAGCTTCAAAGGCTATCAGCTGAGTCAGCAAATTATATTTAGACTTTGTTCAAAATTTTAAAATTCTTAATTTATTCTTCAAAATATTCCTACTAGGTTCCAATTCCAAAAGGGTTTTACTGATACTTCCGTTATTCCAACGATGCCAGTAAAATCTCTGACTGTTAGTCGCCAGTTCTCCAGCACCAATTTCTTTATTTTTTTGATGTGTTGATCATCAGAGATAGCGGTTGAGCTGGATAGGTCATGTTTTACGGTTGGAAGAAAATACTCCAGCGTTGAAATTTTCGATTTAGTATCTGCCGGCAGAAATAGTGGAAGAGAAAGACTTCCAATCCGTTGGAGAGATCAGGGTGCTGTCCTAGTAACCAATCACTAGCCTGAACAGGGTATATTAGGTTTGTCACGAAGTTTGTAACACCCAGAAGGAAATGTCGGAGTCCCTATATAGTATATGCATATGTAAATTATCAGTATGTTGAGTTGACTCGACTAGCAATGTCTGTCTGCCTGTCAGTAGGTCGGTCTGCATATATATTCGAAATAGTTCCTCAGTTTTTAAAATATCGTTTTGAAAATTTGCAAACGTCATTTTCTCGTCAAGAAGCTGCTCATTTGTCGGAACTGCTGATGTCGGACCACTATAACATAATAGCTGCCATACAAACTGAACGTTCGGAATCAAATGCTTGTATGGAAAACTTTTGCATTTCACAGTGTATCTTCACAAAAGTTGGCACAGGTTATTTCCTAAGCCAAAAAAGTAATCTCCGAAAAAATTGTTCAGATCGGATTACTATAGCATATAGCTAAGACTGACTGAACACACCAAGTTAACGTTTCTTCTTGTTTTTTTACTTAAATATGTCAAACTTTTTGCCTGAAATACAATTTTTGAGGTTAGAATAGAACGAAATTTTGTTATATTACATTCATTACGCAAAACTAGACATAGCGGCGAAACGATGCCGCTTTAAATATAGTCGTTAACTCTAAAGTGCTCTATATATTGTGTTTCCTTTTCTCATTTACAAAATTTAACGCTATAATGCTTTCTTGTTGTTGTTCTGCTGTGCTTAACTGCTGTATCTGCAGTTATGCAATTGTGTTCAACTCTCATATAATTATTTGTGGTCAAGGCCCTGCGCGCTTAATTCCAAGTAAATTGTTTTTGCGCTCCAAATAAGCCAGCGTTTTGCAGCATTCCACAAATGCGTAGCTCACATGATGCAATTAGCACACGTATAAGTAGAATGTAACGAGTCTGTAGAAAAAAATTATTGAATCATACATCGTTAATATGTATGTGTGTCTGTGGCAGCTGCAGCACGCGAAAAGCGAAAGAGAACACAATCAATAATATTGATTTCATAATTTCTCGAATTGAAACGCTTTGTAGGCCTACAAATAAAAGCGCAAAATATAAGTAGGCAGATGCGAAACACACAAAAAACACATATCGTACGAGTACAAACGTTGTAAAAAAAGCAACAAGAACAACAAGTTAGGCATGACTGACGCACGTGCTACCAAAGTCATTAACCAACGAAGAAAGCCGAGTTCATGGCAAAGCAGCGGAAAGCATAAAAAATTACAAAGAAAAAAAAAGAAGATTGAAACTAGCAAAAGAGAAGCGCAACTTGAAAGTGTTCGAGCGAAAAAAGGTACCGTTAAATTACTACGAACGTGACTTTAAAATTTTTGACTATCGGCGCCAATATTTGCCTACAGACGCGCGGTAAAAGTTATTGTTGGAGGGTATTTATGAAATTTATACACAAAATAAATACATACATATGTACATATATAGTACACATACCTGCGAAATAAGTATAAAGGCACTACAAAAAGATTTCTTAAAAAAGGAACTTTCTAATATTTTGTGATTTTATTTATAAATTATATGAATGTATTTCAAAACGATTTAAAAACAAATGAACAAAAATTAAATTTTTAACTCTTTGAGCTCCAAGGAGGGAAAATTAAAAAAAAAGTCAAATTTAGTGCGAAATAATTATAAAGGCACAAGAGTATTTTAGTTTCTTAGGTAAATATTTATTAATTTAATAAGAAGTATGTCCTCCGTTATTGTTTAGAACTTCTTCCAAACGCCTTGGCATTGAGTTAATGAGGGATTGAATGTACGATGGCTCAATGCTCCTCCATTCTTGTTGAATTTTTACTTTGAGCTCTTTAATGTTCTTAAATTGACGTCCATGACTGAAAACCTTACTCGCTAGCAGTGACCAGAGAACCTCAATTGGGTTTAGGTCAGGACTAATCGCAGGCCAATCGAGAGTTGGAATTCCGCGGGGTAATAGAAATTCTTTTGTCTTCCTTGAACGATGGATTGCTGCGTTGTCCTGCTGAAAAATATATTCTGGAACAGATATATCTTCTCCAAACGATATTAAGACGTCATCTAGAAGCTGGATATAATAATCGGAGTCCATCTTGGTGCTAATGAAGCAGATAGGTGTGGTTCCTCGGTAACTTATTCCCGCCCAAACCATTAGGGAACCCCCTCCAAAGTTTCGGCTTTGACGTTTTTGCTTGGGAGTGCCTTTCTTGCGCCAATACTTATCTGCACCATCCGGTCCATCCAAGTTAAATTTCTTCTCATCCGAAAATATTACAGTTTTCCATTCTTCATCTACGCAATATATTTTTCAGCAAACCGTAATCTAGCCAATTTATGCCGAGGTAGCAGTGCTGGTTTGGAACATTTTTTTCGTAGGAGAGAGTTAAATCTTTTTTAAAATTTGTTGTACGCGTCGCACACCTACTCCTAAGTCCATTTCTCCAACTATCTCTTTTGCGCTTAAGTTTTCCTTCACAGCAAGCCTGGAAATCTCCCTTTTCGTCCTGTTGTCGATCCTTGATGTCCGCCCTGGTCGCTTTTTTTCCCATATAGATGACCAATTTTTATGAAGTTGTCGATGACACAGCTAGATCTGTTTAACCGCCTCGCAATATCGCGATTCGACCGTCCCTCTTCATGATACGCTTCAATTTTTCCCCTTTCCTCAAGGGTTAACGGTTTGCCGCGTGGCATTCTGAAATGCTAACATATTAAATATAAAATACTTGTGTTAATTATTAAAAATAGACTAAAATAAGAGATACCTACTTGTTTTTCCTTGTAATGTCAGTATAATTTTTATAAAATATTAATTTTCACAATGCCTTTATACTTATTTCGCACTTCCTAACGGTTTTAATCGCATTTTATTTTTCATACATACACAAGGATGAGCAAAACTTATCGATATTGCCTAAAGTTGCCACAGAATTCAATTACGAATTTGCAAAAAAAAAAGTTCTTTTGTGGGTTGCAAATCAAGAGAGTAATGATAAGAAAAACATCCGCCTTTATACTTATTTCGCAGGGTGTATATCACATAGTTATAAGTGCACATGTTAGCCCGTAGACCTCCTCGTTTGTTTTTTTAATTTTTTATTCAATATGCAAAACATTTATTGCCATTTACAGCGTGCAACAACAAGAACAACGGTTTCCGTCGCTTCACCTCCAGCGCCAGGGCCGGATGTAGCACCCGCTGTTTTAAACACGGAGAGTACGCATGTCAATTTGAATGCATCCGGTCGTTCGCAACCGAAACTACAACAACATCACACACCCACTGCACAGCCAAGCGGGCAACAGCACCAACAGCAACTGCAACAGCAAAAAGCTAAATTGTCACCGTTAAATGTGGCTGGCGTCGCAAGTGCTGGCCAGCAGCACCACCACCATCACCAACAACAACAACAACATCAACAGCATTATCAAAATAACAATGGCACATCGCCATCGAATGGTAGTAGCCATAAAATGGCAGCAACAACAACAGCGACGACAACATCGAGCGTATCAATACCCGTCGAAACGGTGCCACCGATGCGTACCATTGAACTGTCGACTGGTCGCATACGTGAAGGTTTCGGTAAGTTTGCTGGAGTATTGTGGGGTATTTAGTCTATTTTACGTATGGATTTATGGGTATTATGAGAGAATTACTTTTACAATTGGCTTAAAATGATAAAATAAATAATTATAAATAGTTTTGACACAATTTAAATTTTTAACAACTCGGTAGGTTTGCGAGAGTGAAGCTCTTTTGACAATGATATCATTCCTTTTGAGATAAGAGAGCGCGAAACTTCCACCCAACCTTTCAGAAGGTCCAACATTAGACCAGTTTTACATCAAATGAGACCTTGTGTCAGCATTAACGTTTGGATTATTATCTTTCAAAACATCAATCGTCTCGGGTTTATCTGCGTAGACAAGCGACTTCACCTAACCTGACAAAAGTAGTACAGTGGTGTTAAATCGCGCGAGCTTGGAGATCACGCTATAATCCCACGACGTGTCATAGTGTTCTCAACAAAAGTTTCATTTAATAATTTGTTGGCTGCAGAGCATGTAGCGCTGTCTTGTTGAAGCCAAAGCTTATTCACAGCAATTCTAATCACTCAACTCAGGCACAAAAAAGTCGTTTGCCTTTTTCTGGTTCTTTAGCGAGTCCTGCTGGAAGAAATATGACCCAATGATCACCTCTACACATAGCGGACAACAAATAATGACTTTATGAAGTTGTAAAGGCGTCTCAACAATAGATTATGATCACTCCAAATGTGACAATTATTTTTTTCATCAACACCTTCCATAAAGTAGATGGGCATAGCTCTAATCGGCGGGTGGGAAAGCGGATATAATTATTCGAGTTTTCTTCTATACTTTGAATACTGTTCGGCATCTCTGCGGTCTTCGTTATTGATCACTTTACATACTGTTAGAATTCTTCAAATCTACTTGAAATAACACAGACTGCGTTTTTATTTTACGAAGAGTTTGCATTTAGTTTTTCGCGTTTCGAAAATTAACATATTTTTCCATATTTTGTGACTTTTCTAATATTTTCGGTTAAAAATAGGAAGTAATAAATGCAGTTCGGACATTCAAGCAAAAATAAAAGAACATTTTAGAAATGAACTGTCGCAAAAATAAATATCGTTAAAATATTCCATAAATAATCAACGATTGCCTTAAATTCGGACTGAGAGCATTCACACAGTTCACAGACGAGATAGGCTTCGTGCTACAACCGTAAGAGAAAACCGGCAATTAAAAAATTTCTTTACAAAATACCCCAAAGCAGTTCCAAGAGAAGCTAAAACCGCAGTTCAACTCGACGTCAGTCTCTCCACTATCAAAAAACGGGTCTTTGAGTTTGATTTGCATGGTTACAGATGTATGAAAAAATCAATTGTGTCTGCAAAAACTAGAAAAGCAATGTTTGAATTTGCTCGATCACACTTAAATTGGACTAAACAGAAATGCAACTCAATTTGATAGTCAGATGAATCTGAAATTTAACCTCCGAGGAGCAGATAGCAATGCTTATGTTCGGGGTCAGCGAGGTGAAAAATATAACCCAAGATACACAATTGCCACAGTAAAACACGGAGAAGGTAATATTATGGTGTGGGGGTGCTTCTGCAGTAATGCTATTGGTCCAAATCATCGTATAATTGACGCGATGACAGCTGTAATTTATAGGCACATTTTAACTAATGTTATGCTGTCGTTTGCCGATTGGGAAATGCCACTAACAACAAAAGCGCGCCAGTCATTTCTCCTTTTTGCTACGTGGCACCAATCGTGACTTCTAGCGAAGCCAGCTCCCTCTCCTCCTGGTATTTCCAACGGAATGGAGATCTTCCTCTTCCTCTGCTTACCGCAGCGGGTACTGCGTCCATACGGACAACATGACCTAGCCAGCGTAACCGCTGTCTTTTAATTCGCTGAACTATGTGAATGTCATCGTATATCTCGTACAGCTCATCGTTCTCTCGAAAACTCACAACGCGACTCATCGGTTGTTGTCATCGTCCAAGCCACTGCACCATATAGCAGGATGGGAATTATGAGTGACTTATACAGCTTGGTTTTTGTTCCTCGAGAGAGAACTTTACTTCTAAATTGTGAGACAATACAGGCTCTAGGCTCATAAAATCTTGGTTAGAAGAAAATCGGATAATACTGTAGGGTGGCCGACACAGTCTGCCGATCTCAAACCCATTGAGAATGTGTAAAGGTTAAACGCAAAATAGGCAGTGAAATGTTCCGGAATTGTGATGAACTGTTCGCTAGATTGGAAAGGGAATGGAAAGCGATCCCTTACAATTTCATTGAAAGTCTAGTAACTTCGATGCCTAGAAGATATGCTGAAGTTATTAAAAATAATGACTATGCAACTAAATATTGAAAAAATTTCAGAATATTTTTCGAATGCATAAAAGTAGTAAATTTTTTGAACACATGAATTTTGACTTTGGTTTATTTAATTCCTTTTTACCACTATAAGCAAATGAATTAATCATTCTGTCTTCGGAAATGAAAATCGACTCTGAAGCATAAATGATTTTTTCGTAAAATTTCTAGAGTTTTGCTCATTCTACCTCATCGAAATCAGGTTTACAGAATAATTGTAAAAAACTTAAAAAAATTATTTTTATTCTTCAAGTCGGAATTGCATATGATTCCATGAATCATAAAAAAATAATACTACTTTTTTCAAAACCCAACTTTGAGAAATACTGTATCCTCCCTGCATACGTTTTTAACTCGTAATCTCACAATTGTTATTAATAGTATTTATCAGATAAATTGTGAAATAGAGTTTTTCCGAACCTATAGTACTTGTATATCAGCTGAACTATTTATCAGACGCCTATTTATGGACACTTTGCAAGATATAACTCGAAAAATGTTAACTCTGTTTTGAAAAATTCTTAGGTTACCAATTCCATACATAAGAAAAATAGACGAATAATTGAACTTTTTTGCCAGAAATCCTGACTTGGAAGTATAAAACTTTCGTCACACACTCAAAATACTCAGATACTATACCTGTTCCTGTGCAGTTTTTGATTGTAATTTCTGACTGGAAGTCGATACTCAAATGCTCTAATAATTTCTGACTGGAAGTATGTATTTAAGGGATTATCTGCTTGTGAATTTCATAAAATCTCTTTAGGGTTTTTTCGTATTTATCGAATCCACATCTATTTGAGAACATTCTCCGAATATTGAATTTGATCAATCAAATAGTTTCAGAGATATGAGGTACAAAAAACCTTAAACGTGTTTTTCTCGAAACGAAAGTTTTCAGAGTCGGTGTTAAAAATTTATCTCAAACGTTTGGACAACACGAACAGAAAATTTTTTACGACCTCCTTAGATATAATTGTTTGGTAATTTTGAAGAAATAAGACATTTGATAATTATTTCGATATCTTAGAAATTTTAAAGGGTAAACTTTTTTGTACAAAAATCCACTTTTTTCGTAAGAATCCATTTTTTGTTAAAAACTTCGATAGGCTTTCGACCCTTACCTATATATACCCATGTATAGCAATAATACAATTTTTCAATTTTTGTTTATATGTTAATTTCAAAGTTCCACCCCACCAGAGATTTTTTCTTAGAATCCCCTTGAGATCGGCTACGGTGTCAAGGGAATCTTAATTTAGTCAGAAAAGTCATATTCGTTGTGAAAGTGGAAATTTTGTCTGACTTTACGGTGGATATAATCCCTTAATGATAATTGGTAGTTAAATGACAACCTTAATTATAAGGCTTTTCACAGGGAGAAATAATAGGTGTAATGATTATAGTATTTAAAATTTTTTGTCATTTGTTAAGGAGTGTATAACGTTGAATATATAAATTAGTAAATATTTATTCTATTCTACTGTCTAGCTAATGGCGATGTTATAGTTACCTTGCTGCCTGCCAACACTAAGTGGCCATGGATAACGCCAGCTATATTCCGTCCTGAACTGGTACCCGAAGAACTGATGGCGCAAGGTCTAACCGTGAGTACTGCTCTTCACATTTTTGTTTTTTAATACGCTTTTATTAGCTTCACTTGTATGTATGTATGTATGTATGTATGTATGTATGTATGTATGTATGTATGTATGTATGTATGTATGTATGTATGTTTGTAACTTTTTTAAGTGGTACTGAAACGTAGAATATTTGAGCGACACTATAGGAAGGCGACAGTAAGTTTAAGCAGCTCACCAAAAATATGCAACATCTATATAAAACTAGTTTTGGCGACATTTGAGTAGCATATGTATATACTGAAATATACATATGTATATCATTAAAGAAAGTATACTTTAAATAGATACATATACCTACATATGTATGTACATATGTATATAAGTATAACCGCGCACCAGAAGAAATAATATCAAATTAATAATGCAAAACATGTGACTTTTAGGTAATAAAAAAATTAATACTTATAATAAAATTTTTGTAGTAAAAAAAATTCAGATACTAGTTTTCAAAATGCCTCCGAGAAGCAACTGTAGTAGAAAACTCCTTTTTTTAACTTTGGCAGTCACGTCGATGTGAGCTTTTTAAAAATTGTCACCGAATCTAATGGCGGAGAAAACGATTTAAGTTATATTCGTTTATATTTCACAATATTGGCAAATCTCATAGAAGAAAAACTAAAAAATTAAAAATAAATATAGTTTAAAAAAACTAAAAAACACGCTTTTAAAGCATATCAAACTAAAAAGTGAAAAATAATTCTTTGTATAAACTAACAATAATAATGAAGGAAAAATTCCTGCATTATTGTGAGAAAAGCGTGGGGTGCTTTGTGACTTATTTTTCATATATCGAGCATTCCACGCTATTTTCACAATAATGCAGGAATTTTTCCTTCATTATTATTGTTAGTTTATACAAAGAATTATTTTTCACTTTTTAGTTTGATATGCTTTAAAAGCGTGTTTTTTAGTTTTTTTAAACTATATTTATTATATAACATATCGGCGTCTTTCACTACAGCTCACCGTCGAAGAGTATGTCAACGCCATGGAGACATTGGTCAACGATTACCGTTTCACCGTGTACAACATCTGCTACAAGCGCATACTTGTCTGCTGGATTTTGCTAGCCTTCACAGTGCTGCTGACGTTGCTCTTCTCTGGCCTACAAGGCGTGGCGCTCTTCTCGCTCGGCGTCGGTTGGCTATTCCTCAATGCGGCCGCCATTTTCCTCTGCATGTGGGTTAAACTACGCTTGTCACGTGGCTTGGAGAAATGCTTGGCGCGCGTCAATCGTCAGCTAATGAAGCACAAAATTCTACTCATACTCGACGACCGTGGACGTATCTCATGCCACAAAGTGAACTTGTGCTTCATGTATTTCGATGCGACGCAATGTGTCAGTTTCCTAAATGAATTTCTTGAACACACCGAACAAAATGGCGGTGAGGCCATCAAGGCCGGTTGGGAGCGCAAATTAGATATTGATGTGAATGATATTGTCATACAAGGCAATAATCCGGTGCGTTTGTCGCGCAAACAGGTGAGTGCAACGGCGGCAGGAAGAGACGATGTAAATTTCACATTTTTTAACAATTTTTCGCAATCACATCTGTATTGTCTCACAATTAACACATTGAAGTGCACAAAAACACGAAAAAACACACTTGCCACGAACACATACATACACACACATCCATATGTATAAAAATGAATTCATGCAAATAACTCTTTCTCTATGAGTACTACACTTGGGTATCTTTGCCCGCTCATTTCACTTAGGTTGTAGCACAGGAGCTGTTCCTCAGCTATTTGCAACGTTGGGGCAAGGATTTCCTGCGTCGCCGCTTGGACTGGACCGTGCAGGAGGCGGGCGTACACGAGACTCCGCGCCATTTGCAATCGTCCATTTGCCCGTGTCAGTACGAGGAGGAGCTGCTGCGCAACAAAATCAAAATACAGTTGCGAGGCAAACAGTGTTGTGGCATTAATTGCATTGGCTGCTGGCTTTAGATGCGCTTAAACGACGGCGCAAGCAAAGAAAAAAAAAATCGTGTTGTTGTTGAAACGCACGTTGGCTCAAAACATGAAAATGTGCAAAGGCATATTTAAAATTTACAATTTGTAGACATTGAACGTAGGAGAAAAATTAAAAAAAAAATAAAAAATTAAAAAAAAATATTAAAAATTTAAAAAAAAAAATTAAAATTAAAAAAAATATCAAAAATTAAAAAAAAAAAATATTTTTGTATATACTCTGTTTGCTTTCAGTAAAAAATTATTATACCCCATTCATAAGTTTGTAGAAAACATCACCAAGCAATTATATTTAACAGTGTGGCATAAATAAGAAATATAACAAAATAACAAACAACAAAAAAAAAAAAAAACATAATAATAATAAAACTTGTATTTGTGTATTATAAGTCATAATTATATATGTATTTATTTACAATTGTTATTTTCGAAAATGTTGATAACATATCTGCACGCCAAACATCACATACTAAGTACCGTAGTCATGGTATTAAAACATTCAAGTAAGCTATTTAATTTAAGACAGCTTGAATCTTGGAAGGCCTAATCAAAAACACTGCTATCAAAACAGCATTACGCATCTAAGCGGCTTAGCATAGACACACACCATTTTCGAGGCAGCTATGAAACGAATAGACAAGTTTAAAGCAGTACAATGGCATTCTGTTCATTTAACTTTGATTTTCGAAAAAAAATACCTCAAAAAATACTTCGCTAAATAAACATACTTAATAGACTAAACAGTATACGTAGCCTAAACGAAAGATCTCGTCTTAGAGGCCTAACTTTTCCTAGAACACTCTGAAAATTTCAAGCCATTTTAAGCAAACGTTTTATGCAAAGTCATTGGTCTCAAGGGAACGCTACTTATCTTTATCAAGATTAAAACGGAAAAAAGTCAACTATGCATTAAAGTATTGGCTTGATAACTCTTAGTATTATATTAGGTTGTTAAATATCTCCCTTCAGCCTTTTTGTCTTTTGAACTTCCCGGCTAGGTATAAAGGGTCACAGAGCTCGTATCAGGCAACAATATACATCTTTGAAAGGTCTTGACATAACCTACAAAACAACGCTGTGAATTATTATAATTATAGACGTGTAACGTAAACGTGGAGTTCACTAAAGCCGAAATTCCTTTGTTGAACATTCCGTCGGATTAATGGCGTTTTGGGGGATAGTACTCTATCACTTCGAACTGCGGAAGAATGGTTTCAATGATTCTTAGCAGGTGAAAGCGAAACCATGGATAAGCCAGCCGGCGGAAGACCTAAGATGACGAATACCGACCAAATCATGGAAAACAACGAGTTAGACCGTCATGTGATATCGCCCAGAAGATGGGAGTTAGTCACCAAATCATTTTAAACCATCTGCAGAAGGCTGGATATGCAAAAAAGCTTGATGTTGGGATGACGCATGATTTGACGCAAAAAAACTGGAACGAACTCCAAACCTTTCTGAAGCGGATGGTGACTAGCGACAAAAAATGGATCATATGCGACAATATCAAGCGAAAACGGTCGTGTTCGAAGGTCGGTGAATCGTCCCAAACAGTGGCCAAGCCGGAATTGACGACCAGGAAGGTTTGCTGTGTGTAGATGGTGTGATGGGATTGGAGCGAAAAACTAAATCGCTTGAAGCAGGCGATCGACCAGAAGCGTCCATAATTGGCCAACAGGAAGGGTGTAGTGTTCCACCAAGACATCGCCAGACCACATTCTTCGTTGATGACTCGTCAGAAGCTATGAGAGCTCGAATGGGAGGTTTTGTCGCATCCACCATATAGCGCAGACACGGAAATAGCACCAAGTGATTATCATCTATTCCTGTTCATGGCGAATGCCCTTGTTGATGTAAAGTTGAACTCAAAAGAGGCTCGTGAAAAGTGGTTGTCCCAGTTCTTCGCGAATAAGGAGGGGGGCTTCTACAGGCGGGGTATTATGAAGTTGCCGTCTAGATGAAAACGGATTATCCAAAGGAAGGGCGCATATTTGAACTGAATCCGGTCACTATAACACTTTTTATAAAGCATTGAATAAAGAGCAAAAAAGCGGAAGGGACGACAGTGACTGTTTTCTTTTTTACATTTTCCAAATGGCGTGTGAAAGAAAAAATTATTAATTTATATTTTTTTTATAATCTCAAAGCTTTATATAAAGAACTGGCATAATAATTGTTAACCGTTGTAATGAATCCGAAGAATGAAGTCATATTTCAATCTAAAGAACTGTTGAGATTCATTTTCTAAAAGTTTCCGCTACTTATGTAGTATTTGATTTCTTTGATAAATAAACCTAGGCATTTAAAAATGTTGACGTTTTTTCCCACGTTGTTTTTACCATATATAAAAAATATTATGATAATACCCATTGGACTAGTTACATTGAGAACCCGTTTGTAATAGATCATAACTTGCAACCTAAATACTGTATTTTTTGGGATGTAAGCAGGCCTTCCACGTTATGTTTGTTTTTATGATTACTCCTTTATGTTTTTGATTAAATGCTGTCGTATATAGTATATTGTACTCGTAATATCTTTGTGTTTGCGAAATATATTTGATCGAAAGTAAAGAATGCTGTTTTGAAGAAGATCTAACAATAAAATGAAGCCTTTGTAAATACATAAAAATCTTAACATTTTTAATAATCACTGTTTACATACTACATATTTTGACAATTGTATATATTTACGTGAAACAAAAAAATTTAAACAATAAAAGGATGTGAAACAACCTTAACTATATTATAGCCTAGTATAAATACAAAACAAATCTAAAATTGTTGTCTTCGATTCGCCAAGCGTTAAAGCGTTAGAGCGTAAGAGGTTATACCACTTTAATGAGGTATTCAGTTGCACTCTTCGATAGCATTCAACTAGCCAACTTGGATGCTGTTTAAGCTTTTGACAAGAGAGCAGCGTCCAAGGTTAGCGAGCACTGAATTGGCGAATCGATGACGGCTAATACTACAGTAAATATGTACTTATATATAATTGCAGCTAGAACGCTAAGGAATTGTGCTCTTTTCTCACACACATATACAAAATCATTGTGCATTTTTTTAGAAAATCATAGCTTTATTACATAATTTGTAAATATATAACATTATATTAAATTGATAAAAATATATTACTTTGCACGCACCATTTTTGCACACACTTTCAAACTCTCTACTCATCCACATACATACCACTCTACCATAAATTTGTTACTATTTTGTATTTACCAATAATGAAATGAAAAAAATTCTGAAAATTAAATCGACAGGAGCGCGGTACACAGCTTTTCCTGCGTTATGCCTCACGCTGGGGCATGGAGGCATTACGTGGTCTGGTCGATGTTACGCCACTGGAGCCGGGACGTCATTGTGGACAATTTCAGTGTCCCTGCCAGTACATAAAAGAGCATTTGCAGTGCAAACCGCGAGGCAAGTTGAAATGTTTCAATTTCATTTATTGGGTGTTGGCTTCAGAGCGCTATGACTAGGGCCACCACACTTAACTAGAAACATGTAAGGCACACATTCATACATACACAAACTGGCAATAATTGTAGTTAAATTTTTAGATGTTATGTATTTTCTTAACTCAGTGACTGTAAATATAATTGTGGCAAGTTAGACATTGTAGACAAATTAGCAGAATATTTTAATACACCCTGTAAAGGGTATTTGCCATGACGGAAGAAAACATTCGAGACACTATAATATAGTTATGTATATAAATGATCAGAGTGTTGAGCTGAGTTGATTTACTCAAGTACGTCTGTTTGTCTGTCTGTATATACGCGAACTAGTCTCTCAGTTTTTGAGATATCGTTTTGAAATTTTGTAAATGTCATTTCCTCTTCAAGAAGCTGCTTGTCTGTCGGAGCGGCCGATATCGGACCACTATAGCACATAGCCGTCATACAAACCGAAAGATCGGAATCAAGGACTTGTATGGGAAACTTCCTCATTTAAGGATATATCTTTACGAAATTTGGTATGAATTACTGTTTATAGAAATAATGTAATATCCGAAAAAATTGTTTAGATCGGGTAAATATAACATATAGCTGCCATACAAACCGAACGATCGGAATCAAGGACTTGTATGGAAAACTTTCGTATTTGACGTGATATCTTCACGAAATTTGGTATAGATTATTTTCTAAGGCTGCAATGTAATATCCGACAAAATTGTTCGTATCGGATTACTATAGCATATAGCTCCCATACAAACTGAACACATATGTAGTTACTAAAAGAAAAGCACCTGTGTGCGTATATTAGCTTCGGTGCTGCAGAAGTTAAGGTTTTTTCTGGATATTTTTATTTGTTTTTGTAATTTATAGTAATATACACACTCACACATATTTCGATTTTTATTTTCATGCGTATTTAAAAAAAAGTTCATGCATATGTAAACTTCATTTTCATCATTTAGTCTCGTAATGTGTTCCATTTTTCGTTTAATTTGTTTTAATTGATTTCAATTTTCTGTATGTCCTTTCTTCTTTTCGGAAATCTCAAATGCAGTTGTTATAAATAGCATAGGCCAGGTTGTTTGGAGTCGTTTCCCAATGTACTTAGATTGAAATTTAGCAAGCAAATGCACTTTGTACCAAACTTTTCACTGTATGTATGTGTGTGTGAGCACAATTTGCGGCGGGCGTTCACTCGAAAATACACTTTTAAATATATATGTATGAAATATGTAAACAATTACTTAATTGTCCTTAATTACACACTAATACAAGCTCAGTTCGATAAGTTATTTGAAGTAATTATAAGCTCATAAGTACTTAAGTTCATATGTATATATGTACTGCAATTAATACAAATACATATAATTATATAATATTATTATACACTAATTATTGTTGTTTCAATCAATAAGCAGAAACTTTAAAGTAATCACTTATGTATGCTCCTAATCCTTCTTACCTTGTATGAAAACTCATGTACTTAAAACTTTAGATGCGATTACGTATATATATGTATGTATTTACTAGCACTTTCATTATTTCGTTTGTTGTAGTTTTGTTAAGCAATGAATTTTCAATAAAGCATACCATACAAATCTAATACACAACTTGTTGTTTCACTTTTATAGGATATCCTTGCAGTTGTATTGCTTACGCCACGGATGCCCACCTACAAGATCGCTTTTAAGTTCTTCCATTTGCATTAGGGCATCATTTACATGTTATTCTATGTGCTTATTGTGGCTAGACTCGCTATTTACATTTGTTTAATCCAATCAAGATTATTTACACGAATTTAACATATATCAATGTATATAGTTATATGATAATATTCAATAAAGGGAAATTTATATACATAAATAATTACTCGAGTAATTATTATCGAATTGCACATAGCGAAAATTGTGTTTGATTTGAAGTGGATTATGAAGCAATGAAGTGGAAACCCCATTAATTTGAAAATTTTAAATTAAAATCAAGTTGAAGGTTGGTATTTTTTGGGGTGTTTCAAAAATTCTGAAATCAATTCGTCTATTTTTCTGATAACTTTGAGAGATCACATTTGTACATTGACTAACATAAATGGCTTAAAGTATATATGTATATTAGGGTGTTTTTTTTATTGAACTATTAATTTTTTCAGTCCCGTCACGAAATTTCTCTAGAAATACCCTAAAAAAAATTCCCAGAAAATTTTAACTCTTAACATTAACATTAAGAACTGGAACAAGGCTGTTAAAATTTTCCATAGAAAATACACTACAATCTACAAAAGTGCCCAGTGCAACAAAGTCGTAACTCACACCGGCGATGTAGTACGGGGCTCTAAACCCGATTTTTTCAAGAATTTCGCATTTTTTTGTATGTATCTCTTAAATGACAGGAGCTATAGAAAAAATTTAAATGACAGACTTGTAGAAAATTTTATTTGCTATAAAAAAGGTTCGAGGTTAAAATCGCAATCATTAATACTTCTCGAGTTATTCAGCTTTTTAAGTAAGGTTGTATTCAATGTTCATAGATTTTTTAATACATACCGTCTATAAAAATACGTCCAGGGAAGATACGAAATGAAGGAATTGATTCTAGCACTGCAGTCTGCAGTAAGGGTCATGTAACAGTGCAGATGTAAGCTGCCTTTAACAACAGCAGTAACTTCAAACTCGATATTTATGTCGTGCCGACAAAAACCTCAGCACAGCCAGATACACATATAGACGCAGAAGCCTGGAGCCATTTAATTAATTTACCGCCCAACATTTGGCACTGCGAGTCCGGTGGATCTGCTACTTGGTGCTGACATACTTTCAAGAGGGTTTCATAAAGGGTTCTCCAGAGCAAGTTTACGGTTTAAACACCCGTCTTGGTTGGGTTGTGTTTGGATCTGCTCACTATATATTACACACATCTCTTACTGCGAAACGTGTTAACGAACAACGACTAGACACATTACTTAGAAACTTCTGGGAACTCGAAGAGCCCATAGTATCATCCGAAATTCACGTAGACGACTGTGAGAAGATCTTCAACGACCCAGTCAGCCGGCAGGTACCAGGTAATATTATTTCGATCAGATCGATTCTGATCTCGAAGAATCTCATCAATCGGCAGTTCAAAAGTTTCTACAACTCGAGCGGCCGCTGATGTCTTAATGAACAGTACATCGCATTTATGCGAGAATATATTGCTCTTGATAACATCGCTTTGACTTTAGACGCATATTTCTCAGAATTGTTCACTCTACAAAAGTGCCCAGTGCAACAAAGTCGTAACTCGCACCGGGCTCTAAACCCGATTTTTTCAAGAATTTCGCATTTTTTTGTATGTATCTCGTAAATGACAGGAGCTATAGAAAAAAAAGCAAGCTTTTACCAACAAAGAAACCCTTCCGCAAAGACATTTAAAGGGATAAACGATACCCTTTCTCTTGAGCACAACTACATGCCAATATTGTCGATATCATTGAAGAAATTCCGACAAATTCATAGACGACATCGTAAATGGCTACGAATACTTTGGCGTTAATCGCCAAATGACTCTCTTCAAGTATACGAATTTAAGACGGTGACTTACGCGTACTGCGTGAATGTGCGAATGACAATTATAAAATCATCTATGACCCAAGCCGTGCTGCCGCATTGCGTCATAGCATACTTTATAATATCCACGTTGATGACTATTACCTGTGCTTAGGATGTGGCGACAATTCGGAGCAAGGACAATTAATATTTGGAAAATGAAATTGCAATTCTAAACACGTAATATCTGCAATAACCGGTGCATCAGTTTCTGCATTAGACTGGACTTGAACAACTCAACAACAAAGGTATTTTGTCTTTACTGGGATCCAGTGAGCGACGAGGTCTTGTAGGCATTGTTGACGACACTTGAATCATACCAAGAGAAAGGTTTTGAGTGACGTGGCGAAACTATATGTTCCAACTGGGGTATTGGCACTCGTAGTGGTGATGGCCAAACTATTCATAAAGAACTTATGGAAGGCTGGTCTGCCATGGGATGCCAAACTTCCACGAGAGCTACTCAATTCATGGGTGTTATTCCGCAACAGTTTACAAGATATTGCAAGACTTCGTATTCCTCGTTGGCTGGATATATGTAAGTACGTGCATTTTCGTGCATTTACACCGCTTTTGTGATGCTAGTCGAAAAGCGTATGCAGTAGTGGATAATAATAATAATAGTGGAGCGTCACGCACAGTTCTTGTTTCAGCGAAGAAGAAAATAGCACCAATTAAAGATGTAAAAATACCACGCCTAGAATTATGTGGTGCTCATCTTCCCACAAGACGCCCTACGTGCATATTGGAGTGATTACACTATCGTTTTATTCTGGAAAAGCAAACCACCATCCACGTTCAATGGGACACAATTTGTTAGCGCTAATCGTCAAATGCCGGAAAACTGAAAGGCTTGCCTGAAGCTCCAAAAAAACTACTTCGATATTGGCAACGCCTCCAGAAAATTTTGGAGCATTTCTGGCATCACTAGTAATCCGAATACCTAAACACTCTTCGTTCACTGAACAAATGGACTAGATTGGAACCCAATGCTCACCGTGGAGACGTAGTTCTTATAAATTAAAATTTGCCACCATCGGTTAGGCGTATGGGAGGGGTGATTGACGTTCACCCGGGCAGTCCTGGTACGTACCGTGACTATAGAGTAAGATTTTAAGACGCACTCTTCTCGAAAAGTATTGAATGGACTTCAACTAAGTTTGCTGTTTCCAGAAAAAGTATCTACTTTGAAAACCAGAGAAATGGAAAATCTTAAAAGAATTGACTGCTTGATAAGTAGATTTAAAGAAAACGTGGCTGAGAACATGCTTCAAGTTAGATTGATCGGCTGGCGTTGCTGCACACGCATCATGACATTGAAGTCATTGCAGAAGAAGTTCTCGAAGAATTCTCAAAATTTTAGCCACATCGTTTTCTTTTGTGAAAATTTTCCATTCAATACACGAACTGACTACGATATTATACAGTGCCATAAAGTATGTCATCCGCAGGACTACGACTTATAATGTTTTTTCAAATTTTGTATTAGAAGGTCGATTTGAAATTAATTATGCGCATTCATCGGAAAAATCCGCAGTTCCGAAAATAGCTTCCAATGAAATATTTTCAATTTCGGCATCCGATTTCAATATAAATTGGTGAAAATTCTGATTGAAATGTCCAACAACATTGTTAGAGTTACCAACTCTCCGCGAAACGTTCATGACCACAAAGCAAGTAAACATTTTGCTCAAAGTGAAAGTTTTTGAATAAAGCAAAATTCCAAAAATCACAAAACTAATGGCGCAACGCGAATCTGTAAATCGACGCAAATCGGCATGATTGGCATTACTTTCCTTCCACAAATTTTACTTCAACCAATGCATTTTCGTTTCGTTTGTAAAGGGTTTGCGTTTTGCCGCAAACAAACTACTGTTACAATGGCACTAGAAAAAAATCCTTGAGTTGCATTTTTCCCCACTGCATACCAAAAAACTTCGACAATTAGAGCGCACGCCTAACTGTGCTTTTGGACTAACCCCCGAAAAAATGTTTTGCCAAACAAATTATATGAGCCTGAAATTGCCGAAAAACAAAATCAAAACGGCAACTGGCAAAGTTTATATAAAATGCAAAATCGAGTGGCAAAAATAGTGAGTAGTGAAATTAAACAAGCAACAAAAGCTACTTAGCATGCAGCTCAACCGAATGCTGAGCTACGAGTCGGGCGTGTAGCCCAGGTTACCCGACGTCAGCTACACACGGCGCTGCCTAATGCATGCAGCTGACAGAGGTGGCACACAAACGAAAAGTTCTTTGCAATGAAATGGACGGGCTAAAACTCAATTAAAGTTTGGCCGCAAAAATAAATGCAATGATAAGCGGCCGGAAGAAGGGTAAAATGCAAAAGAAGAAGGCGAGCGGTTAGCAGTGTTCTACTAACGCCTCAATTCACACTATGCGTCTACATACATGGGTATGTGGGGTCATGTGGAGCACTCTGCACTGAATCGAAAACGCAAAACTCAATGGAAAACAACAAAAACATTTAAAATACAACAACAATGCCGAGTAAGCATTATATTGTAAAAACAATGGCCTGGTGAGTTTTGGTAGCTTTAACCAACACATATTTCTTGCTTGCTGCCAACGCATCGGCATTCGTCTGTAAGCCGAAAAGTTCATGCCCCAGCATTTGCTCGGTGTTTGCCAGTGAAGTTCAACACAATTGGGTACCTGCCTATTCAATTGAATTTCGGTTTACATTTAACTTTTATGGAGTTGATGAGCGATTAGGAATTTCGATTGCTTCGAATGAACTAAAGGTGAAACTCAGGTGTATGCCAATTAACTATTTTTCTGCTTGCTTCCTGGTTTAATAGGTTATGTGCAGTAGTTTGCTTCTTTGAGTGTACTTTTCGCTTAAGCTTCGATAAATTTATTTCAATTAAGTTTTACCAGAATTTTCATACTAAAATACTAATAGCAAAGGAAAATACACGCTGATTAAAGGCAATAACCAGAAAAGAACTAAAAATGTTGTTTTCTAACGAAGATATCCCTTGATAATCGTATTGAAGTACTTGCAAAACCTTTTCCAGATAATCATCATCAATCCATCGAAGACGGTTAATTACGATACATTTTCGATTACGGGTTTTCAGAAAACGCGTCGGGAATATCTAGTTTATCAATGATGCTTCGAACCTTTGAGTCTTTTTAGTCCAGGAATTGCAAGCGACTGTTTATGAAATGAAATGATGGCTCGGTAATTCTGTTCATTACTAGTATAAAATCAATATCCGGAAAATGGAAGGATACTGTTTTCAGAGATGTGATTTACATCAACTACTTCGATATAGGGTCAAAAGGTACCACGGCTCGACAATGCCGAATTATTGAGCTGATTCAAAAAAGAAAAACCCATTTTGCGAGGAAAAAGTACCCTGATCCATCCTTCTCCAGACTTGGCCGTGCGATTTTTATTTGTTTCCAAAATTATTAAAATAAGTTCGTTTGTGAGACGGATATTTGGGTTCTCTTCTCGCTGCCATGAAGACCTATTTTACAAAACCTCCAGAAAACATATTAGACGGATTAGGGTAGTATAAGTATCATTGTTTCAAGCTAAAGGAATCTATGTTGAGACAAATGTCTATTTTCCCATAATTTTCGTTTTTCTTTTCAGGGCTAAATATTTATCGAATCGACCTCGTATACAAAAGATAAGGAACGCTAGTCATCAAAACAAGTAACTCATCTATGAGTATGCTCAAGCAATATCATAAAGAAAACCAAAGAGTGAGTCATATTTTGTGAATTGCAAACTATTAATGGATTAAAACTGCTTACTTACAAAACTTATACTTCTGTGTAAAAAATATTGAACAACACTGCCAGCTTTGTTAATTATTTACGATTTATTTCATCAAACTATTTAATGATAATCAGTGCTTCAAACTTGCTGAAGAGGTTACTTTGTTTCAGGCGACTACTTGTGAATAATAAGCTGGCGGACCAACTTATTGGATCGTAAGTTATCGCTAATCAGTAAGTTGTAGACAATTTCCTCTCTCATTTTACCTAAATATCGAAAATGAACTAACCAGCTCTTAATTTCAGATAACGGTTGGGAAGTACAGCCGTCTTTTACCAAATACCTTTACCGGAGGATGGTGATTTTATGTGAGGTTCCTTAATGAAACCCAGAGAGCATGTTTTTAATAACGCAAAAGTAACCTTCCGATGTTTTTCGGCTGTAATTAAAAAAAAAATGAAGAACTTTGATTCTGCTGTGACTTTGAGCGGGTGTAATGGCCCTTCGTGAGTTACATGTGGATTTTTAGTGACCCAGTAGCGTAAGTTTTGCTTATTTACGTACCCGCTAAGTTGGAAATGATTCTCATCACTCATGATTATTTTTGATGAAAAATCATCTTCCTCTTCGTGGTGATTAAGGATGGCTTGAGCATATGTTAGACGCGATTGGCAGTCAGCAGCTAACAGTTGATGCACCGTCTGGACTTTAACCGGAAACATCTTCAAATCTTGTTCGCTGTAAACACCGTCGACTGATACCCATTTGAGTGGCACGTCGTCTGGTCGATGTCGACGGCCCTTCCATGACATCCATTTTCGGCAACAGCAGCAATATTCTCTGTAGAAAGGCTACTCCGAGGTCTGTCGCGCCTGGCAGCATCTCGTGTTGTGCCAGTCTCTTCGAGGCGAGCGGCTAAACGTCGCAGTGCTTCACCAGTAGGTGTCGGACGTCCAAGAAATCTGCGACAAAATTCTCGTTGTGCCACAGTCACCGACCGATTATTGGTCAAATAAATAGTCACCAATAACCCGCGTTCTGGAGCAGTGTAGCGTACCATTGTTTATTTACGTGTATTTCGCATGTGTTTACTTCACAAATGTCAAACCAGAACTGACATTAGAGGTCAATTGCAAAATTTATAACATCTTCTGATACGAGGACTACTTTTGAGCCACCTTGTATAAGGTTGTTAAATATCTCCATTTCTTAAAAAGTGTTACAGTGATCGGATTTAGTTTAAATATAGCCGTTTCGTTTGATAATCTGTTTCCATCGAGACGGCAACTCCTTATTTGCGAAGAGCTCGGACAGCCACTTTTCACAAGCCTTTTTTGAGTTCAACCTTGCACCAACAAGAGTGCTCGCCATAGACAGGAACAGGTGGTAATCACTTGCCGCTTTGTCCTGGCGCCATGGTGGATGCAATAAAACCTCCCATCCGAGCTCCCGTAGCTTCTGACGAGTCATCAAGGAAGTGTGCGGTCTGGCGTTGTCCTGGTCGAACACTACACCCTTCCTGTTGACTAATTCTGGACGCTTCTGGCTGATCGCCTGCATAAAGCAGTTCAGCTGTTCACAGTAAATGGTAGAATTAAGCGTCTTGCCATATGGGAGCAGCTCATAGTGGATGATTCCCTTCCAATCCCACCGAAACCACAGCAAAATCTTTCTGGCCGTCAATCCCGGGTTGGCCACTGTTTGGGACGATTCGCCGGACTTCGATTACGACCGTTCTTTACGTTTCAGCAGCATATCGCAGGTGTTTTTTTGCATCAAATCATGCGGCACCCAAAAATCAATCTTTTTTTTTTTGTATCCAGCTTTCTGCAGATGGTTTAAAATGGTTCGATGACTAACTCCCATCTTCTAGGCGATGTCACGAGATGCCACAATCCCGTCTAACTCAATGTTTTCCATGATTTGATCGGTATTCGTCGTCACAGGTCTTCCGTCCGCTGGCTTATCCATGGTGTCATTTTCACTCACTCTGAGTCGTCGAAACCATTCCTCCGCAGTTCGAAGTGATAGAGTACCATCCCCCAAAACACCATTAATCTCACGGAACGTGTCTGTAGTGGATCTTCCTTTAACGAAGGAAACGCAATATCCAAGCTAATCATGCGTAGCGTCGTTTTGTGAGTTATGTCAAGACCTTTCAAAGATGTATGGTATTGACAGATACGAGCTCTGTAGCGCTTTATACATAACCGCGAAATTCAAAAGGCAAGAAGACAAGGCGGAAGGGAGATATTTGACAACCTATATTATAAAGGGTGATTTTTTAAGAGCTTGATAACTTTTTTTTTAAAAAAAACGCATAAAATTTGCAAAATCTCATCGGTTCTTTATTTGAAACGTTAGATTGGTTCATGACATTTACTTTTTGAAGATAATTTCATTTAAATGTTGACCGCGGCTGCGTCTTAGGTGGTCCATTCGGAAAGTCCAATTTTGGGCAACTTTTTCGAGCATTTCGGCCGGAATAGCCCGAATTTCTTCGGAAATGTTGTCTTCCAAAGCTGGAATAGTTGCTGGCTTATTTCTGTAGACTTTAGACTTGACGTAGCCCCACAAAAAATAGTCTAAAGGCGTTAAATCGCATGATCTTGGTGGCCAACTTACGGGTCCATTTCTTGAGATGAATTGTTGTCCGAAGTTTTCCCTCAAAATGGCCATAGAATCGCGAGCTGTGTGGCATGTAGCGCCATCTTGTTGAAACCACATGTCAACCAAGTTCAGTTCTTCCATTTTTGGCAACAAAAAGTTTGTTAGCATCGAACGATAGCGATCGCCATTCACCGTAACGTTGCGTCCAACAGCATCTTTGAAAAATACGGTCCAATGATTCCACCAGCGTACAAACCACACCAAACAGTGCATTTTTCGGGATGCATGGGCAGTTCTTGAACGGCTTCTGGTTGCTCTTCACCCCAAATGCGGCAATTTTGCTTATTTACGTAGCCATTCAACCAGAAATGAGCCTCATCGCTCATCGGACGTAAAGCGCGAAACACATTTCGAACCGAACACTGATTTTGGTAATAAAATTCAATGATTTGCAAGCGTTGCTCGTTAGCAAGTCTATTCATGATGAAATGTCAAAGCATACTGAGCATCTTTCTCTTTGACACCATGTCTGAAATCCCACGTGATCTGTCAAATACTAATGCATGAAAATCCTAACCTCAAAAAAATCACCCGTTATGTGACAAGTATAAAATGTTCGGTTACGTCCGAGCTTAGCTCTTCCTTACTAGTTATGTATAGTTCTTATTTGTTGTCTTATCGTAGATGGAAAACCTAAAGCAGCATTTTTTAGGGAAAAATGGATCTTGAGGATGCACCACGTCCTTTTACGACCCTTGAAGCCGATGTGGATTAAATAAGGTTGATGCAAATCGTCGAATAACGCGAAATTGCCAAAAAATTAAATTTTTCTCCCCTACACTTTCGTAAATTGTTTTACAAAAATAAAAATAGCACTAAAAACACGAAGTCACTCGAGCTTGTACTTATTTATATGCATACTCAATCCTTACTGTCAAACCTTTAACCAACGCCTTGCCAACGTTTCCACACAGCTTATAGACAACCATTCACAACAATAATTTGCGGTATAAAATTTCACAGATTTTGAAATATTGCCATACAAACTAGCATTTAGCTCATAATTTTTTAACTCACTGACTCCAATTTATGTGTTTACTGAACTATAAGAGCTTACGCCATTACAATAACCATTAGTATACCGCTATTCCAAAGAGGCATTCATAATTCATGGCAAAACAACATACATGCATACAAACGAGTATCATAAATACATACGCACAACGGCAAACGGTTAGTTCGGTAGCGAACAGAAGGTCTAACTGGAAGTCACTTAAAAATCATTTATCATATTTATTGGCTGCTGCCTTCAACATCATCGCACCAAAACACTTCATTTTATAGCCGCGTATTTGCACAAGCGGAAATTTAGTTGGTAGCATGTGTAGCTATGTATATGTGCGGCTGCGTGTGTGTGTGCTTTAGGTGTTTTTGGATTAACTGCTGAAGTATGTATGCATAGAAATCTATAAATTTACTTTTCAGCCTTTTAGCATAATTGCCTGCTGACGTGTGAGTGCATGTCTATATGTGAATCTAGCACACTAGCAGACCGTAACGTTTGTTCCAAATATGTTGAGTTATAAATGATATATGTATATACGATATATGCTAGTGTTATGTAGAATTCTACAGAACATATGTTCGAAATTTAATTACAATATATTTGTAATAATTGTGATGGAATTTTCTGTGTAATATGCCCTTTGATAAATCTATGAAAGCAATATACTTAGTAGCATGGCATTATATTCCTCAGGTTCTTGGAATTCAGACATCTTATCAAGTCGAAATGTTAAGAAACTTTTTGGATAAGTATATATTCAGTACCAGCAGCCCGTCCCGGCATCGCACGGGGTAGACAATTATTTATTTTTGGAAATTTGGATATGAAACACTTTTTTCACAAATATTTTTATTTGTATTAAAAAAAATCCCAAAGTTATATTTGTATGTAAGTCTCTTTATGGTCAATTTCTTTGATGGTTTAAGTGGCGGGCACTTTTGAAAAATTAACAAATAAAAATAATAATAATCAAAAAATTAAAATAACGGTAATAAATAATGAATTCAGTCGTTCTACATATATTTTTGCCACTGCACGTGCTCAATACTGCTAAATAGCAGCGACAACGTCGAATTCCTTAATTTGATTCTATCGGCTCTGTTAGCCGCCAAATCGAACATCGTACAGAATTCAATTTGCACCTTCTCTATACTTTACACTCTCTGGCCCGGCGCGCTTTTCAGACTGTATCGCAAACAACGGCCACGGCGCTATGGCAGTTTTGTTTACTTTTTGAATTTTTTAATTCGTAATATCTTTTGAATGGAAAGTCCAACTTAAAAACTATTTTAAAGGTAGTTAAATGCTCTTGACCATAAAATTATTTATTTGGTTAAGGATTTATATAAACACATAAATAGCGTGGTTTGAATTGGGTTAGCATTTTCATTAATGTTTAAAATGAAAAAAGTTGTTGTAGTGACATAACTACAATAGTTGGACATATGCTACCGCGGAGTTTTTTGTAGACATTATGATGTTCTTCAATATTGTTGTACATTATTTTCGGCAGCGCATTCGACGAAAGACATTTTAAGACTCATTTTTCTACTCCTTCGATTACATTGTTCAAATTTTAACAAGGATCCCTAATTTTTTTCAAAATGTAATGTAGCCTATGTCAAATTGGAAGAACGTAGCATTCTATTGGTGAAAGAATTTTTTGAATCGGCTTAGTACTTTTTGAGCCTATTCATTACAAACATACAAACATACAAAAATAGGTACAAATCTTTCCTCTTTATAATATTAGTATAGATAAGTTCACAATATTATTGCTCAATATTGAGGCTTCAAACCGTTCAGCTTATTCAAGAGTTGTTTGAAGTAATAGATGTTATAATATAACAACACCTTATGTCTTAATATACCGACACAATAGAGGGCCTACTACAAAATTCATTTGAGGTAGTGTGGTGACAAACCAAAAGACTTCTACTTTAGAGAAAGATAGAATAAAGTTCAACTTTTTCCCTTTATTAGTCCAATTTATAACAATAAGGAATGAGATTTCAACTTCAGAAATTGGGTAAATTGGAATCGACGGAATGTAGGACAAACTTTGATAGAGCCGAGACCCTAGAAAACTGTCTTTGTGAATGCCTAGCCTAAAATCGGTTGAAACGAGATATCTTACCCGCCTTCTAACGTCAAAATTTATAACAACTTGCTAAAATATGCTTAGATGGGCTTAAATCGGTAACACAATTGGCGTAACGATAGTCTAAGTGCGGTGTGTGTGGTTTAGTTGTTCTTCTGACCACTTTTCTTAACAAATCTTCCAACCAATTATATCTAATGTCGTTGGAATTTGGCCACCTCTTTCATAATCTTTCCTTCAGTGAGATAGATTTTGAGCTAAGTAATCGTATCAATAGTTAATCGTGAAGATTGGTATACAAGTAATAACTTTTCAGATCCGATTGGAGATCTAACCAGAAAATTCGTAATGATTATTTAATTTCCAATTGTATAAAAAAGAAAACAAATACACAACTCTTCTTCTTTGCTTGCGTAGACAGCATGCCAACCAGTTCTTTTTTTAACTGCCTGGCCCCACTTGGACTTATGCATTCTGCCTGTTTGTGTTTTTGTTTTTTTCTTATCAACTCTCGGTCTCTATCATATCCCGCGACACGACACGACAATTCACATCGTACCAGCTGTTTTTCTGACCTTTCCGAAAAGCAATACTTTCGTTTGCAGCTGTACGTATGAAACTTGAAATGTCGTCTCAGAGTCTGTTATACCGAGTTGTTGATGAGTGCTCTCAGAGATCGGGAGTACTATCTGAATAGAAATTCATTTCGCTGTCGTCGGTGATTTAGGGGTTAGGGGTAGTCAGAGGCACGAAAAAATGAGAGTTTTCAGTATTTTTTTTTTTTTTTTTGCTACTAAATCATGTTATTTTACAAAAGTAGTAATATGGCATTATAATAGGATGTGTTGACTTGAGGTCACGAAAATTTCAAAAAAAGAAGAAAAAATTTAACTTCCAAAGTTATAGTTGTTTTTGTTGACCCAGTTCCAAAAAATAGGTACTTGCGTTGACAAGCATAAGTCCTTGGAAATTCATCTAAAAGCAATCGGAAAAAAAATTAGTTTTATGGACAGATAATTCCGGGCCTGATCGAAGGATTTTATTTTGTTTTCAAAATTAACAAAATGGCGGCCTCAGGAAATTTCTTCTAAATTTTTGCGAAAAAATCAATAGTTAATTGGTCTTAAAAAATCGAAATTTTCGAAAAAATAAAAACCCTTTGATCAGACCCGAGTTTATTATGTATTCTAAAAGCTGTATAAATTTCATTAAAATTTTCATTCCTTGTTATTTCTCGAATAACTCAAAAACTAATTCTCGTGAAATTTTCGGGAATATTTTTAAGATATTACACTTAACAAAAATGCAAAAAAAAAAAAATAATTTTTTGTAAATTCTAACTACCCTTAACCCTTAAAGCCGACGTCCTTATGCTTGTTGACGGACGAATTTTCTGTACAGCGGCAGCTGCAAGATTATTACCTAAATCGATGTTAGAACGTTTACGCAAATGTAGAACATTGTAGACATTTCGTCCATCTATCACAACATAATCGATCTGGGAATATTTGAACCGGGACAGCAAAGTAGCCTGAAGAAGTTTCTTGCGCTTAATCCTAGTACTACAGGCAACCTTTTCGGACCCCGGCGAATAAGAGCCTTCAATGTACTAAAATATCTGCTTACGGTGTGGTTAATATATTAAAGATTATACATGAAGAAACGAGTCAGAAACAATTAGGCGCTACTTTCTGCCTCTCTATTAAATTATTTATGTCAGATTTGTCTAGTTTGCCATTTCTTAGTTGCTAGGAACTATTCAAATCGTATTTGAAACACATTTATATATCCTTTTACATTCTAAATTCACTAGAGTCGCTAAGGGTTTCTCTGCGTCCGAAGATCATGGATGTCAGTGATATAATTTTAATCCCCTCCAACTTAGTCGACACTGTGCGAGTTCGTCGTCAGTCTCCATACTTCTCTAACTCGCGACAGTGCGCCCTGTAACTGATAACATTTATTTGATAAGTTAATGTTACGGACTTCATTTATTGACAGTTCCATTGATCATATCCATTTTCATGGGCTACAAGGTGAAGCACTAACACCAACTTAAATGAAGCAAACGTAATTGGCAAGGTGAACTGGTTGAAAGATTGTAAGAATTTTATGTCGAAATGAAATTTTATCAACAAAACTCCCCGAGTTCCGCGTCAAGAGCCTTTCGTTTATCCACAACAAACAATTAAACAACAGTTCCAGCAGCCTACATTTCAGAGCGCTTAGCTGCATAAAATGTCAATTTGAACACTTATGTTTTGAGATAACTAAACTTTATCCATTATCTCATATATAAATAATAGATTATCACAATTAATTATGTTTTACAATAATTCATAACTGAAGCGCATTTATGACCTTAACAAACGTATTGCAGCACAGTAGAGTAGAGTAAAGATTACGATCATAACAGCGCCCTATGTCAGGCTATGCAAAAAGGATATTGCGGTAAGCTTCCGGTGTTTCCGGCAACCCATTTATGACAGCGGCATGACAAGCCAATTTGTTTGCGTTGCTATTTGCCAAGTTGAAATATGTGGCATGCCGCGTGGTAACCCATATCATCTGACACACACATACGCTCACAAACTCAAAGGCTCACCCGCATTAAGATAATCTCAGGCATTCACACCAAAGAAAGCTATGAAAAGTTCCTCCTCTTTGGCAATTTGTGTGTGAAAAGTATATTGTTCTACGTCTACACTTACCAGTCTTCACCTCTACATTTACACACTTAACCACACATATACATATGTAGGTTTGTATATGGGCATATGCTTAGGCACTTCACGTTGAAATCTGGCTGAAGAAAGCGTGTGTAACTTGAACCGTTTCAAGAGGTTAATAAGTGCGGTCGAGTGCTGTGCAAGTTGAAGTTGTTTTGTGCCGTTAGGTGTACAATTGTATGTATGTGTCTGTGTGTGGGTTGATTATCCTTAGCAATTGAGGTGATAAGTTAAGTAAATACTCTAATGAGAATGGCAGTTAAGGTGAAACGCTCATAATAGCTAAGTGGATTAGGAGTATTTTTGGCATTGGTTAAAGGTGAAAATTTGTTGTCAAGCACAATTAATGACTCTGAAGACTGATAATAAGATAATTGAAAGTACACGTGTGTTTGCGGTGAGAGTTATGCAGATGAAAATGTGAAAAACACATTTGTTCTTGCGATTAAGTGGATCAAGTATAATCACAAAATTAAATATTCCAGAAAGGTTGGTTTGGTATAACATCTTGAATTCAAATTCAATTATTAAAATGACCTAACTTGCGAACTGAGAATATTAACAGACATATGTTGCAGAAGTTTTCATTTCCATGTCGGAAGAAAGAAATACTGTAACAAAAGAAATTAACATAAAAGAAGAGAAGAGTAGGGGCTCAAAGATTGTGATCTGTTCACTCAAAGCCATTTTAAACCAAATTTTTTATACCTTGTTCTGATGTGCGGCAAATTCCAGTAAGGTCGTTCTGCTTTGATCGGTACAAATATTAGTCAGAAAAGGCAAGACCAAGGCTATAAGGCGAGTGAAACAAAACTTCCCAGTAGCTGTTTTCCAAATAGTTTTTAATTGATTTTGCAACATGACACCGATCGTTGTAATCATGGAAAATTATATTTTTCGGTAATCCTTGCTACAATTCGATGACTTGTTGTCGGTAGCGTTCCTTAATAATGGCTTAGCCTGTTTTAGGAGCTCAGAATACAGAACGCCAATCTTTTTTTACAAAATGCAGGGTAATACTTCGGCATACTGTGGTAGATATACGCCTTTTCTGTTATTTTGGCTAATTGTAACGAGCAAACCATTGTTGTTTTACACGAACTGATACAACATCGTCTCCGTAAACTCCACAAATATCATTGGTGTCAATCAGATTATTATAGCGCCCACTGCTCATATAACGGTTATGTGGAAAACTACCGAAAGTCCGACAATTTAATAAATTGAACGTTGGGCATGGTATTCCCCACCGTTAGGGGCCATCCCATATCGCATCAGCTGCCCGACTGATTTTAACCAAATTCGGTAGGCAAAGTTATCCTTGCATGGCTTAATATAGTGTAATACTTTATTATAGGGTTATGACCACGCCTACTCTAATTGAGATAATCAAACTTTGTCACGGGAATTTTTAAAGTTTGAAAAGCCAACTTTCTGAATATGTGATCTGAACTGCTGAGAACTGCCAATATCGGACCACTCTACCATATAGCTGCCATACAAACTGAACGATCGGAGTCAAGTTCTTGTATGGAAAACTTTCACATTTGACAAAGTATCTTTACAAAAGTTGGCACAGGTTATTTAGGTTAGTTTCTAAGACAGTAATGCAATATGCGAAGAAATTGTGCAGATCGAACTACTATAGCATATAGCCGCTATACAAACAATCAGCAAAAAAAAACTGTTCAGATCAGTCCAGTATATAGTCCAATAGAAATCAAGGATCTTTCTAAACCAGCGTTGTCCACGGCCTATGCGCACAATAGCGCACGGACAGTGCCAGACACCTCACACCAACATGTCACGACAAGTGTCTGTGAAAGCACGATTGTGCTACTGTATTCAACTTCGTAGGCAAGCATAGGAGAATTTTGCGATCAGTTGACGCTAGAATAACCAACACAAGCATAACGTGCACACAGTCACGTTGGACAACACTGTTCTAAACCATTTTATGCTATAAGAAATTCACCCGTGAAAGACACTATAGCACTCCCTGATAGCGCCATCCATATGACGACTAGTGCGTTAGAATCTGCTATCGGAAGTGAAGTTATTGCGTTTTAAGTGTCAGTATGTTTGTGTTATCAGTGCGTAAATGAGCTTCGAACAAAGAGCCAACATTAAATTTTGTTTTAAAATTAGAAAAACTTTTACCGAAACATTTCAATTAATGAAACAAGTTTATGGCAATGATTGCCTATTTCGTAGCAGAGTACACGAGTGGTTTTCAAAGTGGTCGTGAGGACATAACTGACGATTAACATGTGTGATCAAACTGTGCGTGAATTCACCAAAAATCAGCCGAAATCAGCATTGAAATTCATGGAAATGGAATTGAACGTCTTCAAAACATCGATTTATTGCATTTTGATCGAACATTTGGGCTTACCAAAGGTGTGTGTACGGTTCGTTCCGCACAAATTGACTGACGACCAAAAATTGCTCAAATCGATCGTCGCTTGTGACCGATTATTTGAGCAAAAATCACATTTTGACCATTAACCACTCCCCATATTCTAATATGGCACTGTGCGACTTCCTCCTTTTCGGAAAAATGCACTTGTCCATGAAAGGAAAGCGTTATGCAAACGTAAAGGCCATTCAAAAGGCTTGCACCGGCATACTGGCGGCCTTACCAGCCAACGAGCTGAAACACTCGTTCGACATGCTTTTGGACCGTGCAAAAAGCTGTATTGAAGCAGTAGGAGACTTTTTTGAATAAAATAAATTGATTTTGCCCAAAAACCCATTCATTCTGCTTTTTCAAGTCCTGTTTACTTTGGAACACTCCTTGTATACTCGTATGCGTACAATTTAAAAGTGATTCTGCCAAAAAAAATGTACATTTGTTAATCATTTGGAATAGTACAATAGAGCTGCAACCAAATACGCAGTGCAATGGATTATAATTGGCTCAGTAATCACTCATCCAAAACACTGATTTCATAACCTTGCCAGCCGACTTTTTCTTTTTCCACGCTTGAGAACCGGTTCATCATGTCCTCATCACTGTCTGTCATCACTGACTTTAGATTGGACTCCAGTGTGAAATGATGGAGCTATGTTTCTATTGTCACACAGCGACGCAAAAATTCGATTTTATTACGATTAAGGGATTAGGGGTAGTGGAGGCACGAAAAAAAATGAGAATTTTTAGTATTTTTTTTTTTTGTTTGCTATTAAAACGTGTTATTTTACAGAAGTAGTAATATGACATTATTATAGAATGTGTTGACTTGAAATCACGAAAATTTCAAAAAAAATTTAATTTCCAAAGTTAAAGTCTTTTGTGTTGACCCAGTACCAAAAAAAAGTACTTGAGGTGACAACCATAAGTCCTTGGAGATTCATCTAAAATCAATCGGACAAAAAAAATTAGTATAGATAATCCCGGGCTTGATAGAAGAATTTTATTTTTTGCAAAAATTAACAAAATGGCGACCTTAGGAAACTTTTTTCTAATTTTTTGGGAAAAAAATCAATAGTTAATTGGTCTTAAAAAATCGAAATTAAAAAAAAAAAATCTTCGATCAGGCCCGTGTTTATTATGTATTCTAAAATCTGTATAAATTGCATTAAAATCTACTGAACGGTTTTCGAGTTACAGTTGTCACCAATTCAAAAAACATAGTTTTGTGAAAAACGCGTTTAAAGTTTTACACTAACGCTTTGAAGTGCCCGAGCTCTTTTTGTTATTTGTCGAGTAACTCAAAAACTAATTATGGGATCAACGTGAAATTTTCAGAGAATATTTTTAAGATAATACACCTAACGAAAATTCAAAAATTTAAAAAAAAAATATTTTTTTGAAAATTCTGACTACCGCTAACCCTTTAAAGAGCACTCAAAGACTATTCAGAATCAGCAATTCGTTGTTTTTGTTAGATAATGAACTTGCGAGGCACCCACTTTGCACAGGGCTTTCGCTACTTTTGGACGCCATTATCCTCGGTGTTCATTTCGCCTCTTTCCGATTTAGCAAATTTCTTTTTAACGGTTGATTTCCCTGGTTAGGGCCCAAAGTCAGCAGTATTTTTATCCCAAAAAGCGATGCTTTCACTATAATATAATATAATCTAACTAACAGAAATCATATCTATATGATAGATAGTAGTAGTAATATTATCTATGTGTCAGCCACAGTAAAGCGTGAACGGGTCCACTAATACTATATATGAGGATTAGCAGGGATAGTTGTCAAATAAATTGAAGTTTTTTTTAAGGGGAAAAAAATGGCGAACTTATAAAAAAAAAAATCACGATTTTCCTTAAAAAAACCGATTATTTTATATAGTTGATCGTGTTAAATTTTTTACGTGTAGTTTTTCGAAAAGTTCATTCAAAAACAAAAATTAAAAAAAAAAAATGGTCCCCAAAAGTTAATTTCTACAAAAGTTATGGCTATTTGAAAATAAAAAAGCCAATTTTTAGCAAAAAAAAGAAAAATTCATAACTTTTTTGAAGTTGGACAAAAAATTTTGAAAAAATTCTCAAAAATCTTTTTCAAAGGGTAGAAAAGGATGGATAAGTTTTGGCAAAATCTAAAGAGATCGGGTTCAGAAGTGGTCGATTTGGTATGGAATACGCCATATGTTTTCCGTTTTTCTAAAAAACCTTATTTGTCTGCCAGTTTAGGAGTTATATATTATATATGTTCATAAAAAATTGCTTGGATTTCAATCCTCAGCTTGACTTTTTACACCATTAGTTATTTCCCTGGCTTTGATTATTGTAAGTTGCAAGTGTACAATGCCCGACTTACTTGCAATTATTATTACTGTTATTATTATTAATTTTTTTAAGTAAAAAATATTCAAAAAAATTTTCGAACATGAATTTTGAACAAAAAGTTATGATTTGAAATATATTTATTTATAAAATACCAGCAAATCAGATTATTAACGATAGACAACCTAGTTAAATTCTCTAGAAAAACAAATTTCAGAGACACAAAAGCAAAAACTAAACGACGCTTAAATATTTTCTGTCGTGTCAAAAAAATTATCCAAAAAGCTACAAACTAATTTATTAAATGTTTAGCGCAATTTTGTAATTTGAAATTTTTTGCACCTGCTAAACGTTTAGAGACTTGAATAACGTTCCAATGGCCACCTTAAATCACTTGAAAATTCAATCAATTTCCCGCGTTAAATCAAAGCACTGCAGAGGAGCAAACAAATCAAACGCGCAACGAGTGCGACATATGTTGCAAGTGGCCGCCATACATTACAACTCACACCACTTGGCAAAATAGCAACGGTAAAGGTGAAGTTTGAATGCGTTTATCGTTCATTTTAACATTTTTGCCTTCTTCATTACCGCCATTGCTGGTATTAACTTTTCCCAACGGCAACATTTGCTGGGTACTTTAGATTAACATCTTTATTTCTTGTATGTTCACACACACATACACTCACATAAGTGAATATTTATAAATAAATGCGCGCGTTTGTGTGCATGTATGTGTGTGTGTATGTGTTGGGAGCGTCATGGCAATGCCGACGTCGTCACAGTTTCATGGCACACAGCAGAACATGTGTTGCGTATACGCCCCGGCGAACTAACGAATGTTGAACCAAGGCTAGAAGCGCACCTGCCCTTAAAACATACCGCGGCAAACATGCATATGCATATGTGAGTGTTTGTTGTTATATACAAACATTCGTCGAATGCGCGCAGCCTGCTTCGCATATTTTATAGTCTCCAGTTGTCAGATTGAATTTTCACGAGTGGCGGTAGACGGCAGGCGGCGAGTGTTGAATGTATTTAAGCTAAAAAGCTATTGAAACTTTGCACATTAAGCGGCGAAAAAGCAACAAAATAAGCGAAACAAAAAGTTGAAAAAGTAGAAATATTACAAAAAATGTAACAACAACAAGCACGTTAAATTGCTGAAATGTGCGTTCACGCTGAAAGGCGTTGCAAAAGCGTGTGTTTTGGTTTTTCGCTTTAAAATCGCATTGCAGAAGCGTCAATATTTGGCCTGTAGTGTGTTTGGCGGTGATTTGTGAATCGCGGAGTGAAAATCTACTTTGCCGTTGCATCAAAATTCGAAATTAAATTTAAATATTTATAAGTGTGGTGAGTAACTGATTTCAACTTTCAAGTCACTTTCGCACGGCTGATGAAAAATATATGAAATGATTGCCTAAACATTTTATTTTGGCCGTTTCCTGTATGGTTATTTTAAAAGCAAATTAGTCGTAAATAGTAAATGGATGTGGATTATACAATTATGTTCGAGTGAGTCACCGTAAATTGGACGCCGCCAACGCAAGTCAACTTGCTTGCAGTCTTAACAAACAATGTGTTTGTTGGAAGTGCTGTTCTTGCGAGTCAAGTGATCTTTGCTGTGAGCACCCTGAATGTGGATCTATTATTATCAAGCCCATATCTAGCTACTTCTTTTCATTAATACCTTCGTTGGATATGTAGACGGAGCAGTATTCTTTAAAGAGGAAAGACATTAGTATTAATAAGGGATCGAAGTTCAGGTCGAAAGTTACTAATGTAGTATTTGGTCGGAAACGCTTCACCAACCTTAACTTCAAACTTCCAGATCACTTTAAATATTTCCAAATGGCGATTTTCATTGAGATATTAGTAGTCTACAGCTGCGGAGTCAATCGTCCTTCAGATAATATACATTTCAACAGCAATACAAGTCGAAAACTCAATGACTCGGTTTTCAAGAAAATTAAAGAGTGTTTTATTACATCCTTTTTATTCAGTATTAGGTTCGGATTAGATGCTAGGTATGAGATAGTTTCGACACGATGTTATAGAAAACTATGAAGCTGATGATGGTATGGTTGGGCACGGTTTAACACTCAATGTCTAGGCCCACGTGAGCTCAGTGGCCGCTGTTAAATGAGTAGCTCTTGCTTGTTGGCATCATCATTCTATCTAATAATAGAATACAAGACGTCTTCTTCTCTTCCTAGTTGCAGTGACTCCAATTCGTCTATATACAAATATCAGATTGTGATCACAAAAAGTTTATGTGAATTTCTCACTACTACCTAAATCAAATAGGAATCACTGCCATTTTGAAAAGGAAATAGCGACGCATGCAAATGGCAATAGTTTTACCGATTTATACTCTGGTTACGTCTTTAACTAGAGAGAAGATATTTCACAGCGTCAGGTTGGAATGCCTTTGGTTCTCATAGTTATGGTATCCGGGAGCTAACTTGAATTGAAACTACTAACCTCAATAAAAGTGTTATAGGTACAAGCTATTTTGCGATACGTGAGGATATACCCATCTATACCCAGGAGTTTTTGTTACCAAAAAGGGGTAATCTTTAATTGTCGGTTATAGATGACTTTCGGCGACCTTACTTAACATGTACATAACAATAAATAACCCGCATAGTCTCATTCTTTGCTATGCTGTTCCCGTGTTTTTAAATTTCATGAAACGCTAAATATGTTCATAAGATATTTAAACTACAAACGAGTTTAAGCTTAGATTATAAATAACTATATTAAAAATGTCTCGGCGAATCTATTGTAGAAATTGAGCAATAGAGAAACATAGGAAGATCCACGTATCTATATATAGTGTATAGAGTTGTTACAAATCTTTTTTCTATCAACAACAAGTCTCCAAATAGAAGCGAGCGATTGACGAAAAACTCCCGGAATTCGTGACTAAACATATTTTCTCAATCATGACAATCAGCCTCAAGTTGTTAGACTGGTTAGCAACTATTTGAAAAATAACTGTTTGGAAGTTTATCCTCATCCCCAGACCTTGATATTTCTCACTATCATTTGTTCCGGTCGAAGCAGAACGAGTCACTGGTAAACATTTAATATTAGAGCAGATTAACAAATATATATTTTTTGAGATGGCATCCACAAATTTCCAGAAGTAAAGATAAACAAATGTTAAAGTTTCAGATGAGCCATATTTTTATACTCCGGCTACATGTTGCTATATTTACAACATAAAATTATTTTTTGTGTTACCATACACGATGTATAGTACATATATGTAGAGTTAGATATATATAAATAAGTAGGAAGAGACGTTTTAAAATTCGGGTGATAGTCTGTTCATCCGTTCGTTTTCTGTCATGAATTTTCATTTCATTATATCGTCATGAAATTTTGTACAAGTATTCCTCGGTACAACCGGGAGCACGATCTTGCTTATGTTCGTAATCTATAATTTCTTAACTAAGTCGCAAATTAAGACACGAAATTCTAACATAAAACAACGAATTGAACTTACAAGAGGTACTTGAAATTTGATAATCTTTAGACGTGGCCCCGTCCCCTGAGTTTAATGTGTATAGCTCTTAAACTATTGAAACTATATCACCCAAATTTACGCAAGACAAATACTTTTAACATCTTTTACGATGTTGCGAAATTATGTGAAATCAGGTGATAACTCTCCTCACTCCCCACAAAAAGGTTTCGCTAAGACAAATACCAAATATATGTTTCCCAGTGTATACACCCAATTATTTTTACCGAAAATCATTATTAAGGTCTTGTATTCAATAAAAAAAGTATAAAATAAATTTTTTCGTATTTCCGCTTGACTTATTTCTTATATGTTGGCCAATTTGTAGGATTTCTTAAGGGGGTATTCTAGTCTAGAAGCGTGAATTTCAGGTAATTTTTAAAGTGTCGTAAAAAAAGGCAATTAATATTTTTAGTATCCATTTTTTTATTAGTTATTTATTAATTTCTAAAGAGTACAGAAAAAAATTAAAAACTAAAAAAAGTAAAAAATTTAAAAAATTATGAGCCGACGAAGTGGGGGTCTCTAAAAATTTCCACGTCACCATGCTCATGATTTCAACCCTCCTAGTTATCTGAAACCAAAAAAAAAGGTTATTAATCTAGAATAATGTCGCAATGGTCGGAACTACGGAAAAGTGGGAAAAATTTTTTTTTTATCACTTTTTCTGACTATTCCGATATAAAAATTTTGGGATGGGGCTAGTTCCAACCATAGACAAGCCTATAAAAAAGACTCTATAAAAATTTGAAGTATCAAGCATCGTTCCGAAAAAGTCAGTTTTGAGAAAAACACGTTTAAAGTTTCGCGTTCCGGCCGAACCAGTTTAAATGCTGGGTCAGAAAAATGCCTATATCTCCGAAAATAATTTGAATTTAGAAAAATCCTCTTGTACACATATTCTTAGATAGTTAAACTTTGAAAATATAAAAAAAAATTCGTTTTTTTTTAATTTCTAGACTAGAATACCCCCTTAATGAAATTTAGATGGCTTTTGTTTCTGGTAATACTATGTCGTAATACCAAAACTGGTTAACATCGGGTCAAATAGTCCCTAGCTCCACACAAATTGATAAAAGTTTTGTTAAAATTTCAAACTTCCGGTTGGCTTTATACTGTTTGTATAGGCTAAAATATATGATATAATAGCAAAATAATATAGAGTTTAGTTTTTGTTCGTCGAAAGAGGAATTTGCATTTTACTCAACCCGAAGTAGTACCTGGTGGTAAAAGATATCCTGCGTTGGATTTCCATTCTGACACTGTTGGTGGTGTTTATACTGGTTCCCAGATAGACGAAATTATCTACGACTTCGAAGTTATGACTGTCAACAGCGACGTGGGAGCTTAGTCGCAAGTGCGACGACTGTTTGTTTCATGACAGAAGATATTTAGTCTTGCTCTCGTTCACCGCCAGACCCACTTATTTCGCTGCCTTATCCATTCTAAACAAAGCAAAACTAATGGCGTGGTTGTCGAGGAAAATATCGATGTCATCGGCGTACGCCAGCAGTTCTACACTTTTATAGAAGATAGTACCTGCTCGATTAAGTTCTGCAGCTCGAATTATTTTCTCCAGCAATAGATTGAAGAAGTCGCACGATAGGGAGTCGCTTTGTCTGGAACTTCGTTTAGTTTCGAACGGGTTGGAGAGGTATTTCCCGATCCTCACAGAGCTTTTGACATTGTTCAGTCGTATTAGTTATCCGTGGATACCAAATTCAGACATCGCGGCATAAAGGCAGCTACATACTTTTCGTGCTCTCAAAAGCAGCTTTGAAATCGACAAAGAGGTGGTGCATATCGATTTTCTGTTCACGGGTCTTTTTCAAGATTTGGCGCAGTTAGTGATTTTCTAGGCCTTAAGCCACACTGATAAGGTCCAATTTTTGCTTTAGTCTTGCACGCAATATGCTCGATAGAACCTTATATGCGATGTTGAGGAAGCTTAGCCCACGGTATTTGGCGCGGTAGTTGGCGCAGACGGTCTTCCTTATCAGTTCTTCGCCGCCGTGTTTGAATAAATCTGCCTGCAATCCATCGGCCCCGCTGCTTTTTTGTTCTTCAGACGAGTGATTGCTATTCGAATATCTTCATGGTCGGGCAATGGAACGTCTGCTTTATCGTCATTGATTGGGGATCGGATTTGTCATCTCCTGGTGTAATGCTTTTATTACCATTAAGCAGGTTGGAGAAGTGTCCCCTTCATAAACTTAGCATGCTTTGACCATCATTATTTATATCACCACTAGAGGTATGATCCGGTCTTGAAACCTTCCAGCTTGTCAAGCTCTTCGTACTTCTTCTTCTTGTTCGGCTGTCTGTTGTGATTGCAGCTTCTTCTTCGTCGAATCTTCCTTGTGTTTGTTGACGTGCGTTTTTTGCCACTAGATATTCCAAAATTTAAGCTCAACTTAAGCCAATGCTGCCAACGAGTTCTTTTAGAACATCCTCGTTCAAACTTTTCCACAAACATGCGACAATTATTGCAGCCATTTCCTCATTAACGTGTTAATATAGGTATATAAATTATAATTCCCGGGAATATTTAAGAATTATTTCATGCTGTTGCATTTAAACCGAATCTTTTTAATCCTTATTTCTGTCTACAAATTTCTTTCACGCACAAACATGCCAAGCTAACACTTCCTAAGTAAGTAAATTATACTCAAGCACAATGCTAACGATGTAACACACAAAAACTCGACGTGCCACTAGCAACGTGCCACAAAAAGTGTATATGTACGTGCGATGCCTGACGGGCAGTTTAATTCCATTTATTTACTCTTATACAAAATTTACGCTAAATTCATTTAATTATTATCACTTTGCTTGAGCAACTGACTTCATTAAATCTGAGCGGAAAACATTGTTGTAGCAGTTAAGGCAAATGCCAATGAAAACAAGGCAGGAGGGCCAATGCGCCTTTGTGCGAGTGTATGTGTGTGCATGTGAATGGGTGTATGAGTGTGTGGCACACACACATATTTTCAGAGCCAGTGCTCGAGGTATCAAAAAGTAAAGTAAATATGAGAGCATGCATGTATGTATGTATGTATGTCTGTATGTATGTATGTATGCGTCAATTGGTTTTTGTATTGTATGTGTGAGTGTATAATTGTTTGTGTGTACCACTGTTTTTGTTAGTGTATGTGCGTCTGTAAAAATAAGTGCTGGAAGTTGAAGTGCACATAAGAGCGCGTTGAAGTGTGTGTGTGTGTGTGTGTGAATAATTGTATATATGTAAGTATGTGTGCATGTCTGTATGGTTGCAGTGTGTTTGGGCAACGCGCTCTGACATTGTAAGCGGAATGTGTTCTGACTTTTGTTGCATGCAACAATTACATGGCATGACGTAAATTTAATTACAGCATCAGTGTTGTCACAACTGCGGCACCGCTGCCACTAGCCGCTGCGTAGTGTGAAAAGGTGGTGCGCATGAAAGGGTCCATATGACAAGTTAACGTTGTATTCAGAAAAAAATAACATAAAGTGAAAAAATTTCATAATAATAAAAGCGCAAAGTGTGAGTAAATCGCAGTTCAAGCCGTGTGGCACAAACACGCAGACAATGTAACGCCACTTTTACAAGCTATGCACTTGCATTTACACACCTTTGACGCGGTTATGGTTTCTTGTATACTTTTTTTGCCTTTTTATAATTGTTGAAAATTGAATTAGTTTCTATGCAATTTTTCACACATCACACACTCACCATTGCCGGCAACTCGTGTTGGCTTCGAACGCTGTCCCCAGCTTCTTGCCGTGCTCGCTATAAATACTTTGTTGCAACATGCACACACACGTTGCGTTGAGTTAAGCGTTATACTTTGTTGTCTTGCTTCCAAATTCACTTAGCTAAATCCTTTGGAAATTGTTGGCAGTTCCTCCTCCCCACCACTCACGTAAATGACCAACGTTGAGTACGTGTTTTCCGGCACGTGTCCGCATTGCGCGTATTTAAAGTGTTTTCCTTCCCCTAGTTTGCTGCATGCCACGCGCATTTGTCAATTGTTGACAATGTTGCAGAGGCATGCATGGCGCTGAGAGGGTCCAACATATAATTGTGTCGATATCATTGCATGACTTTGCATTTCCCTAACTGTGTGCATTTAAACGCAACTGTTACGGTATTCGTTGTCTAAACTATGCAGTTCGAGTGTCGTTTCTTAAAACTTGGTTAGGCATTGTTACATAATTAGGTATACATTTCTGTATATTTTCGAATTAAGAATGTCGAAATTCTTCAAATTAAACATTTCTGGGCAATTTATTTCATTGCTGTTCACTTTGATGCCTTTCAGGATACTTTTCTTCTAGCGAATTTTGTATATACTTCGGAATATCAAAATATGGTATTAGTTGTTATAAACCATCACCCATCTTGAGACCCATTCGCTATTGGATAATATTCGAACAAATAGACCAGGTCCAGCACGCAGTGACGAAAAATAGCAACCTAAGCTGAGAGCACCGTGGAGAGTTGCTTCGTTCCCTGGGTTCTTGAAAAGTTCCAAGAAGATTCCCCATTTTCGAGCCAATTTTAGTTTAGTGATGAGACCCATTTCTGCCTCAATAAGTAAGTAAACCAACAAAATTACCAAATTTTGGACGAAGAGTAACCTGAAGACCGTCTATTAATGTCTGAAATTTAAGACCTTGATCTCAGTGACATTTGGTTTCAACAAGACACCGCCATTTTGCACACATCGCATCAATCAATGGATTTATTCTTTCTTTATACAGGCTTTCCATAACTTTTACTCGTACAAGTTGCAAGCGTATAAAATGTTCTTTTGCACCTGAACTTAGCTTTTTTTTACTTATTTTATATCAAATTTAAAGTTTTATTTGACGTGGTTGGATTTATTCAATTCAAGTCAAATATTCACGGTTTTATTGAATTCCTTGCTGTCTGTTTGGAAACATATTCATAATATTGCTCTATAAAAGCTTTCCTCCGTATTAGATAATAAACTGGGACGGTCGTTTCCACAAGCATATTTAATGATAGGGAGCAATGACAAGTCTCTTGGTACCAGGTTTGGAATAAAAGGTCGATGAATAAGAGTGTCTTAACTAAACTCTTGAAGCGTTTGTTGCTCTAATGGAACACAATTCCTCTTCAGTTGCACAAAGCTGGTCGTTTCTGGCAGATTGCTCACTTCATACGGTCCAACTGTCAGTACAGTACCAAATTTAGAGTTTGGACGTTTGGAAGCAGCTTATAGTAGATAATTTCCTGCAATCTCACCAAATATATAGGAAAAACTGGCTGCCAATTTTCCATCGTTTGCGTAGACTCACCACTGTCTTTGCTATAAGTGACTCACTTTTCATCACCAGTAACTACCGGCTTTTCAACTCGATCAATTTGTTGCGATTCAGCAGCGATTCATAGATTCAAATTCGGTTCATCAGGTTTCTTTGTGTTAACTCCAGCTGCTAGTTATTTTTAGATCCAGCAATATAACAGTGGTGGGTCCAAAAACAAATTGAACCTGATTATATGAACTTCCACTATACAAGTTAAAAAACGTTTAGTTGGTTTAAATAAAAAAAATGTTTTCCGGGAGCTGTGCTCCTTTATTTTGGAGCAATGCATCCTTATTTGGGAGCTATGTTCCGTTATAGAATTCTGTGTAAGAACTGAATTTTACAATTATTTTCGCTTAACTCTAACCCTACGTTTGCAGCTGCAACGTGTATGGAGCTGCTGACGCTGCGACCTAAGAATGAATACAGTCGCCGAAGAAATAAGGAGTCAGGCAGATGCCCACTACAAAGGGCTTAATGCACATGTGAACAAGGAGGCGAGAAATCTTCTTTTAGACACATGCCGCTCTAGTCGATTATGTCGAAAAAACTACATAGTTTAGTTGGAAGCTAAAATATAAAGGAATTAATTATTTTCCATCTATGTATGAATATTACTATTAATTTCTATGTAATGTGTTTTTAAGTTATTCAAATCAAACTGCTCGTTAGTTTTGAAACTATTTGTAGTGATATCAAACATTGTTAAAGTTCTAAAAGTGTTTGAAATAAAAAAAAAAAAAAAAAAATATTATATTACTTTGTATCACATGATATTAATGCATCATATGATGCTTTTTGAATGTGTGGGGTGCTAACTTGCAGCTTCGAGTCATCTGTGGTCCCCAAGAAGAATTTGTCATAAGCTAATTCTACTAACATTATTTATAGTAATTTTAGTCAACTGCGACTTCTACAACGTTTTATATTTCAATCAAGCGGCATTGGATTCTGCTTATATGTCAGATGTTGTAGTGATTACGAGGCAAACGAAGCTGTCGACGAACTCGATATCGTCAATATTTATTTTGCTTCTGTTTTTCCGGTTATGTGGTTCTTCTTTCAAGTCTAGTCGTAAAGAGCGAGCCAGTCCGACTATGCCCAGCTCGTTATTGAACATTTTTGTATCTTAAAGAATTTGTGTGATAAGAGACAAAAATCATCCGCAAAGACTGGTTACCAGAATTCCTCTGTGAGGTTTTGTTTGTGTTTGTTTTTTGTGTGTGGGGGAAGCAAAGGTCAGGACATCATCTAGTACGATGGGGAGAAGTAGGTAATACTTAAAGAAAGTCAAGTAGCAAAGATGGTCACTCGATTATCTACTTTAGGTACCAGGAATTAATGTCATTAGAGAGAAATTCATTCTGAGTTTGTTTAAGATGTCTTATATATTGACCAATAGAAGCAGTATAAACTCAATTGATTTGAAAAAATGTATATGGCAGCTAAGGTGATTAACCGTTTTTTCCAATTTATGATGAAAGGACCTGCAATTATTATAAAGAGATGCTCTCCATATTTTAAGACCAGATCTCAGAGTTTGACCGATATGTTCGATAAAAAGTCAGACATTGAGTAACATTAGTTTTCAGACTCCAAACATACCTGCGTATGCATCTTAAGCTATACGTATAAAATTTTCAAATATATATTTTGGGCCAAAAATTTCACAAAGTAAATAAGCAAAAATTTGTTAAAACTGTGAAACTAACTACACAATCGAACTTAACCTCAATTCGCTTTAAGTACTCTCTTTCATTGACTTCTGCATGTACACAAAAAGAAATGCTTGAACAAAGAATGTTCACCCAGGCGTATACGCAACTTCCGCAGTCGAATAGCTGCTTGGTTCATCAGTAGCCATGCTCTGCGCACTTATTACCGTAAAAATGCCATAAATTAAAAATAATTTCAATATTTAACCGCCTTATTGTATGTGGCGAGTCGAGCACTTTCATAACTTGGCTACTTTAGCGGCCAATTAGTTTCAACTGCCAGCGCAACGGCACAGCCGCAACCGTTGTTGCATTCAGCAATTGTCCAATTCCTTGTAGTCGCCAGCAGTTGCATACGGCGAGTTCTCGGCTTGCTCGCTTGATTACGACTTTTTTGTTGGCGCATAAATAATGCAAATACGAAATGAGTGGAAACAGCGAAATTGCGCTTAATCAAATGGAATTCAAAATCAATTTAGTGGTGGCGCGGAAAATGTGATTTATACAATTCTTTGCATTCTTCTGCATAATTCTTCCAAGTCCACAAATATGCAGTAAGTACTAGAGCCACTTAGTGGAGCGCGGAAATTTTTGTGCTTCTTTCTTTGCTCGAATTTTGCACAGAATCGCTGTTTTTCATGTCAATACTTATTACGTTTGCTCGAATTTTGTAATTGGACACCGAAATATTGGCAGAGTCATTCATTCTCTGTTGCAGAAATGTAATGAAGCTGAAGCAGTTGCTCTGTGAGGAAGCATTTTGATTTGCCGGTGACTTTTTTCGTCCAAATACTAAAGCTTTTGGTGGATGATTTTAAAAAATATACCTTTACAATTTAAGCATTCTATTTGATTTTGATCGTTCAGTTTTTATGGTAGCTATATGTGATAGTGATCCGATATTAGTGGTTGCAACATACTGTGCCCAAAAAATAAGGTGACATTGTATTTATTTTGAAAATTCTTTATTTGTTCTCCCAAATCAATTTCATCCCCTTCAAAGTAATCCCCTCCCGATACAATGCACTTATCCCAACATATTTTCCAATCTTCGAAACACTGGTTGTAGTCACTTTCCGGGATGGTCTTCAGTTCCGTCTTCGCTGCGGCTTGAATCTCCTCTATCGTATAAAAACGGTGTCCCCGGAGCGGTCTTTTGAGCTTGGTGAACAGCCAGAAGTCGCACGGCGCCAGATCAGGTGAATACGGTGGTTGCGGAACGATATGGGTTGAGTTTTTGGCGAAATGATCACGAATTACGAGGGCAGTATAGGATGGTGCATTATCGTGGTGTAAAAACCAAAAATTGTCTGTCCACAATTCCGGCCTCTTTAGGCGGATAGCGTTACGTAAACGACGCATAACGTTCAAATAATATTCCTTGTTGACTGTTTGATCGGTTGGAAGGAATTCATAATGCACAACACCACGATAATCGAAGAAAACAGTCAAAACGACCTTGATTTTTGAGCGACTTTGGCGCCATTTTTTTGGTCTCGGCTCTCTTTTGGCACGATATTAGCTCGATTGATCGGTTGTTTCGGGGTGGTAAGCATAGATCCAAGTCTCATCGCCAGGTATAATGCATTTCATGACACCCTGGTAGTCGGAAAGCATCGTTTCACACACTTCAACGCGACGCCTTTCTTCCAAAAAATTCCATGTTTTCGGTACCAGTCCAGATTTGACGCGCTTGACACCCAAAACATCCCTCGAAATGGTATTGGCTGAACCTTTCGATATGCCAACTTCACCAGCAAGGTCTCTAATTGTTAGTGGACGGTTTTTCAACACCCAATCTTTGATTTGTTGAACGTGAGCCTCTTCGGTTGAGGTTGATGGTCGCCCTGGACGCTCTTCGTCTTCGACACGTTCACGGTCGGCTTGGAACTCACTGTACCACTTGTAACCATTTTTTTTAGACATAGCCTCATCACCAAAAGCTTTCTGCACCATCCTCAACGTATCCGCAGCAGAAAATTGATTCCGTAAACAAAATTTAATGGAAATTCTTTGCTCAGCAAATTTCGACATCGCAAAAAACGAAAAACTCACTTTTAGCAGCTCACAAAACGACACGTATCTCGAACACTAATGAATATTTTGACATGAAATTTGACATAAATGTGACTGACAGTACTACCAACTTAAAAAAATTCTCCAAATCCTTCACCTAATTTTTTGGGCACAGTAGTATAAGCGGGAGCTTCAAGAACAACTCCAACGGCGTCTTTTGAACTAAATACTAAATCTGCCACCCATAGACCTCTTCTGCTGAAAACTACGCAGCAAAATCGGCGGGACACCTACTGGCTGTCGGACAAAGCTCGGTGGGTAGTGGCTGTTGGGCGAACTACATGAACTGGCAAGAATATTCAATGTAAACATCGAAAAAGTTGCCAGGCGTAAGGGTATGTTAGCTACGCGCAACATCTATTCCGATGGCTTGAAAATGGACGATGGAGTTGGTGTGGGAATATATTGTCCAGAGTTAGGCATAAGGCAACCTTTTAAGTTTGGCGGACCACTGCAGTATACGAGTATTTCAAGCGAGGGTCTTTGCTATTGAAAAAGCAGTTGAGCTGGCCTCTGTTGCACTTACAGGCAACACCAGTATCAACATCTACGTAGACAGCGAAGCAGCAATCAAGGCAGTAACCTTGTATTGCATATTGACCAAAAGTGTCTTAGGAAGCAGTGTAGCAGTGAAAAGTGTTGTCAGAAGTAAGCAACTTCATTTCTACTGGGTTCCAGGCCACAAAGGCATCGAGGGCAATAAAATAGTGGACGAAATTGCAAAGAATGGTGTGCGGTTAACGTATGAAAATGTGGCCAACATTAGGAAATCCATGCATTGTCGACACGACAATCTTTACGGAAGCATGGTAAAGAAAATCAAAACCGAATGGTACGAGCTACGTGGGTGCAAGGGTGGAAACGTCATGGGGAAAATCGGAGTACATAAAATTCCTATTGGCACTCGATAACAGAGACTGTAGGAACATAATGGGAATACTGAGTGATCACTGTCTGGTGGCGACACACGCCCGCAAGATGTGGCTAACAGATCAAGTAGACTCCAGAAATGCGTAAAGCAGGGCACCAGGCAAACAATGGAGCATATCTTGTGCACTTGTTTAGCATTAGTAAGACTACGCTGCAGCATCTGGTATCCCCACAATATGATACTCTGAAGAAAGTATCGAAAGTGAAGCCGCAGAGTCTGTTAAAATTTGCATCAATCGCGGGCATCCTAAATGATGTCCACTCCTCTTGGACTTAGCCAGTGAACTCTCTATGGTATCGCAAAGAACCAAACTGGTATATGGAAAGTCGTGAACTGCTTGAGCCATATGTAAAAGAATCGTTTCTAGGCACTTCCAAGTAAATGGCGATCAGAGAACTTTTCTAACTTGCGTTAACTTCTACGCATGACTTCAACACTCTCCTTTGGACCTCAGTCAATGAAAAAGTGATTAAATGAACTTCGAGTCGATTGGTGGTATAAAATGATATTAAGTATCGTTTTTTTTTTTTCATTAATTTCAAAAATAAATTTAAATTTTTGTATGGTTACTAATCATTTAAGTTTTTACATGTTATTATGCTTTTATTTGCCTTTATACTTCTTGTACCATTATCTCCGAGTTATTCACTGGCGATTGTCAACACTTCACAATAGTATTGAGAATTCTGTAAAAAATTATAATATTATAATGTAATATATGTATATTATATACTTACCATATTCATCTTCCACCGCGAAGCTTCGAAATTCTCTGTTCTGTCCCCACCAACTCACTAGCCATTATTTGCATAGAATGATTTTGGCTTTTTTCGTATATGAGTTCGGAGGAAGAGCATCCGCTTGCAGGTTAAATTACTCGATGTAACGGTTCTTTTATTTCATTATTTCTTTCTTTTCTTGCGCATATGAAGAATGAATTATTTGCGAAATTATTGCAAAATTGGATGCCTGCCAAGTGGTCAAGGCAAGGGCAAATAATGTCAAGTGACGGGGAAGCGGCACTGACGATATTGACGTTTACGTAAATGTAGACATAAATATGTATAGGCATATTGTGTGCCGGTTGGTATTATTATAGGTTTGTTTTTTCATACTGATTGCAATTAATATATACTTTTTGGAATGTATGCTTTGCGTAGGTTTATTCCGAAATATTTACAGATGGTCGTATTTGGTTGATATAATTTTGAAATATTAAGTTTTTTCAAGGAACTCGAAATCAATTTTTAACGCATTACAGCCGAATAGGAAATTTTAATGGTAAATATTTCACAGTATTCTAATAAGCAATAAAAAGCAAATTCATACGTCCCATCCACGGCTTTTAGAGCATCAAAAGAGGAGGCGACACAAATGAGAACTTTTGAAAGTATTCACTTTAGGTTTGTTTTAACACTTTTTAACAATTGGATCGAAGGTATCTTAGCCGCTAATTTAACTAACGCTATGGTTTTCATTTATCCTTCGTTGTTGATCTTTGCTCGATACTAACAAAATTTCTTGAATTTTCGGGACGATTTCAGGCGTTACTGCTTATGACCGACGAAATTAAATAAATCATTGAATATGCTGGGACAGATTGGTCACATCACGCCGTTACTCTCAACCAACCATGAGTTTTCCATCGTGAGCTTACCTTTTGTCAATTACGAAATCACTAACAATATGGCAATGATTGTATGAAATTCCAGGAAACTTTGAAATGTTACATATGCAGGGTGGCGCAAAAGTAATCCTCCTATCAGAAGATGCTATGAATTTTGCAATTGACCTCTAATGTGAGCTCTGTTTTGACATTTGTGTAGTAAACACATGCGAAATACACGTAAATAAGCAATGGTACGCTACACTGCTCCAGAACGCGGGTTATTGTTGACTATTTACTTGACCAATAATCGGTCGGTGACTTTGGCATAACGTGAATTTCGTCGCAGATTTCCTGGCCGTCCGAAGCCTACTGGTGAAACACTGCGACGTTTAGCCGCTCGCCTCGAAGAGACTGACACAACACGAGATGCTGCCAGGCGCACCAGTCCACGGAGTAGCCGTTCTGCAGAGGATGTTGCTGCTGTTGCCGAGGATGTCATGGAAGCGCCGTCGACATCGACCAGACGATGTGCCACCTTGTTTACACCGAATTTTGGTATAAGATTTGAAGATGTTTCCGTACAAAGTCCAGACGGTACATCAGCTGTTAGCTGCTGACCGCCAATCGCGTCTAACATACGCGCAAGACATCCTTAATCACTACCAAGAGGAAGATGATTTTTCACCAAAAATAATCATGAGTGATGAGACCCATTTCCATCTTAGCGGGTACGTAAATAAGTAAAATTTTCACTTCTGGGGCACTGAAAATCCGCGTGTAACCCACTCAAAGTCACTGTGTGGTGTGCTGTTTTCGCTGGAGGAGTCATCGGACCTTTTTTCTTCGGAGACGTCGCTGGCCAAACGGTAACTGTGAGCAATGATTTCTTTTTGACGCTACTTGATGAATTGGGATTGGAAAACACGTAGTTCCAACAGGACAGTCCAACGACATACTCTGCACGTGCCATAACCGATATGCTGAAGGATGCATTTCCCGGGTACCTAATCTTCCGTTTTCGCCATTTTCACTGGGCTGCAAGATCGCCTGATTTTACTGCTCCAGACTCCTTTCTGTGGGGCTTTTTGAAGTAGCGGGTTTATATCAACAAGCCTCAGCCTCTTGCAGCTCTTAAAGACAATATCAGTCACGAATGTAAGGACGTATCGCTGGGAGTTCTGGCCAAAGTGATGGAAAATGCCATAAAAGGGGCTCAAATGACAATCAACTGTGACGGCAGTCATAAAAAGGGCTTTAATGACAATCAACTGTAACGGCGGCCAGACCAAAAATAAAAATAATTCACAAGTAAAAGCAAAGTTTTTAATTTTTTAAAGAAATTCTCTTGTCATCTCAGAGAGCAGGAGTCGAGTACAAAATCATTCGGTTGTCTATTGTGATTGCAGCTTCTCGACGTCGAATCTTCCTAGTGTTTGTTGTCTTGGCTGTAACAAGTTAGTGGTCCTAGTCGACGTTAGAACCACGGAGAGTATGCACGTCTAAAATACTGAAGTCGTGTCTTTCGTCTATCACAACATGATCGATTTGGTTGATGGTTTTTCAGTCCGGACACATAAAGAAGCGCTCATATGGTTGGAATTCGTGGTAGGAGAGAAACTCCGTAGCCGAGTACTGGCATTCACCCTGATGCATGAACGTCTAGCCACAACCCGCATTAAAGCGAAGTTCTTCAACAAATCGCTGATTTGCAGCGACGTCCGGACAGAAGGACGTACGGAAGTACGATGTGGCCAAAGGTGATTTCTATGAGCACCTGGAGCAAACCTATGAGAGCTGCCCCGCCACGAACTCAAAATCGTACTTGGTGACTTTTATGCCAGGGTGAGCAAATAAGGCATTTTTTTGCATAACAGTAAATTCAGCCTCCGTGAGGAAACATCCCCAAATGGGTTGAGGCTGATCGAATTTACCGGAATCCGAAATATGGTTATGTGAAGTACTAGATTCCAGAGTAGGAAAATTCCCCAAGTGGGTGCTTCCCAATTAAGGGACCAGACATTCCGGGTGCATGCCCTTGAATTATAATTTTTAATACGTTTGCAGTGATCGCCGACAAAACGGGGGTATATTATGTGAAGCTGTCGTGCCCTTTTTATTGCGGGTGTTTTATTACCTGGCGAGTCCCAAATCCAGCAATAAAAAATTCCAAAAACTTAGTCATTGTTACCTCACCTCCTTTTAGGTCTTAAAAAATTCTTTCGCCGTGGACAGCATAACTCATTATTGGTTCATCTAAATGTGAAAACCAAAAGTAGTTCGTTGGCATCAAGATACAGATTATTGAACGAAGGAGGAGTAAAAAAAATTAAATTTTTAACAGGCTTTGAGCAAAACAAAAGCCGAATTGCGAAGAAGCTATCTCCTAGAATTACGTTTGAATCGATTTCAAATTTTAGAAGAGCCTTTTAAACATTTTGTATAATTTAATTTGACGAAGAAGGCCATTCTTGGAAAATTTTAAACCTAACTAAGTGTAAACACTTGAATAAAAACGATCAGTCACGAGAAAAGTAGCAGTCAAACGTATTTAGTCTCCGCCCCAATGTATAAAAATTTCTTCAGACAACAGCAAATATTTTAAATAATAAATAACTCATTTAAGTGGTACGTCTAAGGTTCGCATTATAAAGATTTAAAGTTTCTCTCACAGAAGTTTGACTTAGAACACAAACAAACTAACTCATTTCAGCAACAAAAGAGAGCCATTGCTCTAACTTTCACTGCAACTACTAACTAACTATATTAACCGAATAAAGAAGTCCACCGAGTAACCTAAGCTCACTTAGAACATCCTTAATTGCACACTTTCACTAAACCAGTGTTATCTCAGGTAACTCATACGCCATGGCGCGTCGCCAGGTGTGTTGCTGTGCCTGTATGCCGCGAAAACAAATTAGTGTCGTTGCAACGACACTTCCCTTGCAAAAGCGGCACCAGCACGAGCAGGCGTCTTAAATTAACTTAATTTATATTATAAACACGCTAAATATACAAATCGTCAGCGAGGCAGCGTAAATTATAGTGAGTCAAATTGTTGGAGACTCAAAACAAACGAGCGAGCTATAGGCGCGCGTAAGTCAGCAACTGCAGCAGTGGCACTTTGAAGGGTGTTGCATGCAACAAAATCACAGTGTATTGTGCAGTAATGTGGCGTTGCCTTGTTAGCGCAGACTGCGACTTAGAAGTGCTGGCGCAAGCAAGAGGTTGTTGCCACGAAGAAGAGTGTGCGCGCTTCTTCGCTTTTGTTGCTGCAAATTTGTTTAGTTTACATATTTTATATGTTGCACTTACAACTTTCAATTGTTTTTGTTTTTTATGCGCTTGCCTTACCCCGCTCTTGTTTGAGTTTCGCTGTCGCTCGCCTTGTTCCTCTGCAGTTCAGGTCAAAGTGCTTGATATTATCGTGCCTTGCCAGCACGGTTGCATGAGCACCACTCACACACATACACACACACATACACCTTTTGTAGAGACACTCGTTTAGAAGAGGTGTATTCGTGACCAGCTGGCAAGTTTTCGGCTTCGCGTGTCACGCGCTGTTGCCACGCATTCCGCGTATTACTTAAATCCCATCGAAAATAGGAAAAGTTTTTCGGCAAGCGTACAAGTTTTTTCGAAAGTGTTTGCAGTGGCACGCTGATTTTGTCTTACTTTTCACATGTTTGCTATTATTATTGCCATTTGTTGTTGTCAGTTCGCATTTTCAGATTACTTGGGCAAAGAAATTAACGTGACCCGCATTTGAAAGGCGAAAGGCAGCTATGGCAGTGTTGCATCTTACAATGTACCTTTTTCAGCACTGCTGCTCCTCACTATCCCCCCATGTCTGATTTTGCCATCAGCAACACTTTCTTTTGCTCTTTTGTTATTATGTTCACCCTGCCTTAGAGCCTACAACGCGGCAACTTCTTGAAAATTAACTTTTAAACAAGCTTGGCGCCTGCAAGTATGCAACGAAGCGTAACGCATTCATGGCACGCAGCCGCCAAAGTCAAGTGACAGTTACCCGTTGCACATTAAACTGCACTTAACCGTTTGCCGGCGAGCCATCCGTTGCCGCAAGCTGTTTGCTCCTTTCGGTTTCGGTTTCGGTGCTGTAGAGCGTCACCTAGTGCCTGCAGCAGCTTTTGTGTTGCCGTGCATAAGTTGGGGCGCATATGAGTGATGTACTCTCTGTGCTATGTTTGTGTTCTTAAACATGTTATGTTGCCATTGCGTGTGCGTTGGTAGTAGAGCTCACGTCCGCGAAGATGTGTTGTGAATTGAGTGACAGCGATTCTGCACGACCACAGATTTGTAGTTATCCCTACTTTAGAGCTTTCAATGCTTGCTAGTGGTTAAAATTTTAAATGATAAAATCTTTTAATTTCTTCGAAGAAACTATTTTCGTATAGTTCGCTAAAGATACATGCCGCTTCGGGACCGTGGCTATCCGGACTTGCGGAGATCAATACGCCTACTTACTCAACCCTCAATTCAAGAGTCATTGTTTGTATTCACCCCACTGAACTGTCGTGAGCACTTTACGGTGAGGCCCAGCTTAGCTTTTCGGCTCATAAATCACGCCTTTCTAGCCTAACCCTCTTTCATTCTTCTGTCTCTGCTGTGTTGGCACAATTCCCTTTCAAGCTCGTGAAGAACTACCGCACACCACACTTTCACTTTATCCCACACTAGTTTTCTTTCAACCATAGCCGCACTATGTTAGTCGGTGCCTCTGAATCCTTTGTCATTTTCTCTAAACCGTTTCTCTTATGTTCATACCAGGAGCAGAAAAAAGATGTGCAACGCGTTTTTTTCCACTACTCCTAAGTACTGCAGTGACTTCGGAGTTATGATCTTACATCCATCAATATTTAGATGATTGAGATAGCTCCAAAACATGTCTTTTGAAGGCATCAATGGGGAAAAACGGGTACCTCCTAGTTTATTTTTTTTTTCGTATGGGAATAAGAAGAAGTCATTCGTACCAAGTCGGGACTATACGGAGGATGGGTTCTCAAATCAATGTTTTGAGTGCTCAAAAATGCAATTGTTTCCGTCGATCCTTGAGATCTTGCATTATGGTGATGAAGAGTGATCCGGCTTCGGTTGATTGGTTCATTTCTTGAAAGAGAATCGGCAAAGAATTTACTGTACTCTGGTTGTGATAAGTCTAGTTGTTCCAAAAAAAAACAGGCAACCATTTGCGAGAACAACTTTTGTTGGTTTGGGCCCATCTTGAAACACCTATACAGTCGACTGCTCTTTACTTCCGGCCGATTACGCGTTAATCCACGTTCTATTACTTGTCACGTTGTCATAGACGTGATTAAGCAATTCTGATTGTATGCTGGTCTCACTAGTGCCTAAGCTGTCTTTATCTCTCAAGATGTCAAATAACGATCTGAAAATATTAGCTTGCGTCCAGTATAAATAGTTTCAAGAACAACTGATTTTGGACGACCTTCACGAAATCACTCTTGGAGGGATTGTACGACCTCAATTGAATTCACCATACCATCGATAAAGACTGGTGCTTGCTTGATTTAAAAATTTACAATAAACTTGTCAGTTTGCAGATTGTAACACTAGAGTGTGGCTTCCTTTTCAACGCATATCCAGCTGTCAATCTTTATCTACCGCATAAGTTAGACCATCGTCTACGTTAGTCTGAAGAGTTCTCCGTCTAGGGTTTCTACTTTCTTCCTTCACCTCCGGCTTAGTGAGCATAATTCTTTGATTTTGCGGTGGGTGTTCGATTTACCAAGTAATATGTAACCTGTTGGCCACTGTGGGTGTACAGGTCGAACACTTGATAATTTGTTGTGTACACCAGAGAACTCTTTATTTAATAAAACTTAAAAAGATAAAGCCTTGAAACCTTAATACAATATTTTCAAATCGAAAAGCCTGGAAACCTACCTCCTCTACTGTGAAAGAGTTATGTTGTCGATGATGTAGCAATTGATCATTTTTTATGAGTATGCTTTGAGCATTGACTGTCTGTCTATATTCATGTCTACATTATGCTTATTAGACTATGGAATGAAAACATCTTTTTCACAGTTTGAAATGTTTCTTAATTGATCAGTATGTTGGGCTGAGTCGATTTCGCCACGTCCGTCTGTCTGTATATATACGAACTAGTCCCTCAGTTTTTGAAATTTTGCAAACGAAATTTTCTTTTCAAGAAGCTGCTAATTTGTCGGAACTGCCGATATCAGACCACTATAACATATAGCTGTCATACAAACTGAATAATGAGAATCTAGTGCTGATATGGAAATTTTATATTCTAAGGCAGCTATGTAATCTCTGAAAAAATTATTCGGATCGGTTAACTAATGCATATAGCTACCATACAAATTGAATGATCGGAATCAAATGCTGACATGGGAAACTTCCTCATTTAAAGATATAAAGGGTGGGCCATCTAACGTTTTAAATTTGAATTATCTATACTTCGACATTGGAAACGTCAAATACCATTCGGAAAGTGACAGATATTCAGTAAAAAGTCTAAAATTTACGAAATGGGTCGCTATTCACTAGAAGAAAACTGGGAAATAATGAAAACTTTTTTCCAAAGTGGTGAGTCTTCAACCCAAACTGTGAGAAATTTGGCAAAAAAAAAACTGAACAGACAAAAAGTGCCATCAGTTCAATTTGTGCAACAATTTGTCAAGCATGTGCGTAAAACTGGCTCGTTGGTGGATAAACCAAAACGTCAACGTTCATTTCCCGTGCGCTCACCCAAAAATTGCCACTGTGACTGAAAATGTTAGTGAGAGTCCATCCACCTCAACTCGCCGTCGATCGCAAGAATTAAACATTCCGCGAACAACTTTGCGACGAATTTTGAAAAAAGACCTCGCTATGAAGCCATATAAAGCTCAGTTGGTGCAACAGCTGAAGCCACTTGACCACCCGAGCCGTCTACAGTTCGCAGATTGGGCAGAAGATCGTTTGACCGTGGATGGTCAATTTTTCGGCGAGGCTCATTTCCACTTCGATGGCTATGTTAACAAGCATAATTGTCGCATTTCGGCACCCGCACGTAATTGGCGAGAAGCCAATGAACCCAGCACGAATCACTGTATGATGCGGATTTTAGTCTGGTGGAATCATCGGCCCATTTTTCTTCGAAAATGAAGAAGGAACCGCAATGTTAACCGAATTTTTCTTCAAGCAAATTGACGAGGAAGACTTGGACCACATTTGGTTAGAGCAGCACATTGCTACGTGCCATACAGCAAACGCTACACTCAATCTTTTACGCCCTATTTTCGAAAATCGCATAATCAGCAAAAGAGGTGATGTGAATTGGCCTCCCAGAAGCTGCGATTTAACTCCGTTAGACTATTTTCTGTGGGGAGCTGTTAAAGATAAACGTTACGCCAACCATCCAGAAACAATTAAAGATCTAAAGTACGAGATTCAAGCTGCTGTAGCTGCCATAAGACCTGAAACCATGGAGAAAGTACTCCAAAATTAGGTGGATCGGATAAGCTACTGTAAACTCAGCCGTAGTGGTCATTTGTCCAAAATTATTTTCCACAAATAAATTTCATAAAACAACCTTTTAAATAAAGGTTAGACCTTTGAAAAATATCAAGCCGTTTTTTTATTGACTTTTTAAATTTAAAATTTTATATGGTCCATCCTGTATTACATCTCCACAAAAATTGGTATGAGTTTTTGGTATAGAAATAATTTAATGTCGGAGGAAATTGTTCAGATCGGCTCAATATAGCATATAGCATATATTCATTAGTATTTGAGATACGCGTCGTTTTTTGAGGCTGTAAGAGCGAGTTCTTCGATGTTTACTATGTCTGAGTTTATTGAAAAAAGAAGTGCGATAAAGCACCATTTCATACTGCGTTGGTTATTCGTGAACATTTCGCCACATTTTCAACAAATTTCGTGCCGCAACCAGCGCATTCGCCTGCTTTACCTACGTGTAACTTCTGGCTATTCAGCAAATTCACATGACCACTCCGGTGATACAACTTTTGACTTAATTGAGGATATAAAAGCTGAATCGAAGAAGGCTTTTGCTGGCCATCCCGACGGAGGATATTTTCAAGTGTTATGATGATTGGAAAATTCGTTGGCATAAGTGTATTGCAGCGGGAGGGAATTACTTTAAAGGAAATGAAAAGGACAAAATTCACCTTTCAATTTGATTACAGTAGTACATACATATAATTTTCTTAAGGGGTTAGGGGTAGTCAGAATTTTCAAAAAATTAATTTTTTTAAATTTTTGAATTTATCTTAAAAATATTATCTGAAAATTTAACGTTGATCCGATAATTAGTTTTTGAATTATTCGACAAATAACAAAGAGAGCTCCGACCCTGCAAAGCGCTAGTGTGAAACTTTAAAAGCGTTTTTCTCAAAACTATGTTTTTTGAACTGGTGACAACTGTAACTCGAGAACCTCTTAGTAGATTTTAATGAAATTTATACAGCTTTTAGAATACATGATAAGCTCCGGCCTGATTGAAGGATTTTTTTTTTCAAAAATTTCGATTTTTTAAGATCAATTAACTGCTGATTTTTTCCCAAAAATTTAGAAAAAAATTTCCTGAGGCCGCCATTTTGTTAATTTTTGAAAAAAATAAAACTTTTCGATCAGGCCCAAAATTATCTATTTATAACACTAATTTTTTTATCCGATTTATTTTAGATAAATCTCCAAGGACTTATGGTTGTCACCGCAAGTACCTTTTTTTTGGAACTGGGTCAACACAACCACCTATAACTCTGGAAATTAAATTTTTTTATTTGAAATTTGCGTGACTTCAAGTCAACACATTCTATAATAATGCCATATTACTACTTTTGTAAAATAACACGATAGCAAAAAGAAATACTGAAAACTCTCATTTTTTTCGTGCCTCTGACTACCCCTAACCCCTTAAGGCAACCACGCTATCAATCTGCATAAATTTTTTGATAAAACATGACAATAGTTTCCGCATTATTTGAAATTATTTAATAGCAAAAAAGAAAGTATTTTACGCCTCGTACGAGACAACTTTCATCCATAGAAGTAATCACAGATAATTTATATCTGATTTAAAGAACAAGTACAATAAGGAAATTTCTTGTGTAACTATACTCAAATTAGTTCACAAAATACTTTAACATCAAGTTTTATTTGTTTATTAAATTACTTCATTATTATATTTTTACCATTATCACTTCATCTTCTAACAAGAGTAACACTTTAATCAAATCATCTTTTATTAGTACTTAATCAAGCGTGTGTAACGCTTACAAGAGCACTCGAATTAATATTTCATTGACCGCAGATTTTGTAAATACTCTGCAATATATATATGTACAAAAGTCTCAATATATGTACGTATGAGTGTGATATACTTGTCTATATATGCGTATAAATTTGCAAAGCCAAAGTGTGATAATTGCTTCGTCGAATTCTCAGCATGTCAATTTTGCTATGAAAATATTTTCACCACAAAATGTTGGAAAATAAATATGTTTGTGCGTTTATGTGCATAACCACATATATACAGATGTGTGCGTAAATAAAATAATAATCAATATACATAAATTACTTTCAGTTTTATGCACATTTAATGCAAGTTTAATTGCTGTTTTTCTGCCTTGCACACACAGGATAGCACAATGGGCAAGTCCAGTCTAATGCATGTGAGTTAGAAGAGCTCACCGTTATCTTCAAAAAAGGAAACTTTTCTTTCATTTGTATGAAAAGTTAATAAGTAAGAAGCAAAGCTGAATATCCATGACGCCAAGGTATTGCTTTGTGTTTTGTGATCAGATAACGTTCTGTATTCTGAACTCCTAAAACAGGGTAATTCATTATTTTTAATTTTCCATGACGACAACGATCGACCTCATGTTGACTGACCGGTCAGAAACTATTTGAAAACAGAACAACCTTTTGACTACTGAGCAATCAGTGTGCGGTCGATACAAAACGTCCTCTTTGGAATACTGTACTTATCAGAACAAGACCATCAACCCGGGGGAGTTGTTTTTGGATGGAATCCACAAATTGCCACATATTTAGTAGGACAAATATTACTCGCATTGCAGATCTGCGAAATTGGACCACATCCACAAATGCCGCTTGGTGGAATATAAACAAAAATCATATTTGGTAATTCCATACCGATATTGGAGTATAGAGCGGTAAGTTTTAAAGTTCATTGGGATTTAAACGTTCAAGCATCACCCTCCCCAATAATCTTAGGCTCTATTTTCATGATTCTTTGGTTGGTATGACTGTCAGTGACATTTGTGTTAAATATCATATTAAAATGATTATGTGAATAATGTGAATAAAGGAATTGGTGCGTAAAGAATCGAGGACTAAAAGTCCGAGATCTTACCAGTATCCTTGGAATATCGGAAGGAATAGTGAAAAAAACTTTGAAAGATTATTTGGGGCTTAGAAAAGTGAATGTACGATTAGCTCCAAACTCACTCAGTTTTTTTTTCGAAAAGCAGTGTCGCGTTTACATTTAAGAAACAATGCTTTCCGACTGCCAGGATGTCACTAAATATTATGTTAGTGGTGGTGAGTCTTGGCTTTATGCTTACAACCCAAAAACAAACTAACAGTCGGCCGAATATCGTAGCAAAGGTGAGCCGAAGCCGAAAAAAACACGTCAAGGTAGTCAAAAATCAAGGTTACGTTGACAGTTTCTTCGATTATCGAAGTGTAGTGCACTTCGAGGATGGAGTAAAGTGTAGAAGTTCACGCAAGTCAGGAAAGTTCTCTGATTGGCATTCACTTGGGAGTAGCCAGAAACGATTCTTATACATACGACTCAAGCAGCACACGACTTCCGGTCTTTGACCAAGTGTGCTCTGGGTAGCCTAAGAACATCCGTTTGAAGGCGAGCTATAGTGAGAAGGTGAAACATCCCCTGCACAGGGTTGTGCGCTAGGTTTGGGACCCGCCACGTAAATAACAGTACCAATGAAAAAGCGATACCTAACGAGGTTTCAGACAAGACGACTGCTTTCTCCAGACTGGACAAGGAAGCAAAGCTAATGAGTCTGGGTTGCGAAAGATATTAAAATATCGATTAAAATGAAGAACATTTGAAATCTTCCTCTGGTATTGTCAGCGAGGATTACTGTGCTCCTGCGACTACACTTCCTGCTGCTACCAATGCTATTAATTATGCCAGTACATATGCTGACGCTGTTGCTAGGAATATCAACACTCATTCGAAAGCCAAAAACAATCCAACAGTTGCTGCTAAACCAGATCGTCCCTCTGTCGCTGTCAATGCTGCTCAATCAGTTGCCGTTGATGATTCCGTTAATCTAAACTCTTCGACTTCAATTACTGCTAATGGAAATGTGAAGTTAAAAGTGAGTACTAGGAACAAAAAATCCCCAGATGTTTCAACTGTTATTGATGTTAATGCCAATTGTGATCTCGATGTCGTCCTACCCAAGAAATGGATTCATTTGTCTGCCTTTAAAAACTCAGTCACTGAAGAAGATAGATATAATATCTTGTTAAACATGCTAATGTTGATACAGAGCATCCTTTATGTTATAAATTAATTAAGAAAGATACTGATATTAATAATCTTAAGAGGATAAACTTTAAGTTAGGTGTGTCCCCATCCTTTTTTAATGCCGTTTTCTCCTCTTCAGTGTGACCTTCTGGCATTAAGTTACGTCCCTTTAAGTTTTTTCCAAAGGGAGGGGAAAACAGCGCTGCAGATTAGTGGATGCGCCTGTTAGTCACGACTTTTTTCATGCGTTTTCTGCACCTTCTTCAACTGGCTCCTGTCTTAAGGTGCACTACCAAAATCTAACGGGTATTAGGAGTAATTCAAATATTATTCGCAACTTTTCTTCACATTCGTATTTCGATATTATCGTTATTGTTGCGGCTTGGCTGAATTCCAGTTACTTTGATAGTGAATATTTTGATTCAAATCTCTATTACATCTTCCGTAAGGACAAAGATCATGAAAAAACTAGCTGTTTAAGAGGGGGTGGTGTTCTCCTAGCAGTTCATCGCAAATATCGTCCACGTTTAATTATGCTTGATAATGATGATTCCATTCTGGACCAACTATGTATTTGTATCAATGACGCTCTGTTCATTGCAGTCTCATACATCCCTCCTAATAGTCCTTTAGAGTTGTATAAGTTGCACGCAAATAATATTTCCTCGCTGGTATTAAATAAGGTGAAAGAGAGTAATATTTGTGTACTGGGTGACTTCAATTTAAGCAATATCGCCTGGTCTGATTGTTCCTATAGTCCTGCTCTTATTTCTTCCAATTTTTCGTCTTCTCAGTAGTTATTTCTCATTGATAGCTTGCTTAGTCTCAATCTGATTCAAGTCAACTCATATTCAAATATCCTCGATCGTTTTCTTGACTAAGTCTTTCTCAGTGATAATTTAAAATTTAGGTTTATTCATGGATTATCTTCAGTTACTCCTGACACCATTCATCATTCTCCGCTAGCGTTTGAGGTGGATACTTATCTTTTCGCTCCCGTTAAACCTATTGATGGGCTTGGTTTTAATTTTGCATTTTGTGATTTTGAACGACTCAACAATCAGCTCCTTCAAATTAAATGGGATGATATACTTTCGAGACTAGATACAGCTAATAGTTTCTCCATTTTTAAGAAATCAATTTAGGAATTTTGTCATTATAATATCCCGCTCAAACACATACAACCATATAAGTTACCGTGGTACACTAAGGACCTTAAACGTCTAAAAAATCTCAGAAATAAATACTATAGAAAATTCTCTTCAACTAAATCTCATGTTTCCTTTGTGCAATATCAGCACTACACAAAAGTGTTTAATGAATTGGATAAGTCTCTCTATAAAAGGTTTATTAATAATACGGAGTCTACAATCAAGTCGAACCCTAAGTTCTTTTGGAACTTTGTAAAATCTAGAAGAGCGCGTTCGGCCATACCCTCTGCTCTACGCTGGGGTGATAAGTCAGCATGCACTCCTGGCGAAATCTCCAACTTGTTCGCTGAATTTTTCAAATCGAACTATGTTCAAGATGATCCTGGTACTAGTTCCACTTTCTCAGCTAATGACTTCCCATCCATAAATTTTGGCTCACTGTGTCTTTCATAGAATGATATTGCCATGGCTATTTGTGATATTAAGTCTTCTACCAAATTGTATTCGGATGGGCTTCCGCCTGTACTTATAAAAAATTGTACTGCCTTGGTTTATCCCCTCACGCTTATCTTTAATAAATCTCTCTCCTCTGGGAATTTTATTTCTGACTGGAAATTGACATGCATTACCCCTATTGTCAAAGGTGGTAGAAAGGATGTAGTCTCCAATTACAAGCCAATTTCTAAATTTTCTACTATTTCGAAAATTTTTGAGTGTTCTTTTGAAAATAAATTATTTTTTGCAGTAAAATCAATAATTAATGTCAATCAGCATGGGTTTGTCTCGGAACGCATCACTGTGTCAAATTTAGCGGTTTTTAGCGATTATTGTGTGCCTGCATTCTCCGCTGGATTTCAGGTAGATTGTGTCTACACAGATTTCTCTAAAGCCTTTGATAAAGCTTCACACAACATTCTAAATAAAAAATTATCATTTTTAGGATTTCACTCGGTCTTCTTGCAGTGGATTGAATCATATTTACACAATAGACGATGCGTTGTCAGTGTCGATGGAGTGTCATCTGATTCATTCACTGCGTCATCGGGAGTGCCACAAGGAAGCGTTTTGAGCCCACTTCTCTTTGTGCAGTTTATCAATGACATCTCCTGTTGCTTCTCTTTCGCTAACTTTATCTTATATGCAGATGACTTAAAAATTTTTGCAATAATCAAAAACTCACAAGATGTACTCAAACTTCAGTGTGATATTGATACTTTTTATGATTGGTGCCTGAAATCGAAGCTTCTTCTGAATCTAGATAAATGTTCTCAGATCCCTTATGGTAGGGGACGTAACATCTTATCTTCACGTTACAATGTTTCTAATTATGTCCTAAAATGTGTTACTGAAATCAAAGATCTTGGGGTAATCTTTGACAACAGATTTTCTTTCAGTAATCGCATAAACTACATCACTTCTAAATCATTCTCTGTGCTCGGCTTTGTCCGTCGAAATGCTTTACATCTTTCCGACCCCTACACGTTAAATTTACTGTATACATGTTTTGTTCGGTCCATTTTGGAGTACGCAGTGTTCATTTGGAGACCATATTGCATATCGTCAATTAATAGGATCGAGCGTGTTCAAAAGATTTTTCTTAAATTTGCTCTCCGCTCCTTAAAGTTCGTTGACCCAAGACCGTATACATCTCGTTTATTGCTTTTACATTTTAAATTACTGGAAAATCGACGGTCCGTTCTCTGCCTTTCATTTGTTTTCAATGTAATTAATGGAGATATTGACTGTCCCTATTTACTAGGGAAAATTAACTTTAATACTCCCCAGCGTTGTCTCAGATCTGTTTCCCCATTTTATTATAAAACGGAAAGTACTAATTTCGAGGGATATGCTCCTCTCAAGCGTGCTATTCGTGAGTTTAATTCGATTTCCGAGAAAGTTCTTCTAGATTTTTCTCACTCTGGGGTATCCTTCATTAATACCCTCAATTCTGTTTTTTAGTTTAAGTTATCTACTTATGTAATTGTAATTTAATTCTCCATTAGTCTGTAAGAATTAATGTTCATAGACTTAACTAAATAAATAAATAAATAAATAAAAATAAAATAGCTTGCTATGAACCGAATAACAAAAGCATTTTATTTCTTGTTTCTTGGACTTACCCACATAATGTGTTGCATCATATTTATATATGCAAAATATTTGTGTTTAAAATTTATAACATAACAAGCGCCTACAAATATATCTCACTTCATTCTCTTGTGTGCTTGCGGTTGGCACTTTGACATGTTTGCACCAGTAAGCACAGTGCTATTGTGTTGCCACATGCCCGTAAATACAAACATTGTTGCAAATAAATTTTTGCCAAAATGCTTTCAAGAGAGTTATTTAGCACACACACACACACACACACACACACAAATGCATACGTAAATACAAACAATTGTCTGAACTACAAGTGATGGTGTGGCTGCAAGAAAACTGTTGCCTGAAACTGTACATTAGTGCATTTGTATTTACATGCGTGTGTGTGTGTGCATTTCTACTCTCCAACTCGCATTGACCACACTTGAGCTTATTTGCATGTGTCAATGGTAATTTTACATTTTATAGGATATAAAACAAAGTGACAAGCGGTTGCTCTGTTGCGCCTCAATAGATATACCAAATATTATAAATTTTCTTTTCGCTCGTCACTGCTGCCAGCCCAATTGTCTTGGGCACAATGCCACATAAGTGTGTAAGTACATATGTATGTGTGTGTGTACGTTTATTTAAAGCTTGCGTGCATGGAGCAGCAGCAGCAGCAGCGTCAGTTGTCAACTGTCACCGGCAAACACCAGCCAACTGTAAGAGTCAGGCAGTGAGCATGTAAGAGCATAAGTGGATAATATACGATTATGTAGCATACTTTTGGGCACTCGGCTGGCCAATTGAATCGACAGCTACAACTCTTCAGTGACACAGCTGAATACACGGATGTGTGTGTGCATTTGTGCACGAAGGTGTGTATGTATGTCACAGTATTTATGGCTATGTGAATGAATATATGTATAAATCTATGCCTTGTGAGAACAGTTCACTGGAAAAAAAATTTCGAAATCGACGGACGCAGAGCCGAATTTCAACTCATTTCGTCTTCCTGATCATTTAGTTATGTATGCAATGGGTTTCTCCATGAGAGGGCTATCAATAAGATGCTTTATTACTGTGAAAGTACATTTGATGCCATTATGTATGAAATTCGATTTCTTTTACATGGCTACCATGGGCACATTGCAGAAGTCTAGACACTGAACCCAATATTCGACGGTTTTCAAGCATAAATCGGCCGATATGTTCGATATACGTACCAAGTTCATCCATCGTCGCTGGCTCGTTCACATAGACCATAGACTTGACGTAGTCCCACACGAAATAGTCTAACGGCGTCAAATCGCACGACCGGCCAATTGACCGCGCACATTTGAATTAAATCCGATCACTGTAACACTTTTTAAGGGGGTATTCTAGTCGAGAAATTTAAAAAAATCGAAATTTTTTTTTATATTTTCAAAATTTAACTATTCAGGAATATTTGTACAAGAAGATTTTTCAAAACTCAAATTATTTTCGGAGATATAGGCATTTTTCCGACTCGGCATCCAAACTGGTTCGGCCGGAACGCGAAACTTTAAACGCGTTTTTCTCAAAACTGACTTTTTCGGAACGATGCCCACGATTTCTCAGGTTCTAGTGGACCGATTTACTTGAAATTTTTGTAGAGTCTTCTTTATAGGCTTGTCTATGGTTGGAACCAGCCCCATCTCAAACTTTTTATTTTTATTATTTTTAAAAATTTCGAAATAGTCAGAAAAAGTGATCAAAAAAATTTTTTTTAAGGCAGTCGCCATTTTGTGAAAAAAAATGTTTCCCACTTTTCCGTAGTTCCGACCATTGCGACATTAATCTAGATTAATAATCTTTTTTTTGGTTTCAGATAACTAGGAGGGTTAAAATCATGGGCATGGTCGCGTGGAAATTTTTAGAGACCCCCCATTTCGTCAGCTCATAACTTTTGAAATTTTTTACTTTTTTTAGTTTTTAATTTTTTGCTGTACTCTTCAAAAATTAGTAAATAACTAAAAAAATGGATAGTAAAAATATTAATTGCCTTCTTTTACGACACTTTAAAAATTACCTGAAATTATCATTGATTAAAGAGCAAAAAAACGTAAGGGAAATATTTATAATATTTGCCACAATGTTTGTAACACTCAAACAGAAACATCAAAGATAGTATGGGGACATAAGTGAATTTTGTCATATTCGCCTCTCTGTTTATCTGAAAATTTATACGCGTCCATATCTCACAAAGAAGCTACGCGTACTCATTTATCGTCAGCGAGGACTATAGCATCTCACTCTTATAGCTCGCATGCAAACTGAACAAATCGAAGTCAAGTGCTTGCTTGGGAAGCTTTTTTTCAGATATCTTCACATCGTGATGAGATAAACAAAGTCAACAAAAACACGGTTTAGTCCGCATTCAGTTCCTACAGGGCTCTTTAACCAAGGCATCTAATTTACTTGCACTCACCGTCGCTAAGTGTATTTCAATTGTAGTCGTCGAAATTCCTTAAGATCTATCATGTCAACCGAAATAGCCAATTGTACTCAAAACGGGATGATTAGCCTTCCCCCTTTCCTCTTCCTCTTTGTTCCCATACACTGGTTAAACCTATTGGAACTGACATGTGTGATATAGTACTATGCACAAGAAGCCGCTGTACCTCTTCTATTGGTTTCTGCATTGTTGTTGCAGATATTAAAATACTTGTTTTTGTCCGATCACTTATTGTTGTTACTTTTGTTATAGCATTCTTGTTGCCGTCAAGTGTGCGGCTTTCAATTGACAAACTGAAGTATCTCCAAAAAGTATACATACAGCTTACATAACCACTTTTGTAATATTAAATTATTTGAAGAAAGCGTTCAAGCTTTCGAAAGTATTTATTTTAAGTTTTGTTAAGAGCGTCAAAAATTATTAATGTTTCTGAGAACTTGTACAATTGATGTATTCAGTATGGGAAATGTGGAGAGGAAATTATGTGACAGTATTCAGTAGACATTAATTTTATCTTTCCTTCGACTTCAAGTGTCCTGAATAATGTTAAAAAGACTAAACACCGTCACTTCCGCATGAATCCATATTCCCAAGCTAATGTTCGGTTTTTGATAGGATTAGAACTGCGTACTGTATTGTGAACTTCTAAAACCGTCTGAAACCACTAATGAGGAACGTTGCGGAAAACAATTCATCCAACTAAACCGAGCGATTGGCAAAAACCGAACGGAATTTGCCAGTAGAAGCTAGGAAATAATAATGATACATTATGACAGATCTCGGCCAAGCGTTTCAAGATCAGTTAAAACTACTTTAAAATCAGCGGTTGGGAAATTCTGAATCAACCGCCTTATAGCCCAAACCCTCTTTCACTACCATTTGTTAAGTTTGAACATCAGAAGTATCAGAACAAGGTATAAAAAGTTAGCTTTATCCATTCTTGGCTGCAAACCCGGCGCAGTTTGTTTGGGAAGGGGTCCATAAATAGCCAAAAATATTTGGAATGGCCCGAAAATAATCCATATTTATTGCTAATAGACCTAATATTTGAATGACACATGTATGTATACATTTTAAATAGAAAATATTTCTTACAAGAACTTGATATTGATCAATCATATTTTATGTATGACAACTATATGTTATAGCGATCCGATCTAAATAATTTCTTCGCTTATGGGGTTAGGTGGGTTTGAAAATTAAAAAAATCGATTTAAATAGTCCAATATGTTTAAAATATTCTATTAAAATTTCTAATCGATCCGAGTAAAATTCTAGGAGATATATCCTTCGGAAGTTCCGCCCATTAGGCCACGTCAGCGCAGCGTCAAAACTTTAAACGTATTTATCTCAAAATTCTATTTTTTAAGTCGGTAGACACGATTTCTCGAAAAGTTATTAACCGATTTGGCTCAAATTGTGCACACATCTTCTTTTTTTTATAATAAATAATTCTTTTGAGCCAAATATGGCGAAAATTTAACCAAAAAATGTGTTATTTTTTTCTAAGTCCGTCAAAAATTCAAATTTCAATATTTTTTTTTTCCTTCGTTCAATAAAGAGATTTATGCATGTATTAACGAAATATATTTAGTTTTTTGATTTTAGATAATCCAATTATAAGTTATGACGTCCACGGCAAGATCACTTTTTTGAGACGTCACGGGAGATGAGTTGTCAACGGCTGAGTTTTCAGAATTTTTACATGAAAATTTCACAAAATAGTCTTTAAATATGTACCTTCGATAGGCTGAATTGTTTGAATGGAATATATGATTGTATATACTAAAAAAAAAATTATGAAAATACGCTTATTTTTAGCCTCTGAAACCCACCTAACCCCTTATTGCTTCACTACCTTAGACAACAACACATGGAGAGTTTCGTGAAGACATCTTGCCAAATAAAAAAGCTTTTCATACAACCTCTATGTTCCGAACGTTCAGTTTGTATGGAAACTATTTGCTATAGTGGTCTGATATCGGTGTTTCCAAAAATAATCAGCTTTCTGGAGAAAAAAAGGATGTGTGAAAACTGTTAGATCGATATTTCAAAAAACGGACATGACAAAATACTAGGTTGCTCATTAAGTTTTGCCGTTCGATAAGAGAGGATGTTGATCCTTTTTTGTTTTGCTGGTACAATCTGAATACTTGTATGAAGGTATGTGAAGTTTCATTTCAATCTGTCAATTCATTCCTTGTTTACAAGGCATTTATTGTCGCCCTGCCACAGTATTTTTTTACAATGGAAAAAATTGAATATCGTTGAGTAATAAAATTCTTATTTTTGGAAGTTGTAGCACCAAAAGAAATTCACGAACGAATGCTAAAAGTGTATAATTATTGTTCACCTATAATAAGAACAGTAGAAAGATGGGTTGCTGAATTTAAACGTGGTCCTACAAGCCTTGAAGACGAACCACGTGAGAAGAACGTCCAAAAGCCTATCAACACCAGAAATCATAGCCAAAATACAGGATATGGTTTTGAAAAATCCTCGATTGATTGAGAGAGATTTAGTAGAGGCTCTAAACATCTCATTAGGCAGTGTGAGCCATATCTTAAGTCAAATTTTGAGTTTTAAAAAGCTGTGTGTCCAATGGGTGCCGCATTCGCCATCAATGGAACAAAAACACTTTCGAATGCGACTTTCTCAGCAAAATTTGGAGCGTTTTAAAAAGGATATTGTGGATTTGGTGCGTCGATTCATCACTATGGTTGAGATTTGGGTCTATCACCATGATCCTAAATCAAAACAAGAGGCTAAAGAGTGGTGTGAATCTGGTTGCTCGGCTTCGAAACGAGTTCATGCCCGGAAATTGACCAAGAAGGTTTTAGTATCAATTTTTTGGGATGCGAGAGGTATTTTGTTTGTGGATTTTTGCAAACTGGTAAAACAACTAATTCTGAATATTATTGCAACCTATCGGACCAGTTGAAGAAAAAACATCGTAAAAAAAGATCCGGAAGAACAATGCACAATGGTACAGTGTCACAAGAGCATTTTGACAATGGCTAAAATCCATGAATTAGAGTTCGAATTTTTGGAGCATTCACCGTATTCACCAGATTTGGACCCCAGGAGCTTCCATTTGTTTCTAGAACTCAAAAAATATATACGTGGCAAGCCTCTTTCATCAAATGAAGAAGTCGCAACGGCTGTTGAAGCGTATTTTGCAGAGCTTCCGGATTCTCACTTCAGGGATGGGATCCACAGATTGGAAGATCGTTGGAGCAAGTGTATTAATGTTCAGGGAGATTATACTGAATAATAAAGTGTATTTTGAATCTTAAGATTGAGTTTTTCTTATCAAAGTTATTGAACAACTTGGTAGACTCCGCACGTCATGCTGATCATTTATATATATACTTGTATTTTATAGGGACAATAGATTAAATGTTACTGCAATGTTTCACTTCGAAATCCAATTGATTGAATCCAAGAAGTTGAAACACGCAGCCGTCTGTTGACTCTATATTTTGGGATCATATGAATTAATTTTCTCTCGAAATCTTGAAAAAGAAATTATAAAAACGAAATTTCGAACTTGAAAAAGACAAAAGACTTGTTTCAAGCGGAAGAAAGTGCTATTTAATGATACAAACCCAGGAAAGCGAAGGCAAAATTGGATGAGTCGGTCTTTAAAAGACCATTTTCTCTGTATAATAATTCATCTTATTCTCGAGCTTCGTTTCTTTCAGCGAAAAATTTAACGATCTTTTCGCTTTCAACCCTTGCAAACAAACACTAACAATACTAACGAATACTTAATTAATCTGCTGCTTCTATAATTACATTTATTATGATACTTATTTATTTACCGCTACTAAGAAGAACTTCTAAATGGAACATAGCCTTGGGGCCTTTACACCTTCGATGCAAAGAAAGCACCCAAAGCACCCTACATAAACAAATATTCATATTTTTGCAATTCAAAATTACGAGTATTTACCCGTCTTTATTGAAATGAGGCAAGCAAACGGTACAAATCTCTATTCACAACACAAAGCTCTTTCAAAAGAATTCTCGAAGTAAACATGGTGGACTACAAAAGCAAAGCTCTGGAGGCAAATCTGCTTTTCACGCTTTTGCAAAACAAATATAAACAAGCGAAGGAGCAGAGAGACTGTAGCTACATAAAGAGAGGCAAAGGAAAGCTGACCTACTACCCGCATTTACTAGCAAATCTTCGTTTAAGTTATTTTGCATAACAAAAGGATTTGCAAACTTTGATTTGCATTGCAAACATTGCAAAAGTATGGTAAAAGTCGCCGAGTTGAACACAACAACTGCAAAAGTAATAATAATGCGAATGAAAATCGGAAAAGCAACTGGCGATTTAACGGCAAGAAAGCGCTTGCAAACAGTTTGCAACAAAGAGAAATACAACTGAAGCGGCAAAGCGCAAGGAAATCAAGAACAAAACTACAAAGCACTGGAAATATTAGTATTCCACACACACGCACGCAGATTGTAGTGTGTAGAAGGTAGAAAATAATAACACTCGTAACAATAATAATAGAATTTTTCAGACAGACATTTGAGTGCAACTAGTTCGCATTTCTTTAGACGGCTGAAAGGCGGTCAGGTGAAAGATTGCAATAGAGAAAATAACATTAAAATAATTTCATAAATAAGCTGCTAAACTGTGCGAGTGCCTTTATGTGAGTGAAGCCTATAAAGAAATACGACGCTATGGATTCTGAACTCAGGTGCTAGCGTTGGACAGTTCTCTAAAACTTGAATGGGGATCGATATTGCTAAAAAAGCGTAGTTCTAGTTTTATTTGTCACATCGGGATATACCTTTTTGGAAAGCTCATTTCACGCGCTAACACGTGTTTGATTGATTGTCGTTTCTTTCAAGTCGTTCGTGAGTTATAGCGTCGCAAACATGGAGCAAAATAAAGAGAAAATACGGCATATTTTACAGTACTACTACGATAAAGGCAAAAATGCATCTCAAGCCGCCAATAAAATTTGTGCAGTTTATGGACCCGCTAAAGTTTCCATTTCCACCGCACAATGATGGATTCAACGTTTTCGTTCTGGTGTAGAGGTGGTCGAAGATGCGCCACGCTCCGGAAGGCTTGTCGTCGAAAATTGCGATAAAATCGCTGAATTGGTCGAAAGAGACCGGCATAGTAGTCATCAAACCGTTATAAACCATTTGAAGAAGCTTGGAGTCACTAAGAAGCTCGATGTATGGGTGTCATACGAATTGATTCAATAAAAATACCTCAAGACTTTTTTGACAACCTATTACAATATTTAACACAAAAAGAAAATAAACTCATAAGCTCATTATTTAAAAATACAGTTAGTATATACATTTTTGTACGTGTTTTGAACTTCTCTACAATTTTGCTATTCCGAAAACTGAGTTACTCGGCGATAATATTTCAATTGACATTAATAAGACTGACTCTTCGTCATATTCAGTCTAAATACTCTGTATACGTCGGACACTTTGGATTAATATGATGAGAGAATCTATAGAGGTAGTTTCCAAAGCATGCATGTCCTTTTAGTATTTAGGTCAGTTGGAAATCCAGAACCTTATATTGTTCGTCTATCCATGAATAGCTGTCCGATATCAGTCTCTTGGCGAACCGGTCTTTGCTCTTGTGCCTCGTTTTCGTCTTTGACGATATTATTTTGGTCGCTGATAACCGAGTTCTTCTCCCTGGACATCAATGGGCGGCATACTGCCTAATAGCAGCGCCAGTTGATGTAGTCCATAAAATATTAATTAAGTCTTCGTACTGCAGAAAGTCGAAGCATTGAGCTTATTGATTCGACATCTACATCCTGGATCCGTATTGGATCCGCATACAATATTACAGCGCTTATTATTTTGTTATTAGGAGTCTCTAACTGGAACAAACAGAGCAGACCTGTTTGCAATTATTCCTGATAAAGCTTTGTAGATCTTACTTTCCATGGGTCGGGGATTATCTCTTGTTTTATACAAGCTTTATACATTTTAGCGAGCAGGTAGCAGGTTTGATGTTATAGCTTCTTCCAGAGCTCGGTTAGCAATGTCATTTATTCCATTTTTTTTATGTTTTTCATTTCCTTTTCTTAGACTAATATTTCTTCTAACTTTGGCTAACGGGGGTGACACTGTAGCTTCTTTCCATTAAAGTTCCGATCATGTCTCTTACGTTTCCTCTGCTTAGTTTTAAATCTCGACATTTTTCTTATAGCAGAAATTTTCGATGCATGAGCTTTTACCACAACTTGTCGCCAACTTCCGCAAAGCTTTGTCATCGTGGCAATTTCTTCATACTGGTCGCTTGTTCTGTTTTATTGCCTTATAGCCTGACAGACGGCAGCGTTAATCTGGATTAACTGCGCACTTAAACAGATCCAAACTTGTAGGTGACAGACGGCAGATATGCGAGTTTCAAATTCTCATAAACAGCTGTTTGTTATTTTTATAATATTTTCAATAAAAATGGATAGAAGATAAACATTAAGATTGTTAGCCGATCAAACAAAACCATTTTTTTACAAAAACATATAAACATGTTATTTTAAAATTGCGTTATAATATAACATTTCTTGTTTTACTATCGAAAATTTGAAGAGCTGTCAGTGTAGCCTGTTCTTCATTCCCAATAGATTAAAATTTGCCATTTTTAACAATGTTGGAAACGAAAATGCAGCTTACTCTCTAAAAATTTGGGGGTTAAAATGAACTAAACCGGATTGATGCATATCTTTATGCACAACTGAACATATTAACTTTGATTGTGAAGGACAAATTAGTAGAACATTTTCTTGTTGAGGATAATCTCTAAAATTAATACGCAATAAAAAATAGTCTGATGTTAATTCTATGGAACTCTATAAGGAAGAAAAGTATTTGAGTTTCTTCTTCTCTAACAGACCAATATCTTCTAGATTGAAAACGCTAAAGATATTTATTGGCTGAAATCTGGGCATTCACGGAGTTAAACTCTCATCTCGCATTGTTCTTGTAGCATTCTCTGCGATCTTGCGATCTGCGATCTTGAAAAATTCTCGATGATTCCTTCCACGCTAACACTCAAGTGGCAAAATCATACAATTATCAGTTGCCTTTTTTACCTCAATGTTCAGTAACTGCGTCACTAAAAATCTTTTGAAAATGAGTAACAATTACAGCACAGTACAACACAGAGAATGTAATAAAACAGGACACTTTAATTATAACTACAAAGGTACAGAACTTGAGAGGTGAGTAAAGGTAATTATACAAAAAAGCACTGATGTTGTTATCTGAAGCTCTTGTAAAATGGATGTATGCCGAGCAAACAAATAGTGAGTGTGTGAAGGTCGACTTTAATCAAAACAACAAAAACCGTTAACTTCGGTTGCACCAAAGCTGTAATACCATTTACAGTGATTCCTTCCAAAAACTTCGAGCATCGATCGAGAAGCTTCTTGAGAGAAAAGGGCGTATGCAAAATTTAAAATCGATATCTCAAAAACTCTAGTCCTTCAGTTCATTAGATATACAGACAAACAGAAAAACTGTCATTCAAATCGTCCATCCTACTCTGTTAATGACGATAACATCGAAAATGTCAATAAAACTGTGCTTCAAAATCGTCTTCTTGGTAACAGAGAAGTTGCAGAGAAGATCAACGTCTCATATGGATAAACTCAATTTAGTTTGGTTAATGTTTTAGGTATGAAGCGTGCCAATGCTAGATTAGCACAAGAAGTTTTGAATATTTTGCAAAAACTAAATCTAGTAGATGTCGCAAAAAAGATGAATAACAACTTAGATGCTGACTCCACATTCATTAAATGCATTGCTACCGGTGACGAAACATGGGTTAAAGAGTTTGATGTTGAAACTGTCCAACAAGCAAGCATAATTACGTCCAAAAATAAGATAAAAAAGAAAAATTCTCGTCAAAATCTTGATTACCATGTTTCAGTTCATAATAAATTTGTTCCTTGGAGTCCACCGATCAGTAAGAAATACTACTCAGCAGTTTTGAGGCCGACCGCCACATTTTAGCGTAATTATGAGGGATAATATCTTTTTGGCCAAACGCGAAACGTGAGTTCTCGTTCGGCCATCGTATTCGCCAGATTCTTAGGCAAACTGTTTATATATTAAATGACCATATATTTTATTACAAAATATTTTTAAAACTATAAAATTCCTTGGAGACATGCACTTATAAACAATAAAAATGGGGTCTCTGCGGTTAATGTTATCATGTTTTAACTGATCCATATATACCGAAAAATACGAGGTTGGTAAGAGTTTTTTATTTTATTCTGTTTCTCACAAATAGTCACACCAAAAAATATTACCAATGTCTGCCGAAAACGTGTTCAAGAAAGATTAAGCACCCAGAGAAACACAAATATTAGCCCAAAAGTAGGCAATGCCACGCCTACTTCACAATAAACATACTTTATGCACAAGCAGCGAAAATTAAGGTGTTCCGCTTTAAATTTATTGTTACTAAAGACACTTTCGCCGTTACATCCACTGGCAGTATCCTTATATATGAAGGTAAGAAGCCAGTGTGGATGTATGAAATGGTTCATACTCACTGCCGATACGAAGCAGCAACACATTTGCACACTTTACATGAATTATTATGATAATTTTTGGTCGACAGCTTTTCGTGTTTCTTCTGCTTTGCCACATTTTTGTTGAACAAATAATGTACGCTACTTCTAGTGCGGCTGCCAGCGCCGCTACCGTTGCCGCTGCCGCTGCCTGATAATGCTAATAGTTAGTAATAATAATACGCAGTGGCAATATGTTGCCGACCGCACACGCTCCCCACCGCCAACTAGTTATCTGCACGTCAGATTGCACTCATAAATATGTAGAAGAAGCAAAGTAGCAACCATACATACATTCATACATATATAAGTGTGTGTGTGTGTGTGGCTTGGCGCACTGCCATCTTGTCCGCCCATCAATTATACGCTCTTCCCGGTTTCTTCCATCCGGCCATATCGTCTCGACCCATATTTGCAGAGCCACATGTACACACACATACTTAAGCATGTATTTTAATACCCAATGTGTGCTTGTATGTGTGTACGTGTGTATTGGTTACTTGCTGGTTTATGTTTCGTTTTCCACTTGCTCGGCTCTTTTGTTGCATTTCTTGTTGCTACTGTTGTTGTTGCTGCTTGTTTGTGTTCTGTCGCATTTTTTCGCAATTTTACGCCCCTCTGCGCTGCAACTCATCCGACAACGCGCACAAAAGTATACTTGAATGTTGCGCCGGCACTACCAACACTACAGCGGCATTGCCATCAGTGGCAACACTGCCGCAGTTCAACTGGTTTTTCTGCTCGTTTTCACGCTCGACACTTGTAAGCCGCAAAGTGTGAAATTTATGCATCCACATTTCCGCTTTTCCATTTGCAGCGAGCAAAACTTTACGTTGACGACGCTGGCGTCTGCCCCTTGCAACATGCACCATGCAGCGCCGCCCAGTGCCACGCCTCCCCATTGCATGGCATTGCAATGCAATCGTGCGCTGTAGTGGGCTTTTATTAGTTTTTATTGCCTCATTTTTTATTCAACAGCGGCCGTAATCAGTGTGGCGACGCTTTTTGTGCTGTCGACATAAAATATGCAGCAGAAAATGCGAAAGCTGTTAAAAAGTCAATCAGCAGGAAACTCATAATTTATCACACATTTAAATATTTATTAGTAGATATTAAATCAATTTAAATTATTAAGTTGTTTAATACGGGCCACTGGCTATTTAACCACTATTTGTTTGACATTGCGAAATATTTAGTAGGGCCAAAAGAAAACTTTCAGAGCGAAGGTGTATATTCAGCCCAAATAGAGGAAAATACCATATCTTTTACAAAAGTGGAAGAAGAGAGAATAACACGCAAAATAATCCCTTCAGGGGTGGAATTCAAGCAATATATTGCTACAAACTTTAGTAATTGAATTCATCCAACGGTTGTTTGTATTATCTTAAACTAATTGAGATTGACATAGGGTTATATATAGACGTAGCGTATATGTATATAAACAATGGCATCGCTCAGTTTAAAAATTGTCAAAATCGGACCAAAACTATTGAAGCCTCCAGTTATCTAGTATGAGGACCCAACTGCCCACTGCTGACATTATTCCTAAAAATCTGACAAATAATAGGTTGTCCCTTCCGGCTTTTTGTATTTTGAATTTCGCGGCTATGTATGTATAAAGCGTTACAGAGCTCTTATCTGACAATACTATACATCTTTGAAAGGCCTTGACATAACCTACAAAACGACACTATGCATGATTAGTTTGGATTTGGAGTTCCACAGTTATAGACGTGTAGACATAGAGTTCACTAATGCCGACATTCGCGCTATTTTAAAGTTTTTCTTCGTTAAAGGCAAATCCGCTAGAGAAAGGTTCAGTGAGATTTATGGTCTTTTAGGGGATGTTACTCTATCACTTCGAACTGCGAAGAAATGGTTTCGATGAGTCAGAAAGACACCATGGATAAGCCAGCCGGCGGAAGACCTGTGACGACGAATACTGATCAAATCATGGAAAACATCGAGTAAGACCGGCAAGTGGCATACAGGACATCGCCCAGAAAATGGGAGTTAGTTACCAAACCATTTTAAACCATCTGCAAAAGACTGGATACACAAGAAAGCTTGAGGTTTGGGTGCCGCATGATTTGACGCAAATAAAAAACCTTCTGGACCGAATCAACACCTGCGATATTCCGCTGAAACGAAACGATTCCGATTCATTTTTGAAGCGGATGGTGACTGCCGACGGAAAATGAATCACATACAACAATATCAAGGGAAAACGGTCGTGGTCGAAGTCCGGTGATCGTCCCAAACAAGCCGGGATTGACGGCCAGGAAGGTTTTGCTGTGTGTTTGGTGGGATTGGAGGGGAATCATCCACTATGAGCTGCTCTCATATGGTCAGACGCTTAATTCTACCCTCTACTGCGAACACTTGACCGCTTGAAGCAGGCGATCGTCCAGATCGTTCGGAGTTGGTCAACAGCTTTCTGCCAAAGAGCAAAAAGAGCACACTGCTCATCCAGTGAAGACGCAATGAGAGAATAATTTGATATTTATATGTATATTTCCAGATAATAAAAGCACCCTTGACGGCGATTAAACTTATACTTCATCAATCATATGTTTTCGGCCTATTCGGTCTTCTCTCTGGTCGATTTGCTTTTAGAGCCGGCCAAGAGACAATAAGTTTCTGAAGAAGAAGAAGACGCAAAATGTCTACTTACTATCTCGAAATACCCTTCATAAGTTTTAAATGTCAAAGGTGATTTCTTAATTCTTATTTTTTAAGCGGAATTTTTTTTAATGTTATTCTCCACAACGGACTTTGAGACAAAATATAGCTTTCGACAACCAACAGATGGGCTAATATCATTTACAGACCTCAAAAGTGTAACTAAACAATTGTAACCCTTTAAAAGTCAATTACTCTCAATTTATCATAAACAAGAATTATACATATATTAACTTCAGTTGCTCTGGAACTTTCATACCCTTCAAAGGTTCGACCACATTGTATGACAGCTATATGCTGCAATGGTCCGATATCGCCGGTTCTGACAAATAAGCTGCTTCTTGGGTAGAAAAATGTGTGTGCAAAATTTTGAACCTAATTTCAAAAATCAAAAAATTAGGTTTCGAAATTTCACGAATCATTACTACATTTTATTATTTTTCTTAGATATCTAGCTGAATGTTTCTCTTTGTTTATTTTTCTTGGTGTCATGTAAGAAATGAAAGACCGAAAAAGTTTCTGTTTTTTATAGAAAAAATTAGCTCATTGATTTACTAATACCTACCGAGAGGCTATCACTTTTAGAGCAACATGTTTGAAGATGCCCAAATGAAGGCTTGTGACTAGTGAGAGTGTTAAATTATATTTTAGTTATTTTAAGTTATGCTAGTTTACATTTTGATGACAGATCACCAAGACGAGAATTACACTCGGCTATCCGAGCGTTATTCTCAACTTTATAATGCCTGAAAACCCGAAAAGTTGGAACTCCTATATTGGCAAATTCACTCTAATTCATCACAAATCCACATACTTGGGTGATTTATTTTGATTCCAGCTTATTCGCTTTGATCCCAGAAGCTGTGAGATTCAAACTATTTCAGCCTTAATAACGCAAAAGCGAGACAATAAGAAAGAAATGTTGAGACGATTATATCTCGTATTCTTCCAAACAACTTCTATTACTGACATCTCGTAAAGAATTATACATAAGTTTGGGTTTTGGGCCATAAATACTTATTTTCATAATGATATAAATACCACATTAACTTTATATGAACATAAATTGGGTAAAGAAGAAAAGTCCAAGACAGAGAAAGAAAATTATCTCTCTGCTTTCCAGCATTTCCAGCATTATATACAGGGACTATGGTAGATCAATGGTAACAGCTGAAAATTCAGATTTCGGAGTTTCCGAAGGAGGAGTTATATTTACTGTTTTATGTGGACAAACTTGAAAAAGCGGAACTATAAGATTGAGGAAGTACTTAATAGAAGGTTTGCACATAAAATGAATTGGACACGCTTTTTATGATAAGCCTTATGTACTCTCCAATCCTGAAAGTAAGCAATGTATACCGATCTTAAAGATGTATACATATATGTAACAGGTGATCCACCAAGAGGTTTTTTCTTCAATAGCCTTATTTTGAGAGAGTTGCGTTAGTCGTGTCAAACTGTCATGTTACTTTTGTTCAGTATTGTTTGGCTTTTCAACATGAAAAAACTCATGCTTGGACAACATTTACAAATCGTTCAACTTTATTACGAAAACTCACGTTCTATAAAGATTGTGTTTCACGTACAACGCTCAACTTATGGTCAACATAATCGGCCTATTGAGCGCACTATTCGCAAGACCATCACCTATCTTGAGACCAAGCATTCATTATTGGTTAAAGTTCGATCGAGTAGACCACGTATAGCAATCGTAGCTGAGAGTGTACACGAAGACCGTAGAGAGTCGAGGCGTCGTTCGCCGTGCAAGAATTGAAGCCGCTCAACCTTACCATGCGACATATGTACATAGCATCGCTCGATGATCTCTTGAAAAGTTTCAAGAAGATCCCATGTTTTCGAGCCAAATTTCGTTCAACGATGAGGCCCATTTCTGGCGTAGAAAACTGGGTAAGAAAACTAGCAAAATTGCTGCATTTGGGATAAAAAGCTACCTAAAGAGATTCAAGATTTACCATTTCATCGAGGTAAAAAAAACGGTTCGGTCTGGTCTGGTCAACGGTCCACACTTCTTCAAAAATGATGACGGTGAAAACGTAACCGTCAATGGGGACCGTTATCGTGCCTTGATAGCGGAGTATTTGTTGTCGGAAATTGAAGCTCGTGATCTCGGCGACTTTTGGTTTCAACAAGACTTTGGCGCCGCCCCATCCACCGCACCAATCAATGGATTTTTCGAGAGAACATTTCGATGAGCAAATAATTGCACGTTTTGGGGCGGTTAATTGACCATCAACATCTTATTTTTTTTTATCAAACTTATTTATTTATTGGATCTGCTTTTTCTTAAAGCCTGACAATATGTAAGTTATAAAATCTTAAATCTATTCAAAAACTAGACAGACTCAAGCAAGTGATTGAGCTGTTTTGGTGATAGGTCGCTCTTATATACGCAGGCATATCTCTTCTTTTCAGTCGTGTTTGATCGCAGGAATGTACCAAAGCGTTAGCCAAAGGGTTTGAGTGATTTCGGAGTTTAGTTATATGTTTAATTCTGCTGTCTTCTACTTCTTTTTTTACCATAGAAATACCAAGGTCTTTATGGATATTTTCGTTACGCATGTACCATGGCGAAGACGTGATTATTCTAAGCATTTTTGATTGGAACCTTTGTAGTTATTATATCAATATTAGTTGCACAGGTCGTACCCTACAGTTGAATGCCATACATCCAAATCGGCTTTATGACCGCATTATGTAAGAGCACTTTGTTGTCTAGGCTAAGTTTGGAGTTTTTATTTAAAATATCTTATGAATTCAGACATTTAGAATTTTTCCTAAGGAGATATGTAAAGTCTAAAGTCTATGCGGAGAATCTTGCTGCGATTTTTCTAAAAAAGTAAACGAACTTTTAATGAATAAATTGATGTTTCTCATCAACCTCCACCTTGATTCGCCTAATCTATCACTACGTAACTATTTTATATTTCCAAAACTGAGAAATAATATGAGCGAACAATTTTGTGGTGATAACCCAGGCGTTAAAATAGTTGTAACTGAGGTGCTGAAGAACTTTCTTATAAATTACATAAAAAATCTATGCGTGCGCTGGCCGGGCATTCCAAGCGTTGAATTTAGTTTAATGAAACCTATTTTAAACAGATAATAGCTTTCAAGGATAATATAAATCAAATTTATCATTTCTCTTTTCACATATTGATTATTACAACACTGTCCATGATTTAGAAAATGTGTTTGTTTATTAATTGCCTTCTGTAACTAGTGAAAATAATGGAGATATTCCAGGCGCAAAGCCACACAAATGACATTTATGTTGTTGTATCTATAAATAAGCATCAATTCACACTTTAATAATAATTTATATAAACTTAAATATATTCCATATTTCTGGCATATGGATACCTCAATTACCAGCATATAAATGATAATTGTGGCTTTTACCTCTTAATTTGCCAAAAAGCCTGGACACAGATAAATATTTGCTCAAATTAAAATTGATTATTTACTTAAATAAATATTTTAGCAATTGAATGCTGGCGTATGGTGAAAGTGCTGAAAAAACGCACACACACATATACACACACACAGATTTGTGAACACATGCCACACATTGTGGCATAGAATAGAAATAGTAGAAAGCAAAATAATTTATCTCTACAATGGCGCCAAATTAAAGTTGAAACTAAAGAATGTAATAACAACAACAACAATTATTATTAACAATTTAAACTATTATTACAATGTTTATTTGCGAAAACATATTTGTGCGCAAACACATGACACAGAGACACGTATATATGTATTTATGCAAAATTACACAAATTCGTAAATAAATCGCAAAATGAAAGTTAGATTTTGCGATTGCTCTTAGCTTAACCAAACTTTCGTAATAAATCTGCAAAATACATTAGAAGCTGAGTGTTATATATCTTAATTACGCACGGTGATTTATTTGAAAATCACATACGAACAGTTATGAGTTACCTTACAACCAGTTATATGTACAGGGTTCGGCACTCGAAGTGATTAAAAAAGCCATAAATTCGGTTTGGAAAATTATTTTTATTTATTTTTATTTAAAAAATGTGTGAAAGTAGTCATAAATTCAGGAACAATTCACTTTTGCTCGATATGACCACCTTTTGCCTTAATTATGGCCTTGAGACGGTCAAAAAACGAGTCGCAAGCTGCCCGAATGTGCCTTGCCGGTATTTTTACCCATTCACGGACAATGGATTTCTTCAGCATATCGAGACTGGTGTATTTTTTACTTCGGACCTTGCTCTCCAAAACGGCCCAGAAAGAATAATCCATTGGATTCGCATCTGGTGAATTCGAGAGCCATTGTGTGGTCGTAATGAAGTTCGGAACGTTGTTTTTCAGCCATTCTTGGTTCACTCGTGCTTTGTGAGACGGTGCTGAGTCTTGTAGAAACGTCCATGGTTTGCGACCGAAATGTTTGTTTGTCCACAGCTTCAAAGCAGCCTCCTTTCCTAATAATATATCGCATTTACTTTGACGCCAGGCTCGATGAAAATAATTAGAGAGTGTCTATCTGCGGTGACAGCGGCCCAAACCACTATTTATGGCGGGTGCTGCCTCCTGGTGGCCAACCGATGACTTAGATTCTCGTATGAACGGTTGGTCAAGTAAACCCTATCGTTTTGAGAGTTTACGAATTGCTCAATTGGAAAATTTTTTTCGTCACAAAACACAATGTTTGGAATTTGACCGCTTTCGGCCAAGCGAAGCAACTGCTTCTCTCTCTCAAGTCTTACTTGTTGCTGCTTCATGTGGTTCTTTTGGAACTTGTAACTTGTAACTTGACCTTAAGCTCATTTTTCAAAATGCGTCGGATGCTGCGGTCGGTTATTTTCAGTTCTTTAGCCATTTGATTGGCACTTCGTTGTGGATTTTGCTCAAGTCGCTTCTTCACTTTCCGAACCATCTCACGTGACGTCGCAGTCTTTTGATGGCCTCCTCCATGGCGTTTTGCGATGCTACCAGTAACATTGTAACGAGTGATGGTGCGACAAATAAAAATTTTATTCACATTAAAGTGTTTGAGCTTACGAACAATTGCTGACTGTGATTTTCCAGCTAAATATAAAGCTATCACAGTATTACGTTTGAATTCCAACGCTGATCACTTTTTTTTGCATTCCCTTTTGGCAAAAAGCTTTTGTACACTTGTGAACAATACTCCGAACTGTCATTCAGCAAATTTATAAACAGTTGATTCCAGTGCGGCAGCTGCGCGAACGGTCTGAAGTTGGTTACACTTCGAGTGTCGGACCCTGTACTTCACAACTAGTTGTTAACTACTTCATACTTAATCTAAAACTTACCAATCCAAATGAGCTTAGATTTCTGAATAAATAGCCCCAGAATAAAGCCCAGGTCCATTCCGGTAACGTAGAACCGGTTGTCGTGGGAATGGGTCCGATGGTATGTGCTCAAAAGTAAACACTCTTATCTACTAAATCCACATCCATATTCCCAAACTGGACGAAAGAGTACAGACTTAACTTTAATATTGCAGTGGATGGCGTTAAGGTTCCGACTGTCATTAACCTAGGTGTGAACTCGACAGCCTGTGCTCCTTCACTCCTCACGATACCACGATAATTACCAAAGTACAGAGCCGTAACAATATTCTCAAGTCACTAGCCGGCAGCTCATGGCAAAAAGACAAAGAAACGTAGTTGGCAACATACAAGTAAATCGACCAGCCAGTCCTTAACTTCGGCGCACTAATATGATCGCCTGAACGCAGTGAAACGCAGACGAGGAAGCTTCTGACATGTCAGAATACTGCCTTACGGACTATAACGGGATATTCTTTGATGTCTCCCATCGAACATCTGCACGTATGCTCCCAGCAAAGAAGCATAGTTAACTCCTCTCCAAGCAGTTTCTGTTGGGGTGTTTTCATAGAAATCATCCCTGCAGTCACCAGCTTGAAGCGAAATCAAGAGATTCATTCTCAAGTATTTCGACGACATAAGACAATACGCCGACCAGACTTCGGACGTAACTAACTTCAGACATGGCCTGGTCACCATAAAAGCCTTCACCGACTTACTTTCAGTAAATGGCGTACTTGAAGTCAAACTATCACCAATTGCAGAAGAAGAGCTCGAGTTGCCGCCAGAATCAAGCATGACCCTAGCGTGGTTTCGTTCTGGATAATGTAATAAGTTAAACTCCTACTGCAGAATCCAAAATCGACCACGACATATCAAGCACATGTCCAGCATGCAACGAGTCCTCGCATGACTCTAACCACCTCTTTGTATGCATAGCTAACCCTACACATTTGAAACACCTCTTCCTATGCTCCGATCCTGTCGAAGCAGCACGTTTTCCGGTTCTACCGTTGGATCACTTCGATAACAACTTTTGAGAACTTTACCACTCTAACGGGGGCTAGATAGCCGATACAATAACACTTCTTCACACTAGTATGAACTTCAGACCCAACCAATCAGACGGCTGTCTTTCTTCGATAGTCGTTGCCTTAAGAGTTTCGAATTTTCAGATTTTGGTCAGAAATTCCATACAAATTATTGGAGAAATAACGCTATATAATTTAAAGTTTGCTTAGATGTTACATGTATTTATTGAACAAATACTGATCCGACTTCGTAATAATCCTTATTCTCTGAACCATATTTCAAACTAAAAGTCTGTTGCTTTTCTGACTAGTCCGGTCCAAAATTTGTCTGGTGTTTTTTCTGACTAGTTTAATTAGTCCAGCCGTCATGAAAGACGAGTTAGCGCAAGAAACCTCATGGACGAAATTTACAACTGCGAATCACTGTTGAGTCCCAACAAACTCGGTCAATTTCTGAAGCGAATGGATACTAATGAAAGTCACTTAGGACAACATCAAGCGATAACGATCGTGGTCGAATTGCGGTTAACCGGCTCAAACGGGGACCAAGATAGAATTTCTGTCTGTTTGGTGGGATTTGCAGGAAGTACTTTACTACATACAAGCTGATCTTCTAAAGCCAAACTCTTGAGTCGGTTCTGTATTGTAAATAATTAGACCATCTGCCGTTAGAAATCGACCAGAAATTACCAATTTTGCTCAATAGTAGAGTAATTGTTTAGCGTTCAATATTCTATTCAAATAATTGCCCCGCTGAGTAGGTAACTCGGGCAACCTTGATTTAGAGAATTGGGTTCGCACCCCCTTTTCTCTAGTGGATAGTGTGTATACTCAGAGTCGCCGTACGGCGCTGTTGTAGAGTAGAGTATGAAAGAAGCCCGGAATGAGTCCATCCGCCATTGCGGACAGCAATTGAAGCTATTCCCATCAATTTTTTGGATGGATCTTGGTGTGCGGCCTTACAAAATCAAACGAACACAGTGTTTAGCGACGAAGCTCACTTTTGGTTGAATGAACGTATCCATTCCATAAACAAAATTTTCGCATATACAATGATGATACTCAAGCCATTGTCGAGACGCCGTTACATGCTAAAAATTTACAGTTTGATGTGCTCTATTAGCATTGGTTCATATTTCAACTTATTAAAAGCTGGCTATAATGTTATAGTTAATGGCCAACAACATAGTACGTGCTAGAATCGGAGGATGTTGATGTGGGCGACTTTTGGTTCCAACAAGACTGGGCTACATGTCATATAGTCAACGAAACAATCAACTTATTGAATTCAAATTTTGGTAAGGTTATTGTCTTGCAAGACCCTGCGTTTCAACACCTCTGCGCTATTTTTGTGGTTTATAAGAAGACGCCTGTCTACGTCGATAATGTCGAGACGTCTTTAGCCTAAATCATTTTTAAAACGTAGTAATAACAACATTTGGAGTGAACTTTGTGCGTCGATTCATCACTATGGATGAGACTTGGGTCTAAAGATTGGTGTTAACATGGTCGTTCGGCTTCGAAACGAGTTCGTGGCATGGCATCAGTTTTTGGAATACGATTGGAATTTTGATTGTTAATTGTAAACTGTAAACTGGTAAAACAATTAATTCTGAATATCATTGCAACCTTTTGGTCCAGTTGAAGGAAAAAAAACGTGAAAAAAGACCCGAATTGAAGAAGAAAAAATCCATTTTCATCAGGACAATGCACCGTCTCACAAAAGCATTTTAGCAATGGCTAAAATTCATCAATTAAAGTTCGAATTGATGAAGCATCCTCCGTAATCACCAGTTTAGACCCTAGCGACTTCCATTTGTTTCCAGAACCAAAAAAAAGTATGCGTGGCAAGTGTTTTTCATCAAATGAAGAGGTCATAACGGCTGCTGAAGCGTATTTTTCGGAACTTCCGGATTCTCACTTCAGGGATGAGATCCACAGATTGGAGGATCGTTGGAGCAAGTGTACGAGTATTAAGGGAGACTATACTGAGTAATAAAATATATTTTAAGACATAAAATTGTGTTTTTGTAATCAAACAACAAAACTTTTTGAACAACCTGGTACTAATAAGACATTCAAAAGACGTAATTACTGAGTTATTGGAAAAGTCTGCAAATCGCTATTAAAAACAATGCCCATAGTAACACTAATTTTTCTAAGTAGTGAATTTCATCTATCATCTATCTAATATTAGTTAATTGCAGAATTTAATATAATCCAGAAATCCTGCAGTTCGAAAATATATTAGAAGTAAATAGAGCAAATGAAATAGTCTACATAATATGCAAATAAATTATGCCAATATTAAACGTCTATGTACCTATAAATAAAGATAAAACCCAGCCACCTTCTGCTCTGTTAAACCCATTAACTCCAACCTTAAAAACACGAGTCTATGAAGACAACTCTTCAAGCAAAAACTGCATTTTGTAACAGGATATGCGCGCATAAATAAAATCTGTAAATATTTAGCACTAATTGCATATTTATGTACAAAGTGGAAATGGCAACTATTTAGTACGGCATTGTAAAGAAAGGTTTAAAAAAGATGCGCACAAACACACATGCGATCACATGAGGAAAACGATACTGATGCAGGAATAGTCGAATAAAATGCTGTTGCCGCAAATTAAAAACACTTTCTGCACGAAGTGCAAATGTGTGGCAACGTTGATGCTTGTGTGAAGGCAAAAAATATCATAAATATATACAGTGTATTATATGTTTGTGTGTATTGGTACTAAAAGTACGTCATTTTATAAATATATATATTACTGTGCAGTAGGGTGATTAAAAAAAAAAATTTTTTTTTCGTTTGCTACTTGGAAAAATAGGTTCCTAGACACCTCGAAGAAAGCCTTTCGAAGCATGAGTTCTTAATTGTAACGGAAAGATACTCCTTCTTACAGTTTTTTATTTTTTCTTATTATCAGATAGAACATTTTATATTTCGCTTCCAACTACTTGAAAAAATATCTTGTTGCTTTGATTTTGTAGGAAATTGAATGCTCTACAAAAAAGGTCTCCAATGTTTTTTTCGTAAACCCAACCGTTTAAAAGATATTAACAGTTAAAGTTTGATTATTTTTGGGAAAATATTTAATTGGTTTTGAATTTTATAACGCAATGAAAAAAAATCATAATGAATGAAGAAACTCATAGGTTTTTGGAGAGGCTTTCTTAAAGGTGTCGAGGAACCTATTTTTCAGAGTACTAAACGAAAAAAAGTTTTTTCTTTGAATCACCCTACTGTATTTATATTCCTTTTGTAGCACAAAGTTTACATAAAAATAGTATTATAAAATCGAGAATCTCTTTACAAAAACATGAGGAAATGCGTACATATATAGTATACATATTTTTAACTATTCCAACACACAACGCAGCGTAGCATATTTAGCAACGCTGAAATCCTTCACGAAAAAAGTCAGACGACAGGTAGGTGTTCTTAACAAGTGCTTCTCCTTTCGGCTGCACAGTGTTTTGATTCAACTTTCGAGTTAAGTAAAAGTAGGCAATCTTTTGTTGCCGACTATAAAATTCAGTTTCGAGTTAAACCATTTTTGATCGATCTCAACAGGTATCAATGCTGGGTTGGCAACATTTGCTTTATTATTGAGCGTTAGGCAAGCAAAATCAGCCTAAGATAATAAATACGCTTGTAAACCAAGAATATTTATTGGGACAGCCATTCTACTAACCTTAGCGACGACTGGGAATAGACTTAGGTGGTTCATAGGGCAGTGAAAATGGAATTAAAGTGCCTTGTAGAGTCAATGGCATATTATCTAACAAAAGGGCAAAAGAGTGGATGAATGAATGCAGAAAGGTGTATCGAATGACGGTTCTGAAGCAGATATACTCAAAAGCTCACTAGTACACAGGGTTTGTCCGGAAAGTAATAGGACTGAGTCGATTTAAAAACATTTATTGAACCAATCGTTACATTTCTTCAAGATCTTTCAAAATAGGCTCCTACTGCGTCGATGCAGCGCTGCCAGCGCGATTTTCAAGCATTGAAGGCGTCACGGAACGCATTCTCTGGTATACACTTGAGAGCTTGCCTTCCATCGGTCTTTTCACCTAAGGAAACAAAAAAGCCTGGGGAGGCCACATCTGAGCTGTAGGGCGCCTGCAAAAGCGTTGGAATGCCGGCGTTGGTTAGATAGTTGCTCACAAGAAAGGCGGTGTGAGACTGGGCGTTGTCGTGGTGCAACTTTCAATCGACTGCGATGTCTTCTCGGACCCAAATTGACCTTTCTTTTGAGACTCTTGAGAACTTCCACGTAAAACTTGACGGAAAACTTGTCCAGGAGGAACAAAATCATTGTGAACGATGTCTTTGATGTCAAAAAAGACAAAGACAACGAGCATTGTTTTCACTTTGGATTTATTCATTCATCAGCGACCTCCTCCCGGCACTCCAAAAAGTTTTGGTGCCACCGAAATGCACCACTCTTGCTAAAGCAACATCTGGGTAAGCCTACTTAATCATATCAAACGTCTCTGACTCAGATTTACCGAGTTTCACACAGAATTTAATCACGTACCTCTGCTCTTACAAACGCTGCATATTCGGCTTACGCCACTTATAGAAACACGACGCGCGAAAATGTTTGTTTTGACTCTCCACGTGCTCGGAAACAACTGACCAGCCGCTCGTTCGAATCCAATCGGTGCACGCACACTCCGAAATACAGTCGCGGCGAAAAAAAAAATCAGTAGTTAATCAAGAATAGGTAATTTATTCAAAATATCAAGCTAGAAAGTTTAAAAACAGACAACCACTCACTCACTCACTCACTGGCATAAATGAACGTCGCATCGATTGGATTTGCTTATGAAAGAAGGGATTGCAACTGCTTGAAGGATGACAGTGTCGGAACGGTGCAGCACTTTTTGTGTCTGGCGAAAATTTCAGGAGAAGGGAGAGTGGATCAGTTTCAAATCACTTCGATGAAGTGGTTTTGAACTGTAATTTTTGTATGGCAAAATCTTGATAAATTTATAAGATTAGTGGGATAAACTACTCAACAATCGAAATCGTGTAATTAAGTGTCGGTCTGAACACGATATTAGTTCGATAAACTTATCCCAGTGATGCTAGAACATCTTTAAAAGAGAAAAGGCATGGCATAATCTGGAGAAATCGGTGAACAGGGTAGCAGTTCGGAGGCATATATGTGAGTGAGAGAAAGAGTAATAAAAAGTATTGTTTTCTTTGTCAAAAACTGTCATTTTCTCCAGAAATCAAGTGTCATCTTTAAGCTCATTAGCAAGGTCTTTGCCACTTTCGGGTTATCGTCGAACTAGTGAGAAGTGTTGGGTTTATTGTTCGGAGCGGATCCAATCAAGAAATATTCAAGCGCTCTTTGATTTCACAGCCCTTCAAAATCCAATGAAGTGATTCGAATCTTCGGCTGATCTTTTTTATATTTCTAAATTAAGCTGCGGACCCGTTTCCACGTATGATTATTTTAAAACTACAGGTTGGTAGGTTCATAAAGAAAACAAAAAAGTCAGTTTATAAGGTGCGTATATTCTCATTGTTCGCAAAAACTCCTTTTACGAGTAGTAGTGTCCTCCGTACGGATGTCGACTGGAAATGGCTGTAATGCCTTGATCTCAAGCTGCCACTGGGCTCGCTCAGTCATTACAGGGGACATCCAGTGAAGCTGGTGCATTTCCTCATTCATTTTCCTTATGGTAGATCGAAAAAAAGCCAAAATTGAGAAGATACGGACTATGATATTAGCATAAACATCGTTATGAGATGAGGTGGCAACCACCAGCGAGCAAAGCGCTTTTTCAAGCTTTTCGCCAGCGGCCAAACCTCCACTGCATCGTGAGCAGGTTACTGTGGTTGCAGTAATACTCTCAAGCCAACTCAAAAACGGGAGCCACAGTCCATGAATATTCGGAACAAAAAAGTGCTGTGAGCTTTAACGAGAAAAATAAGAAGAACTTCTGTATCGGGAGTAGATGACCGTGTGGTTCAACTTAGACAATAAGAGAGGATCCGGAAGAAGGCAAGCAATTAGATACTGAAGGCAAAAGCGCAATGCAAGGCAGCGGTCGGGACATGTAACCGACTGGAGGTCCAATCTAACCCGAAGAAAGAAGGGGTTTAACGGTTGAATTGCGGCAGAGAGGAGGCGAAAAATGTCAGGTTTCATTTCGCCACACGCGTGATTCGTTAGTTTACCAGACTATTCTAACCTAACTTTTCTAAGAGATTTGCGAAAATTCCTTCGAAACACGCCACCGTGCACACATAACACACGGAGGCATATACTTCATTGCGTTTGCATGTAAATTTTCGCATGAGTTGCATAAATAATAAACAGGGACACGTGTTTAGCTGCAACAACTACAATCACACACACATACTTTTCAACGAAAAAACGCCCAGCGATGTATGCCGTTGCGCGTGCAACAAACGACAAGTCAGCTCAAAACTACACCAACACTCGGCAACAACAAAAGCAGCTTGTTTTCCAACAAGGTGTTGCGTATCAGTCGACCTAACTCGACTAACTGCCTCAATATTGCCGCCCCCCATTGGACGCACACCAACTAAAACTAACGGCACCCACAGCCCACATGCGGCATGTGGCACCTTGTTGGTTGCTGCTATTATTGCGCTGATGACGGGCTCGTTTCCTGCCATGACTTACTGCCACAGCGCCGCTGACTGAGTGACTGGTCCATCACTAACGCTGAAAAAATAATAATCTACAGCCAGCAAAGGCTACAATTTGAAGGTGTCACCAACAGGCGCGGCTACTGCCATAATAACACTCAATGTAGCCATTTGCACGTAGTACAACGTTGTTGTTTTGCTGCATGGTTGCATGGCAGTAAAAAATTTTCCTTTAGAAAAAAATTGTTTGTTGCCGCTAAATAGGAAGAGGGTGAGGCAGCCGGTGACGCCGAGTCCCTTGGCCGCCCACTGATTGCAGCAAGCTTTTCACACGTTTTTTTCTTGCGCATTGCCATACGCTCGGCATATGTCCTTCCTGCTGGTCTTTTTTGCATTTCGGTTTTATTTGTCAACATCGCAAAGGCAACATTTGCCTATTTTGCTCATAATTTTCTTTGAGCATTTTCGTTTTTACATATTAAGTTATTCAGTGCAGAAACGCTGCTTGTCTACTCCACACTTTGCCGCCTTTCCACCTGCATACTAATAAACCCTTATATAGTACAGATATGCATTTGAATGAGTGTGCGCTTCGGTGCATTGTTGCTGTGCGGTTGCGTTGGAAAAAACTGAAAGCGTGTGGCAGAAATCCTTAAAATGCATACATAATTATATGCAAGTACGCGCATTTTTAATTAAGTTTACTGGGCCAGTTGGAGCCGCCCGTGGATGCATACGTGGAGCCGCACACATGCCCTCACACTTTGGTATGTATACCTATGTATATGTAGGTAACAGTACCGAAGCACGTTTTAGCATATGCAGCGACGCCTGAGTGCCCCGAGGCTAACAACTTGAACGTTAGTTCTAAGCAGCAGCACCCAAATAAGCAGCCATGTACGATGCCCATATATTCATACTTCCATACCTATAAATATATTTGCACATATGTATGTATGCACTCAGGAAATACCACTAGAATTACAATAACAGCCTTATAACAAAGAAATGAAAGAAGTGCACTCATACAAGGTGACTCTAAAGCAAGAAAAATTACAATTTAAGGGCATGCACCTAGAATGTCCGGTCCCTTAATTGGAAAGATGCTGCTGCGCAGCTGGTTGATGTCCTCGTTAGAGTGAAGGCTAACATCCCCGCCGTCCAAGAAATGCGATAGACGTGACCAGGACTGAGACAAGTAGGTCCTTGTGGAATTTACTACAGTGGACATAAAAAGGAGCGCATCAGAACGAAGTTCGTCGACACGCCCCGACCAAAGATACCTTCGACGAGCTCATGGAGCTCTCCTATGTGTGCTGCTCCCGCCTCGGTATCAAAATCGCGCTTGGTGACCTTAATGCCAGGGTTGGCAAAGAAGGCATCTTTGGCACTACGGTCGGTAAATTCAGCCTCCACAACGAAATCCCCAAATTAGTTAAGGCTGATCGACTTCGCCGAGGCCCGAAATATATTTATCTGTAGTACTAGATTCTAGCATAAGAAAATTCATCAAGCCATCTGGCTGTCTTCGGTCTTTTAAATCTGCGTACGTTCCGAGGTCCTAACATCGACTTGGACCACTATCTTGTCGCAGCCAAATACAAGAGAACGCTCCTGCTCTCTGAGAGCACTCATCAACAACTCGGTATAAGGGAACTATGGGACGGCATTTCAAACTCCTTACGTACAGCTGCAACCGAAGCCATAGGTTCTCGGAAAATGCAAAAGAATACCTGGTGCGACGAGAAGTGCCGTGTCGCAGCGGAGAGAAAGCGGACTGCCTACCTTGCAACGTAACAATTGGCCACAAGACTTGCGGAATGGGATAGATACCGAGGGTTGAAGAGGAAAGCGAGTCGCATTTTCAGACAGACAAATAAAGAGGCCGAAATGCGTGAGTATGAAGAGCGTGACAAGCTGGCCGACAGGGTAATGTTCCAAATTGCGGCGGCTAACAGAAGGTTTCAAGACGGGAGCATACTCTTGTAGAACCCACAAAGCTGATCTAGTGACCGATGCCTAAAGCATACTAAAATTATGGAGGGCACACTTCTCCAACCTGTTGAATGGCAGTGAAAATATAACACAAAAAAAAAGGCGACCCCGATTAACCAATCGATAACAATGTAGCAGACGTTCCATTGCCCGTCCATAAAAAAGTTCAAATATAATAGCAATTTCCCGTCTCAAGAATAACAAAGCGGTGGGGGTCGATCGATTGCCAGCCGAGCTTTTCAAACACGGCGGCGAAGAACTGATAAGGTGCATGCAACAGCTTCTTTGTAAAATATGGTCGGACGAAGGCATGTCCAACGATTGGAATTTAAGTGTGCTCTGGCCAATCCACAAAAAGGAAGACCCCATTATCTGCGCCAACTATCGTGGGATAAGTCTCCTAAACATCGCATATATGGTTCTATCGCGTATAGTGTGTAAAAGGTTAAAGCCCACCGTCAACAAACTGAATGAATATTATCAGTATGGCTTTAAACTTGGAAAATCCCGTAAAAAGAGAATCGATACACACCATCTCTTCGTCGATTTCAAAGCTGCTTTCGACAGCTCGAAAAGGAACTGCTCAACTGAATTTGGTATCCCCACAAAACTAATACAGCTGTTTAAGCTGACGTTGAGTAACACCAAAAGCTCCGTCAGGACCGGGAAAGACCTCTCTGAGCCGTTCGACACCAAACGAGGTTTCAGACAACCTGCTGCTGGAGAAAATAATTCGAGCTGCAGAACTTAATCGACCAGATAAAAAAATAAGCTGCATAAGATATACGACGACATTCACATATTTCAGCGAAATAAAAGACAGCGGATATGCTGGCTAGGTCATAACGTCCGAATGCACGAAAACACTCCAGCTCTGAAAGTATTCGACGCAGGGCCTTCAAGAGGAAGCGGAGGAAGAGGAAGACCTCCCACTCCGTTGGAAAGACTATGTAGAGCAGGACCTGGTTTTGCTTGGAATCTCCTATTGGCGCCACGTTGTTTACTCGGCGATAATCCCGTATGTAGTGCCTACGCCAGTAAAGAGGAAGATTTCTTCAAAAATGATAACGGTGAGAGCGCAACCGGCAATTGCTACCGTTATCGCGCCATGATAACCGACTATTAGAAACCTGAAATTGAAGCTCGTAAAACTCGGCGAGTTTTGGTTTCGACAAGACGGCACCACTTACCTCATATTACAACAATAAATGGATTTATTGAGAGAACACTTCGGTGAGCAAATAATTTCAAGTATTGGGATAATCTTCAATAAATAAATGTCAAAGAATGCTTTTTCGAATAATAATAAACATTCCCCAATAAATTTGACACTTCTGTGCTTTTTCTTAAAAAAAGTAGAGATACTCGAAGTGGATCACCCTTTAGTTCAGAAGACCTGTTGAGTTGCATTTCTGGGCCAGAAAGATGTCCATCAATACTTGTCAAGCTCACATTTTCAAACTGATGACTATAGATTGAGAGTACCATCTCTAGCAAGTTGATTTGTTTTGCAATTTCTAGCGATTTTGCTGCTAAAGAGGTAAAGCAATCCGTGAATATCTTAAAAGCACTGTTAGCGAGCTCAAGGCCAGTATTGCAGCTCTGTTTTCGGAGTAAATACACAATGCTCTGAGGGAAGCCGCTCTTCGTAACAGTAACATAAAACTTTTACTATCTTGGTAACAACCACCTCGCCATAGCTGAGTTTACTATGTGAATAATTTTTCGAATTAATTAGTTTCATATTACTTAGCTCTCTGGTTTAAAGTTACTGATTTGATTTAATATCCTAACCTAACTTTGTGCTTTTCAACATACTTCGATTATTCTTTGCATACAAGCTAAAGTGGTCTGTATATGCAAGTACAAAATGAGACCTTTTTGCTTCATTTTACATTAATTTTTAACCCCCACGAGCGGCATAAAGCTGATTTTTGCACAAAGTTCGATTTAAAAATCGTCAATGGTTCGAGGAAGGACGGCCTGTGCTTTGTTTCTCATATTACTTAATAAAAAAGAACCCAGATAAGAGAGATATGGATATCTACAGGTCATGTCTTTTTGACATACGACTGCCAGTAAATAGTTTTGTCCGAAACCGACAAGATCTTTTTACGCATTTGAAGTTACTATTACGTCATAAGGATTCATCGATGTCAATGTATACAATTACTTATGGTTAAAATTGCGCTGAGGGACCAGTTAAAAACCCATTCAATCGTTAGTAGTTGCTGAACTAAAATTTCACTTCGAAACGGAATACGGTGCACCCTGTAATACAAATAATTTCTTTTGGCTTAATGTATAATTCCGCAATCTCTGCCGCCCGTCTAAGCAAAATGCAAAAAAAAAAATACGAAAAATAAAAATTATTTAATATGCTAAAGCGAAGAAACCATATTTTAAAAGCGCATACCCCTCACATACATATAAACACACATACCAAAGTACACATAAATATTTATATGAATGGAATCACATACCTATATACCTGCATATGAATATACAAATGCACATATTATGCAATTCCGTATTCAACTAAGATTTCGCACGCCTGACATAATTTCGCGAAAACTAAACAAGATTTTTTCCAGCTTTTCTTTCGACAGACAACTCTTCAAGCTGTGAGTTGGGTGCTTACCAGCCATACATATGCACATATGCAGATGTTATGTTGATAAATATTTATTTACAGTTTGCACTTAGTTTGCAAATTTTGCAATTTTTATTTTAAGTCATTCTTGTAATGAATGTGTCACCGAATACAAATGCGGTGGAAGCGGCTCAAGCGTTATCATTTTCTGATGTGAAATATTACGAAATGCAGAAGAGGACTACATTACACACACATACAGAGTATGCATGAATTATATGTTTGTGTAAATGAAAAAGAATATTGCAAGAGGAATATATAAAATTTGCCAATTAAAATTTACAGGTCAGAGATTCGATCGAAACTTTTCAGCGGTAATTTTAATGATTTTGATTATTTTTCATGTTGTTCAAATGTTTTATGTTTATGGAAGACAAATCTCCAGTGTTTTTGGCCTCCGTATCTCTGTATGTTCCGAGATCCTAGCATCGACTCGGACCACTATCTTGTTCCAGAAAAGATACGCACCCACCACTGTATAGTAAAAAATGCACGTCAACAAACACAAGGAAGGTTCGATGTCGAAAAGCTGTCATCACAACAGACAGCCGAACGAACTGTATAAGGGCTGATGGTTAGGTTGGCCGACAGGGGTACTGCTCGAAAATTCTACGAAAAGATACGGCGACTAGCAGAAGCTTTCAAAATCGAAGGAACTTGTCGAATCCCCAGAGATGATCTTGTGACTGATGCCCAGAGCATGCATCAGCTTCTTCGTAAAATATAGTTCGACGAAAGTATGCCCGACGATTCGAGCTTAAGTGTACTCTGTCCAACCCACAAAAAGGGAGACCCCACAATATGTGGCAAGTACATTGAGATAAGCCTTTTCAACATTGTATATAATTTTCTACGAGCGTACTGTGTGAAAGATTAAAGCCCACCATCAACAAACTAATTGGACCTTATATCTGAATTGGGGCACAATAGATCTAACTTCGCAGCGCACTCCTTATTTATTATGTATGAATTAAGTATCCCCACAAATTTAGTATGGCTGTGTAAACTGAAAAACGGTAAGGACTTTTCCGAGCCGTTCGATAGTAAACGAAGTTCCAGACAAGGCGTATCCCTATCGTACGACTTCTTCAATCTGCAGCTGGAGAAAATAATTCGAGCTGCAGAACTAAATGGAGATTGACATCGATATCATTGGCCATAAGAACCGCTCCGTCAGCTCTGCTTTCTCCAGTTTGTACAAATAGCTCAAAATAAGGAAAACCTTCGGCTTCACCGAAGCTATGATTTTCTACACATGAGAATTTTTTGTAGGATAAAATGGAATTGATGATCTTTACCTTGATTTTGATCGATCTGTTTACATGGCTATACTATTTTTTTATAATATTTTCCGATCTGAACAATCTATTGAGAGCTATATCGCTGCCTTGGATAATAATCTACTTCTTCTTCTTCTTCTTTACTGGCGTAGACACCGCTTACGCGATTATAGCCGAGTCAACAACAGCGCGCCAGTCGTTCCTTCTCTTCCACTTCTAATTACGTCAAAATACTCGTACCTTGTCATATAAAAAATTTTACCTACAGCAACTTGAAATTTATCGATCAGTTACAATGGTAGCTGTACCCTACAGAGGTCCGATATTATTGGGTTCCGACAAATAAGCAACGATTTGGAGAGAAAAAACGTCTTCAGATCAATATTTCAAACACTGAGAGACTAGTCGGCGCGTATATGGAAAGTACAAAAAAGTTAACTGACGGACGAACATGACGAAATAAACTCAGCTCGTCTTTCCGCTTTAGTGGGTGTACCTCAGTTTTGAGTTGCGATTTTTACAATGGATACAAAAATCTAATAAAAAATTTGTCTGAAATTTCGTAATTCTAACGAAATCGGTGCGAATGTTGGAAAAGGCTTACAGTGATTCTAAAGCATACACATACGAGTGGTACAAAGCCTTCTAAGACGTTCGAGAGATCGTTGAAAACATGTCTCGTTCTGGACGAATTTCGCTCTTCAACTGATGAAAATATTAAAAAAGTGAAAAATATGATGCTTGAAAATTGTCAGGTAAATGTTAGAGAGATAGCAGGAAAGTTCGACATCTCTCGCGAGACCGTCCGAATTATTTTAGCGAATATTTTGGGTATGAAACGCGTTTCTGCTCGACTTTTCCCGATAAAGCTGATTTGTTTCCAAAAGGAGTATAGTAAACAGGTATCAGACACGCTTGATTGTACGAATTCCGATCCCATATTCATGGAGAGCATTGCAACTGCCGATGAGTTGTGGGCTTATGACTGTGACATACAAACAAGGCCGGAATCGTGGAAAAATATTTCACCAATTTCACACAATGGTAATGCACCATCGCTTTGAGCCACGATTGTGACCGAATTTAAAGCCAAAAAAGCAATGAATACCAACGATCAACCACCGTATGTGTTAATCCTCCCGACAAAATAAACTACGCGATGTTAAAATTCTTACGAGCATTTAATGGATGCAACGAAACAGCATAGAGACCTTGGAGCTGAATTTAATTCAACAGTTTGCATAAATTTTCCTTTGGAATGCCCAGCATTTCCGAAGGACGAAGTAGCGTTTATGAGCTCACTGCCTCTTTCCATCTTTTTGAGTTCTGATTTGATATAAAATACCTTGAGCATATCGGAAAGCGCCATCGCTGTCATGTGTTGATTATATTTCGAAACGATAAACGGTCTCGAACGTCAAAAATTTGTTCGACATAAATTAAAGAGAGTTATTGTCAAGCTATCGACAGCTGGCAATATCAAGTTTGCCTTCATCCCTAGTTTCAAATCATACTTGTGTATCAAATAATAGCAAGCGGGTTATACCGGCTCACGGTGGTTTTAGTTTCAGAATCGTTGGAAACTGCAAAGCCGAAGAGCTTGGATCTTTACCCATATTTCATACGATTAGAAACGGTCGGTTCTGCGATCTCCTCTTGCAGTCAACCGCTGGACTCTCGTAAAAGGCCCCCCGAACTATTCACTCTTAGCAAAGTGAATATCGCCGCGTTTGTAATTGTTTTAAATGAACACTGTCTGATAGGTTCACACACGGTATGGTTAAATATTTTATCAGATGCCTTTGCCAGACAAAGTGGAATCATCTCTATTGCTCGGCTTTTGTCAGACTGAGACTGAAATATCTCGGTAGATACAATTTCAAAATAACTGGGAGTGATATAAGCTCTAACTCTAATAATTTTATGGTAAAGATTTATGTAAAGAACAAATTTAATACAAGCCTTAATGTATACATTCCAGGATAGATGAAGGAAAAAAAAACTGATCTTTTTGCTAAAAATTGAAACAATGACTGGCTGTGGAATATTATACATAATAAAATAAAATAAAAATTAACAATTTTGTGAAAGACGTTTAAACTTTTTTGTTAGTCAATCGGACTTTGGAGTCAGACACTCCTTTTATGTGCTGTGAGTCAATATCCACTACACCATGGCCATAAACCGTTGACAATCGCTCAGATACGGTTGCCGAAGTTGGATCCTTTTAGACGTAATCTCTACTATTTGCTATTTGAAATGCCCATAAGATGCCCTCCTTTTGCTTTGCCTGCTGAAGGAATTACTGATTCATAATTTTTAAAAAAGAAAGATGGAGAATACTTTGTTGTGATCAATGCTTTACAGATCAATGATCCCCCGTTTTGGTATTGGCCTATTTTAATACCTAGCTTCGAAATGCTAACGAGTTCTTGGGCGGGATAACTAATAAGTAATGCAGCTCGGGAAACTACTTACCTACATATGTTTCCTTTTATATTTCGGGAATAGAAAACAAAAATATTTATTTTTCTTAATATTTTCTATTAAGATCTGGGCTCGAATCGCGGCAGTCGTGAGCGAGCGAGTAATCGTATCGAGTGAAATTTCGTAACATGTCGAGTGTCCGGATCGCTCGATACGAAACGAATAGAAAATTTATGAAATTACTTTCCTTTATGAATAACATGAAATGCGAAACAAAACAAAAGAAAAAAATATATGAATTGGAATTGAACGTCAATATTTAAATTTGATATAGAAGTTTATTAGATTTAGTTTTTGCAGGCGAAAAAAAAGGAAGTTATTCGCTGCCAATTCAGAACTGAACAAAGGATGTTTTGATGCAGTTGTTTCAATCGATGTGTCAGAGCTCGCATTTTCATGGTGAAAAGTGATCCAGAACTGGTTGTTTAGTGCGGCAGTGTTCACTTCACCTTGCTCTTTTGCTTACCACTTGCTTACCACTTTGATTTCTTTAAATAAAACCCACTCGGTTAACTTATTAAAATAACTCCACTACGGTTTTAATGACAATTAAATTATTTACAATATTTGGTAGATGAGTTCAAAGGTTCTTTGCACAATATTGCCGGAACTACGGTAATTTTAATTATTCTTTAACAATTAAATAAGATGTGCGGATATCGAAAGGCGCGAGGTCACAGCGGCGATGTGTAAGCGAATGTCTATGGCGTAAGCTACGTTTGCAGATCGTAACGAGACTGAACTTGAACTTTTTTGTTGACCCCCTTTTCACCAGTGTGGTATGTGTTTGCGTGTGTGGATGTCCTCTCGCGTGTGGGTAGTGTTGGTGTGTGGGTCCTGTGGAATGTAGGTTCTGTGTGTGTGGTGTATTGATGGTGGTGGTGTATTCGTGTAGTGGCATTAGGAGGGGGCGGCTTATCTCATTTAGCCATCCCGGCCCCCTAGGCGAATATTCAGCCTAGCAATCTTTGGAGTTGTTGGAGTGTGGCCACTACGTTGCTGAGTCCAGTAGCTGGGCGATGCTGTGGCGCTTTTAGACGACGCCTGGTTGGTGCAACGTGGTGCGAACGCCATTGATGGGGCGCAGGCCGGACTGCAGTAGTTCGGCGTCGCACCGTCCGGTTTCCTTGCGTTGATCTACCCGTGCTTGGGGCAGCTGGCCGACCTACATCGCGTCGTGGGGTCCTGTGCAGCAGCGTATGATGTGGTCTGCCACACGTGTGGCATAAATCGGCTGAGACACACTCCTGCGTCCCATGCGTGTGCGACAGGCAGTTGAGGCAGTGCTCATGTGCCTGGGCCACACGCTGTCGTTGGGTTGGTGTTAGCTCCTTAAAGAGCCCACAGTGTTGGAGTCGATGTTTCCGGCGACATAGCGGGCATCGAATGCGACGCGGCTCGACTTGAGCGGATGGCGCTGATGGGGCTGCTCGTGAACCACTACCAGAAGCAGCAGTCGATACTGTCGCATTGGTTGAGCGGGGCGGAGGAGTAGGCCCAATACGTGGTCCGTTGGTGGCTGACCGAACAGTTGGTGTTGTAGGCATGTCCACGTCCATCTTGAACTCTGTAAGAAATTGTACTTGAATATACATGGTAGTATATAAATAGTATATATGCTTGTGCCACGTTAGGTGGCATGACTGGGTCGTCGGGTTGACCGACCATTTTTTTTTGTAATTTTTATTGTTATTGTTAACGGTTGGTTGCGGGTTGCGATTTTATTGATTTATTGGCATTTGCGTTACGGCATTATGTTCGGATTGTTTAGTATCGGTTTTTCGTTATTATCCGCGGTTGGTAGAAAGCATAATTTAACCAGCGGTCTGGTGAGTATTCCGCTCTGAGTACGGAGATCAACGACGCGGATGTGACCGTCTGAGCCATAATGGAGCTTTTCTATACGGCCAAGTCGCCACTCGGTAGGTGGGAGACAATCGTCGTTAATAAGTACACAATCTCCAAGCTTTGGCGCATTTTCTGATGTTTTCCATCGATACCTCTTGTGGAGGTCCTTTAAATAGTCTTCTTTCCATCTGCGACTGAAATTATGATGGAGAATTTTAATTCTTTCCCATCGATTTAATAAGGATAGCGACTCCACGCCTGGCTCAGGAGTGGCCAGAATGGGTGCTCCTTTGAGAAAGTGCCCTGGTGTTAGGGCTGTGAGATCTGAGGGATCTTGCGAGAGTGTTGTTAGTGGCCGTGAATTGAGAACGGCTTCAATGCGGATTAATAGTGTTGTAAATTCTTCGTAATTAAATTTGTGGTTTCCAGCTACCTTTTTTAAGTGGGATTTGAAGCTTTTTACAGCTGATTCCCATAAACCACCCATATGAGGAGCTCTTGGGGGGATGAATTGCCAATTAATGCCTTGGGGGGCGTACTTTTGTACAATCTCAGGGGAGACTTGTTTAATGAAGTCCACAAACTGTTTTTCTGTGGCTCTTTGAGCTCCGATAAAGGTTTTTCCATTGTCGCTCATAAGTTTGGACGGAAAACCGCGTCGTCCGACGAAGCGAGCAAATGCCGCGAGAAAAGCCTCTTTTGTCAGATTAGTACATAGCTCGAGGTGCACTGCTTTTGTCGTGAAACAGACAAAGACAGCCACGTAGCCTTTCATTAGGGTAGGAGACCTTAGCATGGATGCCTTTATCTGAAAAGGCCCAGCAAAATCAACACCTGTGATAGTGAAAGGCAGAGCGAAGTTGCAGCGTTCCGGTGGAAGTGCGGCCATAATCTGCGTCCTCATCTTCTGTTTATGCATAGTGCAGATCTTGCACATGAAAATGCACTTTTTTATTTGAGGCTTAAGTCGGGGAATATAAAACTCTTGGCGGATTATATATTGCATTAGGCGATGTTCCGCGTGCAACATTAGTATATGTATATACTTGAGTAACAATGTTGCAAGTCGAGACTTCTCTGGTATTATTAGAGGATGGCGTTCGTTATATGTCAGGCTTGAGTTAGCAAGCCGACCATTAGCACGAAGCAGACCTTTCGTATCCAGAAATGGATTTAGTACTAAGAGTGAGCTCTTTTTGTCAATCGGCTTCGATTCTCTTAGTAGTGACACCTCGCAGCTGAAGTGGCGCGACTGAGTATAAGTGATAAGAGCGACCTTTGCCTTTTCTAGGTCTAGGTGCGTCAATGTATCGCCTTGGGTATATACTGTGCGTATTCCCTTAATTCTAAGTTTGAGTCGCTCTATGAAGTTGAGCATATAAGCGATTACCCTGAGGGCTCGAGGGTATGATGAAAATCGCTCAAGGATGTCAGTATCATCCAATGCCGTGTGAAAGGAGTCGATTTTCCGACTTTCGGGGGCAATTATATTGCGTATGGGCGATCGTGGCCAAGAATCTGGGGATTCTATTAACCATCGAGGGCCATTCCACCAAAGAGTGGTGGTTGCAAGGTGCAGAGGCTTGCACCCCCTTGTACCTAGGTCAGCAGGATTGTCAGCACTGGCCACGTGTCGCCAAGTGGCTGATCCCACTAGGTCAAGGATTTGAGACGTTCGATTGGAAATATACGTCTTCCATGTATGTGGAGGTTTTTCTAACCAGGCTAATACAATTTCGGAATCAGACCAGAGATACAATTTATATTTGGTCATATTTAGATGCGTTTGCACCATGGATACTAGTTTGGCTAGTAGTAGCGCACCACATAGTTCCAGTCGTGGCAGACTTATTGTTTTTAGCGGAGCCACCTTTGCTTTGGCTACCAGTAGGTGACTGGTGGTCGCTGTGTCAGATTGTGTGCGCACATAGATGGTGGCACAATATGCCTTTTCAGAGGCATCACAGAAGCCATGTAGTTCGACTTTGTGCTCTGGGGCATAATTTATCCATCGTGGGATTTGTATCTGTGAGATATCATTCAGATTGCCCGCGAACTGGGACCACTTTTCTAAACGAAGTGGTTTCACTTGTTCATCCCAGTCAGTTCCGTCTAGCCACAATTCTTGTATTAGAATTTTTGCTTGTATCATAATTGGCGAAAGCCATCCTGCGGGGTCGAAAAGTTTTGCCATCGAGGATAATATTTGCCTCTTTGTTACAGCTGATAGTGCGGATATTGACTCATTAGTGTATGAAAACTGGTCAGATATCGCATTCCATTGTATCCCCAAAGTTTTTGTTGTGCTTTCCTTTTCGAATTTAAGGAAATTAGTGTCTAAAAGATTTTCTTTAGGTATGTCTTTTAAAATATTAGGGTGGTTCGCCGTTATCTTTTTCAACGGAAACCCTGCTGTATTGAGCGCTTGTGTCACTTGTGCTAGTGACTCGTATGCTTGTGGAAGATTGTGGCTTCCGGACAGAATGTCGTCTACATACGTTTGTGTTTTCAACACTTGTGTTGCCAGAGGAAATTCTGACTTTGTGTCTTCTGCCAGCTCGTGGAGTGTACGAATGGCGAGGTATGGGGCACAGTTTACGCCAAAGGTAACTGTTTTTAATTTAAAGTCGCGTAGTGGACTATTGGGAGATTTTCGGAAAATAATTCGCTGAAAATCTTGATCATCATCATGTACGACTATTTGTCGATACATTTTCTCAACATCCCCATTGAAAACGTATTTGTATATACGCCAATTTAGTATGAGAAGCATTAAATCTGGCTGAAGCGTGGGTCCCGTAAATAAAATGTCATTTAGGGAATTCCCCGAACTTGATGATTTTGATGCATTAAAGACAACTCTTACCTTTGTGGTTTTTTTGTCTGGCTTTATTACTGCATGATGTGGCAGGTAAAAAGAATTGTATTTACTTTTTATAATTTTTTCGCCAGGGCTGACTTCCTCCATGTGGTTTAAATGGAGGTATTCTTCTAAAACCCTATCGTATTCTGGTTTTAGCTCGCCTTTTTTAAGTAGGTTTTTTTCCATACTTAAAAACTGTTGGATAGCAGAGGTACGAGAATGACCTAAGGCGAGTGTGTGGGGAAATTCTGGCTTTAGTGGTAGTCGTACGACGTACCGGCCATTATCTAATCGAGTAGTTGTGGATTTGTAAAAATCCTCACAATATCGATCTTCTGGGGTTGTGATTGATATGGGGGGAAGTTCTTCTAACTCCCAAAACTTCCTGAGTTGTGTATTGAGGTATTCGTTTGAGATTTCCTCAACTTGAGTTGTCATTGTTGTGACTGGTTCCGCAACTAGTCCGCTTAGGACCCATCCGAAAATGGTATTTTGCGCCAGAAGTGTTTTTGTAATTTTCTCAACACCTTCGAGAATAATTTGAGGTATGAGATCGCTACCTAATAGAATATCTAAAGGGTGATTTTTTAAGAGCTTGATAACTTTTTTAAAAAAAAAAACGCATAAAATTTGCAAAATCTCATCGGTTCTTTATTTGAAACGTTAGATTGGTTCATGACATTTACTTTTTGAAGATAATTTCATTTAAATGTTGACCGCGGCTGCGTCTTAGGTGGTCCATTCGGAAAGTCCAATTTTGGGCAACTTTTTCGAGCATTTCGGCCGGAATAGCCCGAATTTCTTCGGAAATGTTGTCTTCCAAAGCTGGAATAGTTGCTGGCTTATTTCTGTAGACTTTAGACTTGACGTAGCCCCACAAAAATAGTCTAAAGGCGTTAAATCGCATGATCTTGGTGGCCAACTTACGGGTCCATTTCTTGAGATGAATTGTTGTCCGAAGTTTTCCCTCAAAATGGCCATAGAATCGCGAGCTGTGTGGCATGTAGCGCCATCTTGTTGAAACCACATGTCAACCAAGTTCAGTTCTTCCATTTTTGGCAACAAAAAGTTTGTTAGCATCGAACGATAGCGATCGCCATTCACCGTAACGTTGCGTCCAACAGCATCTTTGAAAAAATACGGTCCAATGATTCCACCAGCGTACAAACCACACCAAACAGTGCATTTTTCGGGATGCATGGGCAGTTCTTGAACGGCTTCTGGTTGCTCTTCACCCCAAATGCGGCAATTTTGCTTATTTACGTAGCCATTCAACCAGAAATGAGCCTCATCGCTCATCGGACACGGACGCGAAACACATTTCGAACCGAACACTGATTTTGGTAATAAAATTCAATGATTTGCAAGCGTTGCTCGTTAGTAAGTCTATTCATGATGAAATGTCAAAGCATACTGAGCATCTTTCTCTTTGACACCATGTCTGACATCCCACGTGATCTGTCAAATACTACTGCATGAAAATCCTAACCTCAAAAAAATCACCCGTTATTTGAGCGGGAGTGTTGCAGTTGGGGTCTGCTAACTTAAGGTGTGAAACCTTTTGCCAATGCTTGCTATTTATATGATAGCTTGGAAGCATGTTTGTTAGTTGCGGTAAGACAATAGCTTCTGCTTGAATGCGCTTATCCGCTTGGGGGGAAATAAGGGTAATGGGGCAGATTTTGTTTGAGTTTTGTACTACTCTTCCGCCCATTCCCGTAATTTCAAAATTAGCTAGTTTTGTTGGCAGTTGTAGCCTACTTTGTGCCCTTGACGCTATAAAAGATCGTTGAGATCCTTGGTCTATTAAGGCCCTAAGTTTAAACAGTTCTCCTCGGTGCTCGATGGAGACCACTGCTGTGGGTAATAATACACTGCTTTGGTTTTCGCTGTGTAGCGTTTGAGTTTTTAAAGCCTTTGAGCAGCATGGTGCTTCTTGGCAATTTTCTGAATTTTGTAAGTCGGGATTTGCTGTTGCAACTAATCCCGTAGCTCTTTTAACATTAGCGTTGTTTTGAGCTAAGCTGGAAAAATTTGTAATGTGAAGCATTGAGTTATGTCGTTTATGGCAATAAACGCAATTAAATTTGCTTTCACAATCTTTGAGCGCATGCGCATGAGACAAACAATTAGTACAAAGTTTTTTTGTTCTTACGAAATTGTTTCTTTCGTTAATGTTTAGTTTTTTAAATTTCTCGCAAGATTTCAGTCTGTGCCCTCCTTTACACAGTTCGCATGACGTATGTTTATTTTGTTCGGAGGTGAACGCTTGTGTTTTGAAAAAACTACGATTTAAGTTGTTGTTGTTACTCGCTTGGGGCCTACTGAAGCTTCGATTTAGGTCATGTTGAACGTTTTTAGTTCTGACCATTTTTTTATCTACCCTTTCTGCAATTTCGTATTGGGTAGTTAAGAAATCGTTCATTTGTTGCCACGTTGGGCACTTTCTTCGTGATGAGAGCGATTGCTCCCACAAAAGTAACGATTTTTCTGGTAATGCGGATGTGCATATATTTACCAGAATGGGGTCCCAATTGTCTGTGGGAATATTCTGTGTCGCTAGAACCGACAAGCAATTAGAAACAGTGGATTGAAGTTTTATAAATTCTTCACTTGTTTCTTTTTGAATTTTTGGTAAATTCATCAATGTTGTGACTTGTTTGTCTACTAATATCCTTTCGTTCTCGTAACGAGCTTTTAGGGCTTCCCAAGCATAATTGAAATTTTCGTCATTAAGAGCGAACTGTTTGACTAATACCCCTGCTTGACCTTTTGTTTTGTATCGGAGGTGATACAATTTTTGTGCATTAGATAATTTTGGGTGGTTTATGTAAACGGCTGTGAACATGTCCCGGAAGGACGGCCATTGTTCATAACCACCATGAAAAATTTCAGTGTCACAGACGGGCACCTTGAGGTGGATGCCTGAACTCGCCTCTTGGCTTTGCACTTGTGGCAGCTCTACTCTCGGTTGTGGAGTAGGTGCAATTGCTTTAATTAATCTCAATTGATCGGAGATCATAGCTCTCGTTTCCTCGTACTGGTCTAAGCAGTGTTCATATTTGGAGTATGCTGAAGATTTGAAATTTTCAGGTAGATCTGATTCGTCAGATTCTACAATTGCGTCATACGCAGCTTGGAGACGTGTCCAGAAATTGCTTAGATTTTCTTTTTTGATTTCTAATACCGATTCAGAGTTATCTTGAATCGGTGAACATGAAAATCGAGTGCAGTATCGAATTAGACTGTCACTCTCAGCGATAAACTTAGTATAGGAAATATCTTTAATCTTTTTTTGCTTTGTAGCACCTTGCTTCGAGCGTGTAGCATCAGCAGGTGTACATGGGCTCTTTTCTTCTGAAGTCATTTTTTGTACTTTTAAATACTGTGTTGACTTAGATTCCTTAGAATCTCCGTCCATTTAGATAATGTGATAAAATCGGAATATATATATGAGAAAAGAAAAATTCTCTCAGTGTACTTATGATAATAATAAGTACGCGTGAAATCTTTAAGATAAAATTTTTTTTTTTTTTTGTTGTATACGCAATGTATCAAATAACGAACGCGTATTTCGTTTTACTTGTTCCCGGTGCTTATGGATTAAGCTACTAGTTTGTTATTGTTTTTGTCTTTTATTTTATTTAATGTTTCGTACTCGTTAGAAAATACTTGAGTATACGAGCGATAATGTAAAAAGGAAAAAAGGTTGATGACCTTTGTATATAAGTTTGCAAAATATGTGCGTGTTTATGTGCATACGTAAGATGCAAAAAATTTATTTTTTTGTTTTGTTTTGTTTGCAATCCTGCTTGCTTGTGCTTTAACAAGAACAAGGGGTATTGCTGGATAGGTGCCGATTTGGTCTTTGAATATAAGTATGTGTGTGTGTGAACACTTGAAAATGGCAATACTTATGTATTTGCCTTTCCTTTCTACCAACTCTTAAAATCTTTGGTGTTATTTTGACCGTTTTTTTTTTTTTTTTAATTAGTAATATTTTAAAATTTTTAATAAATTAAAATTTCGTATTTATTTTTTTATTTTTTCCAAATTTTGTAAAATTTTGTGAATTTTTAATTTAATTCTGTACCCTATGTGCGTTGTATATTCCGGCATAGGCAAATTGTATGCCGTATGTATGTGCGTATATTATTTGCCGTACGGATAACGCGGGAATAGAAAAGTGGTGAAGTGCAGGTATACACTTTTGTTAATATGTAAAATTTAATTTTCGTTATGCTTATTCTACATACATGTGGGTGTATGTTGCATTAATTTTGTTTCTCCTCACTCTGTTTCGATATGCAAGGTATGTACATATAAAAGTGGTAACTATTGGCATATATGTATGTTTGGTTTTGTTATTTTTACTTTCTCTTTTTAAATTTCGCAATTGCCCTAGCTTACTTTTTGCGCAATCCTGCTTATACTGGTTTGAGTATAAGGGGTATTGCCGGAAAATTTGTCAAGTGAATACTTGAAATTTTGTTTTTTGTTTTTTTTTTTTTGATTTTTAATGTTGTGTGTTTGGATACACAAATGTAAGCTTAAGTAGGCCTTTTAACAGATATGTATATGCCGGTTTATATAACCATATATATATATATATATATATATATATACATATATGTCAAACTATATACCGTTCATACGTATATTGAATGTACATATAATGTACCAAACTGTTTTCGGTTTCCCGGAAATCAACCGTAAGTTCGGACAGTTTGGTAGCAACCGTTCTATTAAAATTTACAGGATCGTATACAGTTTTAGAGAGATCAACTGTAAATATTAACATACATATATGCAAATAAGTATAAAATATTTAAAATAATAGATGGAGTTGATACACTCACTTTGTGCCGCTTCAAGGGACTTTGAGGGCTTATATGGTTTGGAATGTGGGTAAGCTTATTTTTGTTTTTTGCCAATGCGTCCAAGCTGCTTCCTTGTCCGTTTCCTTTCCTGTTTGGTGTTCCTTGTTCCGTTGTTGTTGATTTCCCTTTGTTGGTTGGCCTTTTAGGTTTTTATTATTTTTACTATTATTATTATTTTTTTTTGTTTCACATTTATAAAAGTTTAATTTTCACAAAGACTATATTTTTTAATCTTCGCGCCCGTGTGGATTTTTTGTTTCTTCTTTTTTTTTTAGTTAAATAATATTTCGCGCCCGACTTTTGACATTGTTATTATTATTATTATTTTTTTTTTTTTTTTTTTTTGCTTTCTGGTTTTAAGCACTGTCTTGTATGTATGTATATGTATATTTATTTGTTTTTTTTTTTTTTATTATAATTTTTTTTTTTTTGTTTTGGGAATCGCACCACGGAACGGTTTCGTGTCCGTTTTTCAAACCGTTTTTTTTTCCTATATATGTATATATGTATATGTCACCTCACGGCACTTTTTTGTTTTTTTTTTTGCTTTTGAAAAAATGTTTTTTGTATGTGTATATGTATGTATATGCCACGGCACCTTGTATTTTATAATATTTTCTGTATATATTGTATGTCACTTTTTACTTATTTTGCCGCTTGAATCTTGGTTTTTTTTTTTTTTTGTTTTCCAAATAGTGCCTTTCTTAGCGGCTCGAAGGACCAATGTTTAGTGCGGCAGTGTTCACTTCACCTTGCTCTTTTGCTTACCACTTGCTTACCACTTTGATTTCTTTAAATAAAACCCACTCGGTTAACTTATTAAAATAACTCCACTACGGTTTTAATGACAATTAAATTATTTACAATATTTGGTAGATGAGTTCAAAGGTTCTTTGCACAATATTGCCGGAACTACGGTAATTTTAATTATTCTTTAACAATTAAATAAGATGTGCGGATATCGAAAGGCGCGAGGTCACAGCGGCGATGTGTAAGCGAATGTCTATGGCGTAAGCTACGTTTGCAGATCGTAACGAGACTGAACTTGAACTTTTTTGTTGACCCCCTTTTCACCAGTGTGGTATGTGTTTGCGTGTGTGGATGTCCTCTCGCGTGTGGGTAGTGTTGGTGTGTGGGTCCTGTGGAATGTAGGTTCTGTGTGTGTGGTGTATTGATGGTGGTGGTGTATTCGTGTAGTGGCATTAGGAGGGGGCGGCTTATCTCATTTAGCCACTGGTGGTTTGTTTACCTGATTCCTCGAGGAGCTATTGGCAACAAAATGGTTGTGTACGACAAATAATATATTGTTCTGTGATTACTATATGTCCAGTTGTTCCAAAAAACGGGGGAATTAATAGCTTGGAAGTGCTTCGTGCAATGTTTGTTGGATTCGGCTAATCTTGAAAACCCCTTACTTGTGATATGTACTTTCGCGCACAGTCTCACGATTCATCATCTCTCACGATTTCATAGACGTACTTCGAAGCATAGCTTTTTAACATTTTTACCGACCAATCGACATGAACCTCTTTTTAAACGACAGACAAATTGTGTGGTACGCAATGTAATAAAATTTGTACAGTCCGTGCATATTGAACTAATACTTATAGTTGCCTCTATCTCACGATAAGTCACATGACGATCTTGGAATATCAGTTTGCGCTCAGCATCAATATTTTCCGGAACAGCAATTGATTTTGGACGACTTTCTTGTTATTATTCGTCTTGGAAGGTTCTAGGACTTTGTTTGAGTTCTCCATATATCGATAAACACTGTTCCTTGATGGAGCTTCATCGTCAAAAAATTAATTTAGTTTGTCTATACCCTCTGATGAGTTCATCTAAGAACGCAATTTAATTCCATGTTTTAGTCGAGAACATCGCAACGTTCTGAGTATGCATACCATCAATAATATCTAACTTTACGAAAAAATTGTGAATTTCCAGACAGCAACACTAGTGTTGCCAAGTTCCGAAATATAAAAGGCAGCCTACATATTACTTTATTGAGACGATTTTCATTAAGCAGAAAACCAACAAAAGCAAGTCAATTATTTACATTTATTTGCAATGAATGCTATGTTATGATTATTCAGCCGGACACCGATAATTGGCGCGGTTTCAAAGAGACAATAAGGGGTTCATTTTTTGTGTTTTATTTGAAGTAAAATTCCTGCACCTAAAAAACACCCTTTACTCGTAAGCCATCACTTTGCACAGTAAAGTTGTATTTCACAGATACACCTCATGAGGCAGAGGTTATTTGAATTGTTAGCCAGCACTTATACAAACAATATTATGAAAGTTTGACCAAAAAGCGAAATAAAGCCACAGCTGCGACGCTTCGTAGGCGCTGAAGGTACAGCGGAGCATCGTTGCAATAAGCAGCTTGTTTCTGTGTATTGAGCCTAAAGGATAATACTGAGTTTGAGTGTACATATACCAAATACATACATAGATATGTATATGCGCTTGTGGGCAATGCAGAGTTCTCAGGCATAGAGAAAATATAGATGAAGTGCAGAACTCTAGTTGAGGAAATTTCACACTCACACACACACCTATATATGTATATGTATAAGCACATGCATAGATTAAAGTTGAGAAAACGGCCAACACTCACTTTGTTAGCGAACTCGACAATAGAGAAAAACAAGAAGTCGTCAAACAAGGCTATAATATTGCCGTTGGCGGCGCGGCGCAAATTCTGTACACACCAGAGTTGCAGCGCCACAGTTGAGCACACACATGACAATGCACATACATATATACGCAGTTACACACCCACAACTCACATATATTTGGCGGTCATATGCGGCTGTATGCGACGAATACAATGCACCGCATAGGAAAAATTCTCCTGAAAGCAATTTACAAAAGTTTTTCCATCAAAATCCGCTGTCAGGATAAATATCCTGAAAATAGCCAGGCGAATGTTAAGGCGGCGGCAGCAGCAGCACCAACAACAGCAACAACAACAGCAACAACTACAATTGCAACAATCACCAGCTAAGGCAGCTAAAGCGCTGGAAATATGATTTATGAATGCCTGCCTGCAAGTATCCACCTGCATACACACACACACTCACTTACATACTATATAAATATATTTGCGCTTGTATTGAAGGAGTGTACCATTTTGAGTACGACCATTGCAGCTCTTGAGCGCCACACACAACTGTATCCTACGCCGGCACTGCTGTCGTCACTTGAGCGGCCCGGCTTCATTGGTCCACTTGCCGTTTCGGTGTGTAGAAATTTCGAAAAAAATATAAATAAAAGACTTTGAAAAATGTTAAATAGCGCAAATGGCTGGTGCTCCTTAAATTATGCCACATCCTCTACTTCATTTTATTTGCCGTACTCACCACCTTGCGCCCCGCCACTCGGTGCGCCACCACCTTGCAGCACCTTGTCTCGTGGTGTTTCGGCGATTCCTTCATTTATCGTCATTGTTGCCACATTTTTTTCATACTTTCACCTTAATAGCGTAAAGCATATTTTCGCCGTTAACTATGCCACGAAGCATCGACGCTTCACCATTCACCAGTCCCGCCCGGCCGCTCTATCAGGGCTTAGTGAAATTATTTTTCTTCTCTTTATGTGTGTGTGTAAATCACTTCAAGTATTTTAAATTGCGCACATTTAACAAGCAACAATAAAAAGGCATAACAACAACACAAAATGCGCTGTTCAAACACAAGACAATAAAGACAATGTGATATATGTGGAGGTAATAAATTGTTGGTGTCATGGCGGACAAAACGCTGTACTTGTGGACAACAGCAGCCATCGTGTGAGCAGGCACTTCATGTACGTGTGTGTGTGTGTTGGTGTTAACGCGCAATAGGTGGTATCGGCAGTGATTGAATGGAAAACTAGGAGCGAAATATTTCAGCTGGCGAAGAAAAAAATTGGTAAATCGGTTGAATGGTTCGCTGTGGTCGTATTTATTTATCATTAACCGCATTAACATTTCAGAGTATACCTGTAATTTGTGGAACGTGATATATCGCAGCCTTTAATTGGATCGGAAAACAAATTGTGTTCAAAATGGCCAATGACTTCTTTATGATAGTTTCTATAAGAAACAAGTAAGAAAGGGCAAAGTTCGGATGTACCCGATCATTTTATACTCTTGAATGAATCAAATACCGGGAAACTCCTTCAAGTGTTGGCAAAATTTTATATTATAATAGGGAAGTTGAGGGTTGTATCGACCCTATTTTACCTATTTTTGCCAATAACACATATTCTTCACTTGCCAATACTAATAAAATGTTCCCTGGCTGTCTTAAAGTACCGCATATACAATCACCAATCATATAGAGTAAAGCTAGCCGGATGTTCGAAAATTTTTATATTGGTTATATGGATGATTTTCACCCACTTTTATTAATTTTCGGCGCAAAGATACGTTGTTATGAGCAACATACAATCATTCATTTTCAGATAACCCAGATATCGTCTGATGTATGCGGCATAAAGTCAGCCGTCAGTCTCACATCTCGATGTCTTCGGTTAAAAGTCAACTAAATGAAGTGGGTCCACATATGCAAGGTGCTTTCCAAAGTAAATAGGACTTTTTGAATCTAGCGCCCCCTGGTGGCGCCATCTATATGTCGACTAGTGCATTAGAATCTTCATCGATTGTCCAGTGAGAATTTCATGATATTTCATTGATTGGAAGTGAAGTTATTGCGTTTTAAGTGTCAGTATGTTTGTGTTATCGGCGTGAATTCACCAAAAATCAACCGAAATAATCATTAAAATTCACGGAATTTGAATTGAACATTACCAAAGCACCGATTAATTGCATTTTGGCTGAACATTTGGGCTTACGAAAGGTGTGTGCACGGTTTGTTCAGCACAAATCGACTGACGACCAAAAATTGCTCAGCATCCGTCTCATTCATCGACGCTTGTGACCGATTATTTGACCAAAAATCACATTTCAACCATTGAATACTCCACGTATTCACCTGATATGGCACCGTGCGAGTTCTTCCTTTTCAGAAAAATGCATTTGCCATGAAAGGAAAGCGTTATGCAGACATAGGGGCTATTCAAAAGGTTTGCACCGGCATACTGGCGGTCTTATCAGCCAACGAGCTAAAACACTCGTTCGACATGCTTTTCGATCGTGCAAAAAGCTGTATTGAAGCAGTAGGAGACTACTTTGAATAAAGTAAATTGATTTTGCCGAAAAAACCATTTGTTCTGTTTTTTTTTTTTAAGTTCTGTTTACTTTGGAAACAACCTTGTACTTCCCTTAGGGGATTGAACAGTTTGTACAGTTTGGGTTCGGTATGAAAAATTTTTGGTCATAAGGTGGCATACTTCAAAGGCACTTTTCGTGCAATCATTGAAATGGAATCAAACAAATTCGATATGAAAGTTGGCGTGGTTATAGTCTTCTTGCGCTCATTTTCTCATCGTTAGAAATGTGAGAAAAATGTTACCTTCAAAATTGAAATCGGTGCTGCGAGTCCTGAAATATGTTATATCATATAAAAATAGGGAGAAAAATATAATTTATGAAATAAAACTCAAATAATCCCTTAAGGAACCATTAGGTGCTCATCAGAGAAGTATATTTTGTTACTTCCATATACAAGTACAAAATTATAATAAAAAGTATAAAAACGCACAACTTGTCTGTACCAATATAGAATTTCACAGAGGAGTCATCGCTTTATTAATCAGCAAGATCTTCAAAAATTCATTAATGATTTTGATTGGTCGAATAGTGACTGTGAAACTAATTTTTCTGACGACGACAGCTTCGCTGACCCAAATGTCAACATTTTGGCGATCTGACGTAATTTGGTATCAGATAGTGAAGATTCTATTGAAGAAGACCCGGAATGTGAAATATCCGATCACAACAATATTAGTGATGACAATATTTGATATAAAAGTACCGACAATGACGACAGTCCAGTGCTTTTAGGAGATCGATCACAATGGCCACAATATGTCACCTTTTTCTCGCGCGCAACGATAGGTAAAGATTCTATAAAGTTTAAAAGACCACTTTGGAAGCGCTGCAACATGCAATTGAAAGAAAGTTTGATTCAGTTTCGAGGTGGCGATCACCTTACATCCGAACTAATATCATTGCACACGCCCTGTCATTTCTTTTCATATTTTGTATCAGACGATATTATTTCAAATATCGTAAAACAGAGCAATTTGTACCCTATACAGCAAGATATATTGCACCGACTTAACCACACATCTGATGAAGTTAAATGATGGTGTATTTGTCGAGCACTCACCTTTTCGCTCACCATCAATTTCCCGTTGATCAAAAAATGGATTGGTTTGTGCACACGTGTTCGATTAGGATTTTTATTAAATTTAAAATTCACCGCTGTTTATGGTAATTTTGGGGACTGTATTTACCCAAAAGCGTTTAAATAAATAATTTAAAATTCACAAAGTTACGGATGATATGGTTTCGAGGACGGTATATGTCCAAAAGCGTTTGATGAAAGAAAAACCGGAAACTTCTCAAAAAATTTGAAATTGATGATATCGGCGGCGTGGAGGATGCGCAAAAAATGTAACAAACCGATCGCTATTAATAGTGCAAACGAACTGAGAGGAGTCGATCTGTTGAACGGTCCTTCTTGGTTCCCGTTGGTGCTGAATCAGATGGTGTGATGGGTTTTTTTTTTTTTTTTTTTTTTTTGTTTTCGGAGGGGGAATCTTCAAAGATATCGTCATTTTTCCGGACGATATGCACGATTCGTATTGGCCGCACGCCCAAGCTGGACTTGCGACACAATACGCCTACGTACTAAACCCTGAACTCCGTCGTCTTTGCTTGTATTTGGCCCACGGAACTGCCGTTAAGCATTACATCGTGGGACCAAGCTTAGCCAATCGGCTCTTCATTCACACATTTTCGCTCTAATTCCGATTCATCCTTCTGTTGTCGCTGCGTTGCCACTCTTTCTTTCTTAACTCTTTCATAGCTATAGCTGCCCACGCTCTCATTCTGTTCCAGACCACCTTCGATTCGATCATGTAAGCCACTATATTCTCCGAGGTCACGCGATCGTTTATCACACTCTCTATTTCTAGTCTTTCCTTTTCGTATTTTGGGCAGAAAAAGAAGATATGAAGTGCATTTTCATTGCTGTTTCTGCAGAAGGAGCAATTTCTTTCGTCGTCATGTCCGTATTTGTATAGGTAATCTCTATAGCATCCATGACCTGTTAAAAACTGGGTGAGGTAAAAATCAGTCTCCCCGTGTTTCCGTTCTATCCATGGTTGTATGCTTCTAATAAGCCTGTGCGTCCATCTCCCCGTAGTTGCTTCGTCCCATCGTTTCTGCCATTCGTTTAGGCTCCTTTGTCTTTCCTGTTTCCGCTCTTCGTTCGTTAAGCGATCGCCAGTGCTTTTCGTTTTGTCGAATACCCGCTTTATTTACATGGCCATTATGTCTGGTGGCATGAGGCCTGATATGACTCCAGCCGCCTGGTGTGATACAGTGCGGTAGGCACATGCAACTCTGATTGCATTCAGTCGTACTATTGATTTCGCCTTTTCTGCGTATGTTTTCTGCTGCAGTGCTATCCCCCATATGGGTGCAGCATACATAAGTATAGACTGACTCACTTTGGCTAGGAGGACTCGTCTATTCTGACTTGGTCCACCAATGTTAGCCATTATCCTCGTTAGCGCCGCCGTCACCCTAGATGCTTTTTCACAGGCTTTGTCTATATGCGTCTTGTATCTTAGCCTCGAGTCTATCATTACCCCTAGATATCTCAAGGATTGCTGTGTGGTAATGTTATATCCGTCAATATTGAGAGTGGCTACCTCTAGTTTCTTCCTGCTTGTGATTAGCACTGCTTCCGTCTTTTGGCCAGCTAGTTGAAGCTTTGTTATCATAAGCCATTCTTTGATTTTTTCCGCTGCATGATTGCACAGACGCTCTATTTCGTGAATTTCCTTCGCTACCACAGTCACCGCGATGTCATCCGCGTATCCGATTATTTGCACCTGCTTGGGTAATGGGAGGCGCAGCACTCCATCATATAAAATATTCCACAGAAGTGGGCCTAGGACTGAGCCTTGTGGGACCCCGCCCGTCACCCTATAGCGTTGTGGTCCTTCGTCTGTGTCGTATATGAGGACCCTGCCCGACAGGTAGTTGGAGATGATCTTCAACAGATAGGGTGGAGCTTTCTTTAGCTGAAGAGCTCTTATTATATGCGGCCAGTAGGCTGAATTAAAGGCATTCTTAACATCGAATGTGACTACCGCACAATACTCTTTGGAGCCATACATCCATCTGGTTCCTTCTATAGCTTTACTCGCGACGTCCGTAAGTTTTTTAATCGCGTCAATTGTTGACCTGTGTCTGCGAAATCCATATTGATTATCGGCCAGTCCCGGTTGCTCTTTTTCGAGATGTTGCTCCAGTCGTACGCTTATTATACGTTCTAGTATTTTCCCCACTGTGTCTAGCATGCACAGTGGTCGGTACGAGTTTGGTTCTCCAGGCGATTTGTTTGGTTTTTGTATTAGGACCAGACGTTGTATTTTCCAAATTTTTGGAAATAAGCCCTCTCGCAGGCACTTTGCGAACAGCCTTGTGAACGGGTCAGTCTTGTGTTTAATAGCTATCTTTAGGGCCTTGTTAGGTATGCCGTCCAGCCCTGATGCCTTGTTATTGGCGAATCTTTCTGCTGCCTCTAAAACCTCTTTGTCAGTGATTGGTGTAGGTACCGTTCCGTTTTCTTCTAAACGATATTCCTCTGCCGGTTGCGCGGGAAAGAGGGTTTCTACTACAGTCTTTAGTAGTTTGGGACAGGTTGGGGCTTGGCCTTTGTGGCCCCGGACTTTTGTCATCACTATTCTGTAGGCATCGCCCCATGGATTTTCGTCAAGTTTATTGCACAGCTCTTTGAAGCAGGAGGCCTTTCTTCCTTTGATAGCTTTTTTGAGGTCATATCGCTTCCTCTTAAAGCATTCCTGTAGCACTGCGTAATTCGTCTATTGTCGCCTTCTTTGACATAGACGCCTTGCTTTGTGACATTCGCTTCGTAGGACTTCAATTTCGTCATTCCACCAGTATACAGATTTTCTGTGCGTGCCTTGCCTTTTCCTGCACATAGCGGCGTCACATGCCTTGCTGATGTGTCGTATTAAGTCTTCCGCCTGTTGTTCCGTTTCCGCAGCAGCGTTGTTCGGGTTGCTATCTAATATCAGCTTGAATACGTCTTCATCAAGCGTGCCGACTTTCCAACCTCTGGTTTGGGCTTTCCTTGATGGAAAGAATTCTTTTGCCGGCGTGGGGTTGTCTATTTCTATCAAGAGGGCCAGGTGGTCACTGTGCGTGTATACGTCGCTTACCTGCCAGTTAATCTTCCGCACCAAGGAGCTACTGGCAAAGGTTATGTCAATTATGGAACCGCGTCCGTTCTTTTCGAATGTGTTCTTGTTGCCTGTATTTAAAAGCACGATGTCAAGTGTTGAGAACGCCTTTAGGAGCGCATCTCCTCTCCTATTTGTGTGGGTGCTGCCCCATTCTATTGGCCACGCATTGAAGTCTCCTGCCACAATGTTCGTTGTTGTATTTGCGATGTCTCGTACTAGATTATCTAGAATTCTTTCGTATTCGTTTTGTTGGACGCTCGGTGGTATGTAGCAGCTGTAAAAGTTTATGCCACAGATTTTTGCACGTGTGTAGTAGGCTTGACCTGATAGTGGCTTGCTTTGGAATGGCTTGCACCCGCAGGCCCACACGGCAGCTTTTTTTGTTGTTTGGTCGGAGCTCCAATTTTCAGTACCCAGATTTCTGTACTGCTCGCTTAGTATTGCTATGTCCACTTTTTGCTCAATCACCGTTTGCGTAAGTAACTCTTGCGCTGCTTCGCAGTGGTTGAGGTTAAGTTGCAACACTCTCATGTTTTCGCTTTTTGCACGCTTCAATGTACATATGACATTTTTTGCTTCCAATTTGGTGGTCTGTGCTCTCTCGACCATTTTTTTTACACGCGTCGCAGGATGGTTTTTTATCGCATGCCTTCGCAAAGTGCCCCTTTTCTCCACATTTAAGGCAGCACTGGCTTCTGTCAGCTGGGTTGCTACAACTTTTCGCTTGGTGTCCGTATTCCAAGCACCTATAGCACTTCTTAAGGGTCGGTCTCTCCCTAATCCGGCAAACAACCCATCCTATTTTAATTTTCCTCGCGTCAAGTAGGAATCTCGCCTGGTGAGCAGGGAGGCTTAGCACGGCTGTTTGCGTGCCCGCATATGCCGCTCTGATGCTTTTTACTGATGCGTTATCAATGTTGTCTAGCTCCTTTATTTGTGCACGTATAGCACTGCAGATGCCGTCTTCAGAGGTTATTTCACCTAGGTCTCGAATCTCTATCGTTGTTTCGTGTGTAAGTGCTTTAATTTTTGCCTGGTTCCCCAGAACTTTACCTATCTCGTTTGTGAAGTCGCTTGTATTTTCCTTTTGCTCTTTTAACTCTAGCAGCATTTCGCCTTTGGCCGTCTTTCTAATTCGGGTTACATTTTCACCCAGCTTCTGGAGAGCATCTTCTTTCTTAACTGCCCTGAGAATGTCGCTGTAGGTCATATCCCCTGTTCGCGCAATTATGATGGCATCAGGTCGTCGCGGATGCTTATATGTCGTCCTCTTCTTCCGTTTAACCTCGATCCAGTCATCCTTTGGAGCACCTACGGAAGGCTTATCTGTTTTCCCCTCTTTAGGTTGCCTTGACTCCTCTGCATGAGTGGGTTTGTTTCTCTTCGGTGGAGTCCGTCTTTTGGACTGCTTTTCATCACGGGGTCTTTTTGGTGTGACCTCCGTGGTCGGGGGCATACTCAAAAAGTTTCTCCTTTCTTTCAATTTTGTGTGCTCACTCTGGGCTTTTCCATAAAGTACTCCTATGTTACTAAGGAGGTCCCTTATGTTATTGTTGATGGTCCGCTGTGGTGGACCCATCATTTCCGTTAACTTCTCGATCTCTTCTCCTAGTTCTCTCATGTAGTCTACACATGAGAGTGTTTGCTTAGCCTGTGGTGTGCTATCTTGAAAGGCTGGTGGTGACGATCTTGCCCTCGCCGGCTTTTCAACACACAGCGCGTTTGTGGGCGATCTACCTAGCCTCGGTGCGCGTTTAAAGGGATCTATATCCGTACTTGGTGTTCCCTGAGAGGAGCTTATATCTAGCTCCCTTCTAACTCCATTATTTTTAACTTTATGTCCGCTACCCATCAGAGCGGCATAGATGTTGCTACTGTTATCACTCCTGCTCGTAGCGTTGGTTGTATTATTTGTATTATTTCTCGAAAAATTATTCATTGTCTTCTGTTTAGTTTTACCAGCGCATCGTGTGCAGGGGGGCGGGCCGAAATAGACAGGAACGGGTATACCCTCGGCGTCTTTGCACCTACCCCAGTTCCCTGAGGCCTGTCCTTCGCTTAACCAGTCCCGGAAAACATGGACGGACCAGCGCTCGCCCGGGGCAACGCAGGCTACTAATCCTACGCCCAATGCACACTTCTTGACCAGAGACCGAAGGGGCTGGTTACAGGCAAACAACGTGGCTAACACCTCGGCAGAGCAAGCTCACATCACCCTTTTCACAATAGCAACCGAGAAGTCGTTGTTAAGGTTTCGAGGGACTCCCAGTGCGCCACGTTGTGTACCGGTCAACTTTAGTTCTTTTAACAGCCGCACCTAACCTGGTGAACAGACGCTGACCAGGGAGCCGCCCACTATGGGTCCGTCGCGCCTGGGTTTTTTATTACTCATCACGCATATGGATGGTGAGGGAGACACATATTTCTAAGAGGCGGTGTCGGTTCGCCACAGTCACAGGAGCTTCAACGGATCTGCTAGTTTTTATTCCGCATCCTCCACTCCTGTCGCTCATCGTCGGGGATTGCTTATTCGTTTAAACTTATTTCGCAACTAACCTGCTACTACAGGCCGTCCGGCTATCCGCGACCTGCCGACCCCCCCGGTAGCTTAGAGCCCAGCTAGAGAGCCCAAATTCGATAGAATAGAATAGAACACTCCGTCCGGGCGGTGTGATGGGTGTTGGTGTACATATGTGCTGATGCGTGTAGATGTCGGTATGTAGTGCTCTCACGAATAGTGTAGAATGTGGGTTGTAAGCGTACTGTGGTGAAAGTTGCGTATTAGTGATGTAAGTTTGAATCGGTGTGGTGTGGTAATGTGGTGTGTGTGTTGAGGTCGGGGAAAGATGCTCATTTGTACAGATGGGTATTAACTATCTTATGTCAGTAATCAGATATCCTCAAGTGTTTATGTATTGAGGTGATTACGGCAGTCTCCGTATCATTTCAGCCGTGACACAAAACTGTCTTAAGAAGTTTCGATTCGATTTCGCACATCAACAACAATAACGAAATACCTCGTTGTCGTAATACTGAGCACCCAACTACAACGACTCAATTATTGCGTGAATCCGCAAATGTCGTTGATCGTCTCTTCAAAATACGGTCATTGATTGAAGCACTTAACTAAAATTTCAATAAAGTTCCCAAAAGAGAACGGCTTTGCGTTGATGAAAAATTTTGGTGAACAAAAATTCACTTTTTAAAGCAGTATATGCCAGACAAACCCCACCTTTGGGGCTACAAATTGTTTTTGATATGCGTTGGTTTAGGCTTTTGCTACAATTTGAAATTTTCTCGGCGAACGAAGACTATTCACTTGTAAATGAACCTAGCTTAGAGGCGTTGTCTATTGTTGTAGTTCGTTTAACCCGTACTATGACACGTTTCGTCAATCATTATATTTTTTTCGACAACTACTATATTAGTCTGCCATTATTGTCTTAACATTAGCGATGTAGGAGCAACGGCCGAATACTCTCCAGCTGTTGAGAGGTTCAATAAAAGAACACAGTGCGTCGAAAAAATCCCATGTCGAAATGTTATAGTACACGAATATAAAAAAGCGCAAACTTGCTTTTTGACTTGATGAGAAGTGGAACCCTGTTACAAAGAAAACGAGCCGGAAGTAACATTGAAAATCAGATTTATGACATGAATCGTTCCAAATTAGGCATAAAAATTTATGTTTCTGCGGTATTTAGTTATTGGTTTATTGCACTTCTTTTAGTTCATAACAGTACCGTTATATGAGGATTGGACGGGTTATCTTCCAATTTCATTAGTTTTTGCAGTGTCGGTAGAGCTAATTAAGGGACTCATTATGAGCAACTTTGGTTCTTATAGCTTAATTGCTTTAGGAGGTATGAGCGTTCAAAAAGTTAAAGAACGGGGTCGCAGGTGCCTCTGGGTACTTCGATCCCCCGTTTCAAATTGAGAGTTTGGATTTCAGTTAACCAAATACATACCCTTTTAGGCTTATGACATGTCACTCCGTTGCATCCAATATACGCCGCTACAAATCGCCTCTGAAACTTGATGTAAGTGCCGATTCCTTTTAATATTTCCCTATTTTTGAGCTTTTCTTGATTGGAAGGTAGATCCTTTGCAATAATTTTCTTCTGCTATATCGATTTAGGGGTTCTCATTTCCCTACACAAGTAAACTGCCATCTCATATCCATCTAAAACCTTGTGTTCAGAGCTCCTTACTGTCTACTTGTATACTTAACTCATTTGCTTTCAGGTATTTGTTCCATTTCTATGCAGGTTCAACAAGTATAGTATACAGTAAAGTAATGTGAGTTTCAGAATCACCTAAAAAGCAATAGTTGGTACCTCCAACAGCACATATGTACATCTATCTACCTTTGCAATTTGATTAACTGTAGTTCGATCGTTGTAAGGAGGATCTCAAGCTCATGTCATTTACACGGTAGTTAACTATAGATTGATCTTCATAGTATCGATCTTTAATTTTTTACTTAATTATATTTTTTATTTTATAGGATTAACCTGTTGGCGGATTGCACACCATCAATACATTGCTCCTATGGGCATAGCATTCGCTAATAGATGCTGAACTTGTGTTATACTATCCTTAAAGGCCAGAAATAATATTCTACACAGACTTCTAACTCGGGTCTGAAAAGTAAACATTTATGAAAGCAGCTCACGACTTCCGGTCCTAGACCAAGTATCCTCTGGGTAGACGAAGAACATCTGAACATTGAAGGGGAGCTAAGGTGAGAAGGCGAAGCATACCCTTCACAGGGTTGAGCGCTGGCTTTGGGACCCTCCACCTCAAAAACTCCCCCAATGAGAAATTACCAACAGCCTCCCAAGAGAAACCCCTCTTTTAATAAGACGAAATATCCCCTGTCACCAAACAAACAGTCGTTCCACTCACGACTATGCACAACAACGTCAGCCACGAAATTCAGCGCAGAATATTTGTTACCAACAGGTGCTACTTCGGACTATATTTTTGATATTCTCAGCTTTGAAACTTGTTAAATCAACAAGATTAGAGTTCGGTTGAAAAGGGAGGCTTTTCATGCATTAAGTGTTTATTATATCATTCCTTTAAACAGTTCTATAAAACACTGACAGCCAAACAATTGAAAAGTATGGTACAGAACCGTGGACCTGTCGGTTATGTCAAGTATTGCTCAAATAATTTCGAGTTGATAGTCTTCAATGAAAAAGCTCTGATTTCACTTTTTGAGTGGGTAAACGACTTTAGAGGTAGAAGTTTGCCAATACAGTCGGTGCTCCACTCCAACTGTCTTAACGTCTTCTACTTTTACTTGGACAACCCGATAACAGTAAGTATGAGGTTACAGAAAATAAGTTACCCATGAATAAAAAAGTTAAAAAATTTCAGAAAAATATTATCACATCGATAGAGCTGTATTTCTTCGCAATTTACTTTGTCAAAATGTTTGTATGTATCTTTGGCAAACTCCCTTGCTTTGTTTAGGAAATGAGGCTCCAATCGTATAACTCTTCTCAAAGCGTAAGTTACTCTGTTTCATAGCAATATCCTCAATCACCAAATGTTCCAATTTACTGGATTTAAGATTGAATTTTTCATGCCATGTCAGCCACTGCTCTAAGCTGCCTAGTAGCCAAGAACAACTGAGCTCTACTTTATGCAAATACGTGCATAGGTAAGCTGAAAAAGCAACACTTTGAGCGAACTTAAACTTTGGTATTTGTTGCAGAGATAATACGAGCACTTAGATGCCACATGACGGACACATTGCGATTGATGCTGGTTGCAACATTTTGCGGCAGCACCACATGGAGTACACCGAAACAGCTACGAGTATCTCCGGTCACATTTACAATTTGCAACGAATCCGAGCCAACACCAGCCTATGAATGTTATTTGCCACCGACGCATATACTTAAAAGCCAGGGGTCAGCCAACGTGGCAGATTGCCATTAACCGCATCGTCGCACATTAACACTTGCCAAATGAGTTGACTTGCAGGCAAGCACTGTTCTTTGAACTTAAATAGACACATTGGTCGCTTGCAAGTACATTTGAAGCTGTGGCTGTAGAAGTGAAGAGTGTTCATGCACCGCTGCTACCAAGCACCTACACCATGAACGTGAGTTGCACAACAACAGGACACACCTACAGAGTGGCAAGTTAAGGTAAACAGTGAAATATGCCGTCTTTAGCAGGAAAAGTGTTGCAACCAGTGCTCTGTATGGACGGTGCAGCTCGTCACTCAGCTAAATGCCTGCAATTTGCTTTTGCCAAATACAGACGAGGACTTCTAGTACTGCGAAATCTATGTCTGCAAATAACAGGCTTTGAATCATGATGAACGTCCCAGCAACTACTTACTCAATCTTTACGCAAATATATCACGTGAAAGTGCGTGAACGGTAGTTGCAATGAGTGATTATCTCTCAACAGCCGTAACCTCCTTCAGCTAAATTGAAGCCTGTGTGTATTTGAAGTTAAGCCGTTTTTGTCAATAACAGTTCTAAGCTCTCGAGACCTTTATCCGATTGTAGATTTTTCAGTATTCCATAACCCGCATTAATTTATTAACTTATGGTTAGGAGTATATAGTAAGTTATTTTATTAGAACGAGAATGACTTTGGTGATGTCAAGTTCTACACGTCCAACATTAACACAGAGAAAAGGGCTAATATATTAATAATGGGTTGTCAAAAAAGTCTTGCGGTATTTTTATTGAATCAATTCGTGTGGCACCCACACATCGAGCTTCTTAGCGACTCCAAGCTTCTTCAAATGGTTTATAACGGTTTGATGACTACTATGCCGGTCTCTTTCGACCAATTCAGCGCTTTTATCGCAATTTTCGACGACAGGCCTTCCGGAGCGTGGCGCATCTTCGACCACCTCTACACCAGAATGAAAACGTTGAAACCATCGTTGTGCGGTGGAAATGGAAACTGTATCGGGTCCATAAACTGGACAAATTTTATTGGCGGCTTGAGATGCATTTTTGCCTTTATCGTAGTAGTATTGTAAAATATGCCGTATTTTCTCTTTATTTTACTCCATGTTTGCGACGCTATAACTCACGAACGACTTAAAAGAAACGACAATCAATCAAACACGTGTTAGCGCGTGAAATGAGCTTTCCAAAAAGGTATAGCATGACCTGATGCGACGAATAAAACTAGAACTACGCGCTTTCAGCGCCAACTAGCGAAAATACCGCAAGACTTTTTTAGAAAATGTGTCTGGAAGTCTACCACGTCATTAGAATTGTTAGAACTATGTCACGTTAGTCACAAAGGGTTAAAAATAGAATCAAAACTAGACTATACTAAAAATCAGCTACTTAAAAATATAAATAAGGAAAATGAGAAAGTTGGAGACCATTTAAAGACATGATCGTACTTTATAAGAGTCATCACTATAAAACAGGGATTAAAGATATTAAAAAAAGAGAGTAGGAGAGAAAACCGGGTACAACATTATTCTCTTAATTAATAAAAGAGTTTAAATTATAACTGATTAGGAATCATCAACTCTTGCATTCGGCTAAGTCGTCACGATTTCTAACCTTGTTGTCATGCGAAAAGTAAAACAGTAACATATTCTGGATTAGCATAATGGTCACTAACTTACACAATTCTTTCAGACGGTCCAACTGTTAATGTCCAAAATCAAGAGTTTAACCGTAGGGTTGCAGTTTATAGTTAATGTTTCGCTACCAATTCCCCCAAAACACTTAGAAAACTCTTTCTAACAATCAATCCTTGCTTCGCCACCTTTTGCAATAACTTGCCGTAATTCGCTAGATGCTTCAGAAATTGATCGATTTTATAGCAATTCAACAGTAATTCATGGAAATTAGGTTCACGATATTTTTTTACATTAACTCCTGTACACCCACAATTCGCGGTTCTTTTTACATCTAGCCTTATTTAATTACTACCAAACGGTTTTTGGTGTCATGCTGAATTCCTGGGGAATCGAAAACTCGTTTAAAAGACGGCCAAAATCCACGATTCCCATTTTTTCTCAATATTTCTGAGAGCATAGTGCAGTTTTGACATGCCCGACGATTGGAATTTAAGTGTGGTCTGCTCAAACGGGAGACACACCACAATCTATCGTGGGATAATACTCCTTAACATCGCATATAAGATTCTATTGAGCGTTCTGTGTAAAAGATTACAGCCCACCGTCAACAAACTGTTTGGACGTTAAGAGTCTGGCTTTAGACCTGGAAAATTAACAACCGACCAGATATTCACCAAACGACAAGTCTTGGAAAATACCTGTGAGAAGAGAATCGACACATATCCCCTTTTCGCTGCTTTCGCCAGCACGAAAAGGTGTTTTTAACGCGACGTCTGTATTTGGTATCCCCACAAAACTAATGCGACTGTGTGAACTGACGTTGACTAATACCAAAAGCTCCATCAGGATCGGGAAAGACCTCTCATCTTATCAAACAAACAATCTTCGCACTCGCCACTTGGCTCCTATATCACTGTTGACAGTCATTACTTTGAAGTTGTAGATAATTTCGTCTATCTTGGAACCAGTATCAACACCACCGACAATGTCAGCCTGGAAGTCTAACGCAAGATAACTCTTGCCAGCAGGTGCTACTTCGAACTGAGTAGGCAATTGAAAAGTAAAGTCCTCTCTCGACGAATAAAAGCAAAACTCTAAAAGTCGCTCATAATTCCCGTCCTGCTATATGGTTTAGAGGCTTGGACGATGACAACAACTGAGGAGTCGACGTTGCGAGTTTTCAAGAAAAAGGTTCTCCGAAAGATTTATGGTCCTTTGCGCGTTGGTCGCGGCGAATATCACATTCGATGGAACGATGGGCTGTAAGAGATGTACCCGCCGAGGGAAACAGAGGAAAAGGCAGACCTTCATTCCGTTGGAAAGGCCAGGTTGAGAAGAACCTGGCTTCGCTTGGAATACCCACGCCACGCCAAGTAGCGAAAAGAAGAAACGACTGACGCGTTGGTGTTAACTCGGCTATAATCATGTAAGCGGTGTCTATATAAGTAAAGAAGATGAAAATGTTTTTTTATTACCTTAAAGAAAGTAAATTACATACATTTTTGTCATTATTTTGACAGCTTGTTTTCTAGTATTTCAAAGTTTTATAAATGGTTCTGTTAAGCTTCATACTTTTTTTTGAAATGAAAGTTCGCCTCTTCAACTTTTTTAGTTAACCAAATGTTTAATGTGCGCTCCCCTACAAACTTTCGTTGCTTCTACAGCACACATAGGGCTCAACCTGGAAATGTATATACGTATATGTATCCTCAACTCCTAACACGTACTCTCGCTAATCACAACGTTTATCATCATGCAACGCATGACATCATCTTGGCCAACTAGCTGGCACGTGTTGCCGATTTTATCCCGAGCTGACCTATAAACGCATGGCGCAAACCACATTTCCCAGAGCGACAGAGCTTCTGATTGTTGTGGCAACTTTTTCATTACGCTCTACTCTTACAGCTTGCCGCCCTAATGTTAATTTCGCAAAAGGTTATTACTTACAACAAAGCCGTGAGCAAAGTGACGGAGATGAAACGGGTGCGTGGCATATGAATTTGCTACTTAACACAAAGACGACTGTCACTGAAGCACTATGTCTGCGTGCCGTACGCCGCTTAGACTGCTTGACATGTACTCATCTACTCATCCACACTGAGTAGTTTCGATTATAGGGAAAGTTTTCTGCTAATTTTATTGGCCAATATAATCATTTGTTAACTTTTTGGTCATGTAATCAGTGGAATTGCATAGAGCCACATAATGTCAAACGAAAATGACAACAAAGCAAATGAGGGAAGAACGTCAAATAAACTGCTTCTTCGTGAGTTTCGTGCCGCTTGTCAGTAGGTACGCTTTGCCTGATTTGCTCTGCTTTTGACTGCTGTTGACCAAATCCTCATCAATGACCAACCGATGATTGGCCCCAACGACTATGCCACAAAACTTATCAAAGTGATATTATCTAAGCAAAATAAAATCATAGAAACCGAAGAAGCCATCAACAACATGGCAGATATTGTGCTTTGTAGACACTAGTTGCCGCTGCTGGAGAAATAGAAAGTCTTATTTTATTTATTTATTCGTGTATTACAATGTATTTGTATGTATTTGTGGCCGTCTAACAATAAATCGAGAATGCAATCAAATAAAATAATTAAATGTCAAAACAAATCTTGTTGTAACCAACTGAAGAGCATAGGTACTTACCCACACACACACACATACATACACATATGACATATACTTGTGAGCAAACAATGATGGAAGCCCCTCATCTGCAATTGAATTTGGTTGATATCTCTTAATAAACTAATACTTTTACACACACCGAAATTTCTACACAACTATAAAGGGTGTGCCTCCAGTTTGGTCGGTTCGAGAATGACGAGTAATATCAAAAAAACTTTTAACCGGCTTTTCGATTTGTGGTCCGGTTTCCACAACTTGTTAAAGAACTTTAGGCATGGTTTTAGCGCATAAAAGTGCCTGGAACTCGGCAGCGGTCTTAACAATGCGATCGCTACTTATCCACCAAAAGACCAACTCTTGCGATGTGGCTTCGTGGGTTTAGGTTCGACGGCTGATGCAGGGATCGTGCTTGGACTACTCTATATGCAGTCCTTTGCAAAGTCATAAAAAATTGAACTCCTGTATCCGATCTTGATAGCAGGCAAAGCAGCTTAAGACCAAAAAAAGTTTGCTAAGACCTTTAATTACTTTTCCCAACCGCTCTGTGGCATGTCTGATGCGTGAGCTGCGAAGTTTTTAAGTCTTGATCTCGCAAACGCTGGACTATGAAGAAGGAAGTGTTGAGATGCTTTCACCTCGCCTTCTGCCATACAACTTCTGCAGCTGGCGTTCGTTATTAACCTTACAGCGTAGACGACGAAAAGACAATAACCTGACAGAACGCTCACAATCAGGGAGAGGCTAGTTTTACTGAGCGCAAATAGCTGACTGGATATCTTAGAATCCAACTGGGCGTAAAAGATCTTGCGACAACGCATGAACTTATGATAGCTCAGCGCTGAACCAGCTCAGCAGTAGTAAAACATACAAGGCGAGTAGAGCACTGGCTCGTACCCATCCTACTGATAGCGAGGCTAGGATGAATTACCTTGCCAGTTTATCAGTTCTACAGTCACCTGCGACTCCGCTGTGGTCAGGCATCCGTACTAGTCTTATCACAAAGTTTCTCGATGCCACTGAGAACGTGGTTAGGGATTAACCAGCCTTGAACAGGAGTACAATTTGACTGCTCTGTCATCGTAATGGTTTTCATTTTATACTCCAAGCGGTTCTTTTACTTTCAGAAACTAAAAGTTGGTTTGGCCAACGCTGTTCTTTGCAGTAATTTTTCTGTCATGCAATGCCATATTGTGATCTCAAATGAATGAATGAAAAGATGGTCCACCCTGCATGTCCACTATGCATAAACCACTTTATTCTTGCTTTTGTATTTTTGTTTAATTTGTTTCCAAATTGCATGTAGAAAATTCATTTCCATGACAAGAGTGAACTGCCCGCATCTCTTCGGACGTAAACGTACCTGACATCGCATTTTACCAGACAGTCAGTCACAGTCACAGTCATTTGTATGCTGACTGTCTACGTGACTTTTGTGATATTTTGCATGTAACTGAATATTTTAGAAGGTTTAATTGATGAGGTAAAAATTGCAGGGCAATCTTACAGACATATACAAACGTATTTAACATGCTTACATATGTAAAGAAAATATATTGCATGGTCGAAATAAAAATAGTTGTGCCAATGCTTTCAAATAATGAATTCGCATTTTGAGAGCTTTAAAGTTAGCGTAGATGGTTTCGTGTGTATGAGTTATGTTCTTTCACTGACAGCTTAACTCGTTTTGACGAACTATTAAAATATGTATGTAGCTGTGTAATTCGTGTGTATCTTCCGCACAACAAACACACGAATCAAATATTTTGTGAAGAAAATCGAAAGTTGAACTTGTTTAACACAGAATCGCATCCTCTACTAAATTACGATAACTAAACTGCGGGTTTTTAAAGGCTTTCAAATAGCTCTAACGGTATTAACGAACATTTTGAGTTCGCTTTCCTTCGTTAAAGGCAAATCCGCTAGATAAACGTTTCGTAAGATTAACTTCGAACTGCGGAGGAATGGTTTCGACGATTCAGAGTGGGTGAAAACGACACCAGGGATAAGCCATCCGGCGGAAGACCTGTGACGACGAATACCGCTCAAATCATGGAAAACATCGAGTTAGGTCGGCATGCGGCATCTCGTGACATCGACCAGAAGATGGGAGTTAGTCACCAAACCATTTAAACCATCTACAGAAGGCTGGATACACAAAAAAAAGCTTGATGTTTGGGTGCCGCATTGTTTGACGCAAAAGAACCTTCTGGACCGAATCAACGCCGGCGATATGCTGCTGAAACGGTACGAATTCGACCCATTTTTGAAGCGAATGGTGACTGGTGACGAAAAATGGATCATATACGACAATATCAAGCGAAAACGGTCTTGTTCGAAGGCCGGTGAAACGTCCCAAACAGTCGTCAAGCCGGGATTGACTATCAGGAAGGTTTTGCTGTGAAATTGAAAGGGAATTATCCACTATGAGCTGCTCCCATCTGGCCAGACGCATAATTCTACCATCTGCTGCGAACAACAGGACTGCTTGAAGCAGGCCTTTCGACCAGAAGCGTCCAGAATTGGCCAACAGGAAGGGTCCAGAACAACGCCAGACCACACACTTCGTTGATGACTTGTCAGAAGTTACGGGAGCTCGGATGGGTGGTTTTATCGCATCCACTATGTAGGTCGAACATGGCGACAAGTGATTACCACCTGTTCCTGTCCATGGCGAACGCCCTTGTTGATAAAAAGTTGAACTCAAAAGAGGCTTGTGAAAAGTGCTATCCGAGTTCATCGCAAATAAAGAGGGGGACTTCTACGAAGGAGGTATTATGAAGTTGCTGTCTAGATGGAAACAGATTATCGAACGAAACGGCGCATATTTGAATTAAATCCGATCACTGTAATATTTTGTATAAAGCATTGAATAAAGAGCAAAAAAGCGGAAGGGCGCTTATATAACCTAACCGCCAAGTCTCTATAAACATCACATCAAAACTTCATATGATTTAATAAAGAGATTAGAAATGGTGGAGAACTCGCTAGACTAGACTTCCATTAACCGGGGCCTCCGTCCTTCCATTAACCGCAGCCTCGAACCTCGAATACAAGTTTTTATCTGTTATGAAATAGTCGCTGACTGCGCTTACTGATACTTTACTTAGCTGCCACTTTAAAAGGCGTTCGGTAACTTGTAGTGGGTGATTAAAGACGCAGATATTTTGCAAGAAGCATTGATGACGGCCTAAAAGAGACGTGTTACGTATATAGTGAAAGAAAGTGAAAAGTGAGAGACAGAAAAAATGGCATACGCAACTGAAATCAAAGCATTCCATGCTCATATATAACAATGAAAGGGAATCACATGAAATAGGTCGATTGCTTGAGAAATAATATGGCCAAAAAACGTCGTTGAAAGAAATTAAAGAAGTTCATAGGCTGCAATTGCTGCTTTTATTAGTAAGGGATATGCTATAACGCTTTTTTCGTTTATGGACTTGGCATGGAAAAAAAACCGTAGAAGCAAAGGATGCGTTCAGCTAAAATAAATTTTCCAGAATTGGAAAAAAATTTAGTTTGTTTTTTGTAGGTTGCATGATACACATATGCTCGTTGTTGTCCTCCATACTCTCTCTGTACCATTGAGTTATACGTCCTGTTGCACGCGCTCCACACTAGCAGTGACGTAAGACGGCACAGTGCAGCTGTAATGCCCGAGTAACAGCCGGATTAAAGTGACATATTTTTTTGTTGCTGTTGCTTTTTCGAAGTTACTTCTTTCATATGGTTCAAAGTCGAGGAAATGCTTAGCTACAGATCCGTGCAACACGTCCGTTGTGCTCGTCCGTTTGGTAATGAAGCCATTTATTTACCTAAAACGCTTTTTGTCCTGCATTGTCCGGTGTTTTGCTTGTTCGAAGTTTGTTTTGCTTTGATTTTCTTGTTTGCGACGTTTTTCATTCCTCAGTAGCAGTGTAAACAACACGAGGTAAACAACGGTCCCAACTGTCGAACTCTGGCCAATCCATATTCACTTCATTCGTGATGATTTTGTTCTTTTTGGTTTTTGTGTCTTCATATGCGCGTATGTGTGTGCTGTCGGAGACCACGTTGCCCATTGCCACCTTCACGGCTCGTCGTGCATCGTTGCCAACCACAATTTTAATCTCTTAACTTGGTAGCAAGGTCTCTGTAGTTTAGTTTTTGGTGCCGAAATTGTCATTTTTTCCTTTTCTTAAATTCGTCAATATTTATTTTTGGCGAAAGGACAAAGGCGTAGCTTTTGGCCAGCAAAGCGAGTGCTGTGCTAACAAGCATTAAAGAGCGAAAAGTGAGCGATTAATGGTCTTAGTTCGAGTGGTGGCTCGGTGCGGTGCTGAGCGTAACTTGTGGTGGTTAAACCTGTGACAAAGCAGCTTACCAATATATCTGTTTGGCAATTGATTTTCAATCCAAAAAAAAAAACATTCAAGCATATTTATGCTTAGTGAGGGCTGCTATTGAATCCACAGCAGATGGATGAGGTGTAGCTGGTAAACTCACGAATGAAAGAAAATATTTAATAAACGACATCTGCAAATTTCAGTTCGGATATTTACAGCTCGAGGCCGCTTTAAACTCCTGCAGACAATTTACAGCTAACAGTGACATTTGTGGTATACATAGGTAACTTTACCTAACATAACGGTTAGCTGAAATTGGTTGAGTTAAAAAGGAAGTAAATAGATTCATTAAATTCTTTAAAGCTGTTTCCATTACATTTTTATAGCTTAATGGAAGACAGTATATTTTGAAACCATCTAATAACTACCGACGACTCCAGAACAACTGATCATAGATTGCCAAGCAGATTGCAAATCAGCCGCAGGGCTTTTGGATCCATCTACGTGGACCGGGATCACAACACCTCCATCACGCTCAACAAGCTCCTGGAATTGTTCAGAGTGTTGGACCTTTGTTATGGTCAGGAGACGGCTCAACAGACCATAGATTGCTGTTCAAGACCTCAATTATTTTCCATCTACCTATCTACCTAATAACTATACATTGGACTTTGAAAGTTATTTTATAAATGTCCTGGTTTAACTTCTTCTTTTTTATTGGTGTAGACAGCGCTTACGGGGATATAGCCGAGTTCCAGTCATTTCTTCTTTTCGCAATTTATCGCCAATTCGAGACACTAAGTGCAGCCGGGTCCTTCTCCACCTGATTTCTTTAACTGAGTGAACGTCTTCCGCTTCTTCTGCTTCCCCCGGCGGGTACTACGTCGAATACTTTCAGAGTTGGAGCGTTTTCATCCATTCGGATGGCATGACCTAGCCGGCTTAGCCGCTGTCTTTTAATTCGCTGATCTATGTCAATGTCGTCGTATATCTCATACAGCTCATCGTTCCATCGAATGTGATATTCGCCGTTGCTAATGTGCGAAGTCTTCCGCGGAACCTTTCTCTCGAAAATTCGTAACGCCGACTCATCAGATGTTGCCATCGTCCATATCTCTGCATTATATAGCAGGACGGGAATAATGAGTGACTTATAGAGTTTGGTCTTTGTTCGTCGAGAGAGGACTTAGCTTTTCAATTGCGTTGCGTTTTATTTCGAGGCTGACATTGTTGGTGGTGCTTATACTGGTTCCAAGATAGACGAAATTATCTACGACTTCAAAGTTAAGTGATATGTGACCCAAGTCGCAAGTGCTATTACTGTTTGTTTGATGACAGGATATAATTCGTCTTGTCCACTTTCACTACCAGACCCATTTGCTTCGCTTCCTTATTGAGTCTGGAGAAAGCGTACGCGAATAGCTGTACACACACATAGAAGATCCTGACAGAGCTTTTGGGGGTGTATGAATTAGCCCCCACTGAATTAACCCCCACCGGGCAAAATGACTTAAGCCCCACCAATTTCTTAGTGAATCTTTCCCCACCAAAAATGACGGAATCCCCACGAAAAAAAAATGAATTAAACCCCACGAAAATGATTTTATCCCCACCAATCGAAATGAATTAAGCCCCACCAAATGTGGGTGTTCTTACATGACAGAATCCCCACGAAAAAAAAATGAATTAAACCCCACGAAAATGATTTTATCCCCACCAATCGAAATGAATTAAGCCCCACCAAACGTGGGTGTTCTTACATGACAGAGTCCCCACGAAAAAAAAGGAATTAATCCCCACGAAAATGTCTTTAGCCCCACTTTCCGCCATTTTTAATTTTGTTGTAAAATTGGTGGGGCTTAAGTCATTTTGCCCGGTGGGGGTTAATTCAGTGGGGGCTAATTCATACACCCAGCTTTTGGTAATGCCCAACGACAGTGTACACAGGCGAATGCGTATCTTGGCTGTAACAAAATAGTGATCTAAGTCAATGTTAGGATCTCAGAACGTACTCACGTCTAAAGCACTGGAGACATTTCTTTCGTCTATCACAACATGATCGATCTGGTTGGTGGCTTTTCGATCCATAGACAGCCAGCTAGCTTGATGAATTTTCTTATGCTGGAATTTAGTGCGGGGGAAGTCAATCAGCCTCAATCCATTTGGGGATGTGGTTGTGTTGTGCCAAAGACACCCTGGCGTTAAAGTCGCAAAGCGCGATTTTGACATCGTGGCGGGAGCAGCTCCCATAGGTACGCTCCAAGCGCTCATAGAATTCATATTTGATCACATCGTCTTTCTCTTACTTCGGGGCTGTTGTTGAAGAAATTTGTACCGAATTTCAGCACTCCTTTATATGGCCACTGTAGTAAATACCACAAGAATCTACTCGGCTCAGTCTTTGTCCCGTCCATCAAATTTTTTTTAGAATTTTTTTTAGAATTTTTTTTCAAATATCTGAGCTAAACAAACGGCAAATTTCTCCATTCACTGTTGGATTACAGCCTTAATAAAGGAACGCATAAATTCGTTTCAAAATGAATGAAAATAAAATTTTTGTCTCTTCCAAAAAAAAAAAAAAAATGTATATATCTTCTGCATACATTGTTCATTTTAAACCAAATAATCGGGCTAAAAGTCAAAAGTGTATTCGAGTCACGTGTTTTGCACTATAACACCTCAAAATGACGGTTTGGTTAGTGTATGAACTGTGCGACCTGCTTGGTAGCTAAGAGGATTATTATTGACAACAGCAAACAACAATAAAACAAATTTTTGACAATAAATGATGATGTCATAAACATTGTAGATGTCGTTGTCACCATTGTTCCCCAATATTGGTAAAAACAAACAAAAGCTCTTTCTTTACATACTCAATTAGGTTATATACGTATCGACTGCTTTCATTGGTGATATAGTTCATATGTGACAACATATTCTTTTTTAGCATGTTATTTGTATGGAACACACAATAATTATTTGATAAGAGGGCTTATTATGAAGGCTTTCTTAGAGTTCTATGATAAATTCGCTTTTGTCAACAAAGTTGGATTCGTGTTGATCTGAATCCAATGCAGATGTTAGTAATATCGTTACTAAATATAAGGTTAAATATAAGGTAAGGTCCAAATATCTCCCTTCCGCTTTTTTCCTCTTTATTCAATGCTTCATAAAAAGTGTTACAGTGATCGGATTTAGTTCAAATATGCGCCCTTTCGTTCGATAATCTGTTTTCATCTAGACGGAAACTTCTTAAGACCCCCCTCGTAGAAGTTCCCCTCCTTATTTGCGCAGAACTCGGACAGCCACTTTTCACAAGCCTCTTTTGAGTTCAACTTTACACCAACAAGGGCATTCGCCATGGTCAGGAACAGGTGGTAATCACTAGGCGCTATGTCCTGGCTATATGGTTGATTCTGACGAGTCTGGCGTTGTCCTGGTGGAATACTACACCCTTCCTGTTGGCCAATTCTGGACGCTCCTGGTCGATCGCCTGCTTCAAGCGGTCCAGTTGTTCGCAGTAGATGGTAGAATTAGGCGTCTGACCATATGGGAGCAGCTCATAGTGGATGATTCCTTTCCAATTCCACCAAACACACAGCAAAAACTTCCTGTCCCTCAATCCCGGCTTGACTACGGTTCGGGACGATTCACCAGCCTTCGACCACGATCGTTTTCACTTGATATTATCGTACGTGATCAATTTTTCGTCGCCAGTCACCACCCGCTTCAAAACTTGGTCGAGTTCGTTCTGTTTCAGCAGCATATCGCAGGCGTTGGTTCAGGCCAGAAGGTTATTTTGAGTCAAATCATGCGACACCAAGCTTCTTTTTATGTCCAGTCTTCTGCAGATGGTTTAAAATGGTTTGGTGACTAGCTTCCATCTTCTGGGCGATGTCGCGAGATGCCACGTGCCGGTCTAACTCGATGATTTGATATGTCGTTTTAACCCGCTCTGAATCGTCGAAACCATTCCTCCGCAGTATGAAGTGATAAACAACATTAATCTCACGGAATGTTCTCTATCGGATTTGCCTTTAACGAAGGAAAACTTTAAAGTAGCGCGAAGTTCGGCTTTAGTTAACTCCATGTTTACCCGTCTATAACTGTTCAACGCAATATCCAAACTAATCATGCATAGCGTCGTTTTGAAGGTTATGTCAAGACCTTTCATAGCTGTATAGTATTGCTTTATACATAACCCGGAAATTCAAAAGACAAAAAGGCGAAAGGGAGATATTTGACAACCTGGGGCATCTCTTCTGAGGTAACCCGGTTAATTGCCTTGGAACTGTTCTTTTCCGTGAAAAGTGCCAAAGTAGACAATCGACTGCGAACTTTCTAACCATTTATATTTCAAAGGCAATGTCAAAGTGCATCTAGCTGACAGCAATAAATTATTGTGATTTAAATAAGATCAGAAACGTATGTTTTTCTTAAAGACTATTTTTTTTTTAAAGCTTATTGCGAAACACCCAAAGCTTCTAGTGTTCTTTTGATCTGGTAACTAGTGATATAAAAAATTTGTTTTTCACAGCCTTGCTTTCGACTACAAACGGTCGAAAACACCCCAAGCGTTTAATTAGTGAAACCTTTCATGCATTTTTTCTTAACTCGTTTCTTAAAAAATTGAAATATGGCCTTCGTCACTTACTCTGAACTGCTCAAGGGTTAACTCAGAAAGGCGAAGAGAATATGGCCGCCTATGAAAATTTCCACTATCACTGATTGCTCCACACAACTCGGACGGTACATACGTGTAAGTATATAGTATGTTAGCGCAGCGCTTCTATATATGTATATGCGTTGATTTAGAAGCTTTGCCGCTGGACATTTCCTTCTTTTTGCGCATTTGTGATGGAAATTGTAATTGATTCGTGTTGCCCACATTTTGAGAATGGTAGTAAACAGCGAACTGAAAAACAGAAAGAACTGTGAATACTTCGACGTAAACCAGCATAATATCGGATCACAGTCAAGCAGCAGAGAACATATTGAAACAGTCAGTCCTGGAGCAGTAGATCTCATTGGGAGGTAAGTGATTACCATACTATTACTGCAAAGAGTACTTCCCTAGCAAGATATTCTTGGTGAACTAAAACTAGTACTAGACTAGGAACTAAAACACAGAGCTTCTCAAAGCGACCTTTAAACACACAACTTTTACCGAGAATACGTTGTCAGCTAATAGTTCCTCCTTCGTGATTATGAAATTATGGTCCATCATAAGAGTCTATTTGATGTTTCAATATCTAAGCATCTACGATTCAGCCATCATACACTAGGGATTCCACAGGGGAATGCCAGCAAACAAGACATCTGCACTGAGTTTGTATCTCATCAAAGTTTTTTCGAGGAACAGCAGAAGAGAGAATAATGATTGGGGCTTATGTTTAATATGGTAATGAGAAAACTCCACTTATTAAAAGGGCTATTAGTGATAAAGCGATGAATGGTCTGTATAAGGCAATACTGTATCTTTGCAACCCTCGACGTTAAAAATAAATTCACCGTAGCATCCTGACAAAGCATTTCGAGCTACATATGCAAAGGTTATAAGAAATATAATACCACCGGTGATGTACCACAGAGATCTGTACTCCGGCCGCTAATTTGAAATATAATGTGCAACGGAGTACTGTACTTCGAATACCTGAAAAATACATATAATTGGATTTGATGATGGCATTGCAGTTATGGATAGCTAAGCACATAGAAGATATGATATAAATTATGAGAGAAGCCACTGGAAATAAAATCTCGACATGGCCTTTTCTCCGTGTGTATCATTCTTTGACTTGGAGTATGCTCGACAGCATAATAAGCTGCCCTTGTACGCGGGCTTACACCCATCAGATCTCTAAGGCAAGGAGATATAGAAGTCGGCAACTAATTTAGTACCCAGAACCCTTAAAGCAATAGCTAACTATGGGACGTAACTAGAAAGAGATATTGGAGACAGAATACATTCAGACTATAGCAAACGTAAGGCTAGATTTTCAGTCGTTTCAGTCGTTTCAGTCATCCATCATATAGTACATATCCTATTTGATCTTCGTATTCGAAATTAACGGTAGAGGACCAGCTAGGAAGAGGGAGGAATCGCGTGACAAATAAAAGTGAGGACAAAATTTTGTTATCCGTGTTTAGAAAAAAAGACACTGCTCAGCCAAAGCTAAACTATATACAATTAATTTTGACGAAAGTTTGAAGATATTATATTATGTAAATAATAATATGAGCAATTATTTTAAAAAGAAACAATGAAATAATGTGGAATTTTTTTTCTTGTCTTTTATAATTAAAAGAACTAAGCATTACATAGCAAAATTATATTCAAATATTTTTCTTAATTAAAAACAAATAATACTTTATGAAATTTCCGTATAAAATAATTATATGTGCAAAAAATTATTTCAATCCAATCCAATCAATTCACCAATTGAACACGATGAGGCATTGACTCCACCAGTTTTTTTTAGCACAGACATATCAATTTTGTCCCATTCGGCCAAAATGGCATGCTTTAGTGTCTTAAGGCTTGCTTGGAAGATGCATAAATTTTGCCTGAAAGAATTCCTAATAGATCCTCGATCGGATTTAGATCTGGACTTAAGGCAGGCCACTCCAGCAATCTACTTTTCCGAGAGTTAAACGCCTTTGTCTTCGCAACATGGATCGGTGCATTGTCTTGCTGAAAATTCCATTCATCGCCATGTAAATCACCATCAAAATCAAGGAGTTCGTTTTCCAACAAATCAATGTAGATTTCTGCACTCAGTTTGCCTGGAACAAAGCATATTTTGGACTTGCCTTTTGATGAAAATGCTGCCCATACCATTAGCGACCCCTCCAATATTTATGAAGACCATCTGGCCCATCCAAATTAAATTTTTTTTCGTCACTGAATACCACAGATTCTAATTCTTCATCCCGAAATTTATACTTTTCATAAAATGCAATTCGTGCATTCTTATGACGTTGCTTTAGGCATGGGTTAGGCACTCGATTTTCATATTTAAAGCATAAATATTTTCTTATTATTTGCTGCACACGTTGTTTAGTCACATCTAGACGAAGTTCCACTTTTATTTGCCTGCAACTCATATGGCTAGCAACCAATAGCTGCTGAATCCGCCGTTTGGTTCTGCCATGAATGGTATCTATGCGACCACTACGCGTAGTAACTCCGTAGTTATCTGGATTTTTCAAAAAGTTTTTTATTGTGTTCCGATGTTTCTTTACAGAAAAAGCAATTTGGCCAACTTTCATGCCAGATTGACTCATTCCTTTAATCAATCCATGGTCCTCATCTGATAATTGAGTTCGCTCCACGTGGCATTTTCCTAAATTCAAAAAATGTAATTTACTTTTGTATATAGGATATAGGGTATATAGGAGATGCTATTGACCCGATTTTACCTATTTTTTGCCTACTATATACATGCAATTAAAAGGCCACGCGCTAATGAAATGCTCCCAAGGCTTCATCAAGGTTCCTTACATACAATCACCAATCATATAGAGTAAAATCATCCGGAAGTTCGATAATATTTGTATTAAATATGTGATATTACCTTCCGGTAAAACACAACCATGATTGCATACCGCCAGAAGTCCATGAAACATACTTGTTGCTTTACATAGTCACTAAACGGCTATAAAATAGGGAATGATTGGGCGTACATAAAAACCAAAATATCAAAAAAAAAAATGTAACGTCAACAAAAAATTTCAAAGATTACATACGTCTACTCCAACCCCCCACATATCTGGTGGTCACTTTCTGTGGAATATGCGGAAAATTTAGTCGCAAGTTGCCATCAAAGATTTCAGGCCATAGTTGGCGATGTGGAAGACTGGTTCATGTATTGAATAAACGTCAGCTATAACAAAACCTTGTATTTTCTACAATAACACATGTTTATCAATAAACGCTGCCTACACTTTAGAAACCTAGAAACATATATATATTTTTTTTTTTTTGCACGCACTGTAACTTATTTCATTCCCATTTTGAATCACTTTCTTACAAACTTAGTAAGGTTTCTACCATCACGTTTAGTAGCAATTTCTTTGTAATTGTATCGTATAATATTTCAAAATTAGCCTAAAATAACACAAAGCAATGAGAAATGAAAATTTTGAAAACCACCCAACTTCACTTTCAAAGTACTGAGTCCCACAAGTCACAGAGTATTGCACACGACTTGTTACACAAAAGTACAAGTACTCTATAAAAGCCGAACACAATTGGCATATCCAAAAGCTTACTTTACTCTATAGAATATTTTGTGCAATTGTACTTTTGTTGCAGTTTCAAAAAGGTATTTAAAAAGCCCATCTCATGGGATTAATCTTCAACATTGGTTACTTTGACGTACGCAAGTTTCATATGCACATCACTTACTTGGAACTCGTCGGCTGATGGTAGCTATTATTACACTTGTACTTATTTCCTTTAAAGCAAAGGTAAAAACGATGAACAGTTTTACATATTATTATACAAGGTCTGTCGCAAAAGAAACAGTACTGTTAAAAAAAAACAACAAAAAATTAATATTTTTCAAAAGCTATATTTTTTATTCAAAGTAGTTTCCTTGCGCTTCGATACAGCGTTTAGCCCGGTCACTTAGCATTTCAAATGAGTTTAAGGTCATTTTTCGGAATGCTCTTGAGAATATCGGTCGTCGCCTTTTGGATAGCTGAAATGTCCTGAAACCAGTGTCCTTTCATGGGCAAATGAAGTTTCCAAATGGGTAAAAATCACAGGGTGCCAGATCAGGTGAGTAGGGTGAGTGATTAATGGTTAATATGGAGTTTTTTGTCAAAAAATCAGTGAAAAGCGTCGACCGATGAAACAGCGCATTCTCGTGCAACAGGCGCCAGGACCCTGCCTCACGGTATTGTGTTCGAGCACGACGAATGCGTGACAAAAGACGCTTCATAACAACAAGATAAAACACAGCATTAATCATTTGGCCAGCTGGGACGAACTCTCGGTGTACAATACCCTCGGAATCGTAAAAACAAATAAGCATTGTCTTTATTTTTGACTACTGAAGAAGACTTTTTTTCGGTGACTTCTGATCGTCACAGAGGTCCTCACGACCTTCTTGAAATCGCTTAAACCACTCACACATTACTACGGGATAGGCACTGATCACCATAAACTTTTTTCATCATTTGAAGTATTTCAGTAAACGTTTTCCCAAGTTTAAAACAAAATTTAATATTTGCTCTTTGCATTTTACGACCGATGACCAAAAGCTGCTGTCACTTTTTGATCGATAACAGCAATTGTAGCTTTCCAATTGTCTTACGAAATGTCAACAAGAGATCAAACTTTTTATTTCATATACCCACCAATAGGTGGCGCCACCAGAAACAGTTATATTTAAAAAGTTCTGTTTCTTTTGCGACAAACCTTGTATGTAGAGTCTTTTAAGAGAAATAGGATTTTATAGTGAAATAGTTGTCAAACCAGTTGTTAAAGTGGTGATACGATACATTTCACTATAAAAGGCTTAGACCGAAAAACTGATTTACTTTTTCCATTGTCGTGAGCCAAATTATCGCCAAAATTCTCTTAAATGTCATAATATTGTCGGAGTAATAAAGTAAGCATATTGGGAATTTTTTAAAAATTTCGCTTGAAATTTTAATGAATGAAAGCCTTTACATCTAAAACTCACCCTTTATTTGGGCGCTCACTACATATTGTAAGATTTTTAAAATATTTCATAGGGTTGCGTCCACACGGTGTCTTCAAAAATGCGACAAGTCTCAACGATATTGCTCTAGACCCAATTCAAAATAATTTACAGCTTTGAAAGCACTTATGATAATCTCATGACTAACTTCGGCATTGAAAAATCTCAGTTTGAAATCTCTTGTGATATGATTTTTCATCGTCCGGTTTGTATGTATGGCAGATATTAGGTTGTCAAATATCTCCCTTCCGTCATTTTTTCTTTTGAATTTCACGATTATGTAGAAAGCGCTACAGAGCTCGTATCTGGCAATACTATACATCTATGAAAGGTCTTGACATAACCTATAAAATGACTAATGCATGATTAGTTTGGATATTGCGTTCAACAGTTATAGATGTGTAAACATGGAGTTCACTAACGCCGAAATTCGCGCTGTTTTAAAGTTGTCCTTCGTTAAAGGCAAATCCGCTGGAGAAACGTTCCGTGAGATCAATGGTGTTTTGGGATATGGTACTCTATCACTCTGAACTGCAGATGAATGGTTTCGACGATTCAGAGCGGCTGAAAACAATACCATGAATGAGCCAGCTGACGGAAGACCTGTGACGACGAATACCGATCAGAATACCGACAGAAGAAGGAAGTTAGTCACCAAATCATTTTAAACCATCTGCAAAAGGCTGGATACACAAAAAAGCTTGATGTGCCGCATGATTTGACGCAAAGGAACCTTCTGGACCAGATTAAAACCTGCGATATACTGCTCAAACGGAACGAAATCGATCCATTTTTGAAGCGGATGGTGACTGGCAACGAAAAATGGATCACATACGACAATATCAAGCGAAAACGGTCGTGGTCGAAGGCCGGTGAATCGTCCCAAACAGTGGTCAAGCCGGGATTGACGGCCAGGAAGGTTTTTCTGTGTGTTTTTTGGGATTGGAAGGGAATCATCCACTACGAGCTGCTCCCATATGGCCAGACGCTTAATTCTACCATTTATTGCCAACAACTGGACCGCTTGAAGCAGGCGATCGACCAGAAGCGTCCAGAATTGGCCAACAGGAAGAGTTTAATGTTCCAATAGAACAACGCCAGACCACACATTTCGTTGATGATTCGTCAGAAGCTACGAGAGCTCGGATGGGAGATTTTATCGCATCCACCATATTGCCCGGACATAGCGCCAAGTGGTTACCACCTGTTCCTGTCCATGGCGAGCGCCCTTGTTGATGAAAAGTTGAACTCAAAAGAGGAGAGTGGCTGTCCGAGTTCTTCGCAAATAATGAAGGGGGCTTCTACGAGGGGGGTATTATGAAGTTGATGTCTAGATGGAAACAGATTATCGAACGAAACGGCGCAGATTTGAACTAAATCCGATCACTGTAACAATTTTTATAAAGCATTGAATAAAGAGCAATTAAAATTGATTTACATTATTACTTTATTCAAAATTGTCCGAAATTGATAGTGAGACAAACAATTTGCCAATCGCATACAAATTTAACCTGGAATAAATTGCATGTGTCAAAAGAGAATGTTGGCGTTTTCAACTCACAGCTCTCTGTTTGTTTTATTTGTTGCACATTAATTGTGTTATAATCGCCCTCTCAATTTAGCACCCCGAAATTTTGCATAATCCTACACTTTGACCTTTCACAGCACTCATTGCACTGAATTGCAAAGTTTTGCCAACACGAAATGAGCGCACGAGCTGCAATATTTAGAAATAATTGACAAAAACAAAGTTTTAATAGTGGCCCTCCTCTCCCAATGCCCATTTAAAGCGACCCCCTGCCGATATCCACTCGCCCGTTTGACAGATGCGCGGGGAAACCGCAACTGCGGCAGCTGGCAGCGGTTTGCTTTACATCTCGGTTGGTTAAGTTGCCGGTTTGGTTGGTTGTTTAGTTGGCTGAATGTTGAATTGTTTGTTGCCTGCCAGGTTGCTAGCGATTTAATGGTTTGTCAATAAATTTAGAGCAAAACGTAAAAGTTCTGATGAAAAATCACGGCACACCGCGCAACTTTGCCATTGTTTCTCTTATTTATATTTCGTATTGTGAATTTAGTTGGCGGTTTTTCACCGTAGGCGCAACTTGTAGGCCTTCAGCATATTTTATGCTATTTTTAAATGTCATGGAGCATGTTGGTGAAACATTACGAACGCCGAATTTCCAAACAGCAACAAATCTGTGATTAATTGGTTGTAATAAATTCCAATTGCACGCAATGAAATTTTCGAAGGTTTGCTTTAGAAGCGCTCTCGGTCAACAAAGGCGTAGAGCAAATGAGGTTAAATAAAGTTTGGAGGATTTTCAGTTAAAATTGATATATTGTACCACTCGGTGGTAGTGCGTTCGTACACTAGTCATTCAAAAAATCAAAGCTTAATGGATGATGCTAACTTTTTATACGAACGCTTTCACGGTTTTAGCCGGGTTTACAACAGCGCGTTATTTGTTCTCCTTTCGCTGTTTGGCACCAATTGGAGAATCCAAGTGTAGCCAGGCTCTTCTCCAATTAGTTTTTCCAACGGAGTGGAGGTCTTCCTTTTCATCTGCTTCCTCCGCCGGCTAATGCGTCGAGTACTCTCAGAGCTGGAGTGTTGTCATCGACCTACCCTGCATAGCTGTTAATCTTAATTCGCTGAACTATATCAATATCGTCGTATATCTGATACAGCTGATCGTTCCATTGACTACGGTATTCGTCGTTGCCAATGCGCCAAGGACCATAAGTCTTCCGCAAAACCTTTCTCTCGAAAACTCGTAACGTCAACTCATCAGATGTCATCGTCCATGCCTCTGTACCATATAGCAGGACGGGGATCATGAGTGACTTGTAGAACTTGTTCTTTGTTCGTCGAAAGAGGACTTTACTTCTCAATCGTCTACTCAGTCCGAAGTAGCATTTGTTGGAAATAATTATTCTGCATTGTATTTTAATACTGGTTCCAAGATAGTGTCACAGTGAATATCGTGCAGTGATAAAATTCTTATATTTGGAAAGTGTAGCACCAAAATAAATTCACGAACGAATGTTAAAAGTGTATAATGATTGTTCACCTACAATTAGAACAGTAGAAAGATGGGTTGCTGAATTTAAACGTTTAGGACGTCCAAAAAGCGCTTCGACACCAGAAGTCGTAGCCAAAATACAGGATATAGTTTTGGAGGATCGTCGATTGATTAAGAGAGATTTAGTAGAGACTCTGCACATCTCATTAGGCAGTGTAAGCCATATTTTCGTGAAATTTAGATTTTTAGAAAACTGTGTGCACAATGGATAACGCATTCGCTAAAAATGGAACAAAAACACATTCGAAAGTGACTTTCTCAGCAATATTTGGAGCGTTTTAAAAAGGATAAAGTGGATTTGGTGCATCCCTTCATCACTATAAATGAGACTTGGGTCTATCACCATGATCCTGAATCACAACAAGAGGCAAAAGAGTGGTGTGAACCTGGTTGATCGGCTTCGAAACGAGTTCGTATCCGGAAATTGGTCAAGAAGGTAATGGCATCAGTTTTTTGGGATGCGAGAGGAATTTTGTTTTTGGATTACTTGTAAATTTGTAAAACAAATAATTCTGAATATTATTGCAACCTTTCGGATCAGTTGGTGGAAAAAGATTCGTGAAAAAATACCCGGTTTGTAGACGAAAAAATCTTTTTTCATCAGGACAATGAACCGTGTCACAAGAGCATTTTGACAATGGCTAAAACCCATGAATTAGAGTTCGAATTGTTGGAGCATCCATGGTATTCACCAGATTTTGCCCTCAGCCATTTCCAGTTGTTTCCCGAACTCAAAAAATTTATGCATATCCGACGTTTTTTATCAAATGAAGAGGTAATAACGGCGGTTGAAGCGTATTTTACGGACCTTCCGGATTCTCACTTCAGAGATGGAATGCATAGATTGGAGGATCGCTGGAGCAAGTGTATTTATGTTTAGGAAGATTATACAGAATAAAAAAGTGTATTTTAAATCTTAATATTGAGTTTTTTCTTATCAAACGACGAAACTTATTGAACAATCTGGTATAGCGACCTTGGAAGCTGTTCAAATCATTTTCAACCAAAATGGGCGATGGAGAGGATTTAAGATATGCATATATTGGAAAATAAATTTCCCAAGAAGTCAATATTAATTTTTATTTCTAATCACTTCCTTAAATGGCGTTACTATCTTATCCTTAAATATCATATTTCAATACTACTTAATTTAGTTCATTCACCAAAAATCCCACAAATAATCGAAATCAAAACTATTTTTTAGCACCGCCACTGTCATTGCCTAATTTAACCATAAATGGAAGCAATTAATTTTTTCTCTGGATTTTGGTAGATTTAGCTACAAATTTGTTGTTTGTTTGTTTGTTGTCTCGCGTATTACGCATAAATCAGTTTGACACTACTTCTCACGCTTTCAGTGCTGATTAATTGCAAATAATTTTAGTTATCAGATTTACGGCAAGTTTTGGTTGAATAGCTGAGCACAAAAGTTACGGCTGGCAATATTGAGTTCTCAAAAACTTAAACCGAATATTATTAGCTTTAAATCATAAAACAGATAAATATATTTTAATTTTATTTTTTACTTTAAGTTAACATTGTATAAAAGAAATTTTCTTGGCACTGTACCTGCATGGAAGAGCTATGGAAGATCACGGAGAACACAGAAAGAACTTATTATTGGAACTGATGTTAATTCCCACCATACAGCCTGGGGCAGTTCGAAATGTTAGGTTGGGGGAAATAACTTTGTTCGACTACATTAATTCTAAGGACTCACCAAAGACATAGGTAACACACCCAACTTCATTAGTAGGCGTAGCAGAGAAGTCTAAGATATAAACTACAAGTAGGGTAAATATAGTATCGAATTAGCAAGTTCCTTTAGAGCATAGGTAAACCCACTTTAAAGTTAATATGGGCGGCCTAGTGTTACCCATATGTTGTAGTATGTCAACTAAAGCTTTGGAGGTTACCAATGACATCTGACCAATTCATATATAGTACAAGTGAAGTATGAAAGGAATACTTACGGCCAGCCGGCACATAGATTAAGGTCATTGGAGTCAGACTAGGCATCATCAAGGGTATATTATCATATTCGGCCTTGTTAATGATTTCGGGTTAAGTTGCCAACGCGGTCGAAGAAAGGTGACTGGGAATAAATATCATTCACCATCATCACGTGTTTTCTCTTTCGCGATACAAATGCCTGCGTAGGGGAACGGAATGTGACAACTTTTGTACGTTTATGTAAACATTATTGCAGAGGTATGGACGATAACAACAACTGATTAGTCGACGTTACGAGTTTTTGAGAGAAAGGTTCTGCGGAAAATGTACGGTTCTTTGCGCGTTGGCCACGGTGAATATCGCATTCGATGGAACGATAAGCTCTATGAGATATACGACGCCATTGACATAGTTCAGCGAATTAAAAGACAGCGAATATGCTGGCTAGGTCAAGTCGTTCGAATGGACGAAACAACTCCAGCTCTGAAAGTATGCGACGTAGTACCCGCCGGGGGAAGCAGAGGAAGGGGAAAACCTGTTCTTCGGTTGGAATGACCAGGTGGAGAAGGACCTGCCTGCGCTTGGGATCTCCAATTGGCTCCACCTTGGGAAAAGAAGAAACAACTGGCACTGTTTCTAACTCGCCTATAACCTCATAAGCGGTGTCTACGCCAATGCATCCATTGAGTCCAAATTTCGATGACTCGTTCGATTATTTCGACTGGTAACTAGCGAATAACATGCGTGATGTTTTGCTCCAAGGCCTGAAGCGACGCGGGATTGTCCTCAAAGACTTCACATACTCCCACAAGAAAAAGTCTAACGGTGTGTTATCATACGATCTTGGTGACAATCGATCGACCCAAACGAGAAATTGTCTGCTCACTGAAACAAACAAATCCCTCATTAACTGAAAAAATATAGACCGATGATCCCACCGGCCCATAAACCACGCGAAACCGTTGGTTTTTTGGATGGAATTGAATCTCTACAGATTTCTCTTCGTCCCAAAAGCGGAAATTTTGCTCGTTGACATACCCATTTAGCCAGAAATGGGTCTCATCGCTGAACAAGATTGGGTTCGAAAACTCGGTTCTTCTTGAAACTTTTCAAGAGCCTGTAGAGCGAAGCGATGTCGTCTGGGAAAGTCAAGCGGCTTCAGTTCTTGCAAAAGCAAATATTGAAAAAATAACGTCAAATCAAGTTTTGGGCAGTTTTTTGAATTTTATTTAAAAAAAAAAACCAAAAATATTTTTACCATCCATTTTTTATGGTGCTTTTATTGATATCTTAAGAATACAGAAAAAAAAATTACAAAAAAATATTAAAAATTAAAATAATTAGAGGGTGGGGGAGAGACAGATGTAAAAAAAAATGGCGCATCCTAGTGACATTGATCCTGACTTTCCTGGTGGTCTGAAAAAAAAAAATCAAAAGAAATTCTTAATCAGTAAGGATGCTGTTATAGTCCGCGAACACGAAAAAAAAATATTTTTGAAAAATGGCGACTGCCTGAAAATAAAAATCATTTTTTACGCTTTTTTTTTTGAAATTCGTGAATTTTTTTAAAATATTAAAAACAAAAATTTTGACACGATGCTGGTACGAACGATAAAGGATTATATAAAGAAGGTTCGCACAAAATTTCAAGTAAATCGGTTGTATATAACTTGAGATAATGCCGGTACCGTGTGGAAAAAAGTAGTTTCGAGAAAAACGCGTTTAAAAAAGTGAGTCTACCACCGGGCTAGGTACTGCGTCACTAAAGTAACTGGAGCTCTTAAAATAATTTTAATTTTTAAAAATCCTTTGGAGGATATGTTCTTAAATGTATGAAAAAAGAGCGAATTTTTCAAAATTCTAAAGTAGAATACCCTCTTAACAACGTGCTGCACAGCACAGCACACCTTCATTACTTTCATTACCTTCGAGCATCAAATTAATTCATGCTTTCAATTTCCCATAAATTTCCAATAAATAAACTTCGCAACTTATTGCTTTCCAAACTAACTCGATCGAAAATAATTTCCGTAACAATTTGTGAATTTGCTGAATTATGTGCACAACTTAGCACATCCTTGCCGACGCACATACACACTGTATGTGCCTGTGTGAGTATAAAACTCGAGCACTCTTCGCAAGTGTAAAATGTCTAAATACAAGCTGTGGTTGTCTAAGCAGTTGGCAGCTAATTTTCATACGCAGAAATCGCCAACTTGACAAATGAAGCGTATAAATTCGCATAAACACGAACACAAAGTGTACAAACAAAGCGCTAAAAGTGCACTACGAAAAATAACGGTATAAAAAACAGGAGATAGAAGATCAAAAACTCTGTGAAACACTTAAACCAAAGCCAAATTGAGTCCGACCAAAAAGCGGAACCGAGCCAAATGCTGTTGTCGCTCGCTGCTCGTTTATGTTTGCCATTTTTGTTGAAAGTGTTGGTTGATGGCGCTGGCAACACCACAAGCACCGCAACAAAGTCACAACGTTACCGCAACACCACACCGCCACTTGTACAGCGCTCCATAATCCTTGCGCTGCCTCATGCCTGCCATTGTGTCTCGTACCACGGACCACTTGCCGTAGTTCAAAGCTTTTGTTGGATTTGTTGCGGCATTCTGCTCATGCGGTGTCACAGGTGGTAAAGTTTTGTCAACTATTCCCGGACCCGCTGCCGGACACCGCCGCCGCATATACTTTGCGTCGTGGTTGCGCTTCCATTTTACATCCTTTTGCACGACACGCGCAACATCTGCTTTGTTGCATGTAACTGCTCGCAGTCGCAGTCGTAGCGAAGCGGTGAATTCTATGCCATCGATTCGATGGCTGGTGTAATTTTCAATCGTCTATCAAAACGTTTTCGGGCGAGCATTATTGTGCTGCGGTCGCATGTCCTCATGTTTTACAGACTAAAAGCCCCACCGGCACTTACACACCGCCTTACTCTACCATTACTCTTGGGCGCGCGTACTACACATTCATAGAAAGGATAATAGTTTTTGGTTTTGAATTTTATGGATTTCGATTCGAAAGTTGATTGTTACATGGCGAGTCGTTTTTGTTTTCGTTTGCGTACTTACATTGCTGTAGCATTTGCGAGTGCTTTTTCGTAGCTTTTGAAATGAAAACATTTGCATGAGGCATTTCATGAGTTAGCTAGAGTAAAAGTATAGTCTGTGAATCGAGAAAAAATCCTTTGAGTGTGAAGTGAAGGTTTTTTTTAACCAGTGCTGATCCGATTTCGTTTGAATCTTTTAAGCTTTTCTTTTGAATATTACATAACCAAACTTTCCAATGAAAGTTAGGTTAGTTTTCATTGGTAAACCGAGAAGTGTGGTATAACTGCCCCATCAGTTTTACAGAAATAAATCATACAGAGTGATGCGGTGATAAAAAGTGAGTATACACATGATTAAGATTTCAACTCAGTTTATTCAAAAATGGAAATTTGTTTCATAAAACTCAGCAGCGCTATGGGCTCTACCCACTTTTTTGACCTCTCTTTTGAAAAAGAAACTTGCAAAGAAGGAAAGGTAAAGTGCGTACTGACGCGAATAAGGCGAACTCTAGTCAAGTTTCACATATTCAGGTGAATTCTTATTCACTCCAGGAAAATAAGCAGTTATTTGAGAAACTATTTTTTAACCTGAATCTATGCAAAATGTATCAACGTCTGCATATTAGTAGGCAATGCTGAAGAATGCACTGGCATAAAACATCGACTGGTCCTCGATATTCAGATTCAAACACGAGACTATTGAAACATCACATTATCGCATAATAACTGCCAATCATCAAAGATCTAAAAGATAATATTATTGTAAAGTAAGAAAAGTTCTCTGATTGCCATTGACTTGGATGTGGCCAGAAACGATTCTATACGGGGTACGTACGGCTCAAGCAACTCACAACTCATATGACTCAAGCAGCTCACGACTTCCAGTCTTTGACCAAGTATCCTCTGGGTAGCCTTAGAACATCCGTCTAAAGGCGAGCTATAGTGAGAAGGCGAAACATCCCCTCCACAGGGTTGTGTGAGAGTTTGAGACCCGCCACATAAAAAACACCCTCAGTAAAAAATCAACAACAGCCTCGGAAGAAACATTAAGAATAACAATTTAAGGCCATTCACTTGAAATAGCCGGTCCCTTAATTGGGAAGGTACCGCTGCCCAGTTGGTTGATGTCCTCGTGAGAATAAAGGCTGACACCACCACCGTGCAAGACATGTGACGGACGGGGCAAGGATTGAGGCGAGCAGGTCCTTGTGGCATTTACTACAGTGGCCATATAAAGAGGCACAAATTCGGTGTGAGATTCGTGGTGGCATTCACCCCGGTGGATAAACGTCTATACACAATCCGCATCTTTAACATATGGCTGATTGATTAAGATCCCTTTTATGAGAGCGTGCAGCGCACCTAAGAAAGCTGGGCAAAGAAGGTATCTTCAGCACAATATTCGGTAAATTCAGCCTGCACGAGGAAACATGAGTTGAGGCTGATCGATTTTTCCGGGGCCCGAAGTACGATTATCTGTAGTACTATAGTAGTATTCCAGCTTAGAAAAATTCACCAAGCTACCTGGCTGTCTCCGGATCGAAAAGCCGCCAACCAGATCGATCAAGTCGTGATAGACGAAAGACACGTCTCCAGTATTCTAGATGTGTGTACGGTCCGAGGTTCTAACATCGACTCGGATCACTATCTTGTTGCAGCCAGGATTCGCACCCGCATCTGTGCAGCAAAAACCACACGCCAATAAACACAAGGAAGGCTCGACGTCGAGAAGCTACAATCATAACAGACATCCGAACGATTTTCTACTCGGCTTGCACTGCTGAACGAAACTGTGAGACGGCTTTTCAAACTCCTTAAGTACAGCTGCAACCGAAACCATTGGTTTTCGGAAAATGTAAAAGAACAGCTGGTATGACGAGGAATGTCGTGTCACAGCGGAGAGAAAACAGACTGCCTACCTCGCAACGATACGATCGACCACAACACGTGAGGGGTGGGATAGATACCGAGAGTTGAAAAGGGCAGCGAGACGCATTTGCAGACAGAAAAAGAGAAAGGTCGAAATGTGTGAGTATGAAGAGCTTGACAAACTAGACGGCAATGCTTGAAAATTCTACCAAAAAATGCGGCGACTAACAGAAGGTTTCAAAAACGGAGCATACCCTTATAGAACCCCCAAAGATGATCTAGTCACCGATGCCCAGAGCATACCAAAATGATGGAGAGAACACTTCTCCAGCCTGCTTAATGGCAGTGAAAGTACAACGCCAGGAGAAAGCGAACCCGATTTCCCAATCGATGACGGTAGAGCAAACGTTCCATCGCCTGACCGTGAAGAAGTTCGAATAGTAATTACCCGTCTGAAGAACAGTAAAGCAGCGGGGACCTATGAATTTCTCGCCGAGCTATTTAAACACGGTGGCGAAGAACTGTTAAGGAGCACGCATCAGCTTCCAATGATTGGAATTTTGTGTGCTCTGCCCAATCCACAAAAAGAGAGACCGCACAATCAGCGCCAACTACCGTGTGATAAGCCTCCTCAACATCGCGTATAAGGTTCTATCGAGCGTATTGTGTGAAAGGTTAAAGCCCACCGTCAACAAACTGATTGGACGGGTCTTATCAGTGTGGTTGTAGATCTGGCAAATCAACAACCGACCAGATATTCACCATGCGCCAAATCTTGGTAAAGACCCGTGAAAGGAGAATCGACACACACCACCCCTTCGTCGATTTCAAAGCTGCTTTCGGCAGCACGAAAAGGAGCTGGCTTCATCCCGCTATATCTGAATTCGGTATCCCCGCAAAACTAGTACGGCTGTGCAAATTGAGCCGTCGGTACCAAACAAGGTTTCAAACAAGGCAACTCCCTATCGTGTGACTTCTTCAATCTTCTGCTGGAAAAAATAATTCGAGCTGCAGAACTTAAACGAGCAGGTACAATCTTATATAAGAGTGTACAGCTGCTAGCGTATGCCGATGATATTGATAACATACCCTGTTCAGGGCATAAATTTTTCTGGATAATTTTTGTGAACAGTGAGTACTACATAGACTTAGTAAACAATTTATTAGTTTGAAGTAATATCCAATCGATTTTTCACAGTGTAATTGGCACCCATGGAAAGAAATTAGTACCCTAGTACAAGAATTTGAAGTGAACCTTCGTGATGAAGCGAAATATACAATATACGAGAGCAGTCCGATAATTACGCGCTATGCCGCCACTATTAAAAGAGAAAATATCGTGTTGTATATTCTCATAGAAAATTACTACCAAAATTTCACCTCAAGTGGACTTTTGTTTAAACCGAGAGTGGAAGAAAAAAAAAACTATATCGGTCGGTTCTTCGATTCTTATATCAGGAAGAAAACTCGGGCAATGAAATAAAAGAACGCTTAAATGTTGCAATAGACATCACAGTCAAATCTGTTCCGAACTGAGCTCCAGAAAGACGGCCTCATTTGACGAAGAAAAAAGTAATTTTCGATGTCTCTCTAGATTTGTCCCACGCAACTTTAGTTCCTTTCCTCTTTGTATATGTATATATATATATATATATATAGGGTATGTATGTACAGGTATGTGTTATTGGCAAAACTTGATAAAATCGGGTCGATTTTACCCCCAGCTCCCAAATACTACATATGTGTAATGAAAAACTAAAATCGAATCCAATTTTATTTTTATTTGCCAATACTACATACCATTATTATGCAAAATATTAAAAGAAAATTGTCCCATTGGTTTCATTAAGGTGCCTCACATACTAATCAGGGGTAAACTCACCCAAATGTTACATATTTGTTATATGTTAGGCACAAAGATACACTCTTATCAGTGAAACACGCTCTCTCATTTTTAGAGAGATAAACACAAGTTGGCCGATATGTGCAGCATATAATTACCTGGTAGAACGAAAATCCTTGTGCTAGATGGAATATGGGATGGTATGTACGTATATATGGGAGCTTAAAGAAGTATTTACCAGATTAAACCCATTTTTTACCCTCAAACAAACCATTGTCGAGAGAAGATTGTCCCTGAATTTCAATTCTATATATTAGGTTGTCAAATCGGCTTTTGAATTGCCAAAATTTTACAAACATCTTCCCCTATATTGAAAATCCTTTATCCAATCAAAGATCCCTAGAATATGTTTGCAATTCTCGGCGGAATTTAAGGAAATTTGGTGTAGTATGGGTTCAACGCTGTGCAAATCGAACAAGAGAAATGTTTCCATCTGAATACTATTTAATTCAAAATAATGTATTCAATTAAATTTACAATTAATTGCTTATGTTGTCAACTTGATTTACGTTCACCTAAATTTAATATTTCCTTATATTGCGGATGTCAATAAAATTACCCATATTAATGTTAACATACTAATGCCTTAGCAGTTAAACTATAAAATACGGTTCATGACTTCGCTATACATTTTTCAGTTGGTGTCATCCCCTACTACAGTGGCTTTACAACGCCATTTAGTATGAGGATTTAAACGAAAAATGTGGTCAAACAAGTTTTGTCAGTATTTTCTGTAGGTATCAAATGATATTGAAACACACACAAGAATCAGACATGCATGTATATATGTATAAACATTTGTATGTTCATCATCTGTCAATTAAATAGTGCGGTAACAACAACAAAGCAATATTTAGTTGCTACTAACCAGTTTAGACGACCAAGCAGCATATGTTGTAAGGGTGTCTGTGTTGTAGCGCTAATCCAATGTAGCCACTGCCTCGGAGGTGGGTGTTAGTATGACACATTGCGCCGCCGATCGACCCACTGTGAAGTGACTGCGCCTGTCGCTGCTATTTCTGTGATAAATTATAGAAATTGTAAGACAATCGAAACTTGTAGTATGCGTTGATTTATCGAACGGATTGGACGACGACGGCTAAGAAAAGGCAAACGAAAATTCGCGGAAGGTGTAATTGCAGATGAATGTGTATGTGTGTGTGTGTGTGTTATGGAAGTGTAGCACATAAATGGGTGAAGTACACAGTGGTCATAAGCAAAAACATGCAGAATCAATAGAAAATATTTTAAATAGTTTAACAACAACAAGCACCTGGGAAAAGCATAGCCGAAATTAGTTCAAAGTCAAATTGTCGTTTGTGCGCGTGTGTTGGTGCAACGGAAAATTTGTGCGTCGCGAAACCTGATTGATGAATTGCAAGTGAAAAGTGTAGACTTTTCAAAAGCATATCAATACATACATATGTACATATGTATATACCTATGTGCATATAAAATTCACAACAGATGTACTAATACTAGAGATACATCAATACATACAATAAAATAATTGTGTTTTGTGTGTATATTTTAAACATCTGTGTCTAATTGCAAATCAGAAACTGTGAAATAAGTCATTTTTAATCAATTCTATTAATTCACATACACCTACGTATGTATGAATGTATGTACATATAAACACACATTCACCTAGAAGTGTGCATATATATTCTTCTTCGCCAAAAATTACATTTTAATTTTTTTTTTTTTTTTTGTGAATTAAATAATTTTTATCGACGTATGTAACATTCCAATCAGTTGTGATAAATGATTTGCTGCAAAAAATTCAAAATTTCCATATTCGAATTACTTGATTTGGTGGCGTTGCCAGCTTAAAAGTGGTCAGAGCAATAAAACAAATTTTTTATTAAATAAGGTGCTCATGAATAAAGAAAAAAAATTAAAATTTCATACGTTTGCCAAAAAGTGTTAAAGCAATTGTTAAGCTGAAAGCAGTGTTTGTGAAAACAGGGGATTTTAGTTTTAATTTATAAATCTCGAACCTTTTATATACATATTTAAATGATGTCATGTTATTTATAATTGTAATAAGTAATTAAAAAGTGCTCAACTATTATTTTGAATTTTTTTTTTATTTTTTATATTTAATGTTTCCACGTGCACAGCTGCGATCAAAGTTATAGGAGCATATGTTCCAAATATGGAATGCTAGTGACAGTTTTTACAAAAGAAATAGCATACGTGTTACAATATCCCATGAAGTACAAGGTGCGTTCCCAAAAAAACAGGACGAACGAGTGTTTAAGCTCGTTGGCCGGTATGGCCGCCAGTATGCCGGTTCAAGCCTTTTGAATGGCCTCTACGTCTGCATAACGCTTTCCTTTCATGGGCAAATGCATTTTTCCGAAAAGGAAGAAGTCGCACGCTGCCATATAAGGTGAATAAGAGGATTGGTCAATGGTTAAAATGTGATTTTTGGTCAAATAATCGTCCTTCGAATGTTGGATTCTGAGCAAATTTTGGTCGGCAGTCAATTTGTGCGGAACAAACCGTGCGCACACCTTTCGTAAGCCCAAATGTTCGGTCAAAATGCGATAAATCGATGTTTTGGGGATGTTTAATTCCATTTCCATGAATTTCAATGAAGATTTCGGATTATTTTTGTTGAATTAACGCACAGATTCGATGAAATGATCACGGATTTTGACGGCGAATAATGCCTTTTAAGTATACCACTTTATGACTAAAAATTGTTCACATCCAAAAAAAACTGTTCAATCCCCTAGGAATCGAATATTTGGACCTCAGTACCTATAGTGATTTTTTACCGCAAATATTGCCCATAGTTTGAGAAATATAGTTGAAATTCGAAGAGAATCATTTCGTGATAATAGTACGTCTGTATGTCGAAAACCTAATATCTAGATTTTCGAAGTTCCGGGTGACTTTATAACCCGTTATCGGCCAATATGTGAGGTATCTCAATGAAAATGAGAGAATTGTTACTAACAGAGAATCTGCGTGTCTAAATTGATAAAATCGGGCCCCTATATAACTAATATTAGGATTTTGAAACATACGGCTGACGTTACTCCATATATATTGGTGATTGTATGTGAGGTACCTTAATGAAACCCTGGGGACATTTTTTTTTTTTTTTTTTTGAATATGGCAGGATGATAATATGGGGTATTGGAATAGATATATGGATAGAATAATCGTTTGCGGATGATTAAGTATTATTTTCACTTTGGTTGTAATCCATTCGAGATTTCGTCGCTATATCGCTGTTCAATCCTTTCGGTACATTTTCCAATATTGACAACACGTGAAGGTGTTTAGCAGGATGTGGTCCTTGTAAGTCGCAAGAGCCGAACTTAGCCCTTCTTTCCTTGCTATATGATAAAACTTTTCAAAAGATTACTTACTTACAGAACAAATCAAACGCAGGGGCATCGAATATGAAAATATATATGCTAAATTCAATTTCAATCCTCTTTTTGCAAACTGACGGTAAAGAAATAGTATGAGATGTTATCAATACCGTTTCCACGACAGTTGGGTTTAAGTAACCGGAGCCAACCCTCAGTTTCCTAAGCCCAAAGACTGTCAAAGCGGCAATTTTCCTCAAAACTTCAATTTTGAAATTTCCAGAACGGAAGCAAGCGAACCATCGTTGTGCTGCACGAACGGATACAGCATCGTCTGCGTAAACTTCACAAATTCCATTGGTTCAAAATATAGCGAATTTCTTCATTATTTTCACTCATTTTTGAACAGCTCTAACTTTTCTGCAACTTCCCGATTTTAATTTTTTTTTTTTTTGGTTAAGGGTTTAGTAGGGTATTCTGTTTTCAAAAATATTTTGTTTTTTTGCATTTTCTGTTCCTTATACCCTTAGAATTAATATAGAAACCCACTTTATCATTGGAAGGTTTCGAAAACGGCCCAAAAATAATAACAACGTTCGACGTTCGGAGCGTTCGGAGTGCACAACTGGCACTTTAAACGCGTTTTTCTCAAAAACACTTTTCTAAGCTGGCGGACATGATTCCGAGCTACTCAACCGATTTGCTTATTTTATTTTAATGTTCACAAAACGCCTGGCTATCGTAGCTATTAGATTCATAAATTTTTATAATTTATTGACAATGTTATGACAAAATTTATGTAAAAAAACATGGGAAAAAATTAAAAAAAAAATGTTAATTACTTTTTTATTTATGAACACTTTTTCATGATTATAGTAGGGATGATAACCATTCACGTACTTTTTAAGAATAAATTGGATTTTTGTGTGGCAGATGATCCAAACATGAGAAATCGTGTCCGCCAGTGAAAAAAACGCATCTCATTCACCAAGCCATTTCTCCGACAGATGTCATCAAAAAATTTCGAAAAAATTTGTTTTATACACTCCACAATATATATGTAGTACCTCATGATATATGAGGAAAGTGCTATTGTAGAATAAAAATTTCTATGAAATAAAAAAATGTAAAAAAACAGACCAGATTACTATACTGACACCTTGAAAGAAGTTTAATATCTCACCTTTCCAATAAATTTACAATATTTTCAAAAGCGACATAAGCTATATATTTCTAGAAATATTATCGTTTTTTCTGTCGAAAAACCAATCAGATACGATTTATATTAAAGATGCTAGAATGAGAATTAAAATTCCTGCAGAATTAACTGGTCTTATATTACAAGTATTTAAAGTTTTTTTTTATTAGTTTTGAAGGATAGAGATCAAGAAGACTTTCAAACCCCAGAAAATATAAATTTAATTTTAGAAAAAAGAAATGAGATCGAAGTTAAGGTTGACAATAGTTTAACCAAACAAATATACATATAAGGTATATGGTAAACATACCTCTATGTTGGATAATAATATTCTATTAAAGAGAATATATATGTAAATAGCTATCATTATCAATATATATTAATTTAATTTTGCCAACTACTATTATTTTGATCGCAACTGCATATGTGTAAATTTTATAGGTATTTTATATTTTCATTTCTTACAAACAAAAAGTGAAAATAAACGATAAAGAAATATATTTTAAAATTCGCTCACCGAAGTAAAAAGTGCGAACGAAAATTAAAAAAAAAAAAAAACATAAATAAAATAAAATAAAAGCAGCAAAGTAAAAGCAAAAACAAACATCCAAACAAAACAAAGGAGGAGAGAAAAAAACTCACTCAAATACTAAACATTCTGTAACAGCGCAACGACCACCACCAGCGAAAATGAGTCAATCATGTCTGCCAGTCAATGCCAAAATGTCGAAGGCGAAGAAAGTGTTGGATGAAGCGCGTGAAACGCAGAACCGTGAGCTCGATTTGGTCGACAAGGGCATTAGCTCCTTCGAGGAGCTGCCGGGATTGTGTAAGTGTAAACAAAAGAAGTGATTAACAATTGTGAACCAACAACTAATAACAAAATGTTCGCAATAAATGCGACAAAATATCACACATTGCCCCTCAAACTGTGCTGCCCACACGCATTTGACTATGCAATGACCTGTAGAAGATATAAAATATTGCCTGGAATTTGTGTAAATAGTGATTTTTAGTGCTTTTATGATTAATTATAAATATTGTAATAAAACATATGTGCCGTTATGTTATGGTATTGCTTAAATATTAAATATCGTGTGATATTTGGCATACTCATACGGTTCGTGATAACTTCAATATGCTTATGAGATCATCACGACAGCTGTGTGATACATACATACTTATATGGTAGGCGTTTTCGTTGCCCTCTTCTAAAGTGATATGAAAACGCAAACCGTGTTAAATTATATTATATTTTGGAATATTAGAGTAACAAATTCTCATAATGCCCATATAAATTACCAATTATTATAACTAAAGTACCATAAAAATAAAGTTGTTTGTTCAAGAGCGCACATCGAATATCTTTATATACTTTAAGGGTTGTTACTTGTTGCTTTTCACACGGCACTTTACGCAGAGGTGATATTTTTGGGCTGAGAAAATCATAAAACATTTTGAACATAATAAAAGATTTAATTTACGTTTAGAAATATTATTTTTAAGAAATATTTGAATTTTAAAATTTTCTAAATTTTCGCCAATTTACTGTATGAAAATATCATTGATTGCAGAAAATAGTTGTAAACCCCTTTTTTATGCTTTTCGCGTGATTCCATGAAGCCGAAGCTACACACGTTTTACACACACACACTTTGGCGTTCCTCTTAAAAAAAAAAAAAAAAAACAAAAAACAATCCATAATCCACCCATCGCAGACGAAGACCCTAGCGCAGCTAAGTTCTGGATACTGTAGCAGGTTAAACTTCTGCTTGTCCAGAATAGACACCGACATATCCAATATATGTCCTGCATGCAAGAAGTCTCCGCATGACACTGGCCACTTCTTTGCATGCAATGTCAACTCCACTCATCTAACACTCCTTTTCCTTTTGTCCGACCACTCGAAACAGCACGTTTCCTGGGCCTCCCGCTAGATGACGTCGACGACAACCTTGATAACCGTCACCAGCCTAACGGGAACTGATAACCGTTAAAACAACAACAACAACATTATTTTTCCACACAAAATATTGATTGCAAAAAAATTACTATATTCATTTCCGCATACGGTCCCTGGAAAAAATTGTTTATTTTCCTCATGAATTTTATTGATGATATTTTGTGATTTCAATTATATAAAGTTGTATTGTTAGGTCAAGTGCAAAAACTTTCGAAACATTTTTTAACTTCTAACATCAAAATTTGTCGTTTGGTTTTGTTTTATGATTCAAAAATTAGTTTTCGTATTCAGTTATCACTGAAAACACACATTTCACTGGTTGAAATTTTTGAAAAATTCATATTTCTTTAGGAAGATCACTATAAAAATTACTAAATTACTTGCTAATTCAAAAAACAATTATTTTATAATTTTGTCTAAATATTCTATGTGTAAGAAAATACTATTACAACAAGACACATAAATTTTAAACAATCACAATCTTTTTATGATATTTTTATTTTTTAAAATCACCGATTTTCTTATGCTACGTAGTTTCAGGTTTTCAAAAAGATTCAGACATTTTTTTAAACTCAGTCAACAAATAACAATTATTTTTAGCCTTTGATTAGAATTTTTTTTATAATATTTACTAGATCCACTACGTTGTTATGTAAATATGTTTGCAGAAGTATATAAATACAACTGAGCAGCATTACCTTTAAATGAAATATCTGTCTGCCTTCATTTATAAGTCATATCCCCCTTCATAGTACTTTTTTAATGTGATGAAGAATTTTGTCTCCTCGACAACACTGGCTAAATTTAAAGAATGAATTAAGTAATTAACATATACTATGCTTGTTTTTGTATGAATAGTGTCGAGTGCTTGACGACATATGTATACTTATGCATTTGTTTTTCTGCATGTATATACATAATTATTTTCCAAGAGTATCATTTGAGATACACTCTCGTGAGTACTAATTGAGTGTTATTAACGGAAGCAGCCGCTCTCTGTTGACATTAGCTATGTAAATATTAGCTATTCGCATTGGTGCAGTTTGAAAACCACTGTAATTCCTTTAGTTTTTGTTTACTTTATTAAGCGGTTGGATTTAAGGGAAATTGTGGAGGAAAACGCTTAAATTCTCAATATTGAGTATTAGTTTCCAGGATAGTATCTGTAATTGATAATTTAATCTTCAAGCCCTATCGAGAAGCTATTTCTTCTGTGTATATTAACCCTCAAACAAGCAAGACCGCCCTGAGGCGGCCTTTAATAGATAGTCCCAAACTCATAAGAAATTTTATTTTTGTCTACAACTGTTATAAGAACCGTTGAACAATATCAACTCAAATTTCCTTAATATCAACAATTGTATTGTGGCGTTACGTTTTGTTGTTATCGTCAGTTGAATGCAGAAATTCAACGTTAAAGTTCAATCAATTCCAGCGCCGATTTTAAAATTGTCAAAGTTAAAATAAAAAAAAATGTTTTATCGAAATATTCATACGAAAGAATTTTTTTGTGAATAAGTATGTTAATTTATTTTATGTTAGTATACTTTTTAACAAAAAATTAAAAGGATTTCAAGTTTTAAGAACCCAAACACAAAGACCGCCTCAGGGCGACCTTGCTTGTTTACGCGAAACATTTCTTAGGTATTTCTTTGTTTTCTGTTTTTTTTATTTTATTTTATTTTTTTTTAAATGAAAATTGAAATGGCAGGAATAGATGGAACCAGTTGAAATAGGCGAGGATGATAATGATTTTAACAGTGACGATTAATTGGACGACCGCTATTACAGCGTGTATTCGGAAAATGAATGAAGCAACTGATTCATTTATATAAATAACCGATATGTCCTTGTATATAAGTTCAATTCATGATATACGCGTAGGATCACCAACGCTTACTAAAATACCTGAAGCATCTTTCTCTACCGTAGCAAGGTCAGGACAGCAATATATTTCAAAGCAAAAAAAAATACCCCGATCTCCATTACCAACCCTGGAAACTACTAGTCCCTTAGACATTCTCTTTTTGGTGGTTTTAAAGGTTCATTAATCCAGAAATGAGTCTCATCGTTAGAAAAAAAAGTTGCTCGAAAACGTCGCATCTCTTGGAACTTTTAAAGAGCTCATAGAGCAATATCGCTTAGGTCGGTAGACGGCCTATTTGGTTACCCATTCAATTTAAGATCTCAACGTAAAATGTCCCAAGTCGCTCCATGCATCAGTCCGAGTTGCTGCGTCACGGTCTTCGTGTGCCCCCTCAGCGACAGCTGCTATATTTTTTTCACTGCGTACAGGACGTGGTCTATTCGGTCGAATATTATCCAATAATAAATTTTGCGTCTCAAGATGGGTGACCATGTTGCGAATAGTACGATCAGTAGCCGATTATGTTGACGATAGGTTGAGCGAAACACGCAAAACACCTTCTTTACAGATAGTGAAAGATTTGTTAACGTTGTTCCCATGATAAAATACCAAACAATACTGAACGAAAGAAGCATGACAGCTGGACACGACTCACACGTGATATGTCAAGAAAAGGCTAGTGAAAAATGTAGCTCCTGTTGTATCACCCGGTCCTTCTCCATCTGGTCTTTCCAAAGGATTGGAGGTCTTCCTCTTACTCTGATTCCCCCGCCGGATACTGTGACGAATACACTCAGACCTGAAGTATTTTTATCCATTCGTACGACATAATTTAGCCAGCGTAGCCGGTGTCTCTTAACTATATGAATGTCGTTGTATAACTCAAACCGCTCATCGCTTCATCGAATACGGTATTCGCCGTGGTCAATGCGCAAAGGACCATACATTTTCTGCAAAACATTTCTCTCGAACACTCGTAACGTCGACTCATCAGATTGTCATCGTCCATGCTTCTGCATCATATAACAGGATGGGAATAATTAGTGACTTCTAGAATTTGGTCTTTGTTCGTCGAGAGTGCACTTTACTTCTCAATTGCCTACTCAGTTCGAAGTAGCACATGTTGGTAAGAGATATCCTTCTTTGGATTTCGATGCTGACGTTGTTGTTGGTGCTAATAATGGTTCGAAGATAACCGAAATTATCCCCAACTTCGAAGTTATGACTGTCAACAGTGACTTGGCAGCCAAGGCGCGAATGCGATGACTGTTTGTTTGATGACAGAAGACATAATACATATCTCGTTTTGCCCTCGTTCACTACCAGACTCATTTGCTTTGCTTCTTTGTTTAACCTGGAGAAAGCAGAACTAACGGTGAAGGTTGTTCTGCCCAAAGAACGGCTCGGAGAGATCCTTGCCAATCCTAACGAAGCTTTTGGTATTGCTCAACGTCAGTGTTCACAGCCGTATTACTTTTGAAAACTTTCTGTTAGTCGCCGCATCTTTTCGTTGAGTTTCCGACCTGTCGTTCAGCCCAATTAAGTTAAATGAGAAAATTAACATACTTAATATATTGTTGAATGTATTACCATCACCAAACTCAGCACTATGATACCTCATTTTACAAGTTCAGGTACATAATTTTTATAAATATTTGGACAAAATTTTGTACAAACAATTTTACACGGTTTACAAATTAGAATGAAGGCTGATGGCCGATGAATTTTTTGAAAAATAAATCTAACGTCAGAAATACAGTTGGAGGTTATTATTATGTCTGTATTTAATGGTTAACTATTACTTACCCGTTATCATTAAGTGTAAGCCACCCATGGAGTTCTACTGTATTCACTGTCTACAATATTTACGATATCAACTCACAATTTTCCTCTAATTTCAGTCAACATGTCCTACATCACGCGCCTCACACTGAGCCACAACAAGATCACTATGATCAGCCCGGGCATTGCCAACCTACTCAACCTGGAAATATTGAACTTGTCCAATAACGGTTTGCGCGAGCTGCCCGTATCGCTATCGTCAATGCCGAAATTGCGCATATTAAATGTGTCGTTGAACCGTTTGGACAGCTTGCCACGCGGTTTCGGCGCTTTCCCCGTGCTAGAGGTATTGGACCTCTCCTACAATAATCTCAACGAAAATGTTTTGCCGGGAAATTTCTTTATGATCGAAACACTTCGCGCACTCTACTTGGGTGACAACGACTTCGAACACATTCCCAAGGAGTTGGGCAATTTGAAGAACCTGCAAATACTCGGCTTGCGCGATAATGATCTGCTCGATTTGCCGCGTGAAATTGGCGAACTGACGCGTCTGCGCGAATTGCATATTCAAAATAATCGCCTGCAGGTGCTGCCACCGGAAGTGGGTAATCTGGATTTGTTAGGCAGCAAATCGGTGATGAAGATGGAGGAGAATCCGTGGGTGGTGCCCATACAAGAGCAGTATCTGCTCGGTATTAGTCACGTCATCGAGTACATAAAAACGGAAACATACAAAATGTGAGTTGAGTTGAATTCGGTGCCACGCATTATTGAGTTTAAAAATTTTAATGAAAATTCTTCTTCTTTGCAGTCTCTACAATCGGCACATAAAGAGCGAACGTGGCCCACCACCGCCAAAGGCCGATAAGAGCAAGAAGGCGTCACGTGTACGCGCCTAAGCTGACTCAGTTGACTTATCGCTGCATAAATTTCGAATTTGCCAGACCGTTGTGCCTTTGTGTGGAAAACAAAATGTTGAAAATAATGTTTTTCAAATGTATTAACCATAAATGTTTTGTAATTGTATTTGCTGCCGGCACCAATGTGCATTCGCATACATACTGATATAATTTTGTACTAATAATGTTAAGTAAATGTTAAATTATTTCAAAACCTCTAAACATAATCTTTAATTTCTTGTTTTTCTTTAATTTCTGTAATTTGGATTAACCCTTGGTCCATAGTGTATAAAATATCGACTTTACAGAATAATGTCTATTAATAATTTATGACTGATTGCCATTGATTGTTAGCTATCGACCGATGCGCCAAGCCAAGATTAATATCGAATAAAACAAACAACATGTAAATGGCGATCCATTTCGAGGTTCCCTATTTTTTTTAAGAAAACACACAGAAACTTCAAATTGAATGGGACATTTTTAGAACCAATCGAAAAAATATTAGTTGGCATTTATTTTTTAAAGATTATCTCTTTCAAATGTTGGCCGCGGCTATGTCTTAGATGATCCATTAAATTATTTCAAAACCTCTAAACATAATCTTTAATTTCTTGTTTTTCTTTAATTTCTGTAATTTGGATTAACCCTTGGTCCATAGTGTATAAAATATCGACTTTACAGAATAATGTCTATTAATAATTTATGACTGATTGCCATTGATTGTTAGCTATCGACCGATGCGCCAAGCCAAGATTAATATCGAATAAAACAAACAACATGTAAATGGCGATCCATTTCGAGGTTCCCTATTTTTTTTAAGAAAACACACAGAAACTTCAAATTGAATGGGACATTTTTAGAACCAATCGAAAAAATATTAGTTGGCATTTATTTTTTAAAGATTATCTCTTTCAAATGTTGGCCGCGGCTATGTCTTAGATGATCCATTCATTAAATTTTCGATGACTCTTTGGAGCATTTCAACTGGTAATTGACGAATAACATGCGTGATGTTTTACTTCAAGACAGGAATCGACGTCGGATTGTCCATATAAACCTTAGATTTTACATATCACCACAGGAAAAAGTCTAACGGTGTGATATCATACAATCTTGGTGGCCAGCAGATCGAGTCAAAACGTGAAATTATCTGCACATCGAAGTGCTCTCAATAAATCCATTGATTGTTGCGATGTGTAGGAAGTGGCGCCGTCTTGGTTAAATCAAATGCTGCCGAGATCACATCAGACATCAAATAGTTGGTTGTCATGGTGCGATAACGATCGCCATTGACAGTTACTTTCTCACCGGCATAATTTTTGAAGAAATATCGACCGATGATTCCATCGACCCACAAATCACACCAAACCGTTGTGTTTTTCTGGACGAAATGGCATCTCTTGAATCTTCTCAGGTTGCTCTTTGTCCCAAATTTCGCAATTTTACTTGTTTACATGCCCATTGAGTCAGAAATGGCCCTCATTGCTGAACAAAATTTGGCTGGAAAATAGCAGATCTTCTTTGAACTTTTCAAAAGCTCATATAGCGAAATGATGTCGCTTAGGACGTTCGAGCGATTTCAGTTCTTATGCTTTCAACTTAAAGGATCGTCTCAAGGCGAAATTTTCGAAAGAAAACATTCGATTTTTTGTTGTATTATCAGATAGTATACACCGTAATAAACTTTCTCTCAAATTTCCAAATCGAAATTCAAATTATTACGGTCGCTACAGCGTTTCTTATAGAAAGAGAACAGAGTGGGAAGCGGAACGAGGCAATCTTTAAACGCGTTTTTTTTTCAGAATGGTATTTTTCAAAACAATTTCCACTCTCAAAGAAAGAGTTTTGCAGATATCAATAAATATGTAAATCAATAAAACTACCTTTTTTTTCTACGAAAAACTGTCGAAAGAAATGGGCCAAATTCAATATATTTTGTTGAAACCGCCGCCATTCTGTCAAATTAAAAAAAAAAAAACTTTCCATAGCGCAATAGTTTCTTTCTTACCGATTAAAAATTTTTGTTTTATATCAAAATCGTGTATATCGTACTGGACCTTTTTTTACAAGTCATTTCAACAATTTATTTAACTATTATTTACCCAATAAATAAACATAAAAAAATCATTTGTAATCGTCATGAATGTATTTGTTCATGAAAAACCGTACCAATTAGTCAATTTCAACATAGAATCAGTGATTTTTCGGAGGGTCACACTGTGACAATCCCTTAAGATCTCGACGTAAAATGTCCCAGGTCCTTCCATCCGACAGTCCGAGTTGTTGCGAATGGCGCCGAATCGACTTTTCACGGTTTTCGTGTATTGATATAAAAAAAGAAGGTGAAACGGCGTGTGAGTTCTCTATGTGACCGAATTGGGAAGGTTACGACTCCTCAGAGAAGAATATTAGGATCTTATATGATGATGGTACTCTATATGGCGCCTAGTGTAGTGGCATTTCTCAGTTGTGTGGTATTAGGGTGTGTCACTATTTTGCCGAGTGATAAAAAGGAGAGGGTAACACTACTTTCAGTGAAATTTCATTAAGTCGCTTAACAATTTTGACAATATATGGTAATGTTTCTTTTCGTAGGATACTCTAGAAAACAAGAATATGTTCAAGAAAATTGTTAATAAAGTTCAATATCTTTTTACAGTCGTCCTTCCATGTTCGCAAAGCTATGGGGGAAGAGTCGCTAAAGGAGATCGATAGAGCACCTTTTGGTAAAGATTCGGATAGAGAAGGTTTACAGGAATTATCTGTCAATAATATTTACAATCGGAGCAGAGGTTGCTACTATTATGCTAGTAATTTCAAGCTTTTTCATGATAAGACTATGTGGGTGCCAGATCACAGCGGAATAGCTACGTATATCATTAGAATCTGAACTGATTGCAGTTTTACTGTGCACTTTACTACTACTGGTAGAAAGCTAAGAAACCATTAGTGCTTGCAGAGTCGGAAGTTCCTTCGGGTGAAAAATAGTCGAGAGGTCTAGTGATTTCTTTACCATTAGCAATGTTGGCAAATCTATTTATATATGAGTTCTAACTAGTTACTACTCTATTGGTGTTCACACGGTTAGTAATCTTAAAAAGACGAGTTAGAAACAATTTAATACTTTTTTCTTGACTGACCGCTCACAACTTTTGACATCCTAGCGCGCTAGTGTGACTAGAAATAAATGTACTAAGCAAATTTGTGATTCGTTGAGGGCGAGTTGTCGATTAATAAGTTCTAAAGCAGTTACAAGAGTTATATTTTAACTTGCACAAAGGGCACTAGACCAAGTGCGTTTCCCTTCTTGAAGTTTGCTGTTGAATCTGGAAGAGCTTCTAGCACTAATATGTCTAAAGAATGAACAGACAGAAGCCAACAACACACATATGTTTTAAGGACAAACAATAAGCTGCAATAGAGGACAAGAAGAGCTCGCAGAATCGTTTGGAGTCACTCATGTAAATATTTCAAAACGATTAAATTGACCGAAAACGTGGAAAAGCAAGAAAATTGGATGCCATTTAAAGACTTTGAACATTTTGCATGATGGAAATGCTGTTTGAACATAATTCCAAAAAGTTGTTTGTAAAATCTGGCCACTCAGCCAAATCAACATGAAAACCGAATATCCATCACGCCAATGTAATGGCTCTGTATTCGATGAGACCGGAAAGAGGTGCTGTATTATGAACTTCTGAAACACAGTAAAACCATTGACGAGGAATACAACTGACAAAACCTCATCAAATTAAATCGGGCGATTGCCGAAAAATTGTCGAAATTTTCAACTCGATATGAGACAAGAATTTTCCATCATATAACACTTGTCCCCATATTGCAAGACAGTTTGAAAGGTGTTTGAGAAATAGCGGCTGATAAGTTATGTCTCAATCCCCTTATAGTCCAGACCTTGCCCCTTCTGACTATCAACACCTAGATGACCTCCGAAGCAAATGCAATGGGTGCATAAGCGCTATTCTTCAAATTTTCTTCAAAATGAGTTTAGAACTGGCTAAGCAAAAGGCAGAAGTCTTGCTAATAAGTACTAGAAAAGTGAAGGAAAGCAGTATATGTCTCACCAAAGGGGAGTGTGAGATTTATCACAGCTACAACTAAAGTATTTGGAAGTAATAATACAAAGGAATACAGGTAAAGTGAATAGAATCCTAAACGCTTTATCAAGAATGATATACGAGTATAATAAATAAAGGCTGTGTGCGTTCCAGCCGGCGATTTTTACTCGCAAAGGTAATAAGATCGGTTGTCTTATACGCGGCTCCAATATGGATCCAGGCGATAAGGACAGTGCTTAGGCTGTCGGCACTAACAGTTATCAGTGTCTTCCGAACAATATCAAGCGATGCTGCTGAAGTTATACCCAGTATGTTGCCCATTGACATCCAAGGTGACGAATACGAAAGGTTATACAAGTTATCAGAGCCATCTGCAGGAACCAAAAGAGAAGAGAGAAACAATGTGACAGCAGCGGTGGCAAACCTCACTCTAAGAACGGTGGACCCACTGACTGATACCTGACATCCATTCGTGGGTAGACAGACCATATGCTGGCCGGGACTTCCACCTAACCCAAAAACTAAGTGGACATGATGATGATGATTCTAGCATGACATTAGTCCGAATTATTCGACGTGTTCAGAGAACTTTGAAGACTAGTCCCTGGATTTTAAGTACAAGGGGATAACTTAAAACTACACTCGATGGTAATTTTCTTCTTCTTCTTTACTGGCGTAGGCACCGCTTACGCGATTATAGCCGAGTCAACAACAGCGCGCCAGTCGCTTCTTCTCTTCGCTACTTGGCGCCAATTGGATATTCCAAGCGAAGCCAGGTCCTTCTCCACTTGGTCCTTCCAACGGAGTGGAGGTCTTCCTCTTCCTCTGCTTCCCGCGGCGGGTACTGCGTCGAATACTTTGAGAGCTGGAGTGTTTTCATCCATCCGGACAACATGACCTAGCCAGCGTAGCCGCTGTTTTTTAATTCGCTGAACTATGTCAATGTCGTCGTATATCTCGTACAGCTCATCGTTCCATCGAATGCGATATTCGCCGTGGCCAACGCGCAAAGGACCATAAATCTTTCGCAGAACTTTTCTCTCGAAAACTCTTAAGGTCGACTCATCGGTTGTTGTCATCGTCCAAGCCTCTGCACCGTATAGCAGGACGGGAATTATGAGCGACTTATAGAGTTTGGCTTTTGTTCGTCGAGAGAGGACTTTACTTTTCAATTGCCTACTCAGTCCAAAGTAGCACCTGTTGGCAAGAGTAATCCTGCGTTGGATTTCCAGGCTGACATTGTTGGTGGTGTTTACGCTGGTTCCAAGATAGACGAAATTATCTACAACTTCAAAGTTATGACTGTCAACAGTGACGTGAGTGCCAAGTCGCGAGTGCGACGACTGTTTGTTTGATGACAGGAGATATTTCGTCTTGCCCTCGTTCACTGCCAGACCCATTTCTTTTGCTTCCTTATCCAGTCTGGAGAAAGCAGAACTAACGGCGCGGGTGTTGAGGCCGATGATATCAGTATCATCGGCATACGCCAGCAGTTGTACACTCTTATAGAAGATGGTACCTTCTCTGTTGAGTTCTGCAGCTCGAATTATTTTCTCCAGAAGCAGGTTGAAAAAGTCGCACGATAGGGAGTCGCCTTGTCTGAAACCTCGTTTGGTATCGAACGGCTCGGAGAGGTCCTTCCCGATCCTGACGGAGCTTTGAGTATTGCTCAGCGTCAGTTTACACAGCCGTATTAGTTTTGCGGGGATACCAAATTCAGACATCGCGGCATAGAGGCAGCTCCTTTTCGTGCTGTCGAAAGCAGCTTTGAAATCGACGAAGAGGTGGTGTGTGTCGATTCTCCTTTCACGGGTCTTTTCCAAGATTTGGCGCATGGTGAATATCTGGTCGGTGGTTGATTTACCAGGTCTAAAGCCACACTAATAAGGTCCAATCAGTTTGTTGACGGTGGGCTTTAATCTTTCACACAATACGCTTGACAGAACCTTATATGCGATGTTGAGGAGGCTAATCCCACGGTAGTTGGCGCAGATTGTGGGGTCTCCTTTTTTATGGATTGGGCATAGCACACTTAAATTCCAATCGTTGGGCATGCTTTCGTCCGACCATATTTTACAAAGAAGCTGATGCATGCTCCTTACCAGTTCTTCGCCGCCGTGTTTGAATAGCTCGGCCGGCAATCCATCGGCCCCTGCCGCTTTGTTGTTTTTCAGGCGGGCAATTGCTATTCGAACTTCTTCATGGTCGGGCAATGGAACGTCTGCTCCATCGTCATCGATTGGGGAATCGGGTTCGCCTTCTCCTGGTGTTATGTGTTCACTGCCATTCAGCAGGCTGGAGAAGTGTTCCCTCCATAATTTAAGTATGCTTTGGGCATCAGTGACTAGATCACCTTCGGGGGTTCTACAAGAGTATGCTCCGGTCTTGAAACCTTCTGTAAGCCGCCGCATCTTTTCGTAGAATTTTCGAGCATTACCCCTGTCGGCCAGCTTATCAAGCTCTTCGTACTCACGCATTTCGGCCTCTTTCTTTTTCTGTCTACAAATGCGTCTTGCTTCCCTCTTCAACTCTCGGTATCTATCCCATCCCGCACGTGTTGTGGTCGATCGTAACGTTGCGAGGTAGGCAGCCTGTTTTCTCTCCGCTGCGGCACGGCACTCCTCGTCGTACCAGCTGTTCTTTTGCGCTTTCCGAAAACCAATGGTTTCGGTAGCAGCTGTACGTAAGGAGTTTGAAATGCCGTCCCACAGTTCCCTTATACCGAGTTGTTGACGAGTGCTCTCAGAGAGCAGGAGTGCAAGCCGAGTAGAAAAACGTTCGGCTGTCTATTGTGATTGCAGCTTCTCGACGTCGAACCTTCCTTGTGTTTGTTGGCGTGCGTTTTTTGCTGCACAGAGGCGGGTGCGAATTTTGGCTGCAACAATATAGTGGTCCGAGTCGATGTTAGGACCTCGGAGCGCACGCACATCTAAAACACTGGAGACGTGTCTTCCGTCTATCACAACATGATCGATCTGGTTGGTGGTTTTTCGATCCGGAGACAGCCAGGTAGCTTGATGTATCTTCTTATGCTGGAATCTAGTACTACAGATAACCATATTTCGAGCCCCGGCGAAGTCGATCAGCCTCAACCCATTTGGGGATGTTTCCTCGTGGAGGCTGAATTTACCGAACGTAGTGCCAAAGATACCTTCTTTGCCCACCCTGGCGTTGAAGTCGCCAAGCACGATTTTGACATCGTGGCGGGGGCATCTCTCATAAGTGCGCTCCAAGCACGCATAAAAGGCATCTTTGGTCACATCGTCCTTCTCTTCCGTCGGGGCGTGGGCGCAAATCAGCGATATGTTGAAGAACCTCGCTTTGATGCGGATTGTGGCTAGACGTTCATTCACCGGAGTGAATGATAGTACTCGGCGACGGAGTCTCTCTCCCACCACGAATCCAACACCAAACTTGCGCTCCTTTATATGGCCACTGTAGTAGATGTCACAAGGACCTACTCGTCTCTGTCCTTGTCCCGTCCATCGCATTTCTTGGACGGCGGTGATGTCAGCCTTTATTTTCACGAGGACATCAACCAGCTGGGCAGCGGCACCTTCCCAATTAAGGGACCGGACATTCCAGGTGCATGCCCTCAAATCGTAGTCCTTATTTCGCTTGCCATGGTCGTCATCAAAAGGGGGTCTCTCATCCGAGGCTGTTTGGTTGTTTTCATTGGTGCGTTTTTTTACGCGGCGGGTCCCAAACCCAGCGCACAACCCTAAGTAGGGGATATTTCGCCTTCTCACTTTAGCTCGCCTTCAAACGGATGTTCTTAGGCTACCCAGAGGATACTTGGTCAGAGACCGGAAGTCGTGAGCTGCTTGAGTCATATGTAAAAGAATCGTTTCTGGCCACTCCCAAGTGAATGGCGATCAGAGAACTTTCCTCACTTGCGTGAACTTCTATACATGACTCCATCCTCCGGTAATGGTAATTTTACAGTGGTAATTTTACAGTGGAAAATTTGACGACACTCATGTGTCAGTTGACTGTGAACAGGAAAGCTGTCAGCGAAGCGGTAGCCTGAATCAGGACAATGCAGAGTCTTATGGAGTAGATTAGGCGTCCGTCAGTCCATGCCATAGACTTATCAGGTTGTTGAAAAAGTTTGGTCGTTCGATAAGAGATGCGTTGCTTCTAGCCCAATTTTTTTTTGTTTTGTTGGTACACTCTTCATATGAACGTATGTGAAGTTTCATTTCAATCTGTCAATTCATTCTTTGTTTACAAGCCATTTGCTTGCGGAATTTAAACTTGGTCGTACAAGCCTTGAAGACGATCCACGTGAAGGACGGCCAAAAAGCGCATCATCACCAGAAATCATAACCAAAATTAACCCTTGGTCCATAGTGTATAAAATATCGACTTTACAGAATAATGTCTATTAATAATTTATGACTGATTGCCATTGATTGTTAGCTATCGATGCATAACATTAGTCCGAATTATTCGACGTGTTCAGAGAACTTTGAAGACTAGTCCCTGGATTTTAAGTACAAGGGGATAACTTAAAACTACACTCGATGGTAATTTTACAGTGGAAAATTTGACGACACTCATGTGTCAGTTGACTGTGAACAGGAAAGCTGTCAGCGAAGCGGTAGCCTGAATCAGGACAATGCAGAGTCTTATGGAGTAGATTAGGCGTCCGTCAGTCCATGCCATAGACTTATCAGGTTGTTGAAAAAGTTTGGTCGTTCGATAAGAGATGCGTTGCTTCTAGCCCAATTTTTTTTTGTTTTGTTGGTACACTCTTCATATGAACGTATGTGAAGTTTCATTTCAATCTGTCAATTCATTCTTTGTTTACAAGCCATTTGCTTGCGGAATTTAAACTTGGTCGTACAAGCCTTGAAGACGATCCACGTGAAGGACGGCCAAAAAGCGCATCATCACCAGAAATCATAACCAAAATACAGGATTTGGATTTTGGAAGATCGTCGAATGACTGAGAGAGATTTAGTAGAGACTCTACACATCTCATTAGGCAGTGTGAGCCATATTTTATGTGAAATTTCGGGTTTTAGAAAGCTGTGTACACAAAGAGTGCCGCATTCGCTAACAATGGAACAAAAACATATTCGAATGCGATTTTCTCAACAACATTTAGAGCGTTTCAGAAACGATAAAGTGAATTTGGTGCATCAATTCATCACTATGGATGAGACTTGGGTCCATCAGCATGATCCTGAATCAAAACAAGAGGCTACAGAGTGGTGTGAACCTGGTTGTACGGCTTAGAAACGAGTTCGTGTCCGGAAATCGGTCAAGAAGATTATGGCATCAGTTTTTTGGGATACGATAGGAATTTTGATTGTGGATTGTAAACTGTAAACTGGTAAAACAATTAATTCTGTATATTATTGCAACCTTTGGGCCAGTTGAAGGAAAAAGATTTGTGAAAAAAGACCCGGTTTATAGAAGAAAAAAATCCTTTTTCATCAGGACAATGCACCGTGTCACAAGAGCATTTTGCAAATGGCTAAAATCCAAGAATTAAAGTTTGAATTGTTGGCGCATCTACCATATTCACCAGATTTGGCCCCCAGCGACTTCCATTTGTTTCCAGAACTCAAAAAATGTATGCGTGGCAAGCGTTTTTCATTAAATGAAGAAGTCATAACGGCTGTTGAAGCGTATTTTGTAGACCTTCCGGATTCTCACTTCAGGAATGGGATCCACAGATTTGGAGAATCGTTAGAGCAAGTGCATTAATGTTCAGGGAAATTAAAGTGTATTTTGAATCTTAAAATTGAGTTTTTCTTATCAAACGGCAAAACTTTGTGAACAACCTGGTAAATATCGCATCACTCCCACGAAGCAATACTTAATCTGGTTCAGTGGGAGAGTTGGGAGTTGGGAGTAGGTTAGGTTTCGCGGTTTGAAGTTCCGCGCTCCCGTTTTTGATGTGCCAAGAAGAGTTGTTTGAAAAATTAAAATTTGAGCATCTGACTACAAGACTTTGTAAAGATTTCTGTTGCGAATATTTTTGAGAAGGGTTGCCGCCACTTTCCAAAATTTAATTAATTATATTTGGTGCTATTTATGAATAAAAACCTGTGATTAACCTGGCATATTTTTCGGTGGGTTCAAATGATAACCACAAGAACAACGCCTTGCAAGAAAACACGTAAAATTCATATTTTTCGATATTTATTTTTATAAAATAGTAGTTTTTTTTATTGTTATCCATTTCATGTTTACGACAAGCTTTTGTTTTGTAATATTTTTGTATTGATCTTTGTATCTTCTCTAATTAATTTGTTTTTACATTGTAATTCTTCAATAGCTTAAATAAATATTTACCTCAACACGCTTTCCATTTAATACTAGTTTTGCTTTAAATTAATAGTATATGTTCTTTTGTTGTTGTTGCTATTTGAGAAATGAAAAACTAATATGTACCATAGTTAAATGTGCTTTCTTTTGTATTTGTAGTTTTCTTTTTATTCAATTTTATCAACTCGTTAACACACACATACTCGTATTACTGTTTGTATGTATGTATGCTTGTAAGTATGTTTGCTTGTATGAATTGTTGCCAATAAATTTACGTGTTGACTTTTATCTATTTATTTCCTTGCCTTCGCTTACACTTAATTACAGTTATTTATATATATATATATATATATATATATGTTTTTATTATTTTATTTAATAAGTTTCTTTAATTCGCACTTAGAGGCTAATATGCACTTACTTCTTAGCTTTTATACGCATTCATATTTATTTGCATAATTATTTATATTCAAATATCGCTTTTGCTTTGTTTATATTAAACTTACTATTTTTAGCGTACAATATTTACAGTTAGAATATTTTTGCATATTTTCTTTAATATAATTTATTTTTTCGCGATTTTATTTTGTTCTTATTCTTTAACACTTTGTAACTTTAAGTTTCATATTACTATACACTTTCTTAAGAATCTCTTCACGCGTTTTGTATTTGTTTGTTTACTTTCGGTGCTAACCTTACATTATTTGCTTTTTACATTTTTCTTTGAGCAGAGTAGTTCAATATTTCCAGACAAACATTCATTCGTATAGAAACATTACAAAAAAGGTTGATGAAGATAGTACTGAAGAAGGTTAATTTGGTTCATAACTCTAAAAAATTAAAAAAATATATATAGAAGAATTTCGAATATTTTCAAAAAGAAAAGAAGAAAGAGAGGGATATATAAATGAAGAAATAAATAAAAAAAAAAAAAATATTTTATAGTACCTTAGCTTTTCGAGTATATCTTTATATATAAAAATTATGTGCCACGTTGTTTGTCCGCGATGAACTCCTAAACTACTGAACCGATTTTAGCAAAATTTATCACATGTGTCCAGTTTGAAGCATCTTAGAAGATAGGATAGCCAAAACAGTTCAGATTACAGTGAAATTTCGTGCCACGTTGTTTGTCCGCGATGGACTCCTAAACCTCTGAATCGATTTTAGCAAAATTTAGCACACTGTGTCCAGTTTGAAGCAACTTAGAAGATAGGATAGTCAAAACAATTTAGTTTACAGTAAAATTGGCATTAAATGGACGCTCTATTAAGCGGACATCTACATTAACACATTGCCCGGAACTCGAAGTTCTCCTTCACTCGAACTCTTGCATTAGCAATACTTGTAGAAGTCAAATTATACAAATTTCCTGCCATCACTCGAAGTATTCTTTGTGGATTATGGCGATTCGAGTTAGGAAAGCTCAACTGTAATTATAATTTTCAGTAAAATGCCAAATCTTAAGTGTAATTTTCTCAATCTTTGGTTACCAGTTCTGGTAAACTTAACCAAGGTTCTATCGCTCGGTAAAAAAGTTTTTTTTTTTTTTAAATAGAACTGACAGATGCTGCTGTCTGGTAACTTGGGTTCCAAAAATCGAAATTTTTTTACTTAATTTGAAAGTACGATGTCTTGAGAATGTACTCTGAAAATTTCAGACAGAAATTCCAAATATTTCGGGAGTTATAACGAGTTTCCTATAGCGCCTCAGAGTCCTCTCTCTCGGAGTTGAACTTTAAACGCGTTTTTCTCAAAACATTGTTTTTCTGGTCGGGCCGGGACCTAACTTTTTTCTACTGAACCGATTGCTTTCAAATTCTACACACTTATATTTCAGATAACATCAAGAGCCAAAATCACCCGGGCCACCCACGTTCATTTTTTTTTTTTGAGGTTCCAACTTCGACTGACAATAATAATAGTAATAAAGTATTAAATTTTTTCAAATACATTTTTTTTATATTTTCAATATGTAAATAAAAATACTCTAAATATTCAAGATAATTCATTTTTATTTTCCTAAAAAAAAACACCCTCCAAAGAAGTCATGAAAATAGGCATAAGTTACCAGACTGCTACCTCAAATTCGTTATTTTTTCAATTGACATTTATTTGCATAAAAATATTCAAAATTAAACCTCAAGTACAATCCCCTGGATTCTTATACCGACCAGAACGTTTTCGCCTTTATTCGTAAATTCAATTTTCACTGTATTGAATATGTATTATATGAATAATAGTATAAAATATATACGGCATGACCTGTTACTCGAGTATAAAATAAAAACTATGTAAAAAGTATAGAGACGATACTGCACACTCCAATTCTTTAAATAAAATATTTTGGATTTTTTTTTTTTGAAGTTCAAAAATGTCAAAATAAATAATACATATTTTTGTTATTAATTTTTTTTTTTTAAGTGTAGAAATAATATTTAGAACTTTACTAACTCTCTCAGTTACTAAAATTTAAAAAAAAGATAATATAATCTAAATAAATTATAAAAATAGTAAATATTCTTTGTAAAAATGTTTGTTTTTACTTTTGGAAAAGGTTGACGGTGATTAAGTTTTATTAAAAATAAAGGCTACGAGTGGTACAAAGCCTTCAATGACGGTCGAGAAATCGTTGAAGACATGTCTCGTTTTGAATGACCTTCGGCCTCTTCAACTGATGAAAACATTAAAAAAAAAGTCATGGATATGGAGCTTGTCAAGCAAGTGTTAGAGGGAGATGATATATTTGGCATATTGTTGATCATTTAAATTGAATATTCCGACATGAATATGGTCCTTGTCTTTATTGAATCATGGATCAGTGGAAAAGATTTAAAATAATTTATTAAATGATCGAGTTTTACAATTTCAGTTGGTTGATATATGTAGAATAATTATTTACAGAAAAATGTTAAATTTATTTTAATTCGGTACTATTGGAATCAACACTGCTTCAGTCCTCAGAAAACATTGCCTTCAGAGAAAACGCAAGTTGGTTAGACATACCAGAAATCATAGAGTTCACGTACGATCTGTCGAAAGTCGATATTAATTCATTACAATGTCTTTAACTTCTTTCGTTGAAGATGTCATGAACTGATGGCCTAGTCTATCACTCTAATTCTATAATTCCCAAGCGAAAATCATGTCATAATTATGGATAACCATCAAAACAATGCTGTCAGATCAAAAGTTGTTCAGTGATGGCTTGATATCTGTACATTCCCGAATTTGCATGAGTAAACGATTTAAAAATAGCTTATAACAGGTGATCAAAGTAGTACTTTTTACAATATATAGCATTTTTTGACAAATCATGCGTAAGTCATGTCAAGCTTCGCTCAACCTATGGTCAACATAAGCGTACTATTTGCAACAAAATCACCCATATTGAGACCCAGCGTTCTTTATGGAATAATATTCGACCGAATAGTCCAGCATGCAGTAAAGAAAATATGGCTGAGAGTGTACACAAGTCAAATTTTGTTCAGCGATGAGACCCATTTCTGGACAAAATTGCCGCATGTGGGACAAACAGCAACCTGAAAAGATTCAAGAAATGTCATTTCATCTAGAAAAAATAACCGTCCTTGGTCCATATTTCTTCAAAAATGATGCGGACTATTTTACGTGAGAAATTGAAGCTCGTGATCTCGGCGATATTTCGTTTCAACAAGAGTGGGCCACGTCCCACACAACGCATCAACCAATGGATTTTGTGTCGGTCGATTGGCCACAAAGATCTTATAATATAACGCCGTCAGACTTTTTCGTATGGGAGTATAGAGGGCACAATAGACCTAAGGTCGCGGTGCATTCCTCATTTATTAATCTGATGGGAGTATATGCGGACAAACCCGCTTCGATTCAGGCCTTAGAGAAAAACATTACGCGTGTTATTTGTCAGTTACCAGCCGAAATGCTCGAACGAGTCATCGAAAATTATACTCAACGGATAGACCATCTGAGAAGTGACCGCGGCCAAAGCGATAATCTTCAAAAAATAAATGTCAACGAATGTTCTTGCGAATGATAATTCGAAAAATGACATTCGCCATTAAATTTGAGGTTAAAAAGTATAAAATTATTACTTAAAATACCATTTGAAAAAGTACCAAGATACCAAAGATCAAATAAAAATTTCAGTTTTAAATCTAAGCTGCGAATAAAAATAAAAAAATTAATAAAAATTATTAAAATAAAAAAATTTTGGAATGAAAGTTGAAAGCATGATTTAGGTATGTTTTTTATACTTTAAATTAATTTATTTATTTGAAAATTTTATATGAACTTTCTACAAACAAGGTCATTGTGAAATATAAGTTTCCAAAACGTATATTTAAGCGATTCTGCTTATATACCGTTATCATTTAGTTGAAAGGCAAAAAATTTCACAAAAACATTCTTCCATTAAGGGGGAAACCTGCTTTAGAGGCTTCAAAAAATCGATTGTTTTGAGGATTTTTTTGGGAAGGAAAAAAATAATTGATTACAGCGAAATTTCCAGGGTTTATAGTTATATATTTAGACATCATTCACAAATTTTTTGGATACGAAATCTTTGATATTCCGCCTATGGGAAGCAATTGGCCGATGCATCTCGCATGTGCATTTGTCGGAAGGCGGGCAGGATGCAGGTAGCAATTTCTATCAGGAAACAAAGAATTCAAAGAGATTCATATTTTTTATTAAAATATCTCCTGGTTAAACTAAAAAAAAAACCAAAAAAAAGTGTTAAATTTTACAAATATTTTAAAAATGAAAAAAAATGGCTTTTGACCAAAAAAAAATAAAAGATTCCAAAAAAAGATGTTAAATTTAAAAAAAAAAATTTAAAAATTGAAAAAAATGGATTTTGTCAAGAAACTAAAAAAAATCCAAAAAAATGTTATATTTAAAAAATAAAAAATTTAAAAAATTAAAAAAGTGATTTTTGACCATAAAACTAAAAAAAAATTCTAAAAAAGATGCTATTTTAAAAAAATGTTAAAAATTGAAGAAGGTGGATTTTGTCAAGAAACTAAAAAAAATCCAAAAAATGGTGTTAAATTAAAAAAAAAATTAAAAATTGAAAAAGTGGGTTTGACCAAAAAACTAAAAAAATTCCAAAAAAAAAACGGTGTTAAATTTTAAAAATTGAAAAGTGGTTTTTGACCAAATAACTAAAAAAATCCAAAAAAGCTGTTAAATATTCAATAAATTTTAAAAATTTAAAAAAAGTGGTTTTTGATTAAAAAACTAAAAAAAATTCCAAAAAAAGGTGTTAAATTTAAAAAAAAATTTTAAAACTAAAAAAATTGGATTTTGACCAAAAAAATTTTACTTTATGTTGTTTAAAAATATGTTCAAACTAGACTTTTCTTCGTTTTTTTAGTTTAAATAGAAGACAATTTAATGCCAAAGATAATATACTTTGTCCCAACTCCATACGACCTTTAGTTTTTTTTTTCTATCCAGCCTGCCAATTAAAAAAAAAAAATCGTAAAACTGAAAAACCGAGAAATCGCGCCTCAAAGTTTTCGCTATTTGCCCAAACGCTAATATATCGGCTAGACGCTCGGTCACTATTTCCCTTCTAGCTTTGAATATATTTCGAATTCCCATCTATTACTTTGGGGAAAAATTCTTAGATTATTTCGAAAGAGATTTAAGCAAAAAAAAAAATCGATTTTTGAAGCTTCTAAAGCAGGCTCACCCCTTAAAAACCCAACGCATTTTTTTCTAAGATCACCACACTTCACACATAAAAAAGTAACTGAACAAAATAATATCAAGCAAGAATTGTTAAATGTAAAAAAATACAAAAAATTATACATTTCTATATTAAAAGCATATTTATTTACTACAATATCGGACAGTGATGAGCTACATAATTTCCAAAATAAGCTAACATAATATGAAATATTTATTTTTAAATATGAAAACAAAGTTTAACACTTTAACTTCGCCGTTAGGTGGGTTTGAATACATTCATAAAATTTCATAAGCAGAGTTTTCTAGCATGCAAGGTAAAATATGATTGAATTTCATTACAATTTCTTATGCAACACTTTGGAGCACTTTAATTTCATATGTTTATCGCTAAAAATACTAAAAAACACTTTTTTAACTAACGAAATGGAATTGAAAATAGCACTCACAATACAAATGCGCTCATTTATCGCTCATATTGACACTTAACGTTTAACTAATGTAAAGAAATAAGGCTAAAAAGTCTATGAGGTAAACATAAACACAAATATAATTTTTTAGCATACAAAAATACTTTTTTTCTGTTTAGCATGACAAAATGAGTAAAACGTTTACAATTTTGTTCGTAGCTCGGAAATTTTACTTAATAAAAAAGATAAGTATTAATGTATACAACTCACTTGAGTGCACAATTCAGCTTGGTTGTAGAGTCGTACATGCTCACAAAACTTATAATATTTTTTTTTTTATAAAAATAATGAACGCATTAAAGCAAATATTTTGTGGTATTTATGACTTTCTATGCTTTAAGTTATATTCTTTTATACATATATGTATTTAAGTGTATACATACGTTAAGCATTTAATACTAAACTAAAATATATTTAAAATAATGAGGCATTCACGAAGAAAACTTTAAGAAACAAGCTTATTTTAATTATTTATATGTGTTTAATGCAGCAATGTAGAGTATTTTTTAAAAATAATCAGTGGTCAGAATGTGGAGTAGAGCCGGGCAGCAGCCAAGATACTTTAAGCTTTAAGGAAATATTATACATTTTACGAAGATTCCAAAGACTTTTTTTAGTCTGTACATTTTAAAACTGTTTTTAAATATTTCACAAATTATTTTATATATTTAAAAACATGCTTAAAATTATTTTCACGATAATTACTAAAGTTAGTTTTGTTTCTGAAGTGCTAGTAGCTCCCAGCCACCTGGAGGAAGAGACATGCGAAAATTGACAAGTTACTCTCACAAAGAGCGAGCTAACGTCTAAGTAAACAAACGAAAAACTGGCAGAAATTTGTTAGAAAATATGAAAATGTTGTTCCTTACAATCACATCATATCAAAGCTTGCAAATTAATGAATAGAATTTTTATTTTCACAATTCAAAAGTATTAAAATGAACGAAATTAAAAAAATCAAACAAAAATCGCTTCTTTACCAATGTGTTTAACAGTTGTTGCTTCGAGGTGTTATTTCCAGTTAGCAGTCGTGTCACTGACAGAAACTAACAGCTCTCTCTGCTGCTCACGCTCTTAACTTGTGCTCTCTTTTGCTAAATTCTTGGGTTAGGCGACGTTTTTCCAGCAGTAATTTGGCTTGGTTGTTTTAGTTAGCACTTGAAAATCAAATTGGAAAAAGCTATATTAATTTCTTTTGTGATTCCATGTGTTTTTCAAGTAAACAAATCATGTATAATATTATAGTTTTCGATTTCTAAAACTTTAGATTTCAGCATATGTAATATAATACAATAATAATAATAGCATAATATTTAAATATTAATAGCATTTAGATCCTTGGAAAATTTATAGAAAATCTTTCGAGCTTTATTATTTTTACAACAAACATAAATCAGTTTGCGCTCAAGGCGATCATTTTTCTTTAAGAAAATGTTTTTAAAAACAATAGCTGTTTTGCCACTTTCTCTCAGGTTAAAATTTAATAAAAAAAATTGTAGAAGCTTTATTAAAAAATTAGAATATATTTTTTTTAATGAAATATTAACGTATAAGTTTTTGCAAATAATTAATAAATTCAATTGAATAAATTTTTAATTTTTAATTGAAGCTTTTAAGTTCTTAAGCTTTAAGTTTTATGAATATATATGTATGTATGTATTGTAGCACTCTTTTGAAATACTAAATTATTTACTTTAAATTTTTTAAAAGTAAAATATTTACTTTATAATTTTTTAAATATAAAATATTTTCTTTATAATATTTTAAAAATAAATTATTTTCTTCATAATTTAATAATTTTTTTTTTTAATAATTTCGGAAGCTTTTCCAAATTTTTTAATACTTTTTACAAAATTTTATAATTTTTTAACTTGAAAGAAAATTTCAAAATTTTTATATTTTTTTCTAATAAAAAATATTTCAAATACTCTTAATAATTCTTAAAATTTTTGTAAGATAAGTTCGATTCGCAAGATAGTTTTTCAGCGAATTTGAAATTTACTAAAATATTGCAATTTTAAAGTAAACTCTAAACTTCAGAATTTTTTTTTTAATTTTTTTTTTTTTTTAATTTTTTAATTAACGATTTTATCTTTTATGATAATGAAAGTACACTTTTAAATATATGAAAATTATAATTTTTATACCTAACCCGATACAATAGAGTTTACTTTAAAATTCCAATATCTTAATACATTTCAAATTCGCTTTTTTACATGCTTGTTTTTTACATATTAAAATTTGTTGCTTTAAAATATTTTACATAAACTAATTTTTGTAGTAAAAACGCATATAAAACTGTTCTTCTTCCTCCTACATATTCTAGATCAAGGCTGCCTGCCCATTTAGCGACATTTTCCAGTAAAAATAAAAGTTAGTCATATAAAAGTCAAATTTTTCCACTCACGCTTTTCAAATTTTTTAAAAATTATTAAAATTTAATTTAATTTTTTAAAAATTAATTTATTAAAATTGTTGTTTTAACAAATGTGTGATGCAATTAAGATTGTAATTTTTGACAATATTAAAAAAAATTATAACACTTTTGTTTTCTTTTTGCATAATACTTTGGATTTTTCAGCTACTGCCACACCATCAAACACAACTACAATACAAATTTGCAATTCATATACAACTTAGTTCACATACAAGGTTCATAAGAAAAAAGATCACACCAATCTAAATCAAAAAAAAAAAAAAAAAAAAAAATTGTTGTGCGCCAGCAAGTCGCTAATAGTTTGGGTAAAAAGTTGTAGAAACTTTGACACAGCATTTCTGGCAGGTCTTTATAAAAAAATAGGTATTAGTTTCGAACTGAGCGCAGACTATTCGATTACTTAACAGAAAGAAAAAATTTAAAAAGTAGTTGTCATGTTTTATTTGACAATCAGATTTGAAAAAGTTTAAATAATTTTCAACTAAATACAATTATATCATCAAAGAAATTATGAAGTAAATTTGTTAATAAAAAATTATATAGTATGAAGTATAAAAGAATTTACTTATAAAAATTTGAAATAAATTATATATGAAGTATAAAAGATTTTACTCATAAAAAATAATTATATATGAAGTATAAAAGCGATTTTTCTTTGCCTAACAAACAATGCGTTGCTGCGACTACGTCCGAAAATGGCAAGTGGCGCAATCTTGTACCCTATGAACCTCGCTCCATTCCCTTCATTAATAGTAATATTGAACTTTACATATCTATTTTTTTTTATCAGTGATGTGTAATTAAATTTATGTCTACAGTTTTTGTTATCAATATGCTTTATAGTCTTTTTGACGTGCTTGTGTTTGGTTTTGTATGTATTTCCTGCAACACTCACATTGCTTACTATGCTGCTTAACTGTCTTACTTGTAATGTTCTGCACAAAATATCAATTTGTTGTTGTTTTTTACTTTTAATTTACATTTTAAATTGTATTAACTATATATTTTAGTATTATGCCTTTTTTAATCGCAATTTATTCAACTTCGAAATATACATTTTTACCTAAGCTTACACACTTTTTCACTATTTACTTTAGTTTGCTTACTTTCAATTTATTATTTTATATATCTTTTCATTTTTTGATTATTTTTATGTACTTTTTTGTGTATTTTGTATATCAATTAATTTAAAAAATATATGTATGTATGTATATTTATGTATTTTATTTACTTTTTGTTGGTTTCTCTGTTGCCTTTGTATTGTATTTGTTTTTTTGTTTTTTATTCAATTTATTTTTATTTTTTTCTTAATTTTTTGTGTTTACTTTATATAATAATAATTAGCGTAAAAAGTACATTTACATTTAATTTGAGTTCATTTGATTTTTGTGTTGTTTCTGCAGTGGTTTTTGTTGCTGTTGATTTTTGCTGTTGCTGCTGCTGCTGCTGTTGCTCTGCTGACTGCCGTTGCTGCTGTCAAACTTTGCTGTTGGGTGGGCGTGTGGTCGCCTCATACGCCCCCCGTCCCAGCGCGGCATAGGCATCCGCATACAGCTCGGGATTATGCAGCGATGGCGGCCGATTATAATTTGCTGGTTGCGGAGCGACGGCTGTGCGTTGGCGTTGAGGAGAAAAGTAAAGCAAATTAGCATAATTATTATTAATTTTATTTGGTGGAAAAATGTTAATAAGGCATTTCTTTAACTTAAATTAGTAAAATATATAATTGCACATACATACATACAGACATTGCGGTTAGTAAAATAAATTGGTTGCTTCAAATGAGTTGCTGGCACGCACGTTAATTTTGTTATTTCTTGCAGTGTTGCATTTTCAATATTTTAAATTTTCAATATTTAAGTATTAATTATTATGGTACTTAAACATAGTGTACAATACTTTAGTTGCGGCGAAAAAGTATATATTTGACATAAATAATTTTAGAATTTTCGTTCTCATTCAGTAACAGTGGTGGGTACATATTTTGTTCTACCTATGAAATACCTGTAAGCCAATACTAGTACTAAAAGTAAACATTCAGATCTCTATTTGCCTGTGAACATTGCCGAACGTGAATTTGGCGAACGAATCGTGTAGTCCGTCATTTCCGTCCGAAGGGAATTCAGATGGGATTTTGGCGGCATGGACTTTGCTGGATGGACCATTATGAGGTTGTTAAACCTAATTGCCGAACCTGGAGGAATCACAAGAAGACTTAAACCTGTTTACGTACAAATTGAAAGCTGGTTCAACGCTCTAGATTTGCCTATTCGCCTAGAATTTAGCCAAATTTCCGTATATGGCGTGAATCAAATCCATAAATAATCCACGAGACGTATGTAATTTCACTCAGAACTAGTCACTGTACATTGTACGCAGTTTAATCATCATTCTTGATGAAAATGGTATAACATTAACTGTCAAAGAGCAACGATATTTTAACATGGTGAATGAGTTTTTTACACAGAACTGCGCCGAGGACGTATCTCTCTCAATACCGGTTAGTATTAGCAAGATGGAGTAACTACACACATAGCCAGATCGGTTATTGTGGAGCTCCAACGAAATTTTGAAAACAAATTAATATCAAAAAACTCTACTTTCCGCTGGCCCCTAAGTGATTGCGTCAGACTTGATTTTTATGGGTTTATTTAGAATACCCCCTAGTTCTAGCCTAGAAATTTGAAAAAAAATCGAAAATTTTTCTTTCATAATTCGATAGTTTTGATATTCAAAAATATCTCCCTAAAAGAATTTTTCAAAACTCAAATTATTTTCAAAGTTATAGCCATTTGAGTGACGTGGCAACTAGACCGGTTCAGCGAATATCATACAAAGTAAAACTTTAAACGCGTTTTTCTCAAAACTCCTTTTTTTTTTTATGCGTTAGCCACAATATCTCAAGTTCTAATCAGTCGATTTATTTGAAATTTGGCATGACTATTCTTTAAATATATCTCCATCACTAGAAGCAACAAAAAATAAAAATTTGAAATTTATAATATTTAAAAAAAAATCGACAAAATTAAAAAATTAGTGAAAAAATCGACCTCGTCTTTTGAGTAGCCGCCATTTTATCAAACAATCTTTTTTTTAGTTTTGCTGCTTCATGACATAGCGACATTCGTACTCATTAAAAATCTGTCATTGTTTTATTTTTCAGATGACGACAAGGGTAAAAATCAGGGCGGTGAGGACACGGTCTCTTTTTCCCCCCTTTTCTTCAAGGACGCATAACTCGATGAAATTTTTTTTTTTTTTTTGAAATTTATTTTGTGCACTCTTCTAAGTTTAATAAACAAATGATAAAAAAACGTATAGTAAAATATCTAGTGCTTCTTTTTTATTAATTGTTGAAAAAAGCTCGAAATTCGAGCCTCTAGACTAGAATACACCCTTAAGCAAGAGGTGAGTATACTCGTACAAAACAAAACACAAGAATCTGACTGAATTGAAGCAGACGATAATTGAAGCAATCGATAATTGAAGTAATCGATAATTGAGGCAATCCCAGCTTCAACCCTTCAGGCTACAATTAATAATTTTCTAATTAAGCCTCGAATATGCTGGGCTGAGCGTGATGATCATTTATGGTTCATAATTTTTATAAACCGATAATTATGTAGAAAACAAAATAAAATAATAATACAAATTATTTTAGTGGCAGAAAAGTATCCAAAGGCGCTTTCTTTCAACGCGACAATAACGGTATATTTTCTTTTCTACTTAAATTTACTTCAAGAATACTGAGAAAAAAGTCGATAATCTAGCCAATTTCTTTTTAGAAAAATTTTCTTGAAAATGTCTTCACATTTTTCTATTCTGGCAAAATATCAAATGCCAATTTTTTTACTTTTTCGATAGTTTATGTATTCAAAAATATCCTGTATAATCGGCAGGGTCGTATCTTGAATAGTTTTTGAATGGCAGCGTAAACAGCGACCGCTCAGAGCTGCAAACATCTATAAGTGAAACTTTAAAAGCATTTTTCTCGAAACGACATTTTTCAAAATTGCTGACATCGTAACTCAACGAGAAGTTGACTGATCGACTTCAAATTAAAACTGGGTATAGTTGAATACATTTGCCATACAATGGAATACGATCTTTTTGATTGGTTGAAAATTGTCAATTTGGCATTAAAAATTTTTAATTTTTTCCAAAATTACGCAATTTTCTTAATTTTTGATATTTTTCAAAGATCGTAGTTCGTTGTATAGAAAATATATTTAGGTTTAATAAACATTTTGAATTTTTTTGTTTCAGCTACTCATTCAACCGGAATCATGCCAGCAGTTAAGGCACTTTTTTTCGACACTTCCGCAGACAACACATAACTCCGTTATTTTTCAATATTTTTGTAAAAAAAAAATTTTAATATAGCTAAAAATATACTTTATTACGTCCATAGAACGTTGAAACATTCAATCTAGTATTTTCTATTAAAAAAATTCACGAAACTCGCCTAATTTTTCATGCGTCACACTGGTATAGCCCCTTAAATAAAATGTAGTAGTAAGTATGTATATGTATGTATATATGATATACATTAATGACATAAGTATATGTATATAAATTGATATCCATGCAATAAATTGGTTAGTTGTGTTAGTACATTTACTTGTTAATAAAAATCGCAAAAAATGTTAAGTGTTAATAAATCTCAAAACCTCTAAAATAATAAACCATTTTTTTTTTTATTTTTTCATAGTTGTATACAAAACCAAACGCTGGTACATGCTGAAACAAAACAACAACATTTAATAAAAAAAAGTACAAACAACAAAATATTTGCTTGCAAAACAACTACAGATTTCAATTTGTATTTTGCACAGGCAAAATGAATACAACAACGAAAAGAAGAAATAAAAACAACAAAAAAAATTTTAATCGCATATCGATTATTGAAGTTAATAAAAAGTGGCACAAACGCTAAAGAAGTGAAAGAGTTAATCGAAATTGATTTGTAAGGGATTTGGAAAAGTGTGTCATACCAATTTGGTGAGAGTGAGAACGTGGAAAAATATCTATATAGAGCATTTGTTGTGGTGTGGAGATCTGTGGGTACACGTATATGGGTTCAATAAACGACCTTGCGGGTTTTTTTGGCGACGGCCTGCTGTGCGCGCTGCGGCGACTCTTTGGAAGAGCGCCTAGCAGCGGCAGCCGAAGAGGTGTGTGCTGCTGGATTACGGGATTTATTTCGTTTGGCGGCCGGTGCTGTGTTTGATGATTTGAACATTTGTTTGTTTGTATAGTGTTGAAAGAAAGAAAATTAAATTATTTCAAATAAAATTGGGTAAATAAACAAAAAATACAAAAAAAAATTTAAAATATTATTGAATTTGTGCGCAAAAAAATTCAACGAATATTTAAAAGGCGCGCACGCAATAACAATAAAAACGAATAAACGGAAAAGTTGGCAAAATAGTTGCATTTTAACTAAAACTACGCGCGCCGCTTCTTTGGCGCGCCAGAGCGTTTTGCCTTTTGTGCCGCTGGCGGCGGAAACACACCTTTCGGCGGCGCATAATATGCTTGCGAGAGCGTTGCCTGCACTTGTTGTTGCTGTTGTTGTTGTTGCGCTTGTACCGCGCCGGTTGGCGGCAGTGGCAGCGGCATTTGCTGACGTGCTATCACACCAGCGCTGGGTCCTCCACCAACACCGCCGCCACTACCACCGCTAACTAACAGCGCGCCATTGGGCACACCACCACTAACTCCAACTCCAACACCACCACCACCACCACCACTACTGACGCCAGTGGCTACACCACCGACTATAAGACCAGGTGGCGGCACATCTGCATACCCGCCATGTGTTGTGCTGCGTGTACCGCTCGTGGGGCGCGTTGACGGCCGCGAGCCACGTCCATTAGCTGGCGCACGCCCGCTTGCTGCTGCAGCTGTTGCGCCGCTTGCCGATGTACGCCCTGAAGCGTGATGGTGACTGTGTTGTGGGCCGCCGGTAGGCAGTGGCACCACGGAGTGACCACCCTGATGACGGTCCCAATGATGCGGATGCGCGCTGCGATGATGGCTGTTGGCCGCCACGCCGCCGCGTTGTTCGTGCGCGGGCGGTGGTATGCTGCGTGGTCCGGCACCGCGCCCTTGGTGATGACGCTGCTGTAAATTGAAGTTTTAAATTAGCGTTAAGTCTGCAAAAATAAAAGTATCACGAACTCACCATGCGGCGTAGCGTATTCATAGGCGCACGTAATGTTTCGCTAATGCGACGCGCGCGACGCTTCTTCGGATTCGAGCTGGGCGTGTGCACGGCGCAGCACTTAATGAATATGCCCATCACAATTATAAAGCCAACGCCCATTATAACTACATAGTACCAATACTCGGTGACCCACTGCGCCACGGTTAGTAAAGTTTCGCGATTCAGCAATAAATTCTTCAGCCGCACCAGCGGTCCATCCGCGTCAACGGCGCGACATTTGAGAAATACATCACAATAGCCCTGGAAGTTGTCGCATGGTGAACCAGGCCGCAGGTTAATGCCACCCTCTGGCAGTCCAAATTGATGCGCGAATTCACTAGTGCTGCGGCAAGTGCCAGTATCATTGCCATTTTGGCAGGCGAGTTCGCACAAGCGACGCTTGTCAACATGCGGCACCGCTTGCGAGGTGAGGAAACACTCGGTCATATTCCATAGCAGACAAATACTGCCGGAGCATTCACCGCGTATGCAGAGCGCAGTGCCGTTATTGCATTTTGTTTTATCATCACGCGGCTTCGGCTCCGGACACTCGGCTGTGGTGCCATTGCATGTGCTCGACCAGGAACATTCCGTCTCTTCTTTGCATTTCTGGTGATTGTTCGATGGCACAAACTGGCATGAGTTCGACAGACAACAAGGTCCCTGTGATGGCGAGCATTCCGTTTTGGCGCGACGCGTGCAACCCTTCGCCGAACTGTTCATCGATAGGTCGTATTCGCTGATGATACGTGGATAGCAGCAAATGTCCTTGCATTCCTCCTCGTTGAAACCACAATCGCATTCTTCGCCGGATTCGACGATCTTGTTGCCACAGAAAGCGCCCTCCGATATCTTGAAGCAGTCACGTTTCGTATTGCCGACCAAAACATCGAGTACATTGGAGATATTGCGTATGGAACACGGTGAGAATTTGGAATTATTCGGCCTGTCGCCAGAGGTCGCGCTCGCAAACATAATAAAGTTTCCGTTGAGACCACCAGGACGACATTCCAGCGGATAGTCATGCTGCGAATATATTAATTTCATAAATTAGGGTTTGAAGAAAAGCGGAAAACAATAAAAAAAACATGAAATTGCAACTCACCGGTGAACCGAAATTGTGACCGATCTCGTGCGCCAACGTCAGTTGTGACACCTTCGGCGGCACACGACTATTATAGTTGACGAATGTTATGATACCCGTATTTAATGAGCGTTTTGTGCTTTGATATTGCCCACCGACGGTTTCGGTGTAAGTCTTGAATTTCTCACAAATGCCACCCGAAGCACCCGAGGCGCTGGCTACCCAAGCTAGGCCTAGCGTGCCGCCGGTAAAGTCTCTGTGTAAGCGAATTTTCACAATTACTACTTATTCGTTCAATGTGTTTTCCCCTCGTTCTACTCACCTATAAGTGAACACATAGGCTAAACAAAAGTCGGAGTGATCCTCCAGCGAATGCAAATTCAAAAAGTTCGACACATCCATGTGCTCATTGCAGAAGGCATTGTGCGGACCATTGTATGAATTGCGACAAGCGGAGTCGTCATCGATTTTTATGCGTTGCACCTGTTGGTCGGTGTGGGGAAAAGTCAACAATTAATTACATTTTAATCATTTTTGTTTGATCTACTCAAAACTAACCTCAAATCGTATGTTGCGGTGCTCGCTACGTCCATCGAATTTCGTATTGCGATATATATAATTAACGGCAGTTACATGATGTGCGATTAATGAAGTGATCTCCTCACGCGTCTTTACGTCAACCTCATATTTGCGGCCACGATCATGCTGTAAGTTCAAGAAAATTTATATGAACTTAGTAAACTCAAGAATTTTTATATTTATAAGCAAAAAAGAGGTTAACTTCGGTTGCACCGAAGCTGGAATACACCTCTTAAATATAAAAGTTAAAAAAAGTATGATCATTCAGTTTGTATGGTTGCTGTATGCTATACGAGTACTATACATAGAGGGCCGATCTGGAATTTTTTTTCGATTATTGTACTGTTAGCTTGGAAAATATTTTATGCCAAATTTCGTAAAGATATCTTTTCAAAAAAACATTTTTTTTTTCACAAAAGAACTTGATTTTGATCGTTCAAATCCAATCCAATCGCCAATCCAATGTAATGATGCCAGATTGAGTTTTCCACTGAGTACAGAGCTTGCTGCGGTGCTTAGGATCCTTGTCCTCCTGCAGAATCCAATCTTCATTTTTTTTTTTTTTTTGATGAACCATCGCTTGGCAGATAGCAGTAAAGCCTTTTTGTAGATTTTTATAATTTTCTCGGCTTTTAGATTATCAGTAAAGAGGTACAAAGTGCCGAATCCCTGTTTTGAGAAGCAGCCCCAAAATTGCACCTTTATTCCCTGTTTTACGGTCCGCTGAACAAGCCTATTGGTGGAAGTTGACGATGCTGGCGTGAGGACGGAACGTGCCCATATATGTAGAACATTTTCAAAATCTCTATGAATATTCTTATGCGCCCAAGCGAGTCGCTTTGTCACAAGTTTTTCAGTCAACAGAGGCTTCTTCATTGTGTTACGCCATTTCAGATCATGAGTATGAAGAAGGGTTCGGATCGTTTCGTAGGATATATTTAAACCTCTTGCCATTAATTTTGCTTGTACTTGCCGCAGTGTTAACCCTTATGTTAGTAACCAACTTTACCAACGTCGTTTAGCAACCAGGTACCGGGGTACCCACGATATGAGTATTAAAAATTTTGTTTGTTTTATTTAAAAAAATGTTTTCTAAAAACTTTCTATAAAATTTTGTTCTTCAAATATTATTAGTCGGTGACAATTTAAAGAAAAAAATAACAACGTAGAATCGTGAATGATATCTGAAACCTTTTTGGGTTACCCCAGGTAGTCGGCCGTTTTTTATTGTTCGGAGCCGAGAAGATGCCGGAAAAGCTCAAGGTTATTTCTATGTTTTCTTTCGCGCACTAGATTCGAGCAGTTTTTGGTACGTAACAGATTTTTGGTGGGATCAGACGTGTTTCATTTGGTGTTCTCTTGACAGAGAAAAATAAAGCTATGGAACAATTATCGAGAGCTGATTATGCTCGGTAAGTAAACGTTACATATATTTAACATTTGTAAATATTTTAATTAGAATTTTGTATTACATAATTATGTACGACGTATATCACATAATATTTAATTTATTAGGTTAAGTGCAACCGAAAGGAATGAGTACTTGAGGAAAATACTTGGAGAATACGACAGTGATTCGAGTAGGGTTTCTGACAGCGATGACGAAGACTGGATTCCAGCAAATAGAGGTAGACATCAAAATCAACGAGGTAATCTAGTGCGTAACGATCCAGAAGATTCTGAACATACAGAAGAAATCGCTGAAGAGAATTCAGCAGTGGAAGAAGAAGAATTTGAAAGTAGCGAGTGTGATGATGACGACAATGAAGTAGAAACAGCTGAGCCTGAAGGTAGTAAAATATTGGTCCTCATCGCAGTACGGAAACGTTGTCAATTAGCGAGACTTTCAAACAAATTTTTACCTACGAAAATTTGTGATGCAGAAAATGCATATCCTTTGCAAGGGATCATGTACTCTGGTAAAACGCATAATACTCGAGAAAAAAATCAGGGTGAAAGAGTAGTGAAAGAATTGGCGGCTCCGTACCGAGGTAGTAGTAGAAACATCTGAATGGATAACTTCTTTACTACTGTACCAGTTGCTAAACATTTGTTGTCGTGGAATATTACCATTGTTGGCACGCTAAAAAAGAATAAACCTTACATCCCTAGTGTTATGGGAGCGAATAAGACACGGGAGCAGTATTCGACAGTTTTTGGATTTCACGAAAAGGTTACCATGTGTTCCTACGTTCCTAAAAAAAATAAAGCTGTCATTCTGATATCGACAATGCATTCAGATATATCAGTTGGTGATGACGCTAAACAAGAACCAGAAATAATAAATGTTTATAATAAATATAAAGTTGGAGTTGACACAATGGACCAAATGCTGCGGAGACACACTAGTCAATGACGACCTTCGAGATGGCCAATGGCTCTGTTCTTCAACATGCTAGATATTTTTTCACTTGCGGCATATATAATTTATTATGAAAATAATAAAATGATTGTCAAAAAAACGAGAGAACGCCGTCAATTTATGCGCAAACTAAGTGAAGAACTAGCAGTGCCATTGATTGAACATCGCATGGCGAATCCACAAGTAATGCGCCACTTCTCCACAAAGATTGCCGTTGAAAGGCCATACACTGACAGAAACAGCCGTGATAAATCCTGGTCCAGGGACTCCAAAAGATAGAACCGGAAGGAAAAAAGGAACAGGATCTTGTCATATCTGCAATGCTTTGCCAATAAAAAGACGGCGAAAGACACGGAAGGCCTGTACCGATTGTCACCAACCTGTTTGTGACGAGTACTCAGTTAATCGTGTACAATGTGTTCAATGTCATTAATTATAAAAAAAAAGTGTAATATTTCTTTATTTTTTTAATAAAATTTAGTAGCATGCACTAATAGAAATTATAAACAATTTATTTCCTATGCTTTCTACTGTGGGTACCCGGGTACCCGGTTGCTAATAGGGCGATGGCTAAAGTTTAAGCTTATTTAAAAAAGAAAATAAAAAATAAATCAATTAAATGAACTCACAAATAGCTTTCTTTTAAGTTCAAAAACGACGATCTGAGAGCTTAAAATGAAATATTGAATTTTTTTTAAGCTATTCACACAAATACACTGCGGTGGGTACCGGGGTACCCGGTTACTAACATAAGGGTTAAAGCAGGATGCCGCGAAAACAGATTCACTATTCTTGTTTCATCTTTTTTGTTCACTTTTCCTATCGAAAATCGTTCTGGTAAATCATCGACATTTTTAGCCACTATATATGGCTGAATCCACTTCTGTACAAATGTCTTCGACTCTCTCATATATTCTGCAGCCGCTGATTGCGACATTTTGGGACCTTTCGGGTGGATGCAAAGGAACACAGCTTCGTAGCGCGACGCGTACTTAGAACTCATGGCGTTTCACGTGATTCTCTTTCAAAAGATCAACGACAACTGAACCTTTGACAATGCATCAAGGACAAAGCTTCCCACTATCGGCTCGCGAAGGAATTAGAGCGATCTTTCATTAACTGTCGGTAAAGTCGACCACGCTCTTACTTGATTAACTGTAGTAAAAAAAAAAAACCTAGTGTTGTTTTCTTCTGGTCCTGGTTTAAAATTCATTTTGACATATGAGAAAACACCTCAAATTTAATTGTACTCTAAACGTTTCATTTAGATAAAATAATTTTATTATATTTTTTTCTCTTATTATGACTTCTTTATAGGTATCAAAAAATATATTTCTTAGAAAATGTAAGAGATAAAGTTTCAGTGTCTCTCAAAAAAATTGTTGCGACTGATGAGAGTAGTGGTTCAGTATTAAACATTTTAAAATCACGTCGCTTTCAGGTTGCATTTACCACTAACCCAACTCTCCCCTCCCTACAATTTTTTCCGCCACCCACTCAAGTTAAAACATACTATATGCCTATAAAACGCCGTTAAATCATTCCGCATACACCACGATTTTTTCACTTTACCCCACCATTTTATCCGACTACACGTATCTACTGTCAAATCGCATGAGCTGAACATCCGAGCGGGTAGTGAATTTATGCAAAAATTGTTAAAAAAAGACAAGTAAACAAGCGGATATTTCGGAGTCAGCGCATAAGGGATAAACAATTACAAAAACAAGGGAATTAGACAAGAGAGGAAACAAAAAAATGTCTAGCTAGGAGAACAAAAAGTATTAAAAAGATGAGAGAGTAAAATGTGAAACATAGTGTCATCTAAATGTTGTCAGTATTCATAGAAAACTAATTCAAAACTAGCACAATGAGTACATGAGAGTTTTCATTATCACCAGACTCCCCGATTAAAATAAAGAATGTGTGTCAGCTCCGGTTCACAGTAAAATCTTAAAGTGTTTGTGAAAGAATTTACTATTCTTCACATAATATAAAAACTGCCGGTGCTACAACAAAAGCTCAAATAACAATCCAGAAGCTATTTAAAGCATTCCATTTATCGGTTACTAAAAATAGGTGGTTATGCTATAAGACTGTTCCAATCACCAATAGGAGAGTTGTTTTATTGATGAGTAAAAACGTATCAAAAGTTATAGGACCCGTAGCGTCATAAAGAAAATTAATTGACAATAAATATGTTCATTAAAAATATTTACAAAAATTCAAGACATTACAAATTAGTTTTATCGAAACTGAAATAACCGTAATCTAACCAAAAAATGATCGAAATTGGAGGTAATGCAGTTAAACGAGTAAAATTTCTGTCTTTCCCATTTTTCCTCGGAAGAGTACTAATTTTATAAAAAAAAACTAATTTAATAAAAAGTGATCCAAGAAGCGGTACTTTTTGTTCTTTGACAGATCACGAGTGAGTCGTGTCAAGCTGTCATGTTATTTTTGTTCACTATTGTTCGGGGGTTCACCGTGGATAAACTTACACCTGAACCACTGTAAAAATCGTTCAACTTTATTACGAAAATTCACATTCTGTAAAAAAGGTGTTTCGGGCGCTATGCTCAACTTATGATTAACATAATTGGTCTACTATACGCAACACCATCACCCATTTGGAGATCCAGCATTCGTTATTAGATAATATTCGACCGAATAGTCGACGTCCAGCACACAGGAAATAAAATATAGCAGCCATAGCTGAGAGTGTACATGAAGACCGTGGAACGACTTAGCGCATTTTATGTTGAGATCTTAAATTGAAAGCGCACAGCTTACAGCTTGTGCAAGAACTGAAGTCGCTCTACCTGCCCAAACGACATCGCTTTGACTTCTGGGCTTTTGAAAAGTTCCAAGAAGATCCAACGATTTCGAGCCAAATTTTGTTCACCGATGAAGAGATTCAAGAGCTGCCATTTCATCCAGAAAAAAACGATTTGGTGTGTTTTGAGACCCAATGAAATCATCGGTCCATATTTAAAATGATGCCGGTGAAAACTTAACCGTCAATGGCGATCGTTATCGCGCCACTGTAACTGACTATTTGATGCCTGATTTTGAAACTTGTGATCTCGACGACATATGGTTTTAAAAAGACGGCGCCACTTTTATTGAGAGAACACTTCGGTGAGAAGATAATTTCGAGTTTTGGGTCGGACTTTTAAGACTTTTTCCTTTAAGGATACGTAAAGTTTAAGGTCTATGCGGACAATCTCCCTTCGATTTAGGCCTTGGAGCAAACATCACGCGTGTCATTCACTAGTTATCAGTCGAAATGCCCGAACGAGTCATTGAAGATTGAAATCAACAATCTTCAAAAAATAAATACCAAAGAAAGTTCTGTGAATGATAATAAACATTCTCCGTTATATTTGAGGTTTCTGTGTTTTTTCTTTATAGATCCTATAGAAAGGACAATATGGTTATCAGAAACTACAAGTACCTTACAAATATTAAGTCAGTTATATTCAATTCGTGGAATTATTATAAAAGTGCTATTTTTAGATATGTGGTTATCAACGAAGATCCGAGTTAATCCATCTCTCATCGCGCGCAGCAATCGGAGCTGCTCCCATCCACTTAAACAATTTTGTGGACGGAAAGGAAAAAGAAAAAAATTTATTGCGGGCTTACAAATTGAAGCCGAATGACCATAAAGGGCGTCACATGTTCGGTGAATGGGTTCAAAATGGGGGTGGCCACTGATCCTGATTTCCACAAAAAAATTTTCCTCGGCGTTAATAAACAAAATTGTCACTTAAGAGTGATATTAAACCAGTTGATGGTATTTAGACAGCGTTACAGCCTCAAAACGTCACTGCTTGTTGTGCTCTATGGGCAGAGGTAGTCATTGGTTCATATTTTTTCATAAATGTTGCTGTCAATGAAGAACGCTATAAAGCCAAGATTAATAACGTGCTTTGGACCTGAACTGTAGGATGTTGATGCGGATGACCTTTGCGGTTCAAATACTGCTCAATTTCTTGAAGGAAGGTTTTGATGAGCGAAAAATCTCGCTTCATAGGCCTGTGCAGTGGCTTCCAAGATGGTGTGGCTCAACACCACTGGATTAAGTTCACAAATAAGCCTGATTTCCGCCTCGGAATAGAATATTGGACGCGTTGTGGCTGACCTGCGGCCCAATTGCTGCAAAAAGAGCGTCTAACGACTTGAATTTAGTCGAGCTAGCCGCGGCGGTCACTTGCCCGAAATTATTTTAACGTATGTACATTCTTGTCTTTATAATAAAGCTAAATTCATGGCGACAACATCAAATTATAAGCGTTTTATTTATTCTTGAAAAAAACTTGTCCAAAGTGTACCTTTTGGAACAACCGTTCCTCATACGACAGGAAAAATATGCAAACTAGTAACCAATTTTATGCAGAACCAGTGGCTCCTCTACAGCGGTATATATCCATAAATACGCACACCCTTGGATTCACTTGTGCAAAGTAAGTATTCACGTCTATTTTATACTTACATCAGCAATTCCTTCGCGTATGTGCCGCCAAATCAACGGATCCGTTTGTATGTACAATGAACAGGTATTCTTGTTCTCATTCGGATTAGCGGCGGTAGCGCGACGCACACGTTCATGCACCTTCGCATGCCATTCGTCACGATCCATGTTTTGCGGCGTATACTTGCGCCCGGTTTCCGGGTCATAAAATGCGCCAGAGTAGCCGCTACCGCTGCCGCTTGGCAGGCCATAAATATCATCGGATTGTGCCTTCGGCGAAAATGGCCGCCACGCGTCACCGTCGTCATCGAAGCGAAAATTTGCAGCTTTGGAGTATTTTTGATAAGGATATTTGAAGTCATCGTCGCCAACGATGCTGCTGGCTGTCCTTGAGTTGCCGCCCGCTGTTGGCAATGACGACGTCGTTGAGGTTGTTGTGGGACTTGAGTATTTTTTCGGTGGACGCTGTTGCGCGTTTGTTCCGCCTGTTGCTGTTGCTGATGTGGCAGTAGGTTTTTTTTGCTTCTTGCTCGTCGATTGTGCAGCATTATCTCCGGCTTGTTCGGCAGCATCTTGTGTTTGTGTCATTCGCGCGCTGTTCGGTTTGATTAATTTGTGCTGTTGCTTTTGCTGGCTAACATCGTCCTTCGACATCGGTTCTGGCAACTCTTCGACGGCAGAATTTTGTATGCTCTCCATCCATTGGGAAACTTCCTCGGTAATGCCACAACCACCAACATGCCCTGTTGATTACGAAAAAAGAAAAGAAACAAGAAAAGAGTATGCATATTAGAACAGATGCGTTGGCTAGAATAAAGTGTGGGATGAGGGAAGAACAATACTGCAAGTAAGCTGTTAAATTTTACGAAGAGAATGAGATTCGAAATTTTTCTCGTGATTTTGCTGATAAGAGATTTAAATAAATAGATTTATATAATCCTGCTGGTTCTTTTGCTTTTTTAGATTAATTTTCAATCATGAATTATTGTGTAGGCTCGTTTGAAGGTAACTGATTTGAAACTGCAGGATAGTATTAAAATAGTAAGGCCCGCAACCCTGCAGAACCTTCTTTTTTATTCTGTGTATCCTCAGAAAGTATCCCATGTTAAAGACATCAATAGCTGCCACCTTCTTTGGGTAGTTTAATGCTAAGAGTCGGCGCAATATTCAAAATCTCTATTAAGGGGTTATATACAGTTAGGATTTTAAAAAAAAATCGATTTTTTTTTTGCGTTTTCTTAATATATATATATATCTGAGTATACACACACAAAATTTCAAGTCGATCCGACGAATATTTTCGAAGTTATAGACACATCAGTGAAGGCGCGCCGACTACATGTAAAGTGCTTTCAAAACTTTAAACTCGTTTTTCTCGAAACGGTGTTTTCAAAGTCGGTTAGCAAGATTTCTCAGAAACGGCTGAACCAATCGGTCTGAATTTTTTACACAAGCTTCTTAACTATAATTTTTAGTAATAAATCGAAGGATTTTCTCATCCGATGAAAATTTCTTATTTTTATAAACAATTAAAGACCCGAATTTTGGTCGAAAATCGAACCTTTGCCGCCATTTTGTCAAACAATTTTTTTTTGCTAATTCCTTCCATCAATCACTAGATTATTTATTATATTAACGAAATTTAATTGGTTTTTGCATTTTAGATGATCCAGTCCAGAGATATTGTGCTCACCGCAAGAGGCCTCTTTTTTGCGGACCTCTGCAAAATTGGCAATATCGACATTCTCGATAATTATTTTTGGCAATAAAAAATATTTGAATATAGTTTAAGGTTGTCAAAATATACCTGCCAAGTTTCAAATCAATAAACCAAATAGTTTGCTTAGAAAAAATTCTTGAAAAATGCCTTTTTTTCGACCTCCTAACTGTATATAACCCTTCTCATGCAATATCAGACAATCATAGTGCTCTCAGCAACTTACCTGCAGTAATAATACTATGCCTCTATGGCTATAAACATAAACTGATGATCAACACATCAATAAAATAAAGAAATTGGTGCTTGTAATTACACGAATAATAGTCAGGGATCTTTTTAGTATCGTTGGAATATCGGAAGGATAAGTGAAAGCCATTTTGAAAGATCATTTGAGTCTAAAAAACGTGAAGACATGATTGTTTTTAAATCACTATATATATTTTTTTTTAAACGTCGTTGCGACGTCTGCGAAACAATGCTTTCCGACTACCAGGATGTCATGAAACGTATTATTACTGGCAATGAGTCTCGGATCTATGTTTACGACCAGGAAAAAGACGATCAGTCGGCTGAAAATGGTGGCATAGGTGAGCCGAAGCCGAAAAAATCACGTCAAAGCGGGTCAAAAATCCTGGTTACGTTGAAAGTTATCTTCAATTATCGAAGTGTGGTGCACTCCACTTTCCTTCCGACCGGCCAACTTGTCAACAAGGAACACTATTTGAGTGTTATGCGCCGTTTATGCGAAGGTATTCGTAAAAAAAGACCGGAATTATGAGCCGACAACTCTTAGTTTTCGACCAATTTTCAATCAGAATCTTCCGTGGTGCGATTTAGCTCTGCAGGCCTTCTGGCTATTCAGCAAACTGAAATCATCGCTCCAGGGAAACCGATTTTTGTCAATTGAAAATATTAATCGTGACTTTAACAACTGTGTCGAGGATTGGAAAGTCAAGGGATATTCGCTTTAGTTTGAAATTTCGACCCATCGTTGAAAATGTCGATGAAATTATGGAAAATATTGACCAGAACCGTCACATAAACAGCCATGAGATCGCTAAGGAACGTAACATTCATCATCAAACGGGTTTGAATCATTCTTTCTCATTCTCATTCTTTGCTCAAACGAAATGAAATCGGACGTAATGAGTGCGAAAAAACTCATGGTCCAAGCGTGGTGAAGTTCAACAAATAATCGCAAAGCCAGGATTGACATCTCGAAAGGTTATGCTGAGTGTTTGGTGAGATTGGAAAGGAATCATCCACTATGAGCTGCTCCAGCCTGTTCGAACGATTGATTCTACATTTTAATGCGTTTTATATTAAAAATGGTCAATTATTAACTTCCATTCGCTCCTGTAGCAGTTTTTAATATAATATAATTTTCGAGACCAGGGTAGATATACTCGTAGTGAGTTCGTTGTTTCTTTCAAATTTTTTCCTCTTCACATATATCGCCAATACGCAAGCATTAAAACGAGTTAATATCACATGATCAACCCTTTATAAGATAAATAGTGTTGTTCATGATGTGAAGTGCAATAAATACCCATGAGTATTAATCTTTACCGCAGCATTTAAATAACCAAATAAAAGGAAACCATATCAAACAGCCAAAAGCTAAAATCAGTATTCCCTCACTCACTCATTGGCCAGCACACACAGATGCGAAAAGCTGTAAATACCACACATAGTAGGAAAACACACCGGAGCCGGCCGAAAAACCTTCATCACTACATTTGCATGGGATTAATATGTGTGTAAATACTTAATTAAGCATTTCATTAAACCACACCGTTAAGTTGGCTGCTTGGCAAGCTGCCGAGCTGGCGCTTCTTATGATTTTTAATGTACGACAATTATCCTTACCAAACCGGAAGAACAACAACATGATACACATATGTATAGTATATGTAAATACTGGAGGGATTATATGTGTTTATATATATATATATATATATATATGTGTGTGTGAGGTGAGCAGCTGTATTGTAGTTAATGATAGCGCGTCGAATCACGACAGTAAACAAATAAACGAAAGGAAAATTGCGAAAAAAATGAGGAAAAATAGGTGAAAATGGGAAAAAATTATGACAAGCCACCTGGAGGAAATAAAAATTAAGAGAAACAACCAACGAAATTCCCTAGGCAAAAAAAAAAATCAAGGCGAAAGTGCTGGGCCGCATTGAACTGAGCGGCTGAAGCTGCGCTGTATGGGCGGCACTTGTGGGCAAGGAGTGGTCAATAGCCAGCAGGAACAGGACTAACACACTTTTTACATATTTATGTATATACATATATACATACTTGTATACACGTATGTATATGACCATATAAAAATGTGTAAATAATTGAAATTAAACCAAAAATGGGGAAAAGCCAATGCCTCGCTGCTGTAAATATAATATATACAAAAATGTGTAAACATATATATACACATATGTACATACACATACATATATATTATAATACATATTACCAACGTATGTGCAGTTGATAGGAACTAGTGTTGACGCCGCTTTTATTTCATTTCAGCACAACTGCATTCCGGTGAGCCTTGGTTGCCCGCCATTCGAAAAAACTGTGACACACACACATACGCACATATCCGCACACATACCAACGCAGAAACAAGTGTTTAAAGGTAAGTTATGCGCGCGAAATACCCGTTGGTAATTGCAGCGGAAATGCGTCGACGGATTGTAGTTGCATGCCTGGGAAAGGGAAATATCATTGCCAACGTTGGGTGGGTTTAATGTGGCATATTTGCATGCGCGTGTGTCTACTTGAACAATACATATGACTATGTGTGGTTATATGTCGTTACAGTTTCCATTTTGCCCATAATGCATACAAACATACATGTATATTAGGATGATTCAAAAAAATCGATTGGTACTTGGAAAAATAGGTTCCTAGACACCTCTAAGAAAGCCTCTCCAAAAACCTATGAGTTTCATCATGCATAATGATTTTTTTCATAGAGTTATAAAATCCATAAGAAATAAAAAAATTTCCCAAAAATAATCCAACTTTAACTAATAATATCTTTTAAACGGTTGGGTTTACGAAAAAATCATAGGAGACCTTTTTTTAGGGCATTCAATTTCCTACAAAATCTTAGGAACAAGATATTTTTTCAAGTAGTTGGAAGCGAGATATAAATTTTTCTATCTGATAATAAGAAAAAATATAAAACTGTTTGGAGGAGGATCTTCCCGTTACAATTAAAAACTCATATTTGGAGAGGCTTTATTAGAGGTGTCTAGGAACCTATTTTTCCGAGTACCAATCGAAAAAAAAAATTTTTTTTTAATCACCCTAATGTATATATGTATACTCACATTCTTACATACTTAAATACATTCACACATATCTGGAACGTTTTGCGAGCTGATGTAATTTTTGCTTTATATGCCCAAGTCTCCACGCATATAATAGCTCCATACATACATATACATATATGAATTCACAATGGTTACATATTTATTTGTTAATTAAAATTTTCACTCATTTCTTTCCAAAGGCTGTGTGGCAATGCCGAATTCTTTCATAAAATACACTATTACATTTACAGCTGCGGTCAGAATAATAGGCACGAATGCCAATCAAATGGAAAAACAGCAAGATATCAGTTCGTCAGGCCGATAATTAAAATTTCAAAACAAAAGCGTTTTCGCACAATCTCGGCATTGAGTGTTCCAAACTACTGAAGTGTGCTTTAAGGGGCTATACCAGTGTGACACTTTCAAAAAAAGGAAAAAAAAATTATTTGCTTTTTCGATATATGTGACCTGGTCTACGAAAAGGGGGCTTAGGTGTCAAAAAAAAAAAAAAAAATAAAAAATAAAAATAAAAAAAAAAAAATAGAAAAAAAAATAAAAAAAAAATAAAAAAAAAATAAAAAAAAAATGAAAAAAATAAAAAAAAAAAATTGATTTTTTGACACCTAAGCCCCCTTTTCGTAGACCAGGTCACATATTATATTTCCATAAATATCCTGTGATCGAAAAAGACGATTTCCTTTTTTCAAAATTACGCCATTTTGTTAATTTTTGATATTTTTCAAAGATCGTAGGTCATTATATAGGAGATATCTATAATTTTAATAAACTTTTAAAATTTTTTTGCCTCAGCTACTCATGCGGCCGGAATCATGCCAGCAGTTGGAGAATTTTTTTTTTTTGGCACCCTCGAAGACAGCTCATAACTCCGTAATTTTTCAACATTTTTGAAAAAAAAAAAATCTTGAATATAGTTGAGTACGTTCAAAGAAGTTCGAAATATTCAATCGCATACTTTCTCCTAATAAAATTCACGAAAATCCCCTAATTTTTCTTGCGTCACACTGGTATAGCCCTTTAAAGGATAAAAGCATGAGGAATTGGAGATTGAAAAATATTTCAAAATTAAACGTCTTCGATTCGTCATTTCTGCCGTCGCTATTTTTGATAGAAGAGAGTATTATCAGTTGAATAACTTGTTGTTCTAATTTTAGAACAGTTTTATTATCGCCAATGCCTTACGGGTTACTATCTAAAATGCAAATATATACTCACTTTTCTCATTGATATTATAATATTTAGCAGTATTTAAAAACTCAATATTCGAAGTAGATATAGCGGTTTAGAGAACACGTAATGATGGATGCTATTTAAAGTCAAGGAGTTATTAAAATTTTATTTAGCGCGGAATGAAACATTTTTTCGTCAAAGAGAGAAGTGGGACTGAATTGTGAATGTCTTAGAGAACACGTCAGCACAAAATTGTAATGAGTTATTCAACTCTTAACTCTCAAACGCTTGGTGAATCGAATATACTTTAAAAGGAAACTTTTTTCTGTACTATACTCTGTTTAATATTGGCACGAGGGAAGAAATCTACGCCTAAAAAGCAGAGAGTAACAGAAAGCGTGCGAAAACGTTGAAAAAGTTTTAGAATAAGTTAGCTTAGGTAACGTGGCTGGTTTACATGAAGTCAAAAAGGGTCTCATTTTCATATGTAGCTAAGAACGCTGATCATTTGTGTTGCCAAGAACTCAAAAGTGTAGATCAAAAAGACTTTCGCATAATGACAAAGCACTTTGTCGCAAATTTTTAATCCAATCTTTGTTCGCCGAAGGTATGCTGAGATGCTTTAACTTCAGTCTGGTTTATGCTACAAAATTTCTAGACATACTTGATATTGATTGAGTCTCGTAAAGAGCAAAGAAATCAGTGAGCCTCTTACGTCTCTCTGGGCCAAAAGGATCCCGTTGCCGATTTGGTAATGGTTGCTGAACAATGCTTCTTGAGCTCGGTTGGGGCCCAGAAAACAGTAGCGAAGTCATTGCTACTACTTGGCTAATATTTAGAACTTGTGATACACGAAGAATATCTTTAATTTTTGTGACTAAATAAACCGATCGGCTGCAAAAAACAGCACAGAATATTGTAGATGGATGGGGATTAAATAGTAAGTAGTCTATGACAGAAAATAGGTCAGCAGTTATGCCCATCGTGAACCACGTCCGATCATAATCGATTAAATAAATTATATAATTCTGAAGCAAATGGTAAGGGAAGACAAAAAGTGCATCAACTACGACAATAAAGTGCGAAAAAGATCATGGTCAAAGCGTGGTGAAACTCAACAAATGGTCGCGAAGCTAGGACTGACACCTCGAAAGGTTATGCTGAGTGTTTGGTGGGTTTGGAAAGGAATCATCCACTATGAGCTGCTTTATTTTTGATTTCACATTTTACTGTCAACAACTGATGAGATTGAAACAAACTATAGAAAAAAACGGCTAAAACTGATCAACAGAATCTGATCTTCAATTAGGACAACGCTAGACCACACACATCTTTGGTGACTCGGCAAAAAATGGCAGAGCTTGGCTGGGAAGTTTTGATGCATCCACCATATAGCTCTGATCTTGTACCATCGGATTATCATTTTTTTCGGTCAATGTAGAACTCCTTTAATGGAGTAAATTTGGCTTCAAGAGAAGATACTCTTCTTCAAGAGAAGCCTGTGAAAATTACTTGTCACAGTTTTTCGCCGAGAAACCACAAAAGTTTTACATTGACGGAATAATAAATAAAAAAAAATATAAAAAAAATCGGCCTGCTCCGGGATTAGCAGGGATAGTTGTCAAATTAATTGAAGTTTTTTTTGAGGAAAAACAAATTCAATAAACCAAATGTTCGAGTACTTCTTGCGTATGTCGTAAATACCACCTACAATATTGACTCCTAAACCTTAAAGAGAGTGTGGTTTATTGCTAAATACCAACGACTTCAAATAACCCCACAAGAAGTAGTCGAATAGTGCTAAATCATAACTTCTTGGCGACCATTCAATGTCACATTTTCTTGAAATATTCGAATCTTCAAACATTTCTCGCAATAATTCGGTTGTTGTACGTAGCCCCGTCTTGTTGGAACTAAATGTTGTCAACGTCAAGTTCTTCCAATTTCGGCCATAGAAGGTTCGTTATCATCGATCTATACCACTCTCCATTACAGTAACGGTCTCACCTGCTATATTTCGAAAGAAGAACGTATCAATAATTCCACCAGACTAAAAATCACACCAAACCCGCAGTTTAGGTGAATGTAATGGTTGTTCATGAATAATTTGTGGATTTTTTTCGCAACAGAATCGACAGTTTTGTATATTTACCACACCAATCAGGTGAAAGTGAGTCTCATCTGAGAAGATGATTCTCTTAAACTTTCTTTACGGCGGCCCAATGGGTTCAGTTCTTGAGTGAGAACAATTTTATTTGAATACAACCCCAAATTCTTTCTCAAAATTGCCAGCTTGGTGTTTACGACAGTCGCAATTTTTAAGAACGTCTTGGAATCGGCGAATTGTAGTCTTTAGCAATACTTTGTTCGAAAATATTTTTAATAACCGTATATCATATTAGCTTTAGTAACTAAACCAAAAGCATAAATCGAAGAATATTTTAAGGTAAATGAAACTTTTTCGAGACAAAATATCACATTTTGTTTTTAGGATTGATTCACTCATATTATTATGACCGCAGCTGTAAGTAGGTAGTCGCTTTGGCAGGAATGCACTCGAATTTAATGCCGGCTTGAATGCAACAATGACGCTTTTTCCTTTCAAACAACTTTTTCAGTATTCTTATAAAAATATACATATGTAATATGTACATATGTATACATGGAAGTACATTCCGTACAGGAATATATGTACATATATGCTTTCATTGTATGCAATCAGTAGCGCATTTCGATGCCAACAACCACATGATCGTGTTAAAAGTGGGACAATACGCATCCGTATAAATAAATGCATAGCTGGCATTTTTTCACTTCGATTAAACGGTTGCATTTAAGGTGAGTTTGCGGTTTCATTTTGCGCTTCGCATTCAGCTATTGTGTGCTGAGAAAGGGATTTGCTGGCGTATGCTATGTTAACGGATGGAATTTTTGTTGAATGTTAAAGAATTCGAGAATTAAATACAAAATCTGCAATGTTTTGTGTGCAGCATTTTCATTTCTACAGCTCCTCTGGGTGTAATAAGAGACTGTCTACAAATAGGGTGCAACTACTTGGGTAGCGCCATTTGAAGAGGTTATATAGTTTGTTTCCATTACTATTCATTGAACTTTTATTGTAAGTGAGTGAAAATGAGATTTCATATAACAGTGACTTATATCCGAATACCAACATGTTGCAGTTATTTTTGGTTATTTAATCGTCGTTGATAGCATACATAAAATATGGTCGGAAATGGGAGAATACCTTTTGCTTAAAACTCACAACATCGATTTCAATAATTGACAGTAACGAAGTGTTCTACACAAGCTTAAGCCCTTTAGATGGCGCTGTAGTAGTCTTTGGAAATACATATATATTAGTCAAGGTAAACAAATAGTTTTCAAATAGACTTAGGATAACGAGGATAATGTATGAGCGATTAATATTTTTGATCTTTTGTATATCTACTCAATGGGATTGTGTAGTGTACATTGATTTAGGCTTCATAGACTTCAAAGTTCAAGTTGTCGGAAACCCGACTATGCCGAATATTGTACACATATTTACGTGTGATCCAAGTAGAGAAATAGAGGTACTTTTTTCAATAGCAATTTTTCACAGACACTATTCGACCGAATAAATCACGTCCAGCGCGCAGTGAAGAATATACAAAAATTCAGTTTGTCCGGAAAGTAATAGGACTGAGTCGATTTAAAAAAAATTTCGAATCAATCGTTACAATTCTTCAAAAACTTTCAAAATAGGCTCTCACTGCGTCGATGCAGCGCTACCAGCGCGATTTCTTAGCATTGAAGGCGTCACGGAAGGCATTCTCCGGAATAGCCTTGACAGCCGCGGTGCATGAGCTTGAATCTCCTCTGTCGTCTCTAAAGAAAAAGAAGATTGTCTCTTTGTCTCGGGATCATACTCAAAGATCTATGCTTCGTCATCTGTGATTACGTTATTCAAAAATTGGGGGAAAATGTGTGAAGTTCAAATTTTCTTGGCACACCTCAACTCGCCGCAATTTCTGGTCGTCAGTTAGCACTTTTGGAACCATCTTCCCGCACACCTTGCGCATGTTAAAGTGCTCCATCACAATGTCATGAATCACAGATTTTCATAGATTTAACATCTGGGCAATTAAACGAATACTTAGTCGACGGTCTGAGTTCAAAACTTTGCGCACACGAGTCACATTGTCGGTATTTGTCGAAGTCGTAGGTCTTCCAGTACGGTCTTCATCAGCGATCACTTCCCGGCCCTCCAAAAAGGCCTGGTGCCAACGAAACACACCACTTCTTGCTAAAGCAACTTCTGGGTAAGCCTGCTTGATCATATCAAAAGTCTCTGTCGCAGATTTATCGAGTTTCACACATCATTTAATTGCGTACCTCTGCTCTAACGAACGCTATATTTTCGGCTTACACTCACAGAAACACGTCGCGCGAAAATGTTTGTCCTGACTCTTCAGGTGCTCGGAGACAACTGACCAGCCGCTCGTTCGTTAGTTAGGAACGCCCTCTACCGCATCCAGTCGGTGCGTGCGCGCTTCGAAGTACAGTCGCGGCGGAAGAAAATTAGTCCTATTACTTTTCGTACAAACCCTGTTAGCAGCCGTAGCTGAGAGTCTACACGAAGACCGTTGAGAGTCGATTCGGCGCCGTTTGTAGCAACTCGGACTGACGTATGGAACGACTTAGGGCATTTTACGTGGTGATCTTAAATTGAAAGCGTTCTGTTCAACGGTGACGTCCATTTTTGGCTCAATGTGTTTGTAAGCAAGCCAGCTTGTCGCATTTGGAAGGAAGAGCAACCTGAAGAGATTCAAAAGCTGTCACTTCATACAGATAAAAACAACGGCTTGGTGTGGTTTGTAGGCCGGTGGAATCATCCATATTTCTTCAAGAATGATGCTGGTGAGAACGTAACCGTCAATAACGACCAATCGCTCCATGACAACCGCCTATTTGATGCCTGAAATTGAAGCTCGGAATCTGGGTGACATTTGGTTTCAACAAGATGGTGCCACTTCTCACACATCGCATCCATCGATGGATTTATTGAAAGAACACTTCGGTAAGCAGATAATTTCACGTTTTCGATGTGACAGCAGATGAAACATGGTTCCATCTTTTCACTCCAATTGACCGCCACTCGAGTGGACTGCACACGATGGACCCGCCCCAAAACGTGGAAAAATGTAACACTCGGGTGGCAAGGTTACGACATCTGTATTTCGGGATACGCATGGAATAATTGACTACCCTGAAAAAAGAAATGATCATAGCCTTATTGGATCGTATGAAGAACGAAATCGCCGAAAAACGGCCGCATTTGAAGAAAAAGAAAAAGACAATGCAACATTTGATCCGTGATCCATGAATTGGGTTTTAAATTGCTTCCACATCCACTATATTCTCAAGATCTGACCCCTAGTGACTATCTTCTGTTCTCAGATCACAAAATAATGCTCGTTGGGAAGAAATCTTCGTCAACTGAAAATGTGATGACCGAAACTGCATATTTTGAAGTAAAGCACAAATCGTACTACAGAAATGATATCGAAAAGTTGCATAATCGCTATAATCAGGTGCTTAAAGAACTTTAATGAACATTTCTAACTTTCAATTTCATATTGAAGCAACAGTCATTACTAAAGAATACCAAACCTAAGCAAGCAGCAGTGGAAGATTGAGTGCACTCTCAACTCAAATCCAATTCGACGCGGTCAAAGATGTAAAATGCATCCCTTGAAACTGTAAATCAGTGAGACAAAAGTGGCAAATTTAATGCGGCAACTAACAAAAACCAAGCGACAAGCTTTGTTCACTGCAAGAACATATGCAGGAGTTTGAAGTTAAGGAGTTGGCAGTCAAGGGTGAAATCACGGCCTTTGCAACGTTGCCACTTTGCAACTTTGAGCGCAGATAAGACAAGTCAGTTAAGCGACGACAAAGTGTGGGCGGATTATTACTAGTGTATTGAAGGGGCCATGAGGACTATGTTTCTGCAGCTGTGGAGGCGCCAAAGACGTGACTCAGCGACTGCAACATCCACACAACAACAAAGAAGCTTAAAAGTATACGCGTCAAAGTGAAAAAAGTCAACTTGCCGGCACCTAAAAGCAGACTATAAACCCATAAAGATAACAGTTGTGCGCTTCGGCTTTTGTGAAAGGGAATAAAGTGCTTGAAGGGAAATCGAAAATAGAGAAATATTATAAGGCGAATGCATATAATGAAATAAAAGGGGGAGTAGAGTAGCTGGAGTGAACAAAACAAAGCAATAACGAATCGATAAGCGCGCAGTTAAATGCTATTGTCAAAGATTGTAGGGAAGGAAGCCAGCGAGGCGGTTGACAACGAAAGCGCGCGCTGAAACAGGTCATTGATACAGAGTGAATAGATAAAAAGGAAGAAAAGAAACAAAATGTATTAAAATAACTAAAAAAATAAAGAAATAAGTTTAAACAATATTATGTGCACCAAAAAGTAGACTACGAAAAACAACAAATACGAGTATCAGCACACAAAACGGAATGCAAAAGTCGCTAAGCAATTGAGGCGGGAAGAAGTCATATACATACGGAGTCTAGCGGCAAAAAGTTAGATGGTCTAGCGTTGAGCTCTAGTGCTCAATTTATGCACCCGAGAGCAATGTCGTAGGAACTCAAACGCTATTGTAGTGGTGTGACCGCCTCTAAATATTTGCAGTATTTGCTTTGTTGTTGCTTTTCTTTTCTAACTCGGCCGATCACTAGCTGCATTGTGGCATCTTTTGCAATTCGAAACAAGTTGTACTTCAATGCGTTTGAAATGTAAATTAAAGAGTCTGTGGAATCACGGCTGAGCGGCACTAGACGTGGTAGAAAGAACGAAGTGGAAAAAAAAAAACAATAGAAAATGGAAGGAGGAATGGATGCAGTTGTAAACTTGTTTACCTATACTGTATAATCAGGGTTTAGATTTAAAAAATACTCTTCTAAATAAAAGTGGCGTACGGTCCAGTGGGTCCATGGACGTCTGAAAGCCAAAGCACCTGAAAAATAAATTGGAAACTATTCCAGCTTCAAGTAGATAATATAATTTTTCTTTTTATTTTAAATTAGTTCTCTTGTTATGTGTTTCCAAGCCTTGTTTGAGAGAAACCTTGGAACGTTGGGTTGTTAATGTGAACGAAAACATCAAATGGGAAACACTAAGAACGAGCTTTTGCGTCGGTGTTGGACCATTAGCGAGACGAATTACTGGTTAGAATGCTGCAGAGACTCATTGCATGCAATACTTTCATGGAACAGGTCAGAGTCAAGTTCGTGGAGGTAGAGGTTAAATGTTCTACAATATCCAGAATACATTGTACGACCTCAAATTGCGATTAAAACAGATCAGAACTTACGAAAAACTGGGAGCTGCTACATTGTGGCCTATAGAAGTCGAAACTTTCCATTTTTAGTAACTAGTACCATAAAAGCCTCGACACGAGAGACCTACAATACAGCAAGAACTCAATATTGTTTCAAAAGTGGTTATCACTTGAAGACCGATGGACGTTTTCAAGTACATGCATAACAACTAATCCAAATAGACGCTTTCTTTGAAGGGATTGACATAAACTCAAATACGTAACGTTTTTAAGACAATTGGAGTATTGTGAATCCAAAAGGTGTGGATACGGAAGAACTTTTTATGGAACACAAGCTTTGAAACCTTTAATTCAATATATAGGGCTTACTATATGTGACCCAGTCTACGAAAAGGGAGCTAACGTGCGAAAAAAAAAAAAAAAAAAAAAAAAAAAAAAAAATTTAAAAAAAAAATTAAAAAAAAATTGATTTTCACCTAAGCCCCCTTTCCGTAGACCAGGTCACATATATTGGACTCTCAGGGAGCAGGAACGGAAAATGTTCAAAACAAAATATTTGATTCTTTTATAAGAGTTCTGATAATGCATATCCCAAACCTCAACCAAACTACCGAAAAATAGCTTAAAAAACAGAGGATATTCGTAAAAAACCTCTTCAATACAGTAGAAACCTTGGTTTCTTGTCAGTCATGGCACACAACAATTTAAACTATCAGGTGGCAGCTTCCTTCGTCTTCCTCACACTTACTACAAAATCATAAGTTATAAGTTATACCACTTTTTACATTTCAAAAATTTCGCTGCTTTTCCAAAAGTGCACAGAAAACATTCATCTACAGCAAGCACATTCGTTACCGCAGCCAACTTCGCTTACGAGGCACCCAACTCGCCTTCTTCATTTACCTTATTCTTGCTTTGTTTGGCGCTCTTCTATCAATGCCACCAAACGTGGCCAACTTGTATATTTTTCAGTCAGTATTTTGCAAGCTCCCCACTTTCACCCGCCTTCACCAGCATTTATTATTTTCTTACTTTTTACACACGCTTTTATGCGTGTTCTTTTATTTGGTGCGCAAACAATTCGCTTAATCCGTAAGGCAACATTAATATTTACACAAGAAACAAACGAAAAATGCAAAATGCAACAGTTCATACACCAGCGCCTGCCATCAGGCCACACACCCCACCATGCACAACGTGCTGGCCATCACTCTGCCACGTTGGCATCGCTGAGGCAGGAAACAGTGTAAAGGGTTGTGCATAAGAAGTGCTGCTGCAAATAGAATTTATACGCTCTTCAATGGCCAGCGAGCTACCTGAGCGCGCCTGAAGCACTGCAACACCACTGCAGAGCTTGCCGTCGAGGAGCTGTGAGATTGCTGCACGCTTATCCGCGCAGGTGGGTGGGTCCAGCATTCGCTGGCTGGAACAATGTAAATAACTCGCTGCCAAGTCTTCGCCACTCACTTTCACACATACATCCATAGACACACACACACAATCATACGAAATAAAGAAATTCACGAAAATAAAATTTTATGTTATTTACGAAAAAGTTTGCATATGTATGCGTGAGTGCGAGTGCAACGGTAACTAATGCTGAAACAGTAAAATATGCACAAAAGTTAAAAGCTACTTGGTATGTGAATTGTACAAAAATGCCAAGACTTTTTTTTTTAGTTTTGCTTCATTTTTTAGCTGAAAGAATAAAATTTTAAGTGCTGAAATACTTGTAGAAATGTAAATATATAATTTTGTAAGGTTAAGCGGAAAATACGATTTGTTGTCGGATAAAATTTGGAGTTATATTTATTCATGCTGACTTTTAGATGCGAAATTGTATTTCCAGGGGTCTAATTTATAAGAAATAACATGGAAAGTAATTGACTGATCCCTGTGTAAGTAGCAGTCCCAAGAAATGAATCGGAGTTTGAGAAAATGTTGCTCTTCTTATTGAAGATGTCATATAATTAATGTATGACCATTTTCGGGGTTGATTTGCTTTCTATTTTTCGATGTCTTCGTTCTCTTTAAATGAAGGATCGATTTTTTGAGGAATTTTATAACAACCTATCACGATAGACCCCTTTGGAAAGCTTTACATATTGAGATTTTATTCCTTTTATACGAGTATTCGCGTTTCTCTGTTGTGTGGGAACCAAGGTAACTATGAGAAATTTGGAACAACTTGTTCAGCTCATAGAACTGCAAAGGAAAACGAGCCTAATCTACAAGATGGTGTGTGGTGCCATAAGGGTCATTCCACTGCCCGTGGATATCACAGGTGTATTGTTAACTTCATACCAGATCACTTGGATCAACCGACCTCTAACGGATCCTTTTCTACCCATATACCAGCGAGAGAGTTGTGGATGGGAAGAAGCCGTTGGAGGAGAAGAGCAGTGAGCTTCTTCACGGATGGGTCAAAGCTTGGGAGGAAGGTTAGTGGATAGGTTTACTTACAGGAGCTCTCTATCAACTCCAGTTTCAGACTTTCTGACTATTGCAGTGTCTTCCAGGCCGAAGTGTCAGCCATTAAGGTAACAGTAGATCTACTGCTCCGGAGTGCAGCCTCCTTCAGAGAAGTGATCGTATACTCAGATAGCAGAGCGACGATACTAGCCTTGAACTCATTAAAAGTGCCTTCAGCGCTGGTCAAAGAATGCCTATCTTCGCTATCAGCAGGAAACTGTAAAGCTAATGAGATAGCAAGAAAAGGCAACTTAAAACCGCTAGCGGTAAAATGAAAGCTAGTATCTCCCGTATCCTCTTGTGTTCTACTATTAGACAACTGGGCTTCGTGGAAGCTTGGCCAGTTTTGGACTACCATCGGTGCATGCGCTGTGGAAAAGACTTTGGGCCCCAGATCGATCGCAAGCAGTCTAGTGATCTCTTTGCCCTCATTAAGGCTAGCCTATCCCTAGTTTTGAGGCTTTTAATGCGCCATTGCCCTATTGGTGTCCACACAGTAAGACTGTAATCCTTCTAGACGCCATCTGCAGAAACTATATGGAATGAGATGAGGTGGAAACCCCTCAACACTTTCTTCTTGATTGTCCCGCCTTGTGGAGGTCAAGACTTAAGCACTCGGGGCGCATAATTTCAGACATCTCTCCGAACTGGCGGGAATGGTTATTAAACGTCTGTGCAAATTTTTACTAACTGCTATAAGTTTTTCTGCTAATTTGTAAGTTTGAACACTGGAGTTGCTCTTTTCTATGGCTTCACAGAGGATTACGTATAGTAGTCCACGTATGATCTCTGATCAGCCATCTAACCTAACCTAACTTACAAGATAGTATACAGTTTCCCTAAATATACCCCACTATTCAACCCCTAACAGAAACTATGAATGAGACGTAAGAAAACGGATAAAAGCAAAGGGATCCCCAATGAGCCACCAAGAAATATGGGTTATCGTTAGACAAAGTTTTGACCCTACCCTGCCCTGTCATCGCAAATGACTCAATAATCAGGATTATTAATAAAAAAATTGCTGGCTTGCTTCATAGACTATTTGCGGGGCTTGACTGTCACCTGAATAGCATACCGAAAAATTCCTGTGCTACATGTAACTTATACTAGTGCAACAATAATAACAACAACACCAAGATATGGTTAAGAGTTCTATTAATATTTTAACAACCAAATCAACCTACCTCATTCTAGGTCAAATTGGTGTCAACTGAATCTACCATCTGGGGCTAAACTAAAACAACAACAGGCGTGGCTTAAAAAACATAATTTCTGGAAAGTACTATACTTTCCGAGAAATTCCCGCAACTCGCAAATATTTCCAGCGCTGTAAATTCGCTATTCAATTTCGTGCTCCAGTTTTCAGCGATTATGATGTCTCCAGATGCAACCCAAGATTGCGTACTTTTTTCAGCCCGCATTTGGCTTTGAGCAAAGAAGTGCGCGAAATTCAATTGGGAAGATTTTCGCAGAAAAGCGGAACACACATACAGAGATCAATAAAAAGAGTGTGAGAGGAATGGGGTGAGAATGTGAGACGTCGCTGAGGAAGAGCTCATAATGCTGGCGCAACAATGTTGTTGCTGGCAAGGATGACCTCCTTTATGCATATATTATACGCAGCTGTTGCATATTCCAGAGGCGACAGTGATTTAACTTTTTATTTTACTCCATTCTCTTTTTGTTTCTTACTCCTTTATTTCGCTTCATTGTTGTACTTTCTGGTTGTGGTAAAATGTAGGGTTGCGTCGGCTTAAACTCACTTACATGTTTATGTTTGTGCTTGTTGTTTTTTGTGAACTACATTGTTTTTTTTTTGTTTTGAAGGGAATAATTTGAAAGCCGGAAAACGTTGCATGTGAGCATTTTCTGTTTACACAGCTTTTAATTTCTTAAAACGTAATAACCTCGTGTTAGTTGGGCTATTATGGATAAAATGAGAATGAAAATTGATTCTGAGTTGAGAGGAAAACATGAGCAAGGATGCTCTTTCAGATAACACATGTGTAGAGAATTATTAGGAAAAATTATTATAAGAATTGTTGCAGAAGTATTCATAAAAGAAATTTTAACTGTCCAGTAGGCATACATCTATTCCAAAATGCTAATCGGGAAGCTTCCAGATTATTTATGGAATACCATTTGTGTGATATAATATCCCCCCATAATCAGATGTAGCTAGATGTACATACTACTGTGCCCAAAAACATTGTATTTATTTTGAAAATTCTTTATTTATTCTACCAAATCAATTTCATCTCCTTCAAAGTAATACCCTGCCGATGCAATGCAGTTATGCCAAAGGATTTTCCAATCTACTGGTTGTAGTCACTTTCCGGGATGGCCTTCAGTTCCGTCTTCGCTGCGGCTTGAATCTCCTCTATCGTATAAAAACGGTGTCCCCGGAGCGGTCTTTTGAGCTTGGTGAACAGCCAGAAGTCGCACGGCGCCAGATCAGGTGAATACGGTGGTTGCGGAACGATATGAGTTGAGTTTTTGGCGAAATGATCACGAATTACGAGGGCAGTATGGGATGGTGCATTATCGTGGTGTAAAAACCAAGAATTGTCTTTCCACAATTCCGGCCTTTTTAGGCGGATAGCGTTACGCAAACGACGCATAACGTTCAAATAATATTCCTTGTTGACTGTTTGACCGGTTGGAAGGAATTCATAATGCACAACACCACGATAATCGAAGAAAACAGTCAACATGACCTTGATTTTTGAGCGACCTTGGCGCGATTTTTTTGGTCTCGGCTCTCTTTTGGCACGATGTTCGCTCGATTGATCGGTTGTTTCGGGGTCGTAAGCATAGATCCAAGTCTCATCGCCAGTTATAATGCATTTCATGACGCCCTGGTAGTCGGAAAGCATCGTTTTACACACTTCAACGCGATGCCTTTTTTCCAAAAAATTCAATGTTTTCGGTACCAGTCGTGATTTGACGCACTTGAGGCCCAAAACATCCTTCAAAATGGTATTGGCTGAGCCTTTCGATATGCCAACTTCATCAGCAAGGTCTCTAATTGTTAATCGACGGTTTTTCAACACCAAATCTTTGATTTGTTGAACGTGAGCTTCGTCGGTTGAGGTTGATGGTCGCCTTGGACGCTCTTCGTCTTCGACACGTTCACGGCCGGCTTAGAACTCACTATACCACTTGTAAACATTTTTTTTTAGACATAGCCTCATCACCAAAGGCTTTCTGCACCATCCTCAACGTATCCGCAGCAGAAAATTGATTTCGTAAACAAAATTTAATGCAAATTCTTTGCTCAACAAATTTCGACATCGCAAAAAACGAAAAACTCACTTTTAGCAGCTCACAAAACGACACGTATCTCAAACACTAATGAATATTTTGACATGAAATTTGACATAAATGTGACAGACAGTACTACTAACCTAAAAAAAAATAATTCTCCAAATCCTTCGACGCGCGCAGTTTAAATTCAAATGTCACCTTATTTTTTGGACACAGTAAGTTAAGAAATCAAGTTACTTTACCATTCCGAATTAATTTGTCTTTATTTCTATAGGGGAAAACGTAAGCATTAAACGAAATTTTTCAATGATTGAGTTTTTGGAAACAAAATCCGAATATTTAAAGATATTAGATTTACAAAACACCCAAACTTATTAAAAACTTTAATAGGATTGCTTTGAAATGTATTTAGTTGGAAGTTTTGTCACATTAGTAAACAGCTGATCCGGATATTGGTTTTGCGTAGGTTCGAAAAGACGAAAATCCAAACTAACTCTGTGACACCATTGAAAATCAGAATTGGTTTGCAATTCTAACAGCTATATTGAGCTTTTTAGTTGTCCAGTATCGGCGGTTACGACAAATGAGCAGTTTCGTGGTGAAAAAAACTTCAGACAGACCGATTTACCTAAACAGAATCGGCACATCAGCTGTTCACTCTATTTTTATATGTTTTATAGCGTCTCCGAATTTATGGTATTTGAAAAGTTTGAAGCTTTTAACTTATATATTGTATCGGTCCTCAGAGATTGCGCTGGGCTTGAATCAGTGACTTTTTGTGTTGAATTTTGACAAAGATGTACATATATTTTTTTACAACGTTGCCAATTTTTCGGCCTAACTGCTATTTATTCTAATTTTCTAACTGGTAGATTTACTTTTATACTTTTCTTCTATTACTACAAATCGAGTCATTTTAGAAACCAAAAAATGTGTTTTAGAGGTTAACAAACCAGGCACCTAATTTAAGGAAAATGCCAACCACACCATAAGTGTATTTACAGACTATACGTAGAACTCTTAATATTTATTTAATTAAAACAAAATTGAATGAATGCTCACATGGCGCAGAGCGGACTAAATTGCAGCTAACAATCAGTATTCGTATAAACTGGTATAAGTATGTGCGTACATAAAGTCATACGTGCGGAGCGTACTTAATGATTTTTGCGATGCCGTCATCTAAAAGCCATTTGCTTAACAAAGAGTACACACGCGCATGCGCACTTATGCAAATTTCCGCACCCACACACATACACTCACTCACGCTTGCAAGAATATACGTATATATATTTCGAATTGGCCTGATGCTGACGTCTGGAGACTGGAGATGTCAACCACCCGCAGCGAAAATATTTATCGGCTGACTAACTGACAACGTCCAAGCGCGGCGTATCAGCTTAAGTCGATGCAGACGCACATAAGTATAAGTGCGCAAGTATGTAAGTATTGTCGAAAGGAAGCGAGCGATTACAAACTGCCTGATGATTATGTTGCCGGCACGCAACGTTTCGTGGCACGCATATTGAATGCGTAATTAGTGGCGAAATCAGTGCCTTGCCTGGTGTGGTGTGGAGCGGGACGTCAAGTGGATACATTTGTATTAGCATAAGTTATCGTTGCCACTTGTCTGTGTGTGTGTGTAATTATGCGGCGAAGTGTGCTTATAGTTAGAATCAGAATGACTGCCGCAGAATTCAATTTGCGTCGAACGAAAGTGCAGAAAAAGATTGTAGAATTAATCTATGTATGTGTGTGTGTGAATGCGCATAGAAGATAATAAGCTTTTGACCAGCGCTTACTTTTCTATTAGTGAGGTAGGTTGCTGGAAATAATAGCTGCTCACAAGCGAAAAAGTTAATACCGAAACGGAGAATGCCAACAACAATGCATTTCTACAGTGAATATATCTCTCTAAATGGTTCCATTGTGTGGTGTACTTAAAATGGGAATGAGATACATTTTCAATTGAAGCCCAATTTTTTCATTTTGAGGGAGGTGAAAAAAAAGTTCTTGCGGTTTTTATAAACCTTACTATTGACATACATTTAAAGCCACATTTTATAAACGTCTTTGTAATCTTAAATCTTTTAACCTACACATAAGTTCGAATGTAATATCGGATAATTTTTCATAACGCGTTACATTGTCACAAAAAAGTGCCCGGAAATTGTAAATAAAACTTATCTATTTATTAATATTTATTTTGTCGCCTTCAAAGTAATCCCCACCAGATGTAAAACACTTATGCCAACAATCCTCAAAAAACTTGTCATACGCTTTTTTTGGGTTGGCCTTCAGCTCGTTCAACGAATCTTGTTTTATTTCTACGAACGATTGGCAACGGGTTCTACAAAGCGGAAATTTCAGTTTGGGGAACAAGAAGAAATCACACGGAATCACACCTGGTGGACACGGTGATTAATAATCGATGGTATTCATGGTGTTTTTTGGCTTTAAATTCGGTTACAATTGTGCCTTGATGCGATGGTGTATTACCATCGTGTAAAATCGATCCAAATTGTTCTTCAACAATTCCGGTCATTTTCAACGGATGTTTTCACCAAAAAGGCCAAATAGAACTCGTTATTGACCCCGTATGTCCCTCCGGAATAAATGCATGATGCACCAAACCCTGAACACCGCAAAACACAATGAGCATCAGATTGATTTTTTAGTGCCTTTGGCGTTTTTTTTTTTTGTGTTTTTGGTTTCGTTTGCATGTCGAATTCATAAACCCATAAACCCATGTCTCATTATAATAATATCCATGAATGTGGGTTCAGCATTTCCACGGAGACCTGTTTACGGTACTCTTTTTGAAAAGATTCAGCTTTATCGGGACGAGTCGAACAAGTACTCGTATTATACCCAAAATAGAGATGTCGAGCCCTCTTGCCATATCTTAAATACTTGCCGGACGTGTTTTAAGCACCATCTTTGATATTTTCAACAGTCGAAGCATGTCTTCAATGATCTCTCGATCGCCTTTGAAGGTTCTGTAGCAGTCGTATGCTTGTGTGTTTGACAAAACTGAATCACCGTAAGGCTTTTCCAATATTCGCAACGAACCTTATTTAGAAATAAAAAATGTGAGACAAATTTTTTATCCGATATTTTTATCCATTGTAAAAATTGCAAAGCACTTCTCAGGTATACCGACTTAAGTAGCATTTTTTGGAAATGTCATTTACCCGTGAATTTAATTACAATTTCCGAAGAATTTAATTACAATTTCCGGGTGCTTTATTGCCACAATGTATATGAAATATTTCTTATTTTTTTAAATTTCAGAAGACCTACACAAATTAATCGACAAAAATGTTCTAAAAGTTAAAGCGTGGGACATACCTTTATAAAAACCAGATTAAATTTTTGAAATTTTTGTAAAATTCCAAAAAGGTGTATTTCGTTGAAAAATTGCTCTTGTAGATTTCTTATTAAAAATCAATCGACAGAAAATCGATTACCAGCTTTAATTGATTGACTCAAGTTCTATTAGATTGCTCTTCTACTATATTTACGAAAACGCATCGGTTCTCTTTTTTTTTTTTTTTTTGTTTTCGAAATTTCTTATTTCAACCTTTTGAATCGAGTATCGTAAAACTTATTGCTCTCTGTACAATATGTCTGTAAAAACATTTAAAAATTCTCTAGAATGATTTTTTAATGAAAAACTCTTTCTTGCAAATCGGCTCGAAATTAAAATAGTTTCTCAATGTCTTAAAATTTAGGGGACAATTTCTACAAAGCAGTGGCTTATTTTGAATCCATGAAAAACATAAACGGGTTTGAGATAATATATTCGAAAAGTTGGTTTGACATGAGCTTTTATAGAGTCGTCGCCCTCATTATAATTTTCTCTCAGTAACACAATGGCTTCTATTATCATAATCGCAAAGCAGTTATTACGTGAAAAAGGGCGAATCGAATAAACCACTAGCTTAAATCATGAAATTAAAAATAAGCAGATTATCTAGTGGTTATACCACTCTGGAAGCAGTCAAACTTTTTCCACTGAATTGTTGTATTTGTATGATTTTATTGTTGATTCAGAAAGTAGGGAATAAAAGATGACAAATGGTATTCTGTTTATTATTAAAACGTTAAGTCACAACAATGTGAATAAAATTGGAACAACTTTGTTCTTGTAATGAAAAAATAAGTATAAAATCAAACCCAAGTCAACCGAACTTGTTACGTCAACTACTGCTGAGCGAAAGCTTGTTAAGGGTCAGTAGGGTAATCTGGCCTGTTTTTTTTTCGACATTTTTTTTTTCATAGAAATTTTTATTCTACAATAAAACTTGTTTCACATATCATGAGGTATATCGTGGAGTGTATAAACACATTTTTTGGAATTTTTTGATGACATCTGTCGGAGAAATTGCTGGGTGAATGAGATGCATTTTTTCACTGGCGGATACGATTTCTTATGTTTGGATCTCTGAAACACAAATTTATTCTTAAAAAGTACTTGAATGGTTATCGTCCCTACTAGAATCATGCAAAAATTTTGATAAATAAAAAAGTAATTAAATATTTTTTTTTTTAATTTTTCCCCATGTTTCTTTGCATAAATTTTGTCATAACATTGTCAATAAATTGTAATAAACTATGAATCTAGTAGGAACGATAGCCGGGCGTTTTGTGAATATAAAAAAAAAAAAAAAACAATAAGCAAATCGATTGAGTAGTTCGACCGGAATCATGTCCGCCAGTTTAAAATTAAAAAAAGTGTGTTTTGAGAAAAACACATTTAATATTTGAGGTACTGAAAAAGCACACACTAAGTGTGCACTCCCTGCGCTCCGAACGTCGAGCAGTTTTATTATTTTTGGACCTTTATCGAAACCTTCTTATGGTAAAGTGGGTTTCTATATCAATTCTAAGGGTATAAGGGAACATAAAGACAAAAAAAAGAAAAAATATTGTGAAAAAAGATTACCCTACTGACCCCTTAATGCAAAGCAAAAATTAAGTCTCTAATACCAAGTAAGAAGTGGCAGAGTAAGTCAATGCTTGCTGGTACCTTTTAAGCCTAAAATTTTACACGAAGTTGACAATACCCAAAAGCAAACGTTGGAGACCCTATAAATTATAAATATCTAACTGATCACCGTGACAAGCTGAGGTAATTGAGCTGTGTCGGTTCGCCTGGATATTCCCGATCTACAGTCCCCGAGTTTTTAAGAAGAAAAGCGGCTCATTTGTCAGAACTTCCAACATCGATTATGAGGGCATATGCTGTACACAAACTGATTGATCAAAATTAAATTCTTGTATTGAAAGTATGAGAATATAGTGCCATTTTAATTAGAAGTGAGACAAACATACAGGACCTGTAACCTATCTACTGACTGAGTAGCTGATAAGATTAATTGTAGGAAAAATATTTCGTCTTGTGAGTCTTCTATACTCTTTATGTCCTTTCGATGTAGTACAAATGTGTGTGAATTTGAATTTAAACTGCACGTGTCGAAATATTTGGAGAATTATTTTTTTTTTTTAGGTAGGTAGTATTATCAGTCTGTCAAATTTCATGTCAAAATATTCATTAGTGTTTGAGATACGTGTCGTTTTGTGAGCTGCTAAAAGTGAGTTTTTCGTTTTTTTGCGATGTCGAAATTTGTTGAGCAAAGAATTTGCATTAAATTTTGTTTACGAAATCAATTTTCTGCTGCGGATACGTTGAGGATGGTGCAGAAAGCCTTTGGTGATGAGGTTATGTCTAAAAAAAATGTTTACTAGTGGTATAGTGAGTTCTAAGCCGGCCGTGAACGTGTCGAAGACGAAGAGCGTCCAGAACCATCAACCTCAACCGACGAAGCTCACGTTCAACAAATCAAAGATTTGGTGTTTAAAAACCGTCGATTAACAATTAGAGACCTTGCTGATGAAGTTGGCATATCGAAAGGCTCAGCCAATACCATTTTGAGGGATGTTTTGGGCCTCAAGTGCGTCAAATCTCGACTGGTACCGAAAACATTGAATTTTTTGGAAAAAAGGCGTTGCGTTGAAGTGTGTGAAACGATGCTTTCCGTCTACCAGGGTGTCATGAAACGCATTATAACTGGCGATGAGACTTGGATCTATGCTTACGACCCCGAAACAACCGATCAATTGAGCGAATGTCGTGCCCAAAGAGAGCCGAGACCAAAAAAATCGCCCCAAAGTCGCTCAAAAATCAAAGTCATGTTGACTGTTTTCTTCGATTATCGTGGTGTTGTGCATTATGAATTCCTTCCAACCGTTCAAACAGTCAACAAGGAATATTATTTGAATGTTATGCGTCGTTTGCGTAACGTTATCCGCCTAAAAAGGCCGGAATTGTGGAAAGACTATTCTTGGTTTTTACACCACGATAATGCACCATCCCATACTGACCTCATATTTCGTGATCATTTCACCAAAAACTCCACCCATATCGTTCCGAAACCACCATATTCACCTGATCTGGCGCCGTGCGACTTCTGGCTATTCACCAAGCTCAAAAGACCGTTCCGGGGACACCGTTTTTATACGATAGAGGAGATTCAAGCCGCAGCGAAGACGGAACTGAAGGCCATCCCGGAAAGTGACTACAACCAGTGTTTCGAAGATTGGAAAATCGGTTGGCATAACTGCATTGCATCGGGAGGGGATTACTTTGAAGGGGATGAAATTGATTTGAAAGAATAAATAAAGAATTTTCTAAATAAATACAATAAATATACCTTATTTTGGGCACAAAATCGATTGGAGAGAAGAAAGATTCAAATACCTCAAGAGAAGGAAGACATGCAAGACTCAATACGGCGGAGGTTCAAGGTCCAAAATTTTTATACACGCTGAGCAACTTGTACGAAAAAAGCTCCTGAAAACCCTAACATTTTATCGCGGGAGTTAATCGAAAGTTTTGGTTTGGCTGTTTCCATTAGTACAATGCAAAGGAAACTACGAACATCTGGTTTTAAAAACTATATCGCAAAAAAAAAAAAAAACGACCCATGTTTTTTATTCGAGTAGGAAACAAAAGTACTTGAGTTTACAAAATAATATTAAAATATTCCAACCACATTTTCACAGATAAAGCAATTTGGACCGATGAATTTAAATTCGAGCTACATAAGTAGTTAAAAAAATGTAAGCGAGTGTGGTGTAAACCTTCTGATTGCTTAAAACCACAGTGCATGCTGTCATCAGTGAAGCATGGAGGAGGTTCCCTCATGTTTTGAGACTGTTTCTCAAAATTTAGTGTAGGTAGTGTAGTTAAAAATCGATGGACGAATGACGGGTGCTTCTTATGTTGACATTCTAAGCGAAAATTTGAAAATAAATGCGGAAAAAGGGAACTTGGGGTCGTTTATCTTCCAATAAGATAACGATGCCCAACACACATCTCGCCTGGCTACTCGCTTTTTTGAAGACGGCTTAATCGAAAAATTAGCCTGGCCAGCTCGATCACTGAATTTAAATCCTATTCATCATTTGTGGTTAATTTTTGATTCCAAAATACTAAAAAGCTGCCGTACAAACTTGGAATAATTTTTTTTTTTTTTACAAATGAAGCATCATTTTGAACTTGTTTGTCTACGTCGAGGCATTTGCAGATAATATTCGGCGCGTTGTTACTGACTAAAAAGTGGTCGAAAGTACGGTACCGCCGCCTGAATTTTTTCGGCTTATTTAATTGCTTAGAAAGCTTCCTTAATATCCCTAAGAAAATAAGAAATATTTAAAATTTAAATTAAGCGTGACATTATTCGTTTTATGTAATTTTGGATACAGAAAAAAAAGAAGATAAGGTCATCACACTAGTTGACACGAACATTCATCAGTTAACGAACGACTTAAATGTTAGGGAAAGGCTCCAAAAATATTCCCCAAACCTGAGTTTAATCAGAAGTGAGAAGCAATTTGCGGTCAACAAACATAAACAACCATGAAATGCAACCATGCAGCATGCAGACATACAACCGTAAACCCACACAGTACTCGGCTAAGCGCTGTGGCAGCACAGGCTGAAACAAAAACCAGCTTAGATTTTGGAAAGGTAAACCATAAAAATCAAATTCGAATTCGAAAATGTGCTGTGGGCGAGAGGGAGGTGCCGCCGAGTCATTGACTAAAAAGCAATCGAATGAATTTGCAACTGCCGGTTGCCGGAGGAAAAAATGATAAACCGCAAGGTAGGCAGGTAGGCACCGTTTGCGGACACACGGTGGACAGGCGAGGGGATATGCAAATTGTGGGTGGAGAGGCAGAAACAGGCAGCTAGTAGAGTAGTAGAAGTGTTGCATACATAGAAGAGTTGGCGGGCAGCACTCGGCAAATTGCATTTTTGAGAGTTTCGGCAACGAAACCAAAGCTCATAACAGAAATGAAAACAACAAGATGGCGACAAAGTCATGTCACATACAGTTATGATACACGCAAAATTTTATTAAAAAAAAATGAGTTTGGATAGATAGTTGTTGCTATGAAAAGCATGAAACTCCCGACTGCTGTCGGCAGACCTGAGGGACAATAAGGCAGGGATTAGCGTATGAACTCAAGTTTCAGGTGGAATGATATGATATATGCTATAAATCCGGTACATGCATATATGGGTCAATTATACAGTTTTCCTAGACGGTGGCGTTCTGCAAGTATTTGGAGTGGCTATGTGATTTGGCCACGAAGCAAACTAGAAATTGTGTTTAATGACGAGCGCTGGCTTACGGTTGGTCTATCGCTCATACATAGGGTCATTTCTGTATGTATATATGTATGTATATAAAGGGTGATCCATTTCGAGGCTCCCTACTTTTGTAAAGAAGAAACAAAGAACTTTAAATTTAAGGGGAACTTAAGGGGAAAGAACATTCTTTCATTCGTTTTTTTTTTTTTTTTTTTTTTGAAAAAATAAAATATATATCAGATGGTTTATCCGTTGAGTCCAATTTTTGAACTCATTCGGGCATTTCGACAAGTAACTGCCTAATGACAACCGTGATGTTTTGCTCTAAGGTCTGCATTGAAGCGGGCTTGTCCGCATAGACTTTAGACTACACATATCCTCACAACAAAAAGTCTAACAGTGTGACATCACACGATCTTGGTGGCCAATCGGCCGGCCCAAAACGTGAAATTATCTGCTCACCGAAGTGTTTTCTCAATAGATCCATTGATTGATGCGATGTGTGGGAATTTGCACCGTTTTGTTGAAACGGAATGCCGTCGAGATCAATCAAGATTCAATTTGAGGCATCAAAAAGTCGGTCATTATTGCGCATTAAATGTCGCCATTGCCGGTTACGTTATCATCGGCAACATTTTTGAAGAAATATGGACCGCTGATTCGTCGGATCATCTTGGAACTTTTCAAGGGCGGAGCGATTTTGCTTGCGAAGGTAGAACGGCGTCGTTTCTTGAACGTTCAATTTAAAATTTCCACGTAAAATACGTAGCAAGTCGTTCCATACGTTAGTCGAAAATACGCTAGATATATTCTTTAATTAACGTGAAGTTTCGTAATAAAGTTGAACGACTTGTAAACGTTGTTTGGGAGTGAGTCTTTCCATGATGCCAAACAACACGGAACAAAAATTACAAGGCAACTTGACACGACTCACGAGTGATTTGTAAAAAATAGGCTATCGAAAAAAGTATCTCCACTTGAATGACCCGTTATGACCAATATATGCACAAATACTTAAAATTGACCATACCCCAAACAAGCCGGCTGCGTACTGCAATTGTGAGTTGTTGACTCTGTTTCTGAGAATTCTACTGGTTCTTTGCATTGAACTCAATCGAAATCTAGCATGAGGTGGTAGCAAACTCTTAGGCATAATTCTTTCAAAGCTTGCAGAATTTGGATACAGCACCCTTCTACAGCTCAGTTAGTGTAGGACTTTAAAAAAACTCATTGATTGCTTCCTTCCCTTCATTTAAGTCATACGAGTATCTGCGAACTACAAGAATAATCGACTGGCCGCTTTGGCCAAGCAGTATGTTTACACCATAGTATTTGCAAAGCAAAGAAAATTGGATTCCATGGATAAAGAAGACAGGTTCAGCTACATCACAAATATTCAAATTAAGGCTGTCTATGCACATATGTGTGACATTTCAGAAATCGCACTGAAATATACTCGTAGTTTGTTCATTAGTTCATCGGTATGAGTGAACATGGACACATATTTACGAAACTTGCACGCTTCGTCATTGAAAATCCAATGACCCTTATTGTCATTGAATAGTTCGGTTGTTTGTTGTTGCTTTCGCAAAGATGTTTATATTTTCGAAAATATGCCGCAATTCGATTTCACATTGTGTCAATAATTTCACAGTGTCAATAATTGTTGTTGGAGTCGATTGCAAGTATGTACAGTTATGGACAGAGATATAAGGCACCTTTGAGCATGAAGCATTATCATTTATTTTCAGTCAGACTTCAATAGAAAAAGTAAAATTAGCAAATAAAAGGTTTTAATCAAATTTTTAATGACTCAAGAGATATGAGATTAGGAAATTAGAAGGAAGTTTAGAGTTAATAACGATAAAAATTATACTCGTTACAATAAATGTCATTGAAATTTCTGAGTTTTTCTTTGTCTGAACAACTTAATCCGAGAATGTACTTTTTTATTGCACAAAATCCATTTCATTATCCATTCTAAATAAGAAGATATCTTGTTAAATAAAAAAAAAATTTCCAACAAGCTACGTTGTACACTATATTGTTCCGATATCAGAGATTCCGACGAAAGACTTGCCTAAATTGACTCAGCTCGTCATGCTGATGATTTCTAAATATATTTTACGGGGTACCCGACTGTCTCTTTTATCAAAAAAATCCAGAAGTTTTCAAAAAAAAACATCGAATCCAGAAGTAATAAATTAATTTAAAAATCCTATGAAGACTTTCGATACTCGAAGCCTCCCTTAATCGTCATCGAATCATCTCAACTTCATCACAGCGTAAGCATTCCGTAAGTTATTAACGAACTTTGCGTTCCCAGACCAGTACTCAGTGTACTCGCGAAACCTTATATTCTTTCAAAGTGCCAGTTAAAACAAAATGATTAGACAAATTTTCTTATAGGCTCAAAAAGCGCTTTGTCGATTTATAAGGGTGTGATGATCTATTACAGGGTTTGTCCGGAAAGTAGGTGGCGCAAAAATAACCTTCCGATGGTTTTGGGCCTTCAGCATATCGGTTGTGGCACGTGCAGTTTGTGCCGTTGCATCGTCCGTTCAGAACCACATGTTTTCCAATCCTAATTCATCAAGTTGCGGCAAAAAAACTCGTTGATCATTGCTCTATCGTGCTCACCACTCACAGAAACCGTTTAGCCCACAACGTCTTCGAAGAAAAAAGGTCTGATGGCTCCTCCAGCGAAAGCAGCAAACCGAACAGTGACTTTGAGCGGGTGTAATGGCACTTTCTGGGTTACACGCGGATTTTCAGTGCCCCAGAAGTGTAAATTTGCTTATTTACGTACCCGCAAAGATGGAAATGGGCCTCACCACTCATGATAATTTTCGATGAAAAAACATCTTTCTCTTGGTGGTCGTTAAGGATGGCTTGGGCGTATGTTCAAATCTTGTACCAAAATTCGCTGTAAACACCGTCGACTGATACCCATTTGCGTGGCATGTCGTCTCGTCGATTTCGACGGCGCTTCTATGACATCCTCGGCAACAGCAGCAATATTCTCTGCAGAACGGCTACTCCGGGGTCTGTCGCGCCTGGTGGCATCTCGTGTTGTGCCAGTCTCTTCGAGGCGAGCGGCTAAACGTCGCAGTGCTTCACCAGTAGGCGTCGGACGGACAGGAAATCTGCGACGAAATTCACGTTGTGCCAAAGTCACCGATCGATTATTGATCAAATAAATAGTCACCAATAACCCGCGTTGTGGAGCAGTGTAGGGTACCATTGTTTATTTACGTGTATTTCGGATGTGTTTACTGCAAAAATATCAAAACAGAACTGACATCAGAGATCAATTGCAAAAGTTACAGCATCTTCTGATAGGAAGATTAGTGTTGAGCCACTGCATTCCGAAGCGTGTGCGCACCGACTGGATTCAGTAGAGGGCGTTCCAGAGGTAAGCGATTAAATTCTGTATGAAACTCAGTCTATCTGCGACAGAGAGTGATTCGGTGACACAGGCCTTTTTGGTGGCCGGGAAGTGGTCTCTGACAAAGACCGTGCTTGGAGACCTGCAACTTTGACAAACACCGACAATGTGACTCGTCTGAGCAAAGTTTTGAACTCCCGACGTCGATTAAGTATTTGTTTAATTGCCCAGATGTTAAACTTATCAAATTCTGTGGTTCATGACATTGTGACCGGGCACTTGAACATGCGCAAGGTGTTCCCAAAAGTGCTCACTGAGGACCAGAAATTGACAATAGACCTTCCGAATTGTGTGTTTAAGGAAAAAATTTATATCCGAACAGAAATTATTAGAACGAATTCAACTCTTTCCAACAAAAAAAAAAAAATCTTTCAGCCAATGTTCTCAACAATATACCGACCAGTTCTGGGTGTGGTTCAAAAACACCTTATTAAGTTAAAAGAGCTCTGGCAACAATCCGCCAACAAAATTCAAATACCTACAACTACCAATGTCACATGGATTAAATTCCACTGCATAGACGTTGTGTCTGTGGCAGCGCTGAGTGCAACGCCAAATGCATGTTAATGCGTTTTAGTTGAAAAACAACAACGACAACAACATCAACAAAGGATGAGTGTCGCTATGCAATTTAATTTGCCGACGAATGTTTATTAAAATTTAAAATCTCATTTGAATTTCACACCTGTTCGGATGGCGCAGCAACCAATTGAAGGTACGGCTACTGTTGCACAGCCGCAGCTGCATCCGCAAGGCACCACTGCCATTGTAGGCATCTAAAGCGCTGATGTGTGCGCTGCTTTAATGCTTTCGTATGTACAACTGCACAGTCATAAATAGCCAAAATAAACATTGGACAAGTGTGCGTTTTCACACACTTTAATTACACGCACACGAATTCGCCGCCACATGAGTTTTGCGTTCAAAGCGCAAAATTTAGATTCCCCACAAAGAAGCTTCTCGTTTTTACTCGTATTTGAATGGATCAGTGTTCAGCTGTTAGTGAGGAGTTTGATGATAGCTGCATACAAATATTTGTGCTTGTCATATAAATGATAAATGGTTTGAGGATTTGAAATGAAGGAACATATTTCGTTTTAGAGGTTATAATGAGGACGTTATACTCATATGGATCAACCAAGTTTACAATCGAAGTAAATAACAATAAATTGCAGATATCGACTCCTAATGAACACGAATTTTTGGGTCCACAAGTGTTACATCTACATGCCAAGGACCGTATCAATACTGACGAAGTCATAGCGTCCATACTTTGGGTTCGTATGTAATATTTTGTACGACCATTTGAGATATTGCTACATTAGAAGCACAAAATCTCAGTCTCAATTTGAGAAAGAAAATCGATGATTATAATGGCAAAATTTCATAAATTGGGTATTCTACCAGACGGTCATAGCAATTTTTCCGAGTTTTCAGACTACTGGATTCAACCAGACGCTTCATAGCGAATTTTTTCACTTTGCAGACCTCGATACCTGCTCTGTGTTAAACAATAAAAACGAATTTTGTCGAACAATTTGCTTCGCTTTAAATCGACACGAGCCTAACCTGTCTGGTCTCCTGGTTAACATGTCTATTGAACAATAGTTTTTTTAAATGAAATATCCTCATATTTTTCGTCGTTTTATAAAGCATTTATTTCAACCCCATGTTATTGATTATAACCATAAAAAGTATACACAATGTTTTCCACTCTTCCCTTATAGCCCATGCCTGGTTGTGAATTTGCTTTTTATTGGAAAAACTCAGCTTTTGGTTTTGTTTATTGGAAAGAAAGCTCACTGACTTTTTCTTCTTTATTGGTGTGGAGATCGCTTACGCGGTTATTGCCGTGTTTACAACAGCGCGCCAGTTGAGTTCACTGACCACTTCCAAGATTTACAATCATGTTTTAAACTTCTAGCTCACGCCAACAGTTTTATACCATGTTCAGACCGACACTTAATCACACGATTTGCTGGTTGAGTGGTTTATTCCACTAATCTTATAAATTTATCAAGATTTCGCCATACAAAAATGACAGTTCAAAATCGCTTCATCGGAGTGATTTGAAACTGATTCATTTTAAATCTCTCTGTGCTACTCTTATTTTGCGCCATCTACTTGTCAGCATTGGAAATCTATGACATTATCACAGCTAATTTAGGCACTACAAAGGAAAAAAAATGTAAACAAACAAATTTTAAAGCAGTGAATCTCATTTTACCTAAAAATCGACTTCTCAAATGAAAAAATGCGTCCCTTATTTCCATTATATGGAAAATATTTTAAAGAATACGGCTTTTCATACAAAATACTATATGACAATGTTTTCTTTTGATAAATATTGGGCGATGTGAATTCTTGAAAGGCAAAAACTGCTGTTTTTTCATCTTTCCAAGGGCAGTGAGAACGTCCTCATTAGTAAAGGGCTTAAATGTAATCTAATCCTTTCAAATTTTCAGCCTGAATATGGTAATAGATTCACTTTTCAAAACTTTAAACCTTGACCTTGGGTTTTAGAGAGTTAACTGCATAGTTTTTAAGACCTGAATTATATTAGGGACACTTGATATTGTGGAAAACAATTCCTTTAGATGCTTGGGGAAATATAGACTATTATCTTAAATTTGGAAATCGTCTTGGCATCTGCTTCATGAAATAAGCCAACATATCTCCTTTAGTCCGGTAGTCTCGATATTTTGTTGAAATGCTTGCGAGTTGCCAATAACTGGAGTGCAACATTTTCATCAAAAAATAATTACCTAACTAATTTGTCCTTTTCTTCCCAAGGAGCCATTTGTCGGAACCAAGTATATCGAACCATTATAGCCTGTAGCTGTCTTACAAATCGATCGATCGATCATAATTTCGTTATATATGAATAATATCTTTACGAACTCTCATGTGGATTATTGTCCAATTGTACATTTACTGCCAACAGTTTTGTTCCAATTTTGGCAACGAAGTCAACTTTTAGACTGAGAGAATTCTCCCTATTAGTTTCTGTTTCTATACAATACCACGGATTTTCGATTTTTCCTAAAATTTCGTCTCGAATACAGCCTTGCCTTTCAGAGATCTATAGGGACACAGGAATAATCATGTATACTAAGGATACAATCTAACATAAATACTCGAATTGGAAGTGGTATGCTTAAAATTAGGTATCAGAATCGCCTTTCGTGTACCAAATCACTGCAGTGTCTTGCAAGAGATTCTTCTTCTTCTTTACTGGCGTAGACACCGCTTACACAATTATAGCCGAGTTAACAACAGCGCGCCAGTCGTTTCTTCGTTTCGCTACGTGGCGTCAATTGGATATTCCAAGCGAAGCCAGGTCCTTCTCCACTCGGTCCTTCCAACGGAGTGGAGGTCTTCCTCTGCTTCCCCCGGTGGGTACAGCGTCGAATACTTTCAGAGCTGGAGTGTTTTTGTCCATCCAGGCAACATGACCTAGCCAGCGTAGCCGCTGTCTTTTAATTCGCTGAACTACGTCAATGTCGTCATACATCTCGTACAGCTCATCGTTCCATCGAATGCGATATTCGCCGAAGCCAATGCGCAAAGGACCGTAAATCTTTCGCAGAACCTTTCTCTCGAAACCTCGCAACGTCGACTCATCAGTTGTTGTCATTGTCCAGGCCTTTGCACCATATAGCAGGACGGGAATTATGAGTGACTTATAGAGTTTGGTTTTTGTTCATCGAGAGAGGCCTACACAGTCCGAAGTAGGACCTGTTGGCAAGAGTTATCCTGCGTTGAATAAAAGATTACAGCAATTAAAGAAATCATTCTTGTTCTGACAAAGGGTGTGCTCACAACAAAGCATATATTTATATGAGCATATACAGATACCCAAGCGGTTTTGTAATCTCTAAAGTCTCTTAGAGTTTCATCAAAGATAGTGAAAGAATGCCTTGAGCTCTTAGTAGATCTAGCGTTCTATTTCAAGTTAAACATACAATAGTTTTCAAGATACAGTGATATTCCCAGCAACTGTGAGGTAGATGAACTATAAGACTCCGTTAAACAGAGAATATATATATATAATCTCTGGCTACTTGTTCATTAAGGTGGAGCGATAATGTATAAAGATCGTTTTTGATCGTTTTGACAATATCTTTCAATCATTTCATCAGACATATTTAGTGTTAGAGGTGGCTCAGTTATATCACAGACTTGCCACATAATAACCTCAGTATAATCTTTGGCATCGACGTTGAATGTAGGTACTTTAAACGTTCGAAGACTTCGAGCATTCTCTGATCTTGCTTTTACAATTCTTCGATATGCAAGATCTCTTATAATCTCTATGTCATCACCAAGCATGACCAAAGTATCCATTTCGTTGGATTACTTTGTCAACGATTGCTTTCAAATCGGAATTCAAATGACGACTTAGGTTAATGGTTTGCCATATGTTTTTGGCTCCGTTAAGGCATGAAGAATTACATTTTACTGTAAACCACATTGATCCATGGCTTTTCTTTTGGATCAATTTTAGTGGATACAATCTGAGAATTCGTTGAGCTGTTGTTAGCCATCTAGAATGGTTAAGGGCTCCAGCTTCCATACTTTTGGTCGGTACCAAGCTCTACCCTAGTTATTTCAGGTAATATTGTAGGTATAACGGTAAATTTGACTATCGACATTGTTTGACAAGTTTGTAAATGAGATCCGTTGGCGCCTGAAAAGCATTTAGGTCCTATAGTCTTTCCATCTCAATATAATAAAAGATGACGTAGTGGTAACACAATTGACAGATAAACCACTATAATGCCCTGTTGAATTCCTCCTCCATCAGACGAATAACACCACCTTTGAAACCTGTATTCCCTACAGTTCCATCGCACCCAACAACAGCTAGTTCACTGGCCTTTATCGACTTAGATTTCAAATATAGTAATATGGTGTCTTTAATATTTTTAGCAGTCTCCGACTCACATGAGACATGAGCAAAATAAATGCTTCCTAGGTTCCGATAAAATCACATAATGATCTTCTATTTGTCTTTTTCTGTAAAATTTTCCATCTTTATCAATACTAACCAAAGTCATATCCTTCCTTCCTTCAAAACACAAACCACGAGGTATTTTATTGCAGTCCGTTTCTTGTAAAGTTGATCTGACCTTATAGTCCAGTCATTTAGGCTTAAATTAGGTAAGAATCTCGGAATTCGGTATATCGAATTCGGAGGTGAACTTACTATAATGACTGTACTCTGGACTATTAGTTCTTTCACGGCGCAACTTTGAACGATCAATGACACAACGTTGCATCGTTCGACGGAATAATACCAACTTTTTTTAAGATAGAAGAAGCTATAATTGCAGCGGCTCTGTCGGAGACTCCAGTACGATCACATGCAAGGGCTAATGATGGCAAATTCATTCTCCAAAGAACGACAACAACACGGTTTGGAAAAGTAGTGTGTTACACGATAAACTTTGTTCTTTTCTGTCTTGTTATACGCTGAACAGGGTATATCAAGTTTGCCGCGAAGTTTGTAACACCCAGAAGGAAGCGTCGGAGACCCTATAAAGTATATATATAAATGATCAGTACGTTGAGCTGAGTCGATTTAGCCATGACTGTATGGCCGTCGGTACATATACGAACTAGTCACTCAGTTTTTAAGATATCGTTTTGAAATTTTGCAAACGTCATTTTCTCTTCAAGAAGCTGTTCATTTGTCGGAACATCCGATATTGGACCATTATAAAATGCTGCTGCCATACAAACTGAATAGTCGGAATCTAGTGCAGGTATGGAAAACTTTTGCATTTGACAAAGTATCTTCACAAAAGTTGGCACAGGTTATTTTCTATAACAACCAAGTCATCTCCGAAGAAATTGTTTAGATCGGCTCACTATAGCATGTAGCTACCATACAAACTGAACGACCGGAATTAAGGGCTTGTATGGAAAACTTTTGCATTTGATGTGGTATCTTCACGAAATTTGGTATAGATTATTTTCTAAGGCAACAATGTAATCTCCCAAGAAATTGTTCAGATCGGACCACCATAGCATATAGCTGCCATACAAACTAAACGATCGGGGTCAAGTTCTTGTATGGAAAACTTTCACATTTGACAGTGTATCTTCACAAAAGTTGGCACAGGTTATTTTCTAAGCCTACAAACTAATATCCTAAAAAATTGTTCAGATCGGCTCGCTATAGCTTATAGCTGCCATACAAACTGAACACATTGTTACTAAAAGAAATGCACCTGTGAAGGGTAGATTAGCGTCGATGCAGTCGAAGTACACGTTTTTTCTTGATTTTTCTTATTTTTCACAGTTGAAACTATATCTACACCGCCTATCATCATTTTTGTCTAGATGCGTTGTCAGACTACAACTCTATTTACCTACCTCCCTATTGTTCAAGGCATCAGTACAAATTAGTGGCTACATTTAGTCAATATGCAAAGGAAAATCATCATATGGAAATAATAACTTTATGTGAGTTGCATTTTGGAAAAGGAAGGAAATACAAAAATTATAGCGCTAGATTCCTATGTGAGGCCATACACAACAAATGTTATTCAAGCAGAATTTTCATAAGGGATTTAAAGCAACAAATTTCAATACTACTATATTTACGAAAATACTATTATGTACACATACATATACATACATATGCGTAGAAATTTATGTGTATATGCATATGCAAATTCATTAATGGCTGAGCATAAACATAACAAGGTGTTGTGAACGAAAACACACGAGCTTGACCAACTGATTAGACAACGAACAAACAGCAATACACATATACACACACTCGCATAAACCTTCATTTAGTTATATGTATGAGTGAAGGGAAATTGTTAAGTGTGGGGGACACCGCCATTGCGCCGAGAATTAGTTTACCCTAATGGAGTAGTGCCACGGCGGGGTAGAGTAGTTCATTTTCTACAAAAGAGTACAGAAGTGGTTTGTGTGTTGCATGCAACTATGAGGTATTGATTTGCATTCAGGCTGGGAGTATGCTCAGTTGAAGGCCGACAGCAGGCAGCTCGTTTAACCACAAATATATGCAGCTCAATGAGCATTGGGAGTCTCACCTGCTCCGCACAACGCAACAGCAGTGCAAGCATCACAGAAACACGTACATGTGCACAAATGTATGTGTATACGTGTGCGTGTGCGCAGTGCAATCAGCCGCCTAAGGGCTTGTCTTTAATGCTCACCAAAACCTCTAACAAACCACCTGTGCCTCAATCAACGTGTCCGACTTCATGCAAATTTTCACATCGCCAAGCCATTACGTCGGTGTGAGTGTGGTGTATGTGTGGGTGTATAACGCTGCTGTTGTTGTTGTTGTTGATTTTAATGGCATATTCGAGTAATACAATATTATTGCGGCAATAATAGTATTTTGGTAAGTATCGCCAATGTTGGCCGGAGGCTATATTCAAACGTTGTTGTTTTATTGTTGCTGTTGTTATTTTTGTACATGTTTTTGTTGTTATTACTTCGCTGCTGCTCGTAATTGTTGTTGGTCAGTGTGAGATAAATTTTAATGGGTAATCTAAGCAAGAGCAGCCACTAGAAGGGAGTTAATATGCCCGACGAAGGCCAATGACTTGCCTACACTGCGAGAAATAATCTTAAACATGGCAGCATACTGTCAAAATTGCCAAAGCAAAAGTTGCAAATTATATTCCTACAAATGTAGCATAAACTCGGACTCAGATGTGTCCTAGATTCAGTCTTAGTGATGAACTGGACTTCCATAAATCGGCCAGGGGGCTATTAATCTAATATTTTCCTAGATTTCGCGTCGAATTTGTTTTGATGTCTTCAATTGAGTCGCAGTGTGTTTCCCGAAGTGGATATTTCCGTGTGGAGAATAAGAAAAAGTCACAGGGGGCCATATCAGGTGAATACGGTGCTTGCTCAATGATATTTATTGAGTGTTTGGCCACAAATTCATTCAATGCGATGATGCGTTATCATGATGAAGTATCCACGAATTGTTGGCCCACAAACTCGGCCGTATACGACGGATGGCGTCTCGTAAGCGCCTCATAACACCAATATAACACTCTTTTTTGACGGTTTGACCAGTAGAAATGTATTCATAGTGGACGACACCACGAATATCGAAGCAAACAATAAGCATTACCTTCACTTTCGATCGGCTTTGGCGTGGTTTTTTCGGCTTTGGCGCGCCTTTGGGCCGCCATTCGAATGATTGCTGGTTCGTAAGTGTGTCATATTCGTAGACTCATGTCTCGTCACCAGTAATTATGCGTTACATAAAGGTGGGAGCCGAATTAACTTGATCCAGCATGTCTGCAGCTACCTGCTTTCGATACCGTTTTTGAAGGAAATTCAGCTCTATCGGAACAAGTCTTGCCGCAACGCGTTGCATGCTCAATTTTTCATGCATAATCATACGTACGCTCTCGTGTGTCATCTCCAATTTATTGGCAATCACTCTCAAGCTCACAAGGCTATTTTCGGCAACAATTTCCTTCACTTTTTCAACGTTATCAAAGGTTACACTCGTTGAAGGCCGTCCAGAACGAGACATGTCTTCGACGGTCTCCCGACCCTCCTTAAATACTCTGTACCACTCGTAAGTGCGCGTTTTTGATAGAACGGATTCACGGATTCACCAAAAGCCTTCTGCTATATTTTCAATCTCTCGGCAGGCGAAAAATCGTTCGCACCACAAAATTTAACAGAAATACGTTAATCAATATTTTCGGTCATTGTACAATTCGACAAACACAACTGAAGTCGACTGACATAAACATCTGCTGTAAACACACTGGTGGACAGATCGCGCTAAGTTTTGGCATCATAATTAAGGGCAGTTGTACCAACCTATGAAAAAAGATTTACCTGGCTTCCATATAAGCGGAGGTCCTATGTTCCACCTAGGAACTACGGGGGAAAAAAATATATATTATATTATTATTATATATTAGGGTGTTTTTTTTCTTGAACTATAAATTTCTTGCAATCCCGTCAGAAATCTCCTTGGAAATACCCTAAAAAAATTCCCTGCAATTTTTAGCCCTTAATATTAACATTAAGAACTGGACTAAGGCATGTGAAATTTTTCCATTGGAAATGCACTACAAATGTGAGTTTTTATCTTTAAATTCCTACAGATCAGAGGTATTTTATGGTATTGCTTTGACTTTAGACGCATATTTCTTAGAATTGTTCACTCTACAAAAGTGCCCAGTGCAACAAAGTCGTAACTCACACCGGCGATGTAGTACGGGGCTCTAAACCTGATTTTTCCATGAAATTCGCATTTTTTTGTATTTATCTCGTAAATGACAAGAGCTACAAAAAAAAAGTTCATGACAAACTTGTAGGAAATTTTATTTGCTACAAAAAAGGTCCGAGGTCAAAACCGCTATCATTAATACTTCTCGAGATATTCGACTTTTTAAGTAAGGCTGTATGGAGTTTTCATAGATGGCAAGTATAAATATATTTTACAGATTTTGGAGCCTTTTTTATATTGTGAATGACTTACGTGACCTATAAGTATTAAAAATTATAAACTATATCTTCCTTGTATAGATTTTATGATTTAAATAAGTTAGAACTGTTTATAGAAAACTCAAGACATGAAAATATTTGAAACCAAGGAGATGCCAAAATCTTACTTTGCACGAAAAAGCATTTCTTCACCAAAAATAGGTGATCGGACAAAGACAACTGCTATAACTAGTACGAATCGTTACTCACTAACGATTGCCAGGTTCAACTGTTGGACCCCCAATGTTGAAAATATGATCTCTATTAAAAAATCGGATACTTTATTACAAAAACCAGCATTTCACATACATTTCACCAAGTATTCTCATAGATAGATCACTGCAGGTACAATTCGTCTGCTATGCAATAATCTACAGCGATCATTAGATCAAAATTCAAAGTTATTGCTAATTAAGCTCCACCTCTAACTTTCTACAGTTGACTGCTTTTGAAAAGATACTTTCCATATTTTTCGCATCTGTAAGCCTTTCTACAAATATGTAGTTTCATCATCGCCTCAGTGTATGAGTTGTGCAATTTTCCTATCGATTTCGCAATACAAATTCAAATTGTTTACGTATTTCCCCAACGAACACATCAACATCTTTACATATAATATTGTTGACTGTCGGTGTGCAATGCTTTTGCCTGCCGCTCTGTCGATAACAAAGCAAAGTGAAGCGACAAATAAGGATAATAGCAGGATATGCTAAATTGAAATTTCTTTCCAGTCCGACCCATCGGCATCGTTGAGCCATGCACACAGACGCAACAAATACTAAACAACAACAAGTGCAGCAAATTAATATGAAAATGTAAATATTTGCACAAACACTCACACATACACATACATGGAATATAGATTATATGAAAAAGTCCCTACAGGAACAGTGTTAGTGAACTGACCGGTAATTTGACAGTCACAGCTGAAAAAACTTTGACAGCGCGCAGAACAGAGTTTCCATTGAAGACCTTGTGTAAAAACTGATGTAAGAAGCAAACGTGTGAGTTTACATCTCTCTTTAACGCATGGGTATTGGACCTTGATTCGCTATATATTTTTAAATGTCACTCTTCCGCTTTTTTGTCTTCTGAATTAAAAAACCTTCTGGACCGAATCAACGCCTGAGATATGCTGTTGAAACAGAATAAACTCAACCCGTTTTTGAAGCGGATGGTGACTGGTGACGAAAAATGGATCACATTCGACAATATTAAGCGAACACGGTCATGGTATCAGGCCGGTAAATCGTTCCAAACAGTGGCCAAGCCGGCATTGACGGCCAGGAAGGTTTTGGTGTGTGCTTGGTGGGATTGGAAGGGAATCATCCACTATGAGCTGCTCCCATATGGCCAGACGCCTAACTCTACCATCTACACTGAAAAAGTGGGACGCTTGAAGCAGGCGATCGACCACAAGCGTCCAGAATTGGCCAACAGGAAGGGTGTAGTGTTCCACCAGGACAACGCCAGACCACACACTTCGTTGAAGACTCGTCAGAAACTACGGGAACTCGGATTGGAGGTTTTATCGCATCCACCATATAGCCCGGATATAGCGCCAAGTGATTACCACCTGTTCCTGTCCATGGCAAACGCCCCTGGTGGTGCTAAGTTGAACTTAAAAGAGGCTTGCTAAAAGTGGCTGTCCGAGTTCTTCGAAAATACGAGGGGGATATTATGAGGTTTCCGTCTCTTTTTGGCGTACACAAAAATAGCTTTTGAAAAAACTGTAAGCATTGACAGTCATTTCATTGCTCATTTTGCTGTCAGTGCTGACAGTAAGAATTCAGCTATTTCATTCTTACATATGTATGTATGTGAGCATTACAAGTCGTAACTATCTCTTTTTAACAAAAACAGTGACAGTCAGCTGACTAGTAAACTGCCCGCCACAACTGACATAAAAAATATAATTACATTGGTGAATCCATCAGCTTTTTCCTGTCGGGTTATGCTGCACGTTGGCTACAAGCATTAAGTTGAAACGTAATATTTCGTTTGGTATATTTCATTTCTATGTAACGGTACTCGTAAAATGTTCGATCTGCGTATTAGAAGAGCATCTGAATTTGTATTTATTAATGCAAACAGACAACAAGACCTTCATTCGTGTGCTTTTACTGGGAAGAAAGCGTAGAATTCCTTACACAAATGTACACAAATATATGCATATACATACATATGTATGTATGTATGTATATGAGTGTTCATGTGATGTAGAACACATTTTCTAACTACTCAATATGCATTTAGAGCAGATATTAATTTAGTTTTTTTTTTGTTTTGTATTTCAACCTGTTGGCTATGCATTGGCTTCCGCTTTATGGCCGATTGAAATCTACAGATATTCAACAAAAATTTTAAATTTGACTTGCTGTAGTAAGGCAAGGCTGGTTTTACTGAGACCGCACATATTCTAACTTTATACGCAGGCGTTTTTTTATGCTCCTTTGTCAAAATTTATATATTCCAAGATTTGTTCCTAACTAAGCCTTATTTAAATTCAATATTATAAGGATGAAAAGAAGTATGAACATAAATTATGGGTTGGAAAAAAGTTAAGTGGCTTATTATTGTTGTTGACGTTGTTTATGCTTAACATACTCTGTGATCAAATTGAAAGGTGAATTTTGTGCATTTCATTTCCTTTAAAGTGGTCCCTTCCCGCTGCAATACACTTTGGCAATGAATTTTCCGGTCATCATAGCACTTGGAAAAATCCTCCGTCCTGATGGCCACCAGAGCCTTCTTCGATTCAGCTTTTCTATCCTCAATTGATACAAAGCGGTGTCCTCGGAGTGGTCATGTGAATTTGCTGAAGAGCCAGAAGTTACAGGAAGGTAAATCAGGCGAAATGCGGTGGTTGCGGCCTAATCTTCGTTGAAAATGTTGCAAAATGATCACGAATAACCAATGCTCTATGAGATGGTTCATTATTGCAATTCTTTGTTCAATAAATTCAGACATTGTAAAAATCGAAGAACTCGCTATTAGAGCCTCACAAAACGACGCGTATCTCAAATACTAATGAATATTTTGATATATTTTCCTATGGATCCGCGGGGGAGAACAAAGAACATCAATGAGATCTTTCCATTATTTTAGTCTTCTACTAGTCTCTTGATTTGACTACAGCCTTTTTGGACTTTAGATCCTTAGATACTTCGTTGCTCAAATTTCCTTTACAGTTTAGAACAGACCAGTTTTTCCGTTGGCTGCCTTGTGTATTCCAGTCAATAGCTTCACCAGTGATAGCATATGGACCTCGTCTCAGAACATGCCCACCTCAGCCGCATGCTTGTTTTTTTGTAAACTTCGGTTTTTTAGCTTGTGCGCGACCATAAGTTCGCGTAAGAGACGGTGACGAATTATCATGTTTAGCAGTTTCATTGAGGTATGGACTTAACACTGGAGTTTATGCATTTAATTTTGGTATGTCGTGTAATTATCGAGGAGCTTAAGATCGCTTTAACCGGCATTAAAGAGCTGGCTTGGCCTTCTTTATACGCTTGTCGATGTCTCTCATTGAACCTCGGTTTTTAGTTATAATGCTGCCCAAATAACAGGTCTGTTAACAAGTAAATTGTCTGGTACGGCAATAACTCATGTCAAAGACTCTTTTTTAAAGTACGCATTGGAGCCGTGTAGGTATCTTTGCAACTTTCTGACGAATAATAATGGAAAAAGAGACGACCACCTTTCCGTTATATTTTAAGGGGGTATTACTCTAGAAATGAAATTTTGGGCAGTTTGTTGAATTTTATTAAAAAAAGCCAAAAATATTTTTACCATCCCTTTTTTTATGGTGTTTTTATTGATATTTTAAGAATACAGAAAAAAAATTTATAAAAAAATATTAAAAATTAAAATAATTAAAGGGGGAGAGACAGGTGTAAAAAAAATGGCGCATCCTGGTGACATTGATCCTGACTCTCCTGGTGGTCTGAAAAAAAATCAAAAAACAAAACTCAAAAAAAAATTCTTAATCAGTAAGGATGCTGTTATAGTCCCTACCTCAGGGAACATGAAAAAAAAATTAGAAAAATGGCGACTGCCTGAAAATAAAAATCATTTTTTACACTTTTTTTTGAAATTTCTGAATTTTGTTCAAATATTAAAAACAAAAATTTTGACACGATGCTGGTAGAAACGATAAATAATTATATAAAGAAGGTTCACACAAAATTTCAAGTAAATCGGCTGTATAGAACTTGAGATAATGCCGGTACCGTGTGGAAAAAAGTAGTTTCGAGAAAAACGCGTTTAAAGTTTTACGTTATACTATATTCGCTCAACCGGTCTAGTTGCCACGTCACTAAAATGGTTATAACTTTGAAAATAATTAGAGTTTTGAAAAATCCTTTTAGGGAGATATTTTTGAATGTCAAAACTATCGAATTATGAAAAAAAAATTTTCGATTTTTTCAAATTTTTAGAGTAGAGTACCCCCTTAAGTGAGAAATGGCTACTATCATCTCTTTATTTATTGGGTATAAGTTGCATCTCATCAATTTCACTTTACGAGATATACAAAATATTCAACTATAAAATTTAAATACCTCTCAACGCTATTGAGTCCTTCTCGTTTGAGAAAAATAAACATTTGACCAAACTTCGTTTTGTTCCAAGTACGATTTGAGCGCCGGGTGAAAACTCACTTTTGTACACTGGCCGCCATTATGCATAATAGGATCCCTACGGCGAAGGCGCTCAGAGCGCTGCAGCCAACAACTTTTCCTTACATAAAGCACCACTGTTACATATTCATACCTATCTAAAGGTATCTATATATGCGTACAGCTTTCTAATTATGCATTCATGTTGCACGTATGTATGTGTGTACATTTCGATTTTTGAATTAAGAAAATTCCACTACAATTCAACAATTTCATTTTGGTTTAAACACGGGCCACAACAACTATTTGCATAAAACACGCCAACAAACATATAAAGTTATCTTGTGAGGTATTTTTGCACAAACCTTTGGATATTTTGTAGATATTTAGATAACCTGCAGGGAAAATACTTGCTCCGATCTAGCAGAAAAGTGAACTAGTTCACAAAGTATTCGATTTTAACCATCATTTGGAAAGCTGGTTTCAAAAACTATAAAATGCAATTTTTACCTTAAAATATAATCAGAAGTTTGCAATTGATCAACCTATTCTAATATTATAAAGAGGAAAGATTTGTACCTATTTTTGTATGTTTGTAATGAATAGGCTCAAAAAGTACTAAATCGATTTAAAAAATTCTTTCACCAATAGAATGCTACATTCTTCCAATTTGACATAGGCTACATTTCATTTTGAAAAAAATTAGGGATCCTTGGTAAAATTTGAACAATGTAACAGAAGGAGTGGAAAAATGAGTCTTAAAATGTCTTTCGTCGAATGCGCTGCCGAAACTATTAGCGATAGAACAAAATAATGTACAACAATACTGAAGAACATCATAATGTCTACAAAAAACTCCGCGGTAGCAAATGTCCAACTATTGTAGTTATGTCACTACAACAACTTTTTTCATTTAAACATTAATGAAAATGCTAACCAAATTCAAACCATGCTATTTATGTATTTGTATTAATCCTTATCCAAATAAATTATTTTATGGTCAAGACCATTTAACTACCTATAAAATAGTTTTTAAATTGGACTTTCCATTCAAAAGATATTACGAATTAAAAAATTCAAGAAGTAAACAAAACCGGCATAGCGCCGTGGCTGTTGTTTGCGATGCATTCTGAAAAGCGCGCCGGGCCAGAGAATGTAAAGTAAACAGAAGGTGCAAATCGAATTCTGTATGATGTTCGATTTGGCGGCTAACAGAGCCGATAGAATCAAAGTAAGGAATTCGACGTTGTCGCTGCTATTTAGCAGAATTGAGCATTATTGCTGTTAATTTTTGATTATTATTATTTTTATTTTTTAATTTTTCATAATTAGTATTTTTATTTTATTTTTTTTTTTATTTTTTATTTTTTTTTGAAATTATTACTTTTACTTATAATGTTTTTATACGCTAATTTTTAAAGAATATTATTATTATTATTATTTAATATATTTATTTAATAATTTATTATTTACTTATATGTAAAACGACTGAATTCATTATTTATTACTGTTATTTTAATTTTTTGATTATTATTATTTTTATTTTTTAATTTTTCAAAAGTGCCCGCCACTTAAACCATCAAAGAAAGTGAACATAAAAAGACTTACATACAAATATAACTGTGGAATTTTTTTTTAATACAAATATAATAAAAATATTTGTGAAAAAAAGTGTTTTATATCCAAATTTCCAAAACTAAATAATTGGCTGCTAGTGTTTCATATTCTGACGCTGTCTAGTACAATGTAGACAGTCGATTGTTTTTTCCATATAAACATCAGAAAATGATTAATTTGTGAATTACCAGGCGCCGGTTCACTCCACTATCTACTGGTAGGTCTTGTGGGTACTTATCAGTCGCAGTAATAACCACTTCGTTTCCCTACAGGGTGCGTATGCACGTTTGTGTGTGAGTGGTTACTTCACTTTTCTCACATTTTCTAGGTGGATTGATAACAAACAGACAACAAAACAGGCAAATAAATTTTATATGTATTTCCATTTGTGGATATTTCGTAATTTGCAATTTAATTACTATTTTTTGTTCGGAATGTGGAGGCATACATATAAATCATAGTTAAACAAAAGCATGTGTGCTCGTAAGCATTTAGAATTTGCCTGCAGGCATTTGGAAATGCTAACGAATTAGAGAATTTATTGTTATTCTTATTAATTTTTCCATTATGCAAATTTGTGTAAAGTCGGAAATAAAAACAGAGTTTATTGGTTTTTTTAATACGAAATAAAAACGTGTATAGTTTTTCACCAATTGTGTTCTAAAATTAGAGATTTAACAGCGTTTTTATCTTGAAATAAGTGTGTTTAATAAATTCATAGTTCTTTTTTTTGATACATTTGATCTTAAATACAGCTTGTGGGTTCCCAAATTGAGCTTACAAACCTATATCCAGATTTTATGCATATATTGGTACCGAGGAATTGAGGGAAAACGGCTCAGCTTAAAAATTCCATAATTTTAGCTCAGAAGCTGGAGTCATGTATAGAAGTTCACGTAAGTGAGGAAAGTTCTCTGATTGCCATTCACTTGGGAGTGGCCAGAAACGATTCTCTTAAATATGGCTCAAGCAGCTCACGACTTCCAGTCCCCTCCGCAGGGTTGTGCGCTGGGTTTGGGACCCGCCATGCAAAAAAATACTCCCAATGAAAAGAAACAACGAGCCTCGGATGAGTGACCCCCCTTTTGATGACGACCATGGCTAACGAAATAAGGACTACGAATTGAGGGCATGCACCTGGAATGTCCGGTTCCTTAATTGGGAAGGTGCCGCTGCCCAGCTGGTTGATGTCCTCGTGAAAATAAAGGCTGATATCACCGCCGTCCAAGAAATGCGATGGACGGGACAGGGACTGAAACGAGTAGGTCCTTGTGGGCCTAATGCTGGTGGTGGTGGGAGAGAGGCTCCGTCGCGAGAACTGTCATTCACCCCGCTGGATGAACGTCTAGTTACAATCTGCATCAAAGCGAATTTTTCAATATATCGCTGATCTGAGCCCACGCCTCAACGCAAGAGAAGGACGATGTGACAAAGATGCCTTCTATGAGCGCTTGATGCGCACCTATGAGAGCTGCCCCCGCCACGATATGAAAGTCATTCTTGACGACTTTAACGCCAGGGTGGGCACAGAAGGTATCTTTGCTACTACGGTCGGTAAATTCAGCCTCCACGAGGAAACATCCCCAAATGGGTTGAGGCTGATCGACTTCGCCGGGGCCCGAAATATGGTTATCTGTAGTACTACATTCCAGCATAAGAAGATACATCAAGCCACCTGGCAGTCTCCGGATCGAAAAACCACCAACCAGATCGATCATGTTGTGATAGAAGGAAGACACGTCTCCAGTGTTTTAGATGTGCGTGCGCTCCGAGGTCCTAACATCGACTCGGACCACTATATTGTTGCAGCCAAAATTCGCACCCGCCTCTGTGCAGCAAGAAACGCACGCCAACAAACACATGGAAGGTTCGACGTCGAGAACATGCAATCACAACGAACAGCCGAACGATTTTCTACTCGGCTTGCACTCCTGCTCTCTGAGAGCACTCGTCAACAACTCGGTATAAGGGAACTGTGGGACGGCATTTCAAGATCTTTACGAACAGCTGCAACCGAAACCATTGGTTTTCGGAAAATGCAAAAGAACAGCTGTTCTGTATAACGAGGAGTGCTGTGTTGCAGGGTAGAGAAAACAGACTGCCTAACACTGCAACGTTACGATCGACGACAACACGTGCGGGATGGGATAGATACCGAGAGTTGAAGAGGAAAGCGAGACGCATTTGCAGATAGAAAAAGAGAGAGGCCGAATTGCGTGAGTCTGAAGAGCTTGACAAGCTGGCCGACAAAAATAATAGTCGGAAATTCTACGAAAAAATGCGGCGGCTAACAGAAGGTTCCAAGACCGGAGCATACTCTTGTAGAACCCCAAAAGGTGTTCTAGTGACTGATGCCCAGAACATACTAAAACTATGGAGGGAACATTTCTCCAAACTCTGTTGAATGGCAGTGAACGTACAACGCCAGGAGAAGGCGAACCCGATTCCCCAATCGATGATGATTGAGCAGACGTTCCATTGCCCGACCATGATATTGAACTAAGAAGTGCGATAATGCACCATCTCCTGCTACATTGGTTATTCGTGATTATTTTGCCACATTTTCGACTAATATCGTGCCGCAACCACGGCATTCGCCTGATTTACCTTCGTGTAACTTATGGCTATTCAGCAAATTCAATTGACCGCTCCGAGGACACCATTTTGCCTCAATTGAAGATAAAAAGTGAAGATGACTATCACGACGGAGGATTTTTCCAAGTGCTATGATGACTGGAAAATTCGCCGCTTGCGCTAAAAGTTTAGGAACTGTATTTTGGTGTTAAAGTTGCTAACAAAGCCAAAGCATGGACCGCCCCTCATATCTGCTTTAAAACTTGTGTAACAGTGTTAACAGCTTGGTTAAAAGGTTCAAATCGTCAAATGACCCTTGCAGTGCCAATGGTTTGGAGAGGTCCTAAAGACGATTTTACAGACTGCTATTTTTGTCTCACGAATCTTAAAGGTATTGGACCGAAGTGCAAACATACGGTGAAGTACTGTAATTCGCCATCAGCTTTAAGACCTGTCAAACACAGTGAACAACTTCCTATGGCAAAAGCATCAGAATGTTGGAGTGTTGAATCGACTAGCGCTTCAAGTGATGTTACAGAAGCCGCAAAGGAAATAACAACCGATTCTTTATTTGATTTATCAGGATGTTCAACAGTGCCGCAACTAATCTCACAAGGTTAACTTAATGACTTAGTTCGAGAACTAATTCTTTCAAGGTCGCAGTCCGAACTTTTTGGATCCAGGCAAAAAGGTTGGAACCATCTCCAGTGATGTAAATATTACTTTCTACGGAAAAAGGCAGAAAGAACTCACAAATTGCTTTCTTCAAGAAGGTGATCTAGTATACTCTTCAGAAGTTATACTTTTGTTAAACGCACTAGGACAGTAACATAAATCACACGATTGGCGTAAATTCATTGATTTCTCTAAACTTGGTTTAAAGGCGGTTTTGGTTCATAACGGTAACAAATATCGATCTGTGCCCGTAGTTCATGTGGTTCATATGAAGAAATCACATAAGAATATGAGAGTTCTTTGTTGGACAATATATGGAGACCTAAAAGTAATAGCCCTTCTTCTTGGAATGCAACTAGGATATACGAAGTATTATTGCTATTTTTGCGTATGGGACAGCCGTGCGAGAGACTGTGATTACGTACAGAGGCAGTGGCCAGTATGTCACGCACTCACTCCGGGGCAAAAAGACGTTACCAGTGAACCTCTAGTTGATCCCAAAAAGGTATTACTACCACTTTTGCATATTAAATTGGGTTTAATGAAGAATTTTGTTAATGCAATGGACAGAAATGGAAGAGGGTTCTTGTATCTGAAACAAAAATGTACAAGAGCGAGTGAAGCAAAAATTAAGGAGGGCATATTTGTGGGTCCAGAAATAAGAGAACTAATGAACAAACATTTGAAGAAATGCTCAATCAAACTGAAATACGAGCCTGAAGTGCCTTTAAAAGCCTTGTTAGGAATTTTCTTGGAAATGTGAAAGCTGACAATTACAAAGATTTTGTGACTGGACTACTTACTGCCTTTAAGAAATGGATTGCAGCATGTCCCTTAAAATTCACTTTCTCGACTTCCATCTGGCAAACCCTTCTGTGAATACTAAAACCCTAAATGACGGAGAGAAACAGGAAAGACCCGGAGATGAAAGTTATATTTCCTATGCAAAATGATGCACAAAGAGTTGAGCCGACATAAATTATTGCCATCAATAGTGGCGTAGGAGTCCAAAAACCCATAAATATGTAAGCCGAAACATGTCGAAAATAAGAATCTCACCTTCCTCACATAAGGTCATAGACGAAAATTTCGCAACTGAAATATGTGCCTTCAAAATATATCAAACTTACATCCAACACACTGGGGGCCAAGTGATTAGCGAAGCGTTGCGAACAAAGTACTCAGTTCCCTTCAATACTGAAATTATGCAAATGAATCACTAAATGCGCGCACAAATAGCGAATGCAGGTGAGGCAACCAAACTGCATGTGGCAGCACGCACATATATACAGACAAACGAACACTCATCTATGGAGAGCCAATTATATATGCACACTAACACTACTACAACCAGCTGTAAGCAGTTGTTGCTGACTAACGCTGTCCTCAAGGGACATTGCCAGCAATTAAAGTATGCATAACTCACTGTTTGCGGGGAAAAGTCAATGACAAATTTCCATATAACGGGAAGCGATAATGCATGTGTGTGTGTGTGTGTATGAGCGGCAAGCGCGATATTGTGCAGTTATGAGTGCGATTACTTATGCAGAAATTATGAAAGGGCGGTGACTTCAATTTCAATGGGGCGCAAAATGTGCTCTTTTAATGTGTCCGTATGTATGTATGTATGTATGTGTGTATGTGTAGATAGTGCACATGAACATGCATTTATTCGCGCATTATTTTCGTTTTAACCTTTTTTGCTGCATATTTGTGGGTATCTTATCGGTGCTTGTAATGTTGCACGGACTTGTGACTGTTGCCCCAGGGTGGCAGTCATTAAATGGAGCTTAACGTAGTAAAGCGAAGTATTTATTGGATAGCGATATTAGTTTCGTGCGAATATCCTAAGGGTTAAGTTAAATATAGAATAATTACTGGATCCGTGACTTTATTTTTCCGTTTTTATGCTCATGCAACATGTTGCTACGGAGTATAATAGTTTTTTTTTACATAACGGTTGTATGTATCGCCTAAAATTAAGCAGGATACATGTATATAAGGTTGTCAAATATCTGCTTTCTTACTCTTTATTCAATGCTTTATAAAAAGTGTTACAGTGATTGGATTTAGTTCAAACATGCACCGTTTCGTTCGATAATCCGTTTCCATCTAGACGGCAACTTCATAATACCCCCCCTCGTAGAAGCCCCCCTCCTTATTTGCGAAGTACTCGTACAGCCACTTTTCCGAAGCCTCTTTTGAGTTCAAGTTTACATCAACAAGGACGTTCGCCATGGACGGGAACAGATGGTAATCACTTGGCGCTATGCCCGTGCTACATGGTGGATGCGATAAAACCTCCCATTCAAGATCCCGTAGCTTCATCAACGAAGTGTGTGATCCTTGTGGAACACTACACCCTTCCTGTTGGCCAATTCTGGACGCTTCTGGTAGATCGCCTGCTTCAAGCGGCCCAGTTTTTCGCAGTAGATGGTAGAATTAAGCGTCTGGCCAAATGGGAGCAGCTTAAAGTAGATGATTCGCTTCCAATCCCATCAAACACACAGCAAAACCTTCCTGGCTGTCAATCCCAGCTTGGCCACTGTTAGGGATGATTCACCGGCCTTCGACCACAACCGTTTTCGATTGATATTGTCGTATGTGATCAATTTTTCGTCGCCAGTTACCATTCGCTTCAAAAATGGGTCGAGTTCGTTCCGTTTCAGCAGCATATCGCAGACAATGATTCGGTCCAGAAGGTTTTTTTGCTACAAATCATGCGGCACCTAAACATCAAGTTTTTTTGTGTATCCAGCCTTCCGCAGTTGGTTTAAAATGGTTTGGTGACTAACTCCCAACTTCTAGGCGATGTCATGAGATGCCACATGCCGGTCTAACTCGATGTTTTCCATGATTTGATCGGTATTCGTCGTCACAGGTCTTCCGCCGGCTGGCATTTTCACCCGCTCTGAATCGTCGAAATCATTCCTCCGCAGTTCGAAGTGATATAGTACTATCTCCCAAACCACCATTAATCTCACGGAACGTTTCTCTAGCGGATTTGCCGTTAACGAAGGAAAGCTTCAAAATAGCGCGAATTTCGGCGTTAGTGAACTCCATATTTACGCGTCTATAACTGTTGAACGCAATATTCAAAGATGTATAATATTGCCAGATACGAGCTCTGTAGCACTTTATACAAAGCTGTGAGATTCAAAAGACGAAAAGGCGGAAAAGAGAAATTTGACAACCTTATGTATATAAATGATCAGGATGACGAGACGAGTTGAAATTCGGGTGACTGTCTGTATTTCCGTTCATCCGTCTGTCTTTGCATGCAATAATTAACTTATCTTAATGAAAATCTTTCAGGTTTTAAGGTTTCAGAGTTCTTTCCATAACTACGTACTTTATATTCTCTCCCTTTTTATGTTGTGACTAATATTAGACGTCGCGGTGTCAAATTGGCGGCTACCTTTGTGTAGCTAAAAATGCTTCAGAGAGTTTTCATTTGATTAAGGTTTGGACTAACAGCAATGCACTTCAGTACATAAATATTTTTCGACACCCTAAACTTCTTTGTTCGCTTAGCGCTGTGGATTGGAGCATTGTCTTATTGATCCAACCAACCCTCACAGTGATATTCTCCCGTAAAATTTAATAAAACATCAAACAACACTTCTACATAATTTTCTGCGCTCATTTTATGAGAAATAAAACTTAATGGTGGGTACCATGGTAGCTAAAAGCAGCCCAGCTCATAAGAGAGCCAACTTGGAAATTTCGCGAGTGGCGCATTTGTCGCGGTTCACGAATGCGGTCCATCTGAATAGATGTTTTTTCATCGTTAAAAATTATGGATTCTCATTCGTCATCCCAGAACTTATGTATGCAAACTCGAGACGTACCGTTTAATGACGTGGCTTAAGAAGCTATACCAGTGTGACACTTTCAAAAATTTTTATTTTTTTTTGCTTTTTCGGTAGTTTATATATTCGAAAATATCGTGTGAAAACGGCAAGGTCGTATCTTCAATAGTTTTTGAATGGCAGCGTTCTAAACAGAGACCGCTCGGAGGTGCAAACATATGTAAGTGAAACTTTAAACGCGTTTTTCTCGAAACGACATTTTTCAAAATTAAAACTGAGTATTTTTTAATACTTTTACTATACAATGGCCTACGATCTTTTTGATTGGTTGAAAATTGTCAATTTGGCATTAAAAAAACGAAAATTTTTTCGTAAAAAAAACGATTTTTTTTTTCAAAATTACGCCATTTTCTTAATTTTTGATATTTTCATTGTATAGGAAATATATTTAAGTTTAATAAACGTTTTGAAATTTTTTGTCTCAGCTACTCATTCGACCGGAATCATGCCAGCAGTTGAGGCACTTTTTTTCGACACTTCTGCAGACAGCACATAACTCCGTTATTTTTCAATATTTTCGTAAAAAAAAAAAGTTTAATATCGCACTGGTATAGCCCCTTAAGCTTTGGCGTAGTCAGTCGCTTTTGGTATTCAAGTTCTTATCTTCACTCAAAATTTGTTGAATTCTTCTCTTTGTAACATTAAGAGAAAGTTCACTTTTCACTTTCAGACGATGTTCACTTGGCGTTTTACGTCAAAGTCAGCAAGAACAAATTGTTTAATGTCCTATAAAAGCACCTTCACTGAATGTTTTGGAATATTTCCAGTACCTGTAAAGAACCTCATCTAATTTCCTATCAATAATAACATAATTTTCGCTTTCTTTCTCCAGCGCGCTGAATGCATTACGCTGTTGCATAATGACATTAAAATGCACAACACAGCTACACATATACAAACATACATAAAGTACATACGTGGGAGAAAGAAAAAAGCTTTTAGCTCCGCTATATTAAAGAAACAAGGGGAAAATGCTGTTAAGCGCGAGCAAGGACAAGCGCATTAAAATCGAGCCAAATGCCAACCAAGTGACTGCTGCATGATCGTAGCCAACGCACCCATACAAGCGCATGCATAAGTATGCACACCCACACGTATTTTTATGAAGAAATGCTGATGCAAAGAGGGACGTACGGACCGCCAGCGGACCCTTCGCTCGCTTAAAGTGAGCAACAAACAATTTCTTTATGTGGCAACACTCTGTTTACTATGCATTGTTATTGCCCAAGTGTCGCTGACAGCAACAAATAACGTACAAACGCAATAACACCAACAAACAAAGCGGCGTAAATAACAAATAGTGCGTCTTTCAACCCCGACATTAACCGCAACTAAATTCCGCATGAAATAGTAGGAGGGTTGCATGAGTAATAAAAATGCGTGGGCGCTGCGATAAGAACAGTAAGATGCGGGGGCATAAGAGGTGCATAGCGGAGGGATATTATGTATGGCATGGCACACTAAATGCATTTCGTTGTCCATTCATTGCCCAGTCTCTTCGTATTTTTCTGTATTTTTTTTTTTTTTTTTTTTTTTTTTTTTTTGATTTGTGCGATATCAGTTCGCTGGGGCGTATACGTAATATTTATTTCTGCAGCTATGAACGGGTGTGCATGTGTTTGGAGGGAGGAGAAACGTTTATTTGTACGAACTTGAGCATTTATTATGAAGTTACAGATTTAAAATTTTATTTGTTAGTAACACTGTTGCTTGCACACGCGTTCGCTTTCTGCTTGAGTTGAGTTGAAGTGAGTGGCAGCTCAACGCGCGAGCTAAGATATCTGTCAAAGACGAAATATGACAAGTTCAAAGCGAGGGCGAAAAAGTTATGTCTTTCAGAAAAAGTATATAAAACAAGAAAAAACGTTAAATTCGGTTACACCGAAGCTAATATACCCTTCACAGGCGCATTTCTTTTAGTAACTATGTGTTCAGTTTGTATGGAAATTATATGCTATAGTAATCCGATCTGAACAATTTTTTCGGAGATTATATTGTTGCCTTAGAAAATAATATATACCAAATTTGGTGAATATATCTTGTCAAATGTAAAACTTTTTTATACAAGCCCTTGATTCTGATCAGTCGGTTTGTATGACAGCTATATGCTATAGTGAGCCGATCTGAACATTTTCTTCGGAGATTACATTGTTGCCTCAGAAAATAATCTGCACCAAATTTGGTGAACATATCATATCAAACGTAAAAATTTTCTATACAAGCCCTTGATTCCGATCGTTCGGTTTGTATGGCAGCTATATGCTATAGTGAGCCGATCTCAACAATTTCTTCCGATATTAAATTATTTTTATGAACAATAACTCATACCAAATTTCGTGAAGATATATCGTCAAATGCAAAAGTTTTCCATACAAGAACTTGATTCCGATCGTTCAGTTTGTATGGCAGCTATACGTTATAGTGGTCCGATATCAGCAGTTCCGACAAATGAGCAGCTTCTTGAAGAGAAAATGGCGTATGCAAAATTTCAAAACGATATCTTAAAAACTGAGGGCTCAGCTCAACATATTGATCATTTATATGTATACTTTATAGAGTCTCCGACGCTTCCTTCTGGGTGTTACAAACTTCATGGAAAACTTAATATACCCTGCCCAAAAACCGATAAAAGGCAAATTGACAGTTAAAGAAAAAAATAAATAATAAAATAAACCTAATTACCTCCATTAACAGAAACATAAATTCTCAAAGTTCTCTAAGTGAACCGGATTTTCTCAAAAATTTATATTACATATAAGAGGTCTAGGTAGAGTATTGACTCGATTCTACCAATTTTTGTTAATGCTGTTCTCTTAAAAATATTCTCTCTAAGTATGAATATTAAACACCTTCTGTGCTGCTACCGGATAGTTTCGATATAAAGTCAGTCATTGCCAACCTGGTCTATGGGAATCCATATAATGTTACATATAAACTTTGGATCAAATTGGTTTAACCTTTCTTGAGATACAGGATTTTACCTTGAAGTGGACGTTGCCACGCGCTTTGTGTAATTATGATGCAGAATCCAATTAAATCCTTATATATTATATATTGGAAGATACTCGTATATATATAGCCCTATATCTAACTGGATTAGACAGGATTTACACAAAAAATCGCTAGATCAACTAAACTGTAGCAACACTTTTCAAGATTATACTTGTAAAACTTACTACAGACTTAAACTGATTTAATCGCAATTAAGCACAGTAACTTTAGTTTTTTAGTTTAAATCTGTCAAATAAAGTCACATTTGAACAACGGAGTTGTGCGCTTTCATACCTTTCTTGAAAAGTATAGTGTGAGCGTCTCTCTTTTGTGGCGCCAAGCAAGGATTACGTAGTACACGTGAAGCTTTGACGCCAATACGATTGTAAGTACGCACTCAGGAAATGTCTGCATTTTAACGCTGTTGCAGTTGTTGTCGCCAATTTCTTTTTACGCTGACACCCTTTCTTGCAAATGTGTTGTTTAAACAACGCACCGGAAAATGAAAGGGTGCGAAAAGTGTGTACTTGGTAGAGAACTTTGAAGGACCCAAATGACTGGCTAGCTACACACACACACACAGACATCCACACAAACATTAATGTCGATTGGGGTTAAGTAAGTCACATATTAGCATAAACAAGTATTATATTTGCTCGCTAACGCTGTAAACATGCGCGCGTGTGTTTGTGCGTATTTCCTTACAAGCTCGTTGCTTTACCCTCGCTTGACATTTTAATGCGCGTGCACTTTTGTGCACTTTGCTGTGCAGCATTTATGCATAATAACAACGAAAAAGCAGCAAAGTAAGTGCAAATGTAATTATGCAAAAAGCGAAAATCGATAAAGCAGCGCATAGCCGCGTCGGCGATAAAATAAGCGGCGACTAGCATTAAATCCATTGGGTAAGAGCTATTAAAATGAGTGCCTGGAATGGTGCGACTATTGAGTCAAATTATGCGTGAGCAAGGGGCGCATACTTTTCGAGGTTACGAATGAACTGCTTGAAAAGAAACTTTTATTTGTTATTTACGGTATACCAAATTGTATTACGGATTTAAGTATTTAACCGCGAGTGCACTAGAGCAGTTATGTGGAAGTCGAAGTAGTTTATTGAATACTATCGATAACTTTGAAATCGATATATTGAATAATATCGATAACTTTTTATCGTTATGTTGAATAATATCGAAGAGTTTTTTATGGATACGTTGAATAATATCGAAAACTTTGAAATCGATTTATTGAATAATATCGATAACTTTTCAATCGATATATTTAATTATATGGACAACTTTTTACCGATATGTTGAATAATATCGATAACTTTTTAATCGATATATGGAATAATATCAATAACTTTTTATCGACATGTTGAATAATATCGATTACTTTTCAATCGATATATTTAATTATATCGACAACCTTTTACCGATATGTTGAATAATATCGATAACTTTTCAATCGATGTATTGAATATTATCGATAACTTTTTAATCGATATATGGAATAATATCGACAATTATTTATCGATATGCTGAATATTATCGATAACTTCGTAATGGATATATTGCACCATATCGATAAGATTGTAATCGAAGTATTGAATAATATCGACAAGTTTTTATCGTCATTTTGAATAATATCGATAACTTTGTAACCGACATATCAAATAATATCGATAACTTTGTAATCGATATATTTAATTAGATCGATGTTTTTTTATCGATAGTAGCGATTATAAAAAATTTCACACCACTTTCAATAAAATTTTCAAGTTTAGGAAGTAATGATTAGGTTGAGTAAAGTTATGCTCTATAAAGTAAAACTATTCGTAGGCAAGGGGCGCATACTTTTCGAGTTTATGGTTATATTTTATGAAAAAAATTTTTTTGGGTATTTACTTTGAAAACATTATTTTCAGACGTTCAGTTGATATTCACTCAATAATATCGATACGTTTTAATTGGTAGTAACGACTGTCCATAATTGCACACCACTATCATTAGAAATTTGTCCACGGTCTGACAAATATGTATGTATGTATGTACATGCCGCTACTGGAATTAAATCTATATGAGTTTTAGTTAGCTAACTAACCTAACTTTCAAAAGACGCCTCTATAAACATCAATAAAATAAACAAAGTATTTTTGGATGACAAAAAAGTGAAGTTCTTCGAGATAGCAGGCACTCCATAGATATACACTGAACGTGTGTGACAATGGATGAAATATGGCTCCATCATTTCACTTCGATCGCCAGTCATTCGAGTGGTCGGCACACGATGAACCCGTTCAAAAGCGTAGAAAAACGCAACGGTCGGCTGGGAAGGTTATGGCGACTGTATTTTGCGATACGCGCGTCAAAATTAGTATTGGCTACCTTGAAAAAGGAACGACGACGTTATTGGATCGTTTGTAGGACGAAATGACCGAAAAACAACGGCGTTTGAAGGAAAAAAATACTGTTTCAACAACAAAATACACAAGTCAATGGAAACGTTGGTAAAAATCCATGAATTGGGTATCGAATTGGAGTCTGAGCCACAGCGATTGCCTGTTGTCAGATCTCAAAAGACTACTCACTGAGAAGACATTGTCGTCGAATGAAGAGGTGACCGCTGAAACTGATGCCTACTGTTTAAGGGAACTATATTGAATAAAAAAACGAAAAAATTTGCCCACAAGATTTGTTTAGTTATGGTAGACCGGAAAGTTTTTAATTGACCTGTGTAGGTAACAAATTTATTTCGGTGATTTATTTTTATTTCCGCTATAGTGACAGAAAGTGACTGCGAAAGTCCTAGACCATACATCTAGTAGTAAACCGCAAGAAGATAGCCCTAACCATTTTACAAATAGAAGTGCCTAATTACGATTCAGCTTGATAAACTAGAACCAATTTCCCGACAATTCACTAATCCACCAACTTTCCCCCGCAAGCTTTAATCTATCTGTAAAATAGACAATTGCTGCCCGCAGCACGTATTTCCCACCCAGACTATATATAAGTTAGGCGAAGTTTGTGATCCACGTGCCAACGAACGGAACAAATAAATATCGGACGGTGAAATATCTGGGAAATATAGTGGGTGGAGGAGGCTGGTTATAACGGGCTTGGCAACGTGAGGTCGTGTGTTGTCATGTGTTTCATGAATCACTTTTTGTGCCTCTCCTGGTATTGGGGCCATAAGGAATCCAAGTTCCTTGTATCTGAATGATAACCAGCGCATACAGACGCTTTGAAATGGCTTTGCGAGTGGCTCTCAATGCATAAACAAGCTCTTCATGCATTTGACACAGATCCTCATCGAGCAACCACGACGTTGTTTCACTTGGGGCAGCACCGACGTAAATTTTTAGGAGTTCCCGATGAACGTCAGCAGCCGATTTCTTTGAGGAAAATCAATAATTCCTGAAAATTACGATAATATGCAAAGTTTTGACATATTCGCACTAACAAAAGTATATGATACATAAAAAAGTCACTGATGTGGAAACGTTGTTTCATTTTCTTTCAGGTTAAGCTTAAATTTTTTTTTGATATTTCAAAATCGATTATCACTAACTGCTGAAACTCTCTATTGACAAACAGTGGAAACACAATTGCGCACCTAATATATTCTAAATAGTTTGAAATTGTTCCTGAGATACTCAGAAGGTTTCATATGAGGTCTAGTAAAAAGAATGTTAGTAATTACTTGGTGTTTCGGGCTAGGCGCTTTCGAGCGATTGCTTCCTTCAGGTGAATAATTATTGATAGTATAGGTCCGAATTAAGAGTTGGCCCATAGGAGAGCAGTTCATGGTAAATGATCCCTTCCAAATCCCACCAATGACATAGCAAAACATTCCTAAATTTTTTTCGATCCAACAGGTTTACCTCCGCAGCAATCGAAACAGTGCTTACGTGGCGTTCGGACTCGAATATTTCCATTATTTTATGAACATTTCGACTTGGCATTCCAGAGCGTGGGGCATCTGTGACAACTTTGAGCCGTGTTCAACTATCTAATTTTTAGTAAGAATCTTTCGTACAGCATATACATAGCTATAACCCGATCACACTTTCACAACGCGAAATAAATCCATGTGGGTGCGCGAGAAAAAGGTTATTAAGGACAATATTGGAAAAATGTTTAAGTGCACGCAACTCTGATAAGAATGCGAATACTCTTCAATATAATATTGTCAATATCTAACCAATAAATTCCAATTCAGCGTCACTCTTACTCCTTCTTCTCACTCATATAAACAAATTATAGTGCTTACTTGCAGTGTTTGTGTTTACTCGTCATTGGATTACTTACGAGTTGCTTGCGGCGTATAACTAATAACAACAACAATAGAAGTGAAAGCAAATAAATAAAAACACTCCTTACCTTCACGTATGTCCTTGTAAACATCGTCGACATGCGACTCCTTGTAAATAATAGAATGGAAGCCAGTATTCCGATTGTCATCAGTTTGTCCGTTTTTATGATTTCCGCCGGACGTTGGAGACGCTTTCACTGTTCTCTCAGACGTTGTCGTCATACTCGCCGTTGTTGTGGTGGTTATTGTTGCTGGCGCTGGCGCTGTTGTGGTTGTTGTTGGGCTCGTCGTCGGCGACGTTGATGTTGCTGTTGCTGCAAAATATTGTTCTGCGACGCGTCGCTGTGCCAATGGCATTTGTGCGCCATCCGCAGCTGCTGTTGTTGCATTTGTTGTTGTTGGAAAATATCGTTTGGCATGTTCGACATAATAGGCATCACGTTCTGTTATTATTTTACCCTCGAATACCCCGTCCAGTATGGAACCAAATACATAACTATTACGATCCCCTATCACTTCGCCCTCGTAGATGTGATCGGTGGACACATCCAGGGGGAGATTGTTGCTATCATAAAACTACGAGGAAAAGAGCCGGAAATTATTTTTTTTAGAATTTCAAGACCATTTGCTTTAGATTTTTTTAAGAGGGTATTAAAGTAAAAAATGAAAAACTTTTCTTTGGAAATTCATACTCACCTCTAACTTATCACTAAATGTATTTAAATCACGCTTTAGCCTAAGATGGAAGTGTCTTCCGTGTGCTGAAAATTTTAAATCTACATGATGATCTTTGGTCACGGATCGTCTCGCTCTATTGTGACTAGTTCGGATGTGTTCATGATCATAGTTGAGTACTTCATAGTGCGATATGTATTCGTTGAGTCGACGATGGTCTGAAAATGGAAGAGCATAAATTAATCAAATGTTATCACTTTAATATCATTTTGAGAAGAATATAGTAAAATATTTTATTTGCATATTTCGCATTTTAAGTTTACGCTGAATGCTATACAAAGCCAATGGAAAATGTCAAGAATTACTTTATGTAAGGCTAATTGGCAGTAAAAACGAATCCTAAAATTTAGGTTTAAGGTATATAGTATATATGACAATTCTTTTTTATTAAAATAATCCGTTATTATGTATAGTTATCTGAAATGCAAGAAATACAAACGATTATATAGAACAATGTACCACTGTGGGCAAAACACAGTAAGACTTTCCAATTTAAACTTTAAGCAAAAACCCATTCGTCGAAACATTGGTTTTCTAGGTTCTTATGACTGTCATTGGCATCTGTGTCGAATGCCACACAAAAATTGGTATCAAAAACACAAGTTTTTTCGAAAAAAAAAAATTTTGTGAAACAATGCTTACCGACTACCATGTTATGAAACGTATTCAAATTCAAAATTCAAATTTATTTCATTTATTATTGGCGATGAATCTTAGATCTATGCCCACGACCCGGAAATAGAAAATCAATCGGCCGCATATCGTGACAAAGCTGAGTCGAAGCCGAAAAAAACCGCATCAAAGCAGGTCAAAAATGAAGGTTATGTTGACAGTGTTCTTCGATTAATGAGCTGTGGTGAACTCCGAATCCCTTCCAACCGGCCAAACTGTCAACAAGGAAATCTATTTGAGTGTTGTGCGTCGTTTTCGCGAAGCAATTCGTAACAAGAGGCTGTAATTATGAGCCGACAACTCATAACTCTTGACTTCTGGCTATTCAGCAAACTCAAATGACCACTCCGGGAAATCAAAGACATTAGATGATTTCGGAGTCTTGATTTTGTATTAGGTTGTCAAATATCTCCCTTCCGTCTTGTTGTCTTTTGAATTTCGCGGCTATGTATAAAGCGCTAAAGAGCTCATATATGGAAATACTATACATCTTCGAAAGGTCTTGACATAACCCACAAAACGGCGCTATCATGACTAGTTTGGATATTGCGTTCAACAGCTATAGACGTGTAGACATAGAGTTCACTAATGCCGAAATTCGCACTATTTTAAAGTTTTCCTTCGTTCAAGGCAAGTCCGCTAAGCCTGTGGCGACGAATACCGATCAAATCATGGAAAACATCGAGTTAGACCTGTATGTGGCATCTCGTGACATCGCCCAACAGATGGGAGTTAGTCAACAAAACATTTTAAATCACCTCAAAAAGCTGGATACACAAAAAAGATTGATGTCTGAGCGCCGCATGATTTTACGCAAAAAAACCTTCCTGAACCGAATCAACGCCTGCGATATTCTGCTGAAACGGAAAAATCTCGATCCATTTATGAAGCGGATGGTGGCGGACGACGAAAAATGGATCACATACGACAATATCAAGCGAAAACGGTCGTGGTCGAAGACCGGTGAATTGTCCCAAACAGTGGCCAAGCCGGGATTGACGGCCAGGAAGAATCTGCTGTGTGTTTGGTGGGATTGGAAGGGTATCATCCACTATAAGCTGCTTCCACATGGCCAGCTGACATATGAAACGACTTGGCGCATTTTACGTTGAAATCTTTAATTGGAAGTGTAGAAAATACAGCTCTGGAAAAGTTCCAAGAAGATCTGATTTTTTCGAGCTAAATTTTGTTGAGGATGGAGACATGTGTAGAAATTCACGCAAGTGAGGAAAGTTCTCTGATCGCCATTCACTTGGGAGTGGCCAGAAACGATTATTTTACATATGACTCAAGCAGCTCACGACTTCCGGTCTTTGACCAAGTACCCTCTGGGTTGCCTAAGAACATCCGTCTGAAGGCGAAACATCCCCTCCGCAGGGTTGTGCGCTAAGTTCGGGACTCGCCACGTAAAAAACAGCACACCAATGTAAAGGAACAACAATCCTGGGATGAGTGACCCCCCTTTTGATGACGACCATGGCAAACGAAATAAGGAGGTACAACCTTTTATAGGACTGCATTCGATGGAACGATGAGCTGTACGAGATATACGACGACATTGACATAGTTCAGCGAATTAAAAGACAGCGGCTACGCTGGCTAGGTCACGTTGTCCGGATGGACGAAAGCACTCCAGCTCTGAAAGTATTCGACGCTTTACCCGCCGGGGGAAGCAGAGGAAAAGGAAGACCTCCACTCCGTTGGAAGGACCAAGTGGAGAAGGAACTGGCTTCGCTTGGGATATCCAATTGGCGCCACGTAGAGAAGAGAAGAAACGACTGTCGCGCTGTTGTTAAATCGGCTATAATCGCGTAAGCGGTGTCTACGCCAGTAAAGAAGAAGAAGAAATAGAAATTTTGTTCAGCGATGAGGCACATTTCTTGCTCAAATGTAAACAAGCACAATTACCGCATTTGGGACGAAGAGCAAACCTGAAGAGAGTTAAAAGCTGACATTTTTTCCAGATAAACCAACAGTATGGTGTGGTTTGTGGGCAGATAGAATCTTCGGCTTATATTTCTTCAAAAATAAGCATTAAATATTCCCCACTAAGTTTGAAGTTTCTGAGGTTCTTCTTTAAAAAATTAGGGACCTAGAAATGGATCACCCTTTAAAATCAGGTAACTTTCGGTATTATTGTTTAAAAATGTATGTGTCATTGCATTTTGAGCTTCTACTCGTTTGAAGATTGCATAACTACTTTTTAAGAGGTGCTTCGATGACTGCGATTAAAGCCAAAAAAAAGCACGTAAAAGATATGGCGCCAAGTATTGATGAGTGAGCAAACAGAAAATAAAAATTACAAAGCAAAAAATGATGAAAAAGTCTGGGAATATTATGACATAAGCGATTTTAGAGTGTGAGACAAAGCAAGTCGCCGCTAAAATCAGAAAGAGAGAGAATAGATGACATTTCAGAAGTCTGAGTGCCGAAGTTTATTTAGTCGAAGTTACACACAGACATATTTACTAAGGAAACCGCAACGAATATTGGGTTAATGGGAAATAAGTGAATCTTGTAACTGCAAAACACATACTTATTATAGTATTGGGTCGGTATTTACTTGCACTTACCGACACATGCACACATATACATACATACTTATGTACTTATATAGATTTTCACATACCCACACTCATCTTAGGCAACCTGCTGATCGCTCAAGCATTTTGCCAACTCTTACATCGAGTTAGTTACTTAGTTGTTGTTAAGTTGCCACATGCCACATGTTGCCACCGCAATACAATTTTGCCGCCCCAACCATACATTTACGCGCACAAACACACGCATGCACGAGCGCGCCAAAGTGCCTAATCCAAAGTGCCTGGCTGTGGTTCAACAAGATTGCTGTTGTTGCACACATTTTTGCCGTTGTTGTTGTTGTAGACAATTGCAGGCGTTTCACTTATGCCCAAAGTTGTTGCCAGCTTCATATGCTGCTACCACCACCACCACATACCGAGCCTTCCGTACGCCGCACATGCCACTGCTGTGTTGGTCGTGCAACATATTTGATTTTGTTGCATTACCACATTTGTTGTTGCCAGAGCTGCCCATTTGTCCATTAGCTGCCTGCAACATTTGTCGATTGCACATTATTGTTTCGCTTACGCCAGTGTGGCTGTGTGTGTGTGTGTGTGTGAGCGGGTTTGTGCCGCAGCTGATTGCCACACTTTTGGGGCGCCACTTAACAAGTTTTTGTTGCTGCTGTGATTGTTGTTGTTGTTGTTGCGCTTGGTTGCCCACTTGCTTGCTGGGCAATTTTCCGAGCGACTGCCGCAGTTGCAATCAGTTTTGCTGCAGTTGATTTCAATTTTACAACACGTTTTGGCAGTGCTTGACTTTATTCGCGCCACCGCTGTTGTTGTTGCTGTTGTGTCTTATTGCTTGCGCTGCCACCGCCGCTAACGTCAATAAATATGTTATTGCCGCTGATCTGGGGCACTTGCTTGTGGCCGGGGCCAGCGTACAGGTTCTCATGCGCCATCGCCTCTCCCACTACCACAATTTATGCGCCATGCCATACCTTCTTGCCTCTTCTGCTTGCAGCATGTTTTTCACGCTTTCTCATCTACTCTCCATCTACACTGGTGCTTCTAATTGAGTTTGACCACATTTGGCGCTTAAAAACCGCTTTTCGCCTCACTTATAAGTAAGTGCTCACTTTGTGGCAAGTATGAGAGTGCAACAACAAGAAAGCGCTTAAATGCTGTAAAAACTACAAAGATAGGCATCTACATAAGCGTAGCTTTGCTCCAGACCACTCACAGCATTGGCTTTTTTTCTGATCCTAATTGTTCCTGTTCTACCATCTGTCCTTCTATGGGGTCAGCTACTTTTTCTTCGGGGAAAACAATTTTCTGGAGCGCAAACAACAACAGCGGTGGAAAACTTTTATAATTTACATATTTAATGAGTTTTGTTGCTATTGGTAATTATCATTTGCGAAAGCAAAAGCGATCAGCTGCGCTCATGTCGCGAAAGGAATTTGAAAACTCTAAGAAAGCGGAAGAAATTACCTTATTAATTCAGCAAATGACAGTTATTGCCTGTATTAGAAAAGTTTCAGTTTAACATAGCAGCCACCTGAGGTAAAAATTCTAAAAAGCAATTCAAAAATATTAAGCTTCTCTTTTTGTCGTTTTTAAAAACACTTTTCTGAAGATTATTCAAATAGAAGAGAGAGAGACATTAAAAAACGATATTGAGGAGTCTTAATCAAAACAGCATCAATAATGACAGAGAGAGATAAGAGGTGTCGTGCCATCATGGAGCGAAAGTATAGTCGTGTAGTAAAACGATTAAAGAAAACGAGTGATGCAAGAAAAAACGAGTTGTATTTATAATCCAAAGTATATGTATACTGAAGTCTAACACCACAAAGAGGAAAATACTACAAAATTTATATCAAAAACCTAGTCAACGCGCTGAAAGTTTTAAGATCTGTAGGGATGAGACATCGGCTACCCATTATTATCAACCAATTTTGCTTTCAGATTACAACCCAAAGAAGATTATAGATAAGTCAGCATCAACGAATATTCCAATTGAGAAATACTTAAGAAATGGTTTCTGGTTAGTACTTGTTTCAGAATATTCTGGTAGTGAACTATTATGTAGAAGGTAGACATAGGTCAATGCGCACTGTTGCATCCCAAATAATCTTCAGACTCTTATGTAAAGATCTCTCTTTCCAGCCAGTGCCAGGTCCAGACTATAAGATGGAGCTTTTGGCGAGTCCCTTACATTGTGTATGGCCTGATGAGGTCCTGATATAACACAATTTGTTCCCAATTGACTAAAGTTGACCGCTTCTGGCCGATTGTTTCCGTCAGACAGTCCAAATGTTGACAGCACAGGTCCGTATTAAGAGGTTAGCCGTCGATTCCCTGCCAATTTCACTAAGCACATAGCAAAATCTTTCTGCCAGTCAATCCTGGCTTGGCTACCGTTTCTCTCGATTTACCGTAATGGATCGTTTGGTTGTCGTAAATGACCCACATGCATCTTTATAATCAACATTGTCGGAACGACATCGACAAAACCAAAATTGCGTTATTTTCGCTACAATATCACACTATCCACATAATATTTCACTGAAACGTATCTTATAGCTAGAAGATAGTCGTTAAGTTCTGCTGAGCAGTAACCAATAAATTGTAGAGATTTACAGAAAGGTTGCCTTTTATATTTCGGGATTTGGCAGCCCTAGTGTTGCACTCTGAAAGGTCACAACTTATCGTAAAGTTTAATATTTTTGATGGTATGCATACTCAGAACGTTTTGACAAATGAGCGTTATTTGTGTTGTTACAGTAACATAAAATATTCTTCTCGAAGAATAACTGGAATTAAATAGCGCACTTTTACAAATTAGAACTATTATTATAATTTTTTTACAAATTTTGATTTGGATTAACTCATCAAGACTGCACAAATGAACTGAATTGAACTTTTGACTATGAAGCTTCATCGAGAACAATTGTTTATCGATGCTATGGTGAATTCTCTCGAGCTCGGAATACACTCTATGATGAATTTCGCGGAGATTGTCCGAAATCAGTTGTTGTTCCGTAAACTATTTGATGATGTGCGCCAACTAATATTGCCAGGTCATTATGTGACCTATCATGAGATAGAGACGACTATAGGCATTAGTGAGACCAACATACATTCAATATTGCATGAAAATTCGGTTGTAAAAAAAATTTCATGTGGAATCGCACACAATTTGTTGATCTATCAAAACGGCTCGTGTCGATTGATCGAAACATGTCTATGAAACTTGTATACATGTACTTCGAAATGACAGAAAAAATTGCAATTTTGAGTACTCAAAACATTTATTTGATGAATCATCCTCCGTTCGTAAAAAATATACTCAGAGGTGAACGTTTTTCTACATTGATGCGGTTGATGCGTTCAAAAGGCATATTTTGGAAATATTTCAATCTGCATGGCAAAACTGCTTCGACAATTGGTTCAAATACATGTAAAAGTGTATTTAATGAAGAATATCATGAATATGATTTTGGTTGAAATTTTTTCAAATCACGAAATATAGAAGGCATGTTATACTACTGTGCCCAAAAAATAAGGTGACATTGTATTTATTTTGAAAATTCTTTATTTATTCTTCCAAATCAATTTCATCCCCTTCCGACGCAGTGCACTTATGCCAACGGATTTTCCAATCGTCGAAACACTGGTTGTAGTCACTTTCCGGGATGGCCTTCAGTTCCGTCTTCGCTTGACTCTCCTCTATCGCATAAAAACGGCGTCCCCGGAGCGGTCTTTTGAGCTTGATGAACAGCCAGAAATCGCACGGTGCCAGATCAGGTGAATACGGTGGTTGCGGAACGATATGGGTTGAGTTTTTGGTGAAATTATCACGAATTACGAGGGCAGTATGGGATGGTGCATTATCGTGGTGTAAAAACCAAAAATTGTCTTTCCACAATTCCGGCCTTTTTAGGCGGATAGCGTTACGCAAACGACGCATAACGTTCAAATAATATTCCTTGTAGACTGTTTGACCGGTTGGAAGGAATTCATAATGCACAACACCACGATAATCGAAGAAAACAGTAAACATGACCTTGATTTTTGAGCGCCCTTAGCCGGATTTTTTTGGTCTCGGCTCTCTTTTGGCACGATATTCGCTCGATTGATCGGTTGTTTCGGGGTCATAAGCATATATCTAAGTCTCACCGCCAGTTATAATGCATTTCATGACACCCTGGTAGTCGGAAAGCATCGTTTCACACACTTAAACGCGACACCTTTTTTCCAAAAAATTCAATGTTTTCGGTACCAGTCGAGATTTGACGCGCTTGAGGCCCAAAACATCCTTCAAAATGGTATTGGCTGAGCCTTCCGATATGCCAACTTCATCAGCAAGGTCTCTAATTGTTAAACGACGGCTTTTCAACACCAAATCTTTGATTTGTTGAACGTGAGCTTCGTCGGTTGAGGTTGATGGTCGCCCTGGACGCTCTTCGTCTTCGACACGTTCACGGCCGGCTTGGAACTCACTATACCACTTGTAAACATTTTTTTAGACATAGCCTTTCTGCACCATCCTCAACGTATCCGCAGCAGAAAATTGATTCCGCAAACAAAATTTAATGCAAATTCTTTGCTCAACAAATTTCGACATCGCAAACGAAAAGCTCACTTTTAGCAGCTCACAAAACGACACGTATCCTAAACACTAATGAATATTTTGACATGAAATTTGACAGACTGATAATACTACCTACCTAAAAAAAAAAAAATTCTCCAAATATTTCGACACGCGCAGTTTAAGTTCAAATGTCACCTTATTTTGGACACAGTAGTAGATCTATTTCTATGAGAAACTAGTATACAAATTGTTTTACTTTTGTGTATAACCTTGTTTGAAGTATTTGAGCTTTAGAAGTTTCAATGCATATCATATTTGAGTTATTTTCCACAAAAGCTTCCAAAAAGAATTCAAAATTTATTATTAATCACATAACGATTCCCGTTATTATGTGTTGACTCAAACTATTTCATGCATATTAATATATAATCTTGCCAAAATCTGACAATAAAAATAATTTTCCACTCAACAAAGCCGCTTAGTTTGCATTTCTTTCCCTCTCATGAAATGGGAAATGAAGGAAAACAAATGATAATGTGCTGAGTAACACATAATTTAAACAAATTAGTATTAACAGAACTTCTAACGCAGGTCAAAAATACACACCTAACAAGCTAATGTATACACTAACAGCTTAACTGCTTTACGGGAATAATAATGGCGACACACATCATGATTATGGCTCGAGAATACCCGAACCCAAGCTAATTTACATACTCAAGTGGAAATGTTATCCCAGCATATCCCAGCTGCGAATACCTTGAAGCACACACAACTTGAATGTGGATTTTAAGAAAAAAATAATCCCCACATAAAAAAATGGGGTTGGATGGGTCGCGTGGGACTATAAATTAGACGTACACACCTGTCACAATACGAACATGTCGCGACACAGGTATGCGGCAATCCCTTCGGGTGTTGTTTTTCGGTGTTTAACTTTGCGATTAATATTCTCGCGCTGAAGGCAACAAGATAATAAAGACCAAAGACCTTTTGTGTGCAAGAAATTTTTTGTTTACCAAATATTTGGCACACATTTGCGGTTTTCTTTGGTTTAAGTTGCGTTAATTGTATTTAACTAGAATTTGACTTTGGATAGAATGGAACCAGAAGAAGTTGATATTGACAGTTTACTGAAAAAAACTATAACGCTGCCGATGAAATTTTAGTGATAAATTATCCATCCATTCATAACTAAATATTTCAAGTTTGATGCTGTTGAAAAATTCAGTTGGAAATAAATTCTTAACACTAAGTCGAGAAAAGAGGACCGGTAACCTTTTCAGAGGGGACAGCAACTCTTGAATCGGAATTTCACTTATGTAAAGTAATATAATAAGATAATCCATTTATCTTCGAATTGCAAAAGACAAGCAGCTATTATGACTTTTACAGTTTTCAGTTCATGCTTATCTCCAAAATGACTTGTAGAAGCATATAATAGAGAACGAGGTCCTCAATTTACACTACTGGGTCCAAAATTGATTTTATACTATGTTCCCACCAATAGTTTTAAGTGATTAGATTACATTTAATATTTGCACTAATCTAGCCGTTCTTACTGCGGTTGGACAGATATTTTTGCTATTCAAGAATTCACATCGCTTAATATTTATTAAAAGCAACCATTTTTAAATAGTCTTTTGTTATAAAAATTTAAATTTTAAAATAAAATTGTAAATATTTTCCCTATAATAGAAATGATGGACGAATTTTTTTATTTGAGAACTCAGATTCATTTCGTTTAATTCATTTGTTTGTTTGCATTTTTTCTAAATCAGCTGTGATAATGTAATAGATTTCCAATGCTGACAAATAGATGTCGCAAAATCAGAGTCGCACCGAGAGATTTAGAGTCAATCAGTTTCAAATCACTTCGATGAAGTGGTTTTTAAGTGTAATTTTTCTATGACGAAACTTTGTTAAATTTATAAGATTAGTAAGATAACCTACTCAACGCGCGAGTGTCGCTGCTTGAAATGTCGTGGTCTGAAGCTGGCTCAGCCATGTCATAAATGGGATCTTTATTCCCTTACGGTGGAATGTTTCACATGCGTAATCAGAAGAGAGTGAATGGGGTAATGGGGTTACCACCTGGCGGACAGTATAAAACGCTAGACGTAGAACCACCGAATGTAAAACTCAATATGGAACCCAAAGAAGCATACGAAAATAAAAACAGTTCAGCGGCAGCGCATAACGGGAGCTCGAAGAACCACCTCGTCTATAGGTCCTCTTTGCCAAAAAGTGTGCATTCAAATTGGAGGGACGAATATTGGCTGCATGAGAATTTAAGCATAGAGTCTTGGAGCATAGCTCGTTGGATAATGGCGCTTTAGCGAGCACTGACCATAATAATGGTATGATAGCTACGCGAGGTATATTAAACATGTATACAGATTTACGAAAATGGAGGACGGAGTAGATGCCAGGATTAACTGTCCAGAGTTAGGCATAAGGCTGCCTCGAAGTTTCCGGAACACTACAGCATATTTTAGGCAGAAGTCTTTGCTAATGCAAAAGCTACGATGCTAGTCGCTTTTGCATAAGTGGGCAACTCTGTAGTTAACATCTATGTATATACGTAGGCAGCCAAGTCAAGCCAATAACTTTGTTTTGCTTGTCGACCAGAAGTGCCTTACCACGTTGAGGACGGCGCAGGTTTTACTAGTACGTTCCATCTGGCGGCTCGTAGCACAATATATAGCTAAGCCAAAACAAAATAATGAGCAACGCGAGATCATAGCAAATTAAGAGCATTGAAAGAAGCAAGCTACATAGCTTTGTCTAAGTTGTTCTCGTTGCAAATACAGTAAATAATGCTCACAATATAGCAACAAAATTACCATCTGAGCTCTTAAGGAGCTGTGCTTTGAAAATTAACAGCAATAAAAGCACAGAATGCTTGATAACAAATCTATATGTGGCACTCTCAAAGTAAATAGAAAATTTCTACCATCAGAAATAAAACAAAAACAAAAACGTGGTGACGTTGTATCTTTTGAAAACTCTAAAGGAGTCAAAGTTCTAAAATGGACAGACAAAAGGCCAGTTTGCATGCTAACGACATGCAATGGTCACACTTGTTCCATTATTGAAGGAATAAATGGTAGGCGCAAACCCGATGCAATTTTTGACTACAATAACGCAAAAAATGGAGTTGATATTTCCGATCAATTGGCATCATATTACAATTCGTTGCGTAAAACCGTAAAATGGTATACAAAAATTTTCATTTAGTTGATTTGCGCAACGTCAATTATAAATGCATGGTACATTCACAAGAAGTGGGGTACCAAGCAGTACGATGTATTAAAATTTAGAGAAATTATTATAGATGGGCTCCTAGATGAGATGCCTACAATACCGCAAAAACCCAAAAGAACTACACATTTTCTTCAGAAATATCCTGGAACTGCAAGAAAATCACGGAAACGATGCCATGAATGTTATAAAACATTAGCTGCTCAACGAGGCCACAGTTTTGCTGCAAGGAGAGCTAAAAAAGTTACAACGTTCTGCCAATTTTGTAAAAATCAACCACCACTTTGTTTAAAATGTTTTAAAAACACTCACAAATATTAATAAATATATTTAAAAATTTGTTTTGGTATCAAATAGTTATATTTCATTTAACAAAAAAAAAATTCTGAATCAAAGTCAGCGTGACCCACCGGTGGGTCACGCCGTCCTGAACGTGTTAAAAAGCTAAAGTCACCAGCGCACAGTGTTGCGAAACCGGAATTTTTTGGAAATCATATTGCCTAAACTGTAATTTTAATTGTATCGTTGAGAAAATTCTACAGATTGGTCAGAATGAAATCCCAAACAGAATGATTGAAAAAAAAAAAATTTACACCGAAAAAAATTGTTGGGTCAAATTTTCAACAAAAGTCAAAAAAAAAAAAGTTGTTCGAAAAATTTACAAAAAAAATTTATTTTAATTCTTCTTTTATTTCTGATAAATACCCTATGATTAGTTTTTTAAACAAAGTATAGGGTGGTCCGAACGAAAATTATAAACGTCAAATTTTCATGATTTTTCGATATTTGTTGAAAAACTCTGAAATTTTATATAAAACCAAAATCTATTTTATTTCTTATTTGAAAGGTGGCAACAAAAGCTTTAATTTGATACCGGTTTGAAGTCAATAGCTTCAGTTTTAAGAGAGTTATGCTCATTTTTGTGGAGTGCTAGAATAAATGTAGAATAAAAAAAAATTTTGAAGATACTATTTTATAACACAGGCATAAAATATGCATTCTACAGAAAAATTACAAATTATCAGTCATCTACCAATAAGTTCATTGCTTCCTCTGGTAATTTCAGGTGTTTCTTCTCCTTCAGTATTCTCCTACTTGTGATTGCGGGATCAGAATTGGCGAGCAGATAATGTAATGTCTTCACAATTGTCTTTTCTTGATGTTTTCCTTGCATGGTAAAGCCTTGTGTTTCTGAAGTCCTTGTTTCCTGCGGACTAATTAGTGACAAAAAAAAGAAGATGGCGATTAGCCGAAACGTGGGATGACGGAAAGTCACCCGAAAATCACTATGATTGAATTATTCAATAAGTGATTCCGAGAATTTCCGTTCTATTTCTATGGAATAAATACTGAGAGTGATATACTAAAATCGTTATAACTCCCAGGTGGGCAAGTATGGGCAGCTGATTTTTTCACAGTTCGTTGAAAACAAATTATGTAACATTTCTGTAGTGGTTTGGAACTGGGACTCTCTGGGACTTTTTAGATATTGCTTACCTAACCCAAATTTAAAGGAAAAATGGACCTTTAGACGGGTTTTCGCTCTAAAAAAGGTGCATATGAAAATGTCTCAAACAACATTCTTTTGTTTTACAGAAAATACTTGTCCGAAGGCAGATTTTTTTTCCGAATCAAAATATCTGTCACCAAAATCAAATGAGATCATTTTGAATACAGCCCTGAAATCCCCTCTTTTCGTGAAAATTTTGTATATTTGACTTCTAAAATCAATTAAAAATCAACGGGCCAACATAAAAATAAGCTTTATGTGTTTTTTGCTTACTTGGAATGTCTGTGACAAAATTGCATCATTAAAAACACTGAAAAAAATAATTGGAGAAAAGTTACTTTTCCACTAGCCGCAACACAGTGCAGCGTATAGTCACTATCGTATAGTGAACGAAATTGCTAAGAGTGGTGTACGCCTGTCATCGTATTGTCTATATGACGATTTGGTCAGAAGCTTGGCTAAGAAAATCAAAACGCTATGGAATGATCTGCAAGGGTGCAAAACTGCAAGTCATGTGTAAAGTGCTAGAACAGAAATATACAAAGCTCCTACTGCCACGCAATATAAGCGACTATAGGAACATGATTGGACTACTCATTGGTCAGAGCCTGGTAGCTGCACCCGCCTGTTGTTCAGTGGGGCTAAGAGATTGAGGTGGCTACAGGAAATGTTAGGAGAAAAGCATCAAGGAAGCAATGAAGGGTCTCTTGTGCATCCCTTGTAACCTAACTAAGCTAAGCCATGATTTGTTTAAAATAGCACTAATGATATTAGAATAGGTCTCGGGATTAATATCTACTTCAGTTCATGGCTGAATTCTCTTTATAGCAAATGAAAGAATTGCACTCACGTATAGAGGTTCGAAAACCGACAACATACAGTCTGTCAAGTAAGAGCGTGGTCGTGTTAATTTATAAAAAAAAAAAATTATTTTATGAAACTTTCATATTCATATGTATATAAATTGGTCAACGATATGTCCAGTCACCACCGGCCTCAATAGTTGCCTGACATCTCCAAGGGATGCTTTCTACTAATTTGACGGCGTATTGTAGTGGCAAGGATCTCCAGATCCGACGGATTTCGTAAGACAACTGCTTCAAAGTGTATGTGCGTCTTCCACGAAGCTTCTGTTTAATATATACCCACACATTTTCAATAGGGTTTGCATCGGACGACTGTGACGGCCAATTCAATGTAACGATGCCAGATTGAGTTTTCCACTGAGTACAGAGCTTGCTGCGGTGTTTAGGATCGTTGTCCTCCTGCAGAATCCAATCTTCATTTTTTCTGATGAAACATTGTTTGGCAGATAGCAGTAAAGCCTTTTTGTAGATTTTTATCATTTTTTCGACTTTCTCATATATTTAACAGCCGCTGATTGCGACATTTTGGGACCTTTCGGGTGGATGCAAAGGAACACAGCCTCGTAGCGCGACGCGTACTTAGCACTCATGGCGTTTAACGTGATTATCTTTCAAAAGACCAACGACAACAGAACCTTTGTTGACAATGCATCAAGGACAAAGCTTCCCTCTATCGGCTCGCGAAGGAATTAGAGCAAAATCTTTCATTAACTGTCGGTAAAGTCGACCACGCTCTTACTTGACAGACCGTAAAAAGCTCAATAATTTTTAAAATTTTTTTTAGCAGAAATCAACTCGTAAATGTAATATTGTAAGCTCTAGTAATGGTCTAGAATCTAGTTATTCATCAATTTCTTTAAAGGGAATTATCGCTATAGATTCCATATTTTATAAAAGAGTTAAATTTGGACGAAGTTGGTGTGAAACTGATCTTGAACTTTTAATAAGGCGCCTGACTCAGAAATTGAAATATTTTTATTCCGAGTATCACATATGAATTTCCATTTGACAATATCCATTATTCTCCGAGAGAGTACCATAGAGGTAGTTCACATTACAAGCACAATTACACAGCCGTACTTCAATTACATTTGCGCTACATTATTTGAATTTGAGTAAATCATAAATTTATGCGTCGAAAAAAATGATTACGCAAATGCACTTTTTATGAGTGTGTGCAGATAAAATAAAATAAGTGCAATAACGGTGCGATAAAAGAAAGAGAAACGAAGCTGGGAAGGCCAAACTTCGACTTGAAAAAGAATGTTCAGGTGAGTGTGTATGAGTGCGCAGACACTTTCACTGATTACGGGAAGATAAAAGGTACGCAGAGCGGCAGGAAGTGCGACGGTAAAGTTAGAAAGTAATAATGAGCCCGCCGTTCTGCCGCCAGTGCGCTGAAGTCACCTTCGCGCGGAAGTAATAACAACAAAAGATGTTCGTCGATGCCAAAAGATGACGAGGAATCTGAAAAGGATGTAGAAAAGCAACATGCGAAGTATGCATACACAGCTGCAAAAACACTGAAAGAAGCATGACAGCGCGCCAAAGAATGGCGTAGATGCGAGAGACAAGAGACAAGACAACTCAACTGGTGTGTTGAAATGTATGTGCGCGTGGTGGAATGGCGCATATGTGTACCGCAGTATAAGTGCGTGTTAGTGGATGTATGTGGCGCGTATGGGCACCAAACCCATTGCACGCATGCTGCAAGGATATTTTCTTCACGCAGTTTGTATGTGTGTGCGTTGTGTTGGCGCAAAATCACAAAATTTTGTTGAATAAATGTAAAATGCAAATTGTTAGTGGCACAAAATTCGATATAAATATAGCAGACTACAAAAAGACATACACACATCACTCATGCACGCGCACACACAACTACAGCTGTGGCAGAAAATTTCGAGTTTATTTGAAAATTCCATAGCCTTTTAGTTGATTTGCTGGCAGGCAGTCAGCCGAAAGCCCTGAGAAGGCGTCTGCATATAAATAAATATCCACAATAATATACCCGCCATACATCGTCGCAAGTGTAGCAGCAGCGCGCGCGCGCAATAGAGCGGAAAATATTTAAAGAAATATTCGCAAGAAAGTATGCATCCGTTTGCGTCTGTGGAAAATTTGATAAATCATAGCTAAAATGCTTCGAAATGCACGAAATTGTAAAGCTTAAGTGATGATTGCTATGGCAAGTGGTGTACAAGGCGCAACAAAAAGCGTAAATTTTAAAAGGAAAATACTATTTGCTAGACGAGGCGCTGCAATGCCGCACATATGTAACGGGAAATCAAAGCAAATTTGAGTGGCGGTACGTGATATTTGTCAAAACGAGTATTTGTTGGATTTTCGTATTTATTTTGAAAATGCAAAGCATTCAATTACAGTAACTGGCGAATGGAAAGTAAATCTGATCTGAAAACACATGAAAGACTGGAGATATTCTCAAAGCAAATTAACGCTAAAAGACAATACAATCCTGTATGCATACCAGGTAGACTGGAAAGTTCTTATCACCGCTCTGAGAGAGCGTCATGGGGTTGGTATCCAGTGTCTTTACTATAATATGTATTATAGTTAGAGAGGAAAGATTTGATTGATTGTTTACTTGAATTGAGTAAGCTCCGAAACTACTTGATTGATTTGAAAATTTTTTCAATGTTGGGAAGCTACTATTTCCGGTGAACAAATGCTATATTATATAAGGTTGTCAAATATTCCGCTTTATTGCTCTTTACTCAATGCTTTGTAAAAAGTGTTACAGTGATCGGATTTAGTACAAATATGCGCTGTTTCGTTCAATAATCTGTTTCCATTTAGAAGGCAACTTCATAAAACCCCACTCGTAAAGGGTGATTTTTTAAGAGCTTGATAACTTTTTTAAAAAAAAAAACGCATAAAATTTGCAAAATCTCATCGGTTCTTTATTTGAAACGTTAGATTGGTTCATGACATTTACTTTTTGAAGATAATTTCATTTAAATGTTGACCGCGGCTGCGTCTTAGGTGGTCCATTCGGAAAGTCCAATTTTGGGCAACTTTTTCGAGCATTTCGGCCGGAATAGCCCGAATTTCTTCGGAAATGTTGTCTTCCAAAGCTGGAATAGTTGCTGGCTTATTTCTGTAGACTTTAGACTTGACGTAGCCCCACAAAAAATAGTCTAAAGGCGTTAAATCGCATGATCTTGGTGGCCAACTTACGGGTCCATTTCTTGAGATGAATTGTTGTCCGAAGTTTTCCCTCAAAATGGCCATAGAATCGCGAGCTGTGTGGCATGTAGCGCCATCTTGTTGAAACCACATGTCAACCAAGTTCAGTTCTTCCATTTTTGGCAACAAAAAGTTTGTTAGCATCGAACGATAGCGATCGCCATTCACCGTAACGTTGCGTCCAACAGCATCTTTGAAAAAATACGGTCCAATGATTCCACCAGCGTACAAACCACACCAAACAGTGCATTTTTCGGGATGCATGGGCAGTTCTTGAACGGCTTCTGGTTGCTCTTCACCCCAAATGCGGCAATTTTGCTTATTTACGTAGCCATTCAACCAGAAATGAGCCTCATCGCTCATCGGACACGGACGCGAAACACATTTCGAACCGAACACTGATTTTGGTAATAAAATTCAATGATTTGCAAGCGTTGCTCGTTAGTAAGTCTATTCATGATGAAATGTCAAAGCATACTGAGCATCTTTCTCTTTGACACCATGTCTGACATCCCACGTGATCTGTCAAATACTACTGCATGAAAATCCTAACCTCAAAAAAATCACCCGTTAGAAGCCCCTCCTCCTTATTCGCGAAGAACTCGGACAGCTACTTTTCACAAGCCTCTTTTGAGTTCAACTTTACATCAAAAAGGGCATTCGTCATGGACAGGAACAGGTGATAATCACTTGGCGCTATGTTCGGACTATATGGTGGATGCGATAAAACCTCCCATCCGAGCTCCCGTAGTTTCTGGCGAGTAATCAACGAAGTGTGTGGCCTGGCGTTGTCCTGGTGGAATACTTCAACCTTCCTGTTGGCCACTTCTGGACGCTTTTGGTCGATCGCCTGCTTTAATCGGTCCAGTTGTTCACAGCTCATAGTACATGATTCCCTTCCAATCCCACCAAACACACAGCAAAACCTTCCTGGCCGTCAATACCGGCTTGACCATTGTTTGGGCCCTCGACCACGACCGTTTTCACTTGATATTGTCGTATGTGATCCATTTTTCATCCGCTTCAGAAATAGGTCGAGTTCGTTCCGTTTCAGCAGCATATCGTAGGCGTTGATTCGACCCAGAAGGTTTTTTGCGTCAAATCATGCGACACCCAAACATTAAGCTTTTTTTTTTGTATCAAGGAAATTCGATGCCATTCTGTATTGAAGTCGATTTCTTTCAGAAGTCCAGACGCTGAACCCAATTTTCGACGGTATTCAAGCATAGATCGGCCGAAACCGTTACAATTTCACTTTCGATATTCGTACGAAGTTTATCAAATCCTCGCTAGCCCATTGGCATAGACCATAGACTTGACGTAGCCCCACAGGATTTAGTCTAACGGCGTCAAATCGCACAACCGACGTGGCCAATTGTCTGGGCTATTGTTCACTAAACTTGATTTTCAATAAATCGATTGCGACAACCATCACATATTGTCCAAGTCCATATCATACAATTCAGGTGAAAAATATTTGGTTATCATTGCGCGGTAGCCAAAAATGAGCCTCATCGCCTTAAGATGATTTTTTGATGAAAATTCGGATCATTTTCAAGTTGTTGATCAGCCCAACTCGCGAACAGACGACGATTCTGATGGTCAAGTGGCTTCAGTTCTTGCGTCGATTTGATCTTGTAAGGATGTAAATTTTTTGCCTGTGGATTAAAATTTTTCCACTAAATTCTCAATTGTTGATCCTACAGGAAAATTAGAACGACCATAAATTGGACGTAGCGCTCTTAAGGTTGAGGCCACTGACCCCGAATTTCGGTAGTAAATTTGAATAACTTCGACACGTAATTGGATCGTATGTATATCTTTCCATAATGAAATGGCAAACCTTGCTGAAGAGAATTGTCAAAAGAACGGGGAAAAATATGGCGTCGTTTGCTGTCCCTATCGGTCAACTATTGTAGCGTCCCTATTAAAAACCCCGTTACAATGGATAAAAATTATCGAACAAAGCATTTCTTTACAATTTTGTATTTCTAACCAAATTTCGTATGCGGATCCATCCCATGAATTGTTGGCATAAGTGTATTACATCTGGAGGGGTTTACTTTGAGAAGGCGAAAAAAAAAATATTGTTGAATATTTAAATATTTTGAGTTTTGTTCACAATTTCTGGGTACTTTTTCGTCACAGTTAATAGCAAATATTTCGTAAGCCTTTCGCGGCTTAAGTAATTGTAAATTAGAACAAAGTGCACCTAGTAGGCCCTACATCTCGTTCCAGCTTTCTGTATTAGAATAGGATAACAGATCTTTTGCTATATTTTCGCTCGCCACTTCGACAATTAAAATTAGTCCGGAAAAAATGTGTTAGTCCCTGCTTCCATTTCTTTGCTCAGGATAATAGTTAACACAGGATATAATTGAGTACTACAATGTTATGCTGGGATGAATTTTTAAGTTAAATTTATTATATGTGATCTGGTCTACGGAAAGGGGGCTTAGGTGTCAAAAAATCATTTATTTTTTTCGCACGTTAGCTCCCTTTTCGTAGACCAGGTCACATATATACAAATATATTATATTTTGATAAGATATACAATGTGCGTTGCAAAGTAAACAGGACTTTTTGAATCTAGCGCCCCCTGGTGGCGCCATCTATATGTCGACTAGTGCGTTAGAATCTGCTATTTTAATCGACTGTCCAGTGAGAATTTCATGACATTTCATTGATTGGAAGTAAAGCTATTGCGTTTTAAGTGTCAGTATGTTTGTTATCGGTGCGATTACGAGCTTCGTACAAAGAGCCAAACATTACACTTTGCTTTAAAATTGATAAAACTTTTACCAAAACATTTCAATTGATGAATCAAGTTTATGGCGATAATTGCCTAACCCGTAGCAGAGTGCACGAGTGGTTTCAACGTTTTCAAAGTGGTCGTCAGGACAGAAATGACGATCAACGTGTGGGCCAATCAAAATCCATGATCACCGGAAATTCCACCGAAACTGTGCTTGAATTCATCAAAAATCAACCGAAATCATCATTGAAATTCATGGAAATGGAATTGAACGTCTCCAAAACATCGATTTATCGCATTTTTACCGAACATTTGGGTTTACGAAAGGTGTGTGCATCTTTCCGCATAAATTGACTGACGACCAAAAATTGCTGAGAATCCAACATTCGAAGTTCGATTATTTGACCAAAAATCACATTTTAACCACTAACCACTCCCCGTATTCACCTGTGCGACTTCTTCCTTTTCGAAAAAATGCATTTGCCCAAGAAAGGAAAGCGTTATGTATACGTAAAGGCCATTCAAAAGGCTTGCACCGGCATTCTGACGGCCATACCGGCCAACGAGCTAAAACACTCGTTCAACATACTTTTGGACCGAGCAAAAGGCTGTATTAAAGCAGAAGGAGACTATTTTGAATAAAATAAATTTCTTATGTTTTTTTTCTTGAAGTCCTGTTTACTTTAGAACGCAACTTGTATTGTGGAGTAAGAATGAATGCTATCATACAAAATCTCTTTAGAAACCTCATAAAAAATACCCAGATCTCATAGAACATTATCATTTGTCCTTTTATCTGGCGCTTCCAGCAAGGCAATATCAAAGAATTTATCTTCCATCTCACCTTCTGAACACCTCAAGTACCTCTTCTGCGACTTTGCAACCAGCGGACACTGAATTTTTGCTATAAAAATTCCAAACTGAATTAGTTGTTTACATTCTTCCAATATTCCTCAAAAATCGACCTTAAATGTAGTTACAAAGGTGCAGCAAAACAAACCCGTGCAACAATAATTTTATTATTTCGCTATCTTGTGTAGATTGGAAAGACTTTCTCACAAAATATAAATTTTTGAAGTGCAATGTTTGTGCGTGCGCTCGCTGCGAAATAAATCCTTCACCCTGCTCCTAACATAATTTACATAGAATTGCAATTTTTCGCATAAATTGCAACGAAAACAACAAAAATGAAGGAGGCAATGTAGTATGGCATCATGGCTGTACGCATATTGTTTGTAAACAAGGACACTTGTGGCCGAGAAAAGAAAAAATAATGAGCATGTGTGCAAAATACGAGTAACATACATTTCCATGCATATATATTTTAATATCGGAAGAAAAAGTGAAATAAATATGCTGAAGAGACACAAAATACACACTGTTGGTTACATAATTAAAGCAAAGCGAAGGAAAAAATTTAGTTTAAAGCTAATTTTTCATGAAAGCAGTAGCTAAATGATGAAGTAATAATATCAATGAATCCTAGAATCTCGTGATAGTTCCAACATTGTGAAGCGCTACTTTCCAATTAAATGCAAATATTGCAAAATTTCTAAGAAATTGGGATTTGTAATTTTTTTGCTCTAAAAATTAAAATTTACGCTCCAAATTGCAAAACTCATTTGTGAAAGTTGCTCTTGTTGTTCCTTATTATATGCCCACCAGTGTATATACAGATTTATTTCAACCATATGCTTTAAGATCTCATACTTTGAAACATCTTCCATTGTCCTTAATTATATGCACACCACTGTACCATATGCACACCTTATTTTTCGCCCTTAACAGCTCGTAAATATTTCTATGTTGGCTTGTACTTATTTTGTTTTCTGCTTATAAATGAAATAACGCACACACGGAAAATGCATTTATGCGCACAAAACAAGCATAAATTGTTTAGCATACTTGCGGGCGTTGAAGCGTAGCAGGAACTAAGAAAAAACGTTGGCTGCATTTTATGAATGCACACAAAGAGCAAAGCAAGTACATAATTGTAATTCACCATTGAGAAAAATGCGCTTCATGTTAAGCACTTGTACAAGCATTTGTATGTATGTGTGCGCAAGTATGTGTTAGTGTAGGTTTTTGCTATTCGCATATGTGCATAACTTATTAGGTGGGTGCATTATTAAGGCAACAGATTTCGAATGTGCAGAATGATATTTGTCTGACATGATTTTTCAATTGTGTTCCAATTTTTATACAATTTAAAATAGTATCTTCAATTATTGTATTTTTTGTATCTTTGTTTTTACATTTAAATACCAATAACAGTAACAATACCAGTACCGCTATAAGTATTTGCCATTACAATTGTCATTGTTGTTAGCAGTCATAGCAGCTGCAATCAAATTTACCATCATCATTACCACAATCGTTATAGTAATCATAAAAGTAATCATTACTATAATTATCATTACAATTACCATATTCAGTAACAGTGCAGTCATATTAACTGTAATCAAAATTACTATTATCATTACCACAATCGTTATAGTAATCATAAAAGTAATCATTACTATAATTATCATTAGAATTACCGATTTCAGTAACAGTACAGTTATAGTAACTGTAATTAAAATTACCATTATCATTGCCACAGTCGTTATAGTAATCATAATCATAATCATTACTATAATAATGATTACAATTATAATTAACAATCTCACTACCAGAACCAGTACCAGTACCATTATCTTTACCATCAACATTATAATTATCATTATCATTGTTATTATGAACATAATTATCATTGCATAAACCATTACTATTACCTTTCTCATTACCATTACAATTATCATTATCACATGCCCTAGGGCAACACAAGAAATCATGCTTGAGCTTACACCACTTCACCTAGTAATCGGTCAGATAGTCAAACACACACTGCTTCAAATGACAGCAGAAGGTTGTGGCAGAAGTAAAGTAATCTCGTCCCAGCGGAGGAAGAAATTATGTGGTGTAATACCATTGGCTCTTCTCCCAAGTGACAGCATTATCAAACGGATAAACTTCACCAAGAAGTTCAAGGTTACGCTTAGCAGTAAGACTGAATGAAATGATTCCAATTTCGAGCTACTGTTTAGGGATAATACAGTCAAGTGGTACACCGACGGCTCGAAAAAATCGGAAGGAGTTGGTGCAGTAGTCGCAGAACCACGCACACAACTCTTGGTACTTATGAGAAGTTTTCCGAGCATTTTTCAAGCAGAAGTCTTTGCCGTAAGTAGATGCGTAGAGATAAACCTCCAAATAAACCGCAACTATCGTATAACCAAACTTAGCGTCAGTCAAGTGGCACTTGAATCAGTCTTTGGCTATGCGATCAAACGGCTTCTAGAGCAGGAGTGTATAGAACGGCCGAACAGTCTATCGGATTGTAATCAATTTCACCTTATCTGCGTGCGCGGTCAAAAATGTATAACCGAGAATGAACAGGCTGATGAGCTCACCCGCTCCGTAGCATCCACTAACATGATAGGACCAGAACCCTTCATCGAGGTGTTTCCCCATACCAAAAAAGAGCAGCAGCGCTAGGAAGAAGGAAGAAATAGGTAGCGAGAGGTATTGGCAACAAGTTGCCAAGTTGCTGATGAAGGTTTACAACCTCAGCAAGTTTAAATATACAATCAACCTAACTGGGGACAAACTCAGGCTACTTGTCGCATTTTACACTATTCTACACTGGTCACTGTAAACTGAAGAAGCACTTATATAATCTATCTGGTTCTGCAACAGGGAACCTGAAACTCTAGAACACCTGCTAATTGACTGCATAGCCTTTTGCTGGCGGCAGATAAAGGCCTTTGGTTCCATGTTTCCAAATAGGGATAAAATCGCTTCACTAGGACCTAGCTGTGTATTGGAATTTACCAACATTCTGGGGCTAAGTGCATCGATAGGGCTTTGAAGACTTAAGGTCGCGGTGCAATTCTCATGTATTTATCTTATCTTATACTTATATAAAGTGGTGGTCTTATGATTAGAAGCGTCTCTGTAGTATATAAATTTCCTAATGTTCTTATATTGAAGTTGGTCCATTATCCCACGAACACAAGCCATTGGGTCAACACCACGAAAAGAAAAGGTTCCCAAACCCATAACAGATCACACACAGTGTTTTAACGTTTTTACAGAGTACGCAGGATTTAGGGCCATGACGTCTTATATATGATTTTCCACCGGATTAGAATAAATTGAACTTAGATTCGTCACTCTGAAGTACTATCTTAGGGATATTTTTTTTTACATTTCCTAAGCAACTTCTTCTTAATATTCTTTTCTTTGGTTGTTTTTGGGCAAAGCACCCAAGAAGGACCTACTAAAAGGCCTTCCTATCGTTCGAGTAGAGATTTTCTCATAAATTTGATGACCTACTTCAAATTATGCTGTCTTCTGTTGTAGTGGTTTTTCGTGGTTTGAGCTGATGTCAATGCCGTTGTACTGCTCCTATATATCGTATACAGCTCATCGTTCCATCGAATGCGATATTCGCCGTGGCCAACGCGCAAAGGACCACAAATCTTTTGCAGAACTTTTCTCTCCAAAACTAGCAACTTCGAATCATCAGTTGTTGTCATCGTCCAAGCCTCTGCGCCATATAGCAGGACGGGAATTATGAGTGACTCTCTCGAGTTCTCAACTGCCTTTTTAGTCCGAAGTAGTACCTGTTGGCAAAAGATGTCCTGCGTTGGATTTCGAGGCTGACGTCTAATGCTGGTTCCAAGATAGACGAAATTACCTACAACTTCGGAGTTATGACAGTCAACAGTGAAGTGGGCGCCTAGTCGTGAGTGCCACGACCGTTTGTTTGTTGACAGGAGATATTTCGAGGTGAACGAGGGCCTTCAGACCCACTTGCTTCCCTGCCTTATTCATTCTAGAGAAAGCAGGACTAACGGCACGGTTCTTAAGACCAATATCCATTACTACAATTTCTAATTATCAGCATCAACCCATCCTTCTACATTATCATAGTTAATAGAAAAAAATATCACTCAACCTTTTTCATAACAATTAAATTTAAAAGATTCCTAAAATCCCTAACGCTTCAACATTCTTCCGATAATTATTACATAGATAATCATCTCTTCTTATATTTACATTTATGTGAGTAATTTAATTTACTTGTTTTCGCTAAACTTTCTTAAAGTTGACGTCCAAATTAAAATACAAAAACAAATTTTCAACCATGCCCATAAAGAACAGAATAAATTGGCTGCGTAAAAAAAATAAAGCAAATGAAAAAGTTGGCATAATCGCTGGCGCATATTTTATAGGAAGAGACACATGCTCCGGCAATCTCTTCCACACACATATGCAACTAGAATAGGAAGATAGCTTTTATTTGCGTGAGGCTGATGCAAATCGGCAAGAAAAATTGTCGGCGACAGCGACGGCAGCAAGCGGCGACACAAAGTAACTAATTTGCCTTAGCACTTGTGGCACGGCGGTGGGGAAAGCGTGCGCTTCTCGTAAGCAGACAAATTGCAAGTGATGGCCGCACTCGCTACCAAAATACTTGTATATAAGAGAGAGTGTACGAAAGAAAGTGTGTATGAATGCAGCCAGTAGGACTCTGAAAAAATATGGCTTAGGATGAAGAGCTTTGGCTTATAAATATTAAAGGAGGTTGAGACATGAAGACGAGTAAGAAGTATTCTTATGTTTTTACTACGTGGAAAACGTATTTTGAAAAGTCCTACAGGCAATGCTTAGAAAACTTCGTTATCACATGTTAGAAGTACTGATTAACCATGTTCCCAGTAGGAACTGATATGACATAAATCCACAGGTATGCAGTAACTCAAGGTAAAAGCTACTGGGGCACGCAGGTGACATTTACATCAAAGTCCTTAGCAAAAGAGCCGTCAGCGCAGCATGTTTCTGCCTAGAAAAAGAAGCGAAAGAAGTTGGTATTGTGGTGTTCAAGGGCAGCTCAAAGTATCTGGAGGCCATACACAAAAACACCACCGTCTTGGGAACTACGTCACTTTTTCAAGCTATAAATTTGCTAAAGTAAAGGACTTCGTCTTTTTCGAAACCAAAATAAATACCAGCAAAATGCAATGCCTCAATCAAGCGCACAATAACGTTTGCTAACAGGTGATACTTTTTGATCGGTAGGCAATTGACTCCCTCTCTCGACGAAACAAAAATTTATCACTATAAGTCTCTTATCGGTCCACTTCTTATTATAGAAGCAGAAATATGGAAAATGAATTGGAATATGGAAATATAATATAAGAGAACCGATATTCGCAAGTTCTTTGGAGCCCTCTACGATGAGTACTCAAGCAGGCGAAACCATGAATTGTAAGAGCTCTCCCACGACCCGTATGTAATTAAGCGCATAAATTCCAACGGAAGCACTAGTTAGGTCAGGACGTACTTATGGTAAATAAAACTTCAGTGAAAAGCTTCTTCGATACGAGGTACATTAGTAAACAACTGAAGCAAAGCCGCGACCACATTTAATGGAAGGACTAAAACCGTATGGACCTACCTGCGGATGGGGTATAAAAGTGGCGTAATATCATGTTCAGACGGATACGGATACTTAATCATAAGATTTACTCATTAAATTGACTTACTAAACTACAGGATTTGCCAAAGTTCCTCCAAACAAAAATGGCACTTGTAAATCTCGAGGTAATCTGAATCTAATCTATACAAAAACTCCCTAAGCGACTCTGATTTCGTGCCATCTGTTTGTCAGAAGGGAAATTTATCACATTACCACAGCAGATGTAGACGCTGCACTGAGAAAAAAATGTAAGCCTACAAATAAATTAAAAGCAATGCATCTGAATTCACCTGGCAATCGACACCTCAAATCAAAAAATGTGTTCACTATTTCCATTGAAGAGAAAATATATAAAACAAGACGACTTTTATAACAATGTACGACGATTACAATGTTTTCTTGTAAAAAATTGTAAATGATCTAAGTCTTAAAGTCAAAAACAGCTGTTTTATAAATCTCCAACGGCGGTGAGAACAGTCTAGATTACTAATAGATTAAACGTAACCTCATTACTTAAAATATTAGGTCGGACGAAGCAAAGGATAGCTAGAGCTGGCGAAGTTTCGTGTTCATGGCACGACCAACTGATGAAGTGGCAGAGAAGAAGAAAAATAAGTGGATCAAATTTATTAATATGAATTCAGGACTACTGTGACGCTCTTTATTCCAAATGAGTGTGACGAAATTTTGTTGCGTAACGTAATTTCGTTGCAGTGGGGGGATTATTATACCCGTGGCTAAAGAAGTTTTGTTAATAAAATAAAAAAAAATCTATAAAGAATATATCACAAAAATATATATTTTTATTTTTCAACTCAAAATAAATTTTCTACACGGTCACCTACATTTTATCTGCCCGATTTGTGGCTGTTGCCCCAGTTAAGTAACGACGCCAAAACATATGGCCGTGGCATGGAAATGAGTACAGCACATGTCGGCAGAGCAGGGCAGACAAGCACGCAACGCAAGTGAAGGGAGCTAAATGCGTATATATGGAAATAAACAAGCCGCGCCAGAGGTAAGTAAACACAAAAACAAATATTATATACATATGTATATGGTATGGTAAGTATAAGTACTTAAGTAGCAGAGTAATGAGCATAAGGTGGTTGCTGGCAGCCACAACGAGGAGCACACACGAAGCCGCCGCTAGAAAGCGAAAATAAAGTCAGAAGGAGGTGGAGAGTGGAGCCTAACGAGTCACGGAAGTGGTGGCAATGAAGAAGCGAAAAAAAAAAATAACTGTGAGCAAGCAATGTGCGGTGATTATTGGCAACAGCAGACACAACAGCGAGGAGGCGGCAGCAGCTGCTGCTCCCGCCGTCATTTGATGTTGGCTTAAAAATTTGCCTAAGCTTCCGCCGGCGACGCGCAGCACCCACAATTTAAAACGCACATTCCCACATACACACACAACCTCATACGCGCATATGTAATTTGCACACACATGTAGCTAAGTAGCCGGATTTGGCAGCGTGTGCTACAACGAAAGTGATTACCGAAAAATCCTTGACAACCGCGCATTGGCAGCAGACGGCGCATGAAGTCAAGGCACAGCTAAATCAGTTATATTTATATATTTATATATATCTTTATATATACATATTTTTTTTTGTAAATGTGTCGGATATATAACATTTATCCTTTATTGAACGCTGGCGCGTGCAGCTTTCTTAAGCGTGGCCGCCAACGCTTAAACGCGGCGCTTATAAATGCTCCCTCTAACCAAATTTTCAGCTGTGATTTGGCGCATATTTATGTGACCCATGTTTGTTGTAATTCACGGCTGTAGACGCTCGATATTTGCGCTTGATTGCTTCTGTTTTTAATCGCTAACATACTTTTAGGCGCTCAAGCACTACTATAATGCGACCGCAGTTGTGCCGGTGACAGCGTAATCAAGTAGATAAATGCGTCTGACACTTTGAATATAAATTGACGCTCGAGTGTTAAGATTGCCCATCCGACACGAAATAGATAAATGTGATAGTTTCAATGAATTAGCGAAATTCAGAATGGTTTCGCTGTCGGCAGGAAAATATTGAAACAATTTTATAATTAAGATTCATAAAATGTATGGAGATCAAAAATTAACAACTCAATTTGAGATTTTTAGTAACAAAAACCGAAGCTAATATACCCTTAACAGGTACATTTCTTTTAGTAAATATGTGTTCAATTTGTATGGCAGCTATATGCTATAGTGAGCCGATCTTAACAATTTTTTCGGAGATTACATAGATGCCTTAGATCCATACCAAATTTCGTGAAGATACCACGTCAAATGCGAAAGTTTTTCATACAAGAACTTGATTTCAATCTTTCAGTTTGTATGGCAGCTATATGCTATAGTGAGTCGATCTGAACAATTTCTTCGGAGATTACATTCTTGCCTTAGAAAATAACCTGTGCCAACTTTTGTAAAGATACATTGTCAAATGTGAAAGTTTTCCATACAAGAACTTGATTCCGAACGTTCAGTTCGTATGACAGCGATATGTTATAGTGGTCCGATATTGGTAGTTCCGACAAATGAGCAGCTTCTTGAAAAGAAGATGACGTTTGCAAAATTTCGAAACGATAATTTATATACATATAACATAAAAAATAAAACTATGCGTTTTTATAAGCAGCACTATGTGCTTTGTTGAGCTTTATTACAAAACTGAAAAACTTAACTTTAAAGTTTATAAGCTAACCTATGCTTGAGCCGGCCTACGTGACCAAAGATGCTTGGTCAGCTAAAAGGGTTTGCGCGTGTAGCGCTCACCTGCAGCTATTTGGTTTTGGGGGAGAAGACATGGTTGCGCGTGTTTCGCTCACTTAAGAATTTAGCGGATGCGCGTTTAGCGCAGTTGCACTTTGGTTGTAATAGGACTCCAAAGTATGCAAACGGTTTGTATGTTTCTAGCATATAATGTGGGAATGGAATTTATGAAGAAGTTCATAAAATATTGTGTTAACTCCTCCTCCGAAATATCAAGCGTCCCCGCTTGATTAATTAAAAAATGGGATGTCGTTAAGACTTCTATGCTGCGGCCTTTTAATTACTGGCATTTGAAATGATTCCGGTTTGCTAATAATTATTTCAGGCTTTACGCGCTTTTTGCATCTGAAAATTGCAATTATGGTAAGTACTAGGGCTAATAGCCCAAAATGAGTGAATAAACTGGATTTCACTAAAAGATTCAGAGAACTTATTTTTTTAATGTTTTTTATATTAAGCTCTTTCATAAGTTTTAAGGATAGAACTTCCTCGAACTCTGAATTTGAGTTTGAATGTTGGATTAAAGCAGGCAGTGGTCTCAAGCTATGTTGTTCTAAAGTTGTAAAATTCATGTTATTTATTCTTATAGTTTCATTAAAGATTCTTATCAAATATGATCCTCTTAATTTTCTAGTATTATTATTTGTAGTAATATTTCCTTCGAAATTATTTAAAAGTATTAATCCATTATTTATTTCTACAATATTTTTAACATGTTCCGTATTTGTTACGGTGCACTTATATGGTTTATTCCTTATTAAATTTTTTATACAATTTTCGTTTTCCAAATTAACAATTTGGGTTTGTTTGCAAATTTGTATTTCATTTATTATTTTACAATCTTTTTCTATACCATAATATTCTTCATTACATTTCAGTATTTTTTCAAAATTTATCTTTAAAATAGTTTCGTTTTTACTTAAAGGCTTAATTATAATAGATTTGCAAATTTCTTTACCGGTTTTCGGTATTTTTATCATATAAATTAGTAAGTTTTGTTTTACAGCAATTTGAACATCTGCAAAATTCAGAGATTCTTCTAACGAACCAAATTGCAGATTCTCTTCGACAAAAATTTTATTTATTCTATGAGCTTCTTGATTGTTAATAATAACTGAGTTAATAATGTTCGCTTTAGTTAAATGAATTGCTCTTTTAATATTTTCTAACTCATCTTTGATTATGTCAATTTTAAATTTATATTGAAGTATTAGGGCGGCTTGAAGTTCGTTACTACTTCCTAGAGACTTTATTATTGAGTTGCTAATTTCTGTTATATTGTTTATTCTTTCTAAAATGTTTTTGTTGATTATTAATTGTGGGTTGTTATTCTCGATTATTTCTTTAAATTTGCTGTTGATGGCTATTAAATCGTCATGGTCAGGGTTGCCAGCTATCCATTTCTAGGCTGATCCTATGTAGTCTAGTGATCTTTTATTTTTGTATTTAGGTAAAATGTTATTAATTGTTATGTTGATATTACTGATTTCGTCTGTTATAAATGGGTAAAGAGGGTTGTTAGCTGGAATGTTTCGTATGAAGTTTCTGTTCAGTTCCCGTAATATTGTAGAGTATTCTGTTATGTTTGTCATGTGGATAATCCGGTATGTTCCTGTTTGAATTTTGCCAATTCCTTCCTCCATCATTACGATTTCTGACTGAGTGTAATCTAACACCTCAACCGAACCATCGCTTAAAATAAAGTTCAGGAAAAAGAGAGATCTAAAAATAATAAAAATGTTCTGAGTTAGTTTCGTATGCGGTCCTTGTGAACTATTTTGCCTGATTCTGTTTTTACCGTGGAATGTCTGTTTTCCTTAACTATTTCCTCTTTGTACCTTTTTGAAAGTTTTGTTCCTAATCTTTTATTCTGTTTAACAAAAATTTTGTCTCCTGTTCTATAGTCAATAGTTTCCTTTCTATATTTGTTATGATATTGCAGGTCCTTTTCCTGTTTCTCTTTTAATTTTTCCAGAACCTTTTTCATAGTTTCTTCTCTGTTAGTGGCATTTGAGGTAGGTCTACCGAAGAATATGTCAACGGGTTTTTTTCCTGTAACAGAATGAACAGAATGGTTGTATTCGTTTACAGACCATTCCATTAATTCGTCGAAATTTTTATCAGAGTGTTCCTGTTTTAAGCATCTCATAATTTCTGATATTGTTGAATGGAACCGTTCTATTTGTCCATTCACCTCGCTTTTATAGGGTGGTGCAGTGAATATTTTTATATTGAATTCATTTTCTAACATGAATTTTATTGGTTGAGAATTAAATGTCCTTTCGTTATCGAAAACTATAGCCTTGGGAATTCCAAAATAAAATATTATCTCTCTTAAGGGTTTTTTTATACTGTCTATACTTTTCCCGTCTATTTTCTTTATAATGGCTAATTTGGAAAACTTGTCAATAGAAGTCAGTACTTTATGTTTGTCTGTTGAGAAAATGTCTATGTGAATAGTATGACCTGAGTATTCTGGTAAGGGTGTAGCTCCTAATTTTACATTGTTTGGGTGGCGATCATACTTATTTTCTTTACAAACTTTGCATAATTTTGTTATTTTTTTTATTTTTTTCGACATAGCGGGGAAATAATATTTTTCCAAAATCTGTAGCTTATTTTCTTTTTCGTTTCTGTGAGCACGATTATGTTCCTCGATTATTATTTTATCTTGGGCCTCGGTCTGAGTAATATCTTCAACTACTATTTGTGTGAAACGAATTTTGTAATTTGCGAAATGTAGAGGGTAGATTGATTGGATTTTTAGCATAATGGGCTCTGTGGTTTTTATACCATTGATTACCGATGGATTAAGATATTTCTTTAAAAGCGATTTTAGCGATTCTTCATTGTAGGTTGTCTCAGTTATTAAGTGCCTATGGTACGTAGGGAAAACTATTTCGAACTTGTATGAATTTTTGGAATCTTCTGATATGAAAATTTGGTTTTTGAAAACGTTAATGGGTATTTCTACTGAAGAAATTAAATTTTCGGAAGAGCTGTCACTACTGTGGACAGTCATTGAATTTAAGTTAGCGATTGGTGGTCGTGAGAGTAGGTCTGCGACGATGTTTGTGTTGCCTGGTTTATAAATGATTTCGTGGTTATATTCTTCCAATTGTGCCTTCCACCTCTTCATTTTTGCATTAGTATTTTTGTTGCTAAGAGCAAAGGTCAATGGTTGGTGATCAGTGTAAATCTTAACCTTTTTTGATCCGTATAGGAAGCATTTCAGGGACTGTAGTGCCCAAATTATTGCCAACATTTCTTTTTCATTGGCGGCAAAAGTTTCCTCTGCTCTGCTTAGAGTTCTTGACAGAAAGGATATTGGCCTACCGTCTTGGGAGAGTACGGCTCCTAGAGCGTAATTTGAAGCATCCGTGGTAAGCTCAAAAGCTTTTTCGAAATCTGGATAGTGAAGTATAACATCGTCTGATGTCAAGCAATTTTTCAGGTCTTTAAAAGCTTCTATTTGTTGTGCTGTTAGATTTAAAAGTGTCCTTTTAGACTGATTCTTGGAAACTCTTCCAAGCTCTCCTCTCAGTATTTCAGTCAGGGGTTTTGCAATTTGTGCGTACGCCTTTATAAATCGCGATAATGTCCGGTCATTCCTAAAAAGGAGCGTAAATCATGGACAGTTTTGGGCCGTGGAAAATTTATTATAGCTTCTATCTTTTTTGTGTAGTGCGAATTCCATTTTGGCCAACTATTATACCGAGGAACTCGATTTCCTTTTGATAAATTCACATTTATCGAACTGTACCTTTAAATGCGCTTTTTCGAGAGTGTCAAATATAATTGCAAGATTTCTAAAATGGTCTTCTTTACTTTTGCTAAAGATAATTATGTCATCAACATAAACGTAGCACCGAACGCCGATGTGTTTCCGTAGCACATCATCCAAAGTGCGTTGGAAAATGGCAGGCGCATTTCTTAAGCCGAATGGAAGTCGAGTAAATTCGAATTTCCCATTGGCAATAGAGAAGGCGGTCTTCTCAATATCTGCTTCGTTGAGAGCAATCTGATGGAATCCACTCTTAAGGTCAATTGTAGAAAAATACTTATTTGATCCTAGATTAGTTAGAATAGTGGTAATATCTGGAATGGGATATTTATCTGGTATGGTATCCTCGTTCAATTTACGATAGTCGATAACCATACGAAATTTTTTTAATCCTGAGGCGTCTTCTTTCTTCGGTACGACCCATACCGGAGAATTGTAGGGAGATTTCGATGGTCGAATAATGCCATCTTTAAGTAATTCCTCAATTTGTTTGTCTATTTCTTTTTTTAAAGGCATTGGATAGGGGTAAGTTTTGGAATATATTGGTCTATCGCTTTTAGTCCTAATTTCGGCTTTAACGTTCGTGACATATGTTAATTTTTTATCTGGTTCAGCGAATAATGTTGGGCAAGAGTTAAAGAGTTGTTTTAATCTTTCGTTATCTTCGGGACTCAAATGATTTAGCCTTAATGTAGTGTGTGCAATAGAGTTAATTGCTAACTGGTGGATGGGGTATTCATATTTATTGAGTAATGTAAAATAGTTCTCCTTAGTAAAAATTACTGCGTTTAAACTTTTCATTGTATCGTTACCTATTATGGCATCAAAGGTTCTTAACTTGGGCAAAATGTGAAATTTTAATTTACCTATTTCATCACCGAAAACACTGATATTAGCATGATGAGTAATTTTGACGGGTCCACCAACAGAATTTGCAATGAAGGGTTTGTTCGGAATGGGGTTCCTAATATAAGTTGGACTAATATAATTTTTGTTCGATCCGGTATCTAATAAAAATTTTAGTTCATTGCCATTTTTCATTTTGAAACGATAGTATGGCAATGAGGAGTTTAGTCTAAAAAATTGATATTGTCACTAGGGGTTGCTTCAATCTCTTCTTGTTCTTCGTTGTATTCGGGTTGGTAGTCCTGTGAAGACTCGTAGTACCCTTCAGGATATTCTAATATTACATTATTGTATTCTATTGGGTCAGTTTCTGTAACTTCAGTATTGTAGATCCGTTGCATTTTATTAGGAGTCTGTATTATCTGTGATGGTGGTCTCTTACTAGCTTGATTATTATTAGCCTGCGCTGGTCCATTACTAAATGCTTGTGGTTTGTTACTGAATGTTTGCTGCCTATTATAAAATGTTTGATTTTGTTGATACTGAGGCCTATTCTGATAATTTATTTGCTTCGTTTGAACAGAGCGATCAACTTCCATTGGTGTAGGAGGTTTTGGAGGAAGAGGTGGTCTAAAGTTTGGTTGCACTGTGACGTAGTGTCGGTTTTGTCCGTACTGTTGATACGAATTTGGTCTAAGGGATTGGTTGTGAACATTTGTAAGTTCTGGGTAAAAGGGTCTTACTTGGGGTTTGAATGAGTATGACCTTGGTTGATTGTGGCTAATGGGTTGATTGTGGCTAATAGGTTTGGTATTGGTCGGCAAGCGACTGATACTATTTGTATGGTTCGTCCTGTAATTCATGTTGCCTAATTTGAGACACATATTGAGAGCCTGTGGTAAACTGGTTGGTTCCTTTACACTTAACAGACTGGGTAAGTTACCGTTCAGACCTCTTATAAATGTGTCGAGGGCCTTTTCTCTATATGTCGTTGTCATGGCATACAAAGCTTCTTCACCTAACTCCAGGCAATCGATTTTGTCTAGGATAAGCGAGAGATATTGATAGACTTGTTGATAAAATTCTTCAACAGTGCTACCCCGTTGTGCAAGTGTTGTCATTTGATATTCCAACGTGCTAACGTCTCTCTTGTCTGAGTAATGTAACATCAGACATTTTTTTATCTTACCCCAATTTAATGGGGTGCGGTAAGACTCAAGGGCCGTGTCGGCTTCGCCAACTATCTTGTGTCTTATTGTATGCAGGATAGCAAAATATTTTGGGGTGTTCTTATTCTGTCCGTACATTAATAATATTCTATCTACCGATTTCCGCCATGAACTGAATTCTCCGTTTTTACCCGAAAATTCTCTTAAACATTTTACCACATCTGGAACTCTTTCGGATGCGTCCACGTTAATGCTAAAATCTACAGGATGTTCAACTTCTTCTTCGATTTGTGGGTGTAATATGGTCGAAACTGTTTCCGATATTAACGAAACGAGTTCTCTTTTTTGATTAGGAGTGAAAGTGGAAGGGATGTTAGGAGGGGAAACGTTAGTGCTGGATGAGTGCAGATTTAATCTCGACAATGTCGATGCTATCTGTTCTTCCTGACTCATTTTGTTCACTTGTTTCTGATTATTTAAAAAAAAAATATATTTTTTTTTTTTTTTTTTTTTTTTTTTTCAAAGTTATCTTTTCTTTTGTTATAACAATAATTATTTCCTTTCACATAACCTTACTTACTAATAATCTTAATATCAAACTTACATAAATATCATTTGCATTTTCCTGTGTTGATAGTGTTTCCTCCTTTGTGTGATTAATTTAGATTTCTCCCCTTGTAGTGGTATTTGTTGTATTGGTTCTATTTGATGAATTAATTTAAATCTTTCCTCTTGTAGTTGTATTTGTTGTATTCGCTGGATTAGTTTAAATCTTTCCTCTAGTAGTTGTATTTGTTGTATTGGTGCTTGATGAATTAATTTAAATCTTTCTTCTAGGAGTTGTATTTGTTGTATTGGTTGTATTTGATGAATTAACTTAAATCTTTCCTCTTGTAGTTGTATTGGTTGTATTTGATGAATTAACTTAAGTCTTTCTTCTAGGAGTTGTATTTGTTGTATTGGTTGTATTTGATTAATCTTTTCTTTTATAGTTGTATTATTTTACACTTGTTTAATTTATTCTAAATTTCCCCGTCACGCACTTTTTGTTCAATGTATTTGTATTAACTTATGCTTTTCGTTCGGCTGGGTTGATACTGCCCGTCCTTTTTCCGAAAGGTACTAAGGGGCCGAGTACGAAATGTTATTTAGGTTTAGTCCGCGAGTATAAAAAATATTATTATTTTTTCCTCACGGTCCCTGCTCGGGCGCCACATAAAAAATAAAACTATGCGTTTTTATAAGCAGCACTATGTGCTTTGTTGAGCTTTATTACAAAACTGAAAAACTTAACTTTAAAGTTTATAAGCTAACCTATGCTTGAGCCGGCCTACGTGACCAAAGATGCTTGGTCAGCTAAAAGGGTTTGCGCGTGTAGCGCTCACCTGCAGCTATTTGGTTTTGGGGGAGAAGACATGGTTGCGCGTGTTTCGCTCACTTAAGAATTTAGCGGATGCGCGTTTAGCGCAGTTGCACTTTGGTTGTAATAGGACTCCAAAGTATGCAAACGGTTTGTATGTTTCTAGCATATAATGTGGGAATGGAATTTATGAAGAAGTTCATAAAATATTGTGTTAACTTATATATTATAGGGTCTTCGACGCTTCCTTCTGGGTGTTACAAACTACGTGTAAAACTTAATGTACCCTGTTCAGGGTATAAAAAAAAAATGCTTAGAACGTTTATACCCTAGGGATCGATCGAAAAAAAAATTAAAATAAATAATTGAATGGTCCCGGTTAAACACGTTTTTTTTTGGCAAAATTCGTTTTTGTTTTCTATACTAATATTATAAAGAGGAAAGATTTGTACCCTTTTTTGTATGTTTGTAATGAATAGGCTCAAAAAGTACTGGGCCGATTTAAAAAATTCTTTCACCAAAGGAATGCTTCATACTTCCAATTTGACATAGGCTACATTGCATTTTGAAAAAAATTGGGGATTCTTGGCAAAATTTGAACAATGTAACCGAAGAAGTAGGAAAATGAGTCTTAAAATGTCTTTCGTCGAATGCGCTGCCGAAACTATTAGCGATAGAACAAAATAATGTACAACAATATTGAAGAACACCATAATGTCTACAAAAAACTCCGCGGTAGCATATGTCCAACTATTGTAGGTATGCCACTACAAAAACTTTTTTCATTCCAATCTATACCAATATTATAAAAAGGAAAGATTTGTACCTATTTTTGTATGTTTGTAATGAATAGGCTCAAAAAGTACTTGCCCGATTTAAAAAATTCTTTCACCAATAGAATGCTTCATACTTCCAATTTGACATAGGCTACATTTCATTTTGAAAAAAAAAATTAGGGATCCTTGGTAAAATTTGAACAATGTAGATGAAGCAGTAGAAAAATGAGTTAAAATGTATTTCGTCGAATGCGCTGCCGAAACTATGCCGAAACTTCAATGGTGACACACTGACTATAGCGATCATTCTCCAACTTTTTGATACCATTTTTCTTGTACGATTTATCCTTTGCTTTAAAATAGGTCTTAGTTTCGGCGGTTACCTTTTCATGCGTACTAGATTTCATTAAAACGAGCATTCTTTAGATTTCTGAGGACAGGAAAACTGGGAGCAAGATCTGCAGAATACGGTGAATAAGGAAGTCATTCGAATACCAATTTATGAGTTTTCGTCGTCGTATTCATTGATTTTGTGACACGATGCTTTATCTTGATGAAAGAGGACTTTCTTCTTCTTTAAGTGAGCCCGATTTTTTTGCGTTTTCGTCCTTCCAATGGTGCAATAATGCAATCTAATAGTCGGCTGTTAAAAGTTTTTTGTAACTTTTGAAGATAGTCGATGAGTATTATACCTTGCGTATCCTAACATTATAATGCCATAACCTTGCTACCCGACTTTTGCGTCTTTCCACTCTTTGGACTGGATTCAATGTATGTAGTCCACGCGGTTGATTGTCGAATGGTCTGTGGAGTGAAATGAGGGAGCTATCTTAAATCCATTGTCACATATCCACACAAGAACTCGGGTTTATTACGCTTGAATATCTCCAAACACTGCCCCCAATCATCAACTTGTTATTTTTTTGGTTGAAAGTCAGCTCGCACGCACCCACTTTGCACAGAGCTCTCTCATACTCAAATATTACTAATTGATATTATGTGCACGTTCAGATGATAGCTTTGGAGTGCCTGCTATCACGAATAACTTAATTTTTTCCCTTTAAAAGTATTATTTTATTAAGACCCGAAATTCATTTTTATCCTCTTTTCACAATAATAAAAGTTGGTTTACTCAAAAAGTTATAATTTAACGATTATAACGATTCGAAGTCTTTAGAAAATGAGGGCTAATATGGATTTAATTCTAGTAGAGCCATCTATGTGTTATGGCGGAGGCTTTTCACTTGATTTGTTCTATTGACTTTCATGCTATGTTCCCTCCAAAAATTTTATGTGATTAGATTACATTTAGTCTCTTCAGTAATCTAGCCGTTCTCATTCAAGAATTCCCATCGCTTAATATTTATTAAAAGAAAACATTGTTATATAGTATACTGTTGTAAAAAACCCGTCTTCATTTAAATATTTTGCCTATAATGGAAAATATGGACGCATTTTTTTATTTGGGAAATCGATTTGAATTCGAATGAACTCAGGTGAATTCAGATTCATTGCGTTTAATTCATTTGTTTGTTTACACTTTTTCCCCTTTGTAGCGTCTAATCCCGCCGGGGGCAGCAGAGGAAGAGGAAGACCTCCACTCCGTTGGAAGGACCAAGTGGAGAAGGATCTGGCTTCGCTTGGGACATCCAATTGGCGCCACGTAGCGAAAAGAAGGAACGACTGGCGCGCTGTTGTTGACTCGGCTCTAATCGCGTAAGCGCTGTCAACGCCAATTAAGAAGAAGAAGAAGTGTAATAGATTTCCAATACTGACAAGTGGTCGGCGCGAAATTATGTAGAGTCGCATCGAGAGATTTAGAATGGATCAGTTTCAAATCACTTCGATGAAGTGGTTTTGAAGTGTCATTTTTGTGTGATGAAATCTTGTTAAATTTATAAGATTAGTAAGATAAATTACTCATGTCATTAAATGTCGGTCGGAACATGGCATTAGGGTCTGCGATTACCACAGAGTGTTATAAACCTCATAAACTTGTTCAAGGTATAAAAAGTGCCCAAATATATTATTAGTGTAGAAATTATCTTAAATTTAAAGTACGATTTTTTGTTTTCAGTGTTATTCAATGCTTATCTACTCTCATTCAAGTCGATGCATCCTGTATATGAAGGATATCTTGCAGCTAAATGTTTATTTAAACGAAATAAATTATTAACTAACACATTATTTTCGTTTTCGTTCAAGCAAGCTTAGACCTTTAAGTCTTTTAATATTAATAACAATATTATTGCAGTCGTTAAAGTTATGACTCGTAATCATTAACATGTAATTCATTTAAATGAAATGTTATGGCAGGGAAACCAGCTGTGAGCGAATGAAAATGTGCGAGAGCCGAAAAAATTGCAAAAGAAGGAAAGCACAAAATAATAAAGCATCTTTTCCGACGGTTCGTAGTATATTTATGGCAAATTAACCCAAAAAGCAACAACAAAGACACAGAATAAAAATTTCTAAACATAATATTGGCAAGAACCGAAAACACAGCAAAAAATATGCGGAAATTACAAACAAAAAATTTTGTCGTCCTCTAAACCTTTTTAGGACAATAACACAAATTACGAGCTAACTGTTTGTTTTTGTAACTTTTTCTGGGACATGGGCAGCTTGACTTGCTGTAGAAGTAGAAAGGAGGGAGATATTTTACATCTGGTTGGCTTTTTTGTTTCGGCACGTTTATAAATTATTTAGATTCTAGTTGATTCTTTGCGCAACAAATTTTTTAAACAAGTGAGGTGGCGAATTAAGGGCTTATAGGACAGTGCAGGACTTAAAAAAAATCTATCATAAACATAAGTAAATTTGGAGAACCTCAAAGTGAACGTCGAGGACCCTACATGTAAGGTTGTCAGATATCTTCCCTCTGCTTTTTTGCTCTTGTCAAGTGAGTACCACCTGTTCTTATCCATGGCGAACACCCTTGTTAGTGTTGGTGTAAAGTTGAACTCAAAAGAGACTGTGAAAATTGGCTGTTCGAAGTCTTCGCAAATAAGGAGGGTGGCTTCTACGAGGGTGGTATTATAAAGTTGCTGTCTAGATGGAAACAGATTATCGAACGAAACGACGAATATTTGAACTAAATCCGCTGCGGCTTGAATCTCCTCTATCGTATAAAAACGGTGTCCCCGGAGCGGTCTTTTGAGCTTGGTGAACAGCCAGAAGTCGCACGGCGCCAGATCAGGTGAATACGGTGGTTGCGGAACGATATGGGTTGAGTTTTGGCGAAATGGTCATGAATTACGAGGGCAGTATGGGATGGTGCATTATCGTGGTGCAAAAACCAAGAATTGTCTTTCCATAATTCCGGCCGTTTTAGGCGGATAGCGTTACGCAAACGACGAATAACGTTCAAATAATATTCCGTGTTGACTGTTTGACCAGTTGGAAGGAATTCATAATGCACAACACCATGATAATCGAAGAAAACAGTCAACATGACCTTGATTTTTGAGCGACTTTGGCGCTAGTTTTTTGGTCTCGGCTCTCTTTTGGCACGATATTCGCTCGATGGATCGGTTGTTTCGGGATCGTAAGCATAGATCCAAGTCTCATCGCCAGTTATAATGCATTTCATGACACCATGGTAGTCGGAAAGCATCGTTTCACACACTTCAACGCGACGCCTTTTTTCCAAAAAAATCAATGTTTTCGGTACCAGTCGAGATTTGACGCGCTTGAGGCCCAAAACATCCTTCAAAATGGTATTGGCTGAGCCTTTCGATATGCCAACTTCACCAGCAAGGTCTCTAATTGTTAATCGATGGTTTTTCAACACCAAATCTTTGATTTGTTGAATGTGAGCTTTGTCAGTTGAGGTTGATGATCGCCCTGGACGCTTTTCGTCTTCGAAACGTTCACGGCCGGCTTGGAACTCACTATACCACTTGTAAACATTTTTTTTTAGACATAGCCTCATCACCAAAGGCTTTCTGCACTATCGTCAACGTATCCGTAGCAGAAAATTGATTCCATAAACAAAATTTAATGCAAATTCCTTGCTCAACAAATTTCGACATCTCAAAAAACGAAAAACTCACTTTTAGCAGCTCACAAAACGATACGTATCTCAAACACTAATTAATATTTTGACATGAAGTTTGACATACATGTGACTGACAGTACTACCAACCTAAAATAAAAATAAAACTCCAAAACCTTCGACGCGCGCAGTTTAAATTCAAATGTAACCTTATTTTTTGGACATAGGTATAGTATACCTAAATACTAACCAAAAAGCCTAACGACAACTTATTGTTGCATGCATTTAATTTCTCCAATGTGCTTGTGTTTTCAGCCTTCCGATTATAGACTTGTTGCACCCGCTTCTCTTCATTTCTAATTTGGCGCACTTTGCTTTTGCGGTCGTTCCCTGTTAGCAAGAAACTTCTGTCGAATTCAAATGGTTGTTTTATATTATTTAAGTGTATCTTATAGTTTTTGTTGCGCCACTGACCCGCATAACCCACTTAACCCAAATATTATGCATATTAAGCAGCGAACCGCAGCAAGCATGGCCGAAATGGCCAGCGTTGGCATTTACATAGTTTGAACAGAGTGAAAGTGTTTGTAGATGTGTGTGTAGAGCTACTATCAGTGACCCACCCATTCGTAATGGCAGATAATAAACGTGCTAGTAAATGTGTGTCTGTGTGTGTGTTGGTAGCAACTGTCAAATGCCGCAGCTTGAATGCAGGCATATTTTTGACAGCATATAGAAATTTTCATTTCACTTTGTGACATACTTTTGGATTACGAAATTCGCACAATCAATGATGACAGCGGCGATTACGACAAAATAAAAATGACAAAAGGAAAATGCAAAAATAATACGATTTGAATGAATTGCCACTTGCAACAACTGTACAAATTGCGCTGTCAGTCGCTAGATATTTCAAGAAATCATCTAAAAAGCCACAACAAAACAAAGAAATTTAATGATTTGAATGAAAAACAGTGAAAATTTAAATTTCAAACAAAATAATTACCATTTCGCAGCCAAAGCAGCAACACAATGGTAGAAGATGGCAAAAACTAAGTTAATAGAAGCTTTAACACTAAATCCTAAACAAGCTAAACTGTGCTCAGCAAGAGGTTAGTTAGGCAAATTTATTTCAACGGAAATTTGCTTCAAGTGGAGAACCAGTTTTTCTTTTCAAATAACTACATTGACCACAATATCCACTTTACATACTCTTCCAACTCAAAAAAACGCATTTCTTGTTGTGATTTTATTTTTATTTTTTTTATTTTTTTTGGAGAAACATTTTAAGTAAGAAATAAACAAAAAAATTACATTTACAGAATTTTATGGAAAAATTAAAAATTTTGGGTTGCAAGGATCTCATAGACGATCTCCGGCAGCACCTTCGAAAAAAAAGGCTTCAGACGTGGGGACGAAAAAAATTATCTCAAATAAAACCCCAAAAATGTTTTATTACTTAAGACAAGAGCATAACAAGTAAGGAATAGCTAAGTTCGGTTGCAACCGATTATTTCATACTCTTACAACTTGCAAGAATCAAAGCTAGGTGAATACCTTAACGTGTAAAACAAATCATACAGAGCAAAGTCAACCGGATTCCGATATTAGTTATATAAGGGCTTGGCCAAGTTTATTGGATTTAAACAATTTTTGGTCATAACGTGGCACTCAATTAATTACATTATTCGTGCAAAGTTGTATCCCGTTATATTAATCGCTTCTCGATTTGTCTACTGAAAACTGAACGAATCAAGTGGAATTGAAAATTGTGCTATATGGGAAGTAGGCATGGTTGTTGACCGATTTCGTCCATTTCACAATAGGAAAAAAACATGACAAAAGAATGCTAAGAACTAAAGTTTTTCGAAATCGGTTGGACGGGACGAGAGATTTTGGATTTCACCAAAACATGGGCGGTGCCATGTCCATTGTTCAATTTTCACACCAGCTCCCATAAAGGTCTCTTATACCATCGCAGTGGTAAAATTTTATGTTTCTGGCGTATTAGTTATTGATTTAGCGCGCATTTAGTAGTTTTTAACAGTACCGTTATGTGGGATTGAGCTGGGTTATACTTCGATGTCATCCATCTTCTACACTTGCAGCAGTTCTTATTAGATTTATACTTGGTTGTTGTAGCTTAAGTGGTATCAAGTTTCCTAAAGAATCGTAGACTATACTCTTAAAATATGGAATGACTGATACAGTTTTTATAAAAGGCTGTTACACGATGCCCCTTAAGCACTGACAAGTATTTAGGCTACTAGATGAAAAAATTAAAGCTGCGGCAAAGCTTATTTATCTCATACGACAAGGAAAAAGCTTCATGTGTAATACACGGATTCAATGAAACTTCTATAGAAACATGGACACTAGGAGTCTCAAACAATCACGAATAGATGAAGCTCAAATGTCATGAAATGAAAGTGCGATCACAGGGTGTTAAAGTAGTCTTTTAGCAAAGAATCTAAGCGCTCAATTCGTACTGGACCATTATTAAACTTTGCCCAAAAAAATATTCGGAATCATTAAAATAAGGCTGGAGGGAAAAAACAACCTCAATTCTATCAGTGAAACGCTGTTGAATCTGAACAAAACTAATCCGTTTCAGAAGTATGCAGGTAATTTCTGGTGACGAATCACTTACGGGAACGTTTAACGAAAACGGTTTAGTCGACTCGTGGTTAGCCGGATTGCAAGGTGGTCAGCCAGGATTGAGGGTCCGTAATTCGGAATGACGCGATTTACAGGAAATCATAAACTATATACTGCTCACCCAAAAACAGACAGCTTTGGTCAAAGGGAGAGGCATTATGTTCTATCAGTACAACGTCCGACTGCACACAAGATAGGGGCTCGCCAGAATCTACACAGAAATTCCAATAAATCCAACTTTATGTCGGACTGGGCACCAAATAATTATGGTAGCGGTCTATGACGAATGATTTTGGTGGTGAAAAATTCACCTCAAGAGAAGCTTGTGGAAATCGACTTCTCACTTTCATATCTTCACAAATACTTCATTTGGATTGTTCAATTTTTTTGCCAAATATACATATGTTATAGAGATTCGAATAAAAAAACTTCTTCAGCAATTGTGTTAGACAATAACCCATGCTGTATTTCGAGAGAAGACATCTCGTCAAATGAAACAGATTTCTGGTGTGAAGTTGCTAACCGGAAGCCAACAAATAAAATTCAATTGAAAAGGATTTAGAACTGGTTATGGTCCCGTTATAAGGAAACCAAATGAGGTCCTAGTCGTCTTTCCAGAATTAGGGTACTTATTGAGGCTAACAGAGGCACGAATCCTTATAAGTGCCTATTTGAAGCCTATTTTTCTAATGTTAGTGGCGTAAATGATTTAGTCACTCATTGTTTAATAATCATAAATTTCATGGACTGTGCATTTTTGTAGATGTAGATTCAGTTAGATGTACTTTTTCATATTATTTTTGTTCAGTATTGTTTGGCATTTCATTATGGAAAGACTTACGCCTGAACAACGTTGTTTACAAATCGTTCAACTTTCTTACAAAAATTCATGTTCTGTAAAGAATATATTTCGCACGCCTCGCTCAACTTATGGTCAACATAGCACATGTATTCCCAACACTGTCACCCATATTGAGACCCAGCATTCATTATTGGAAAATATTTGACCGAATAGACGATGTCCAGCACGCAGTGAAAAAAATATAGCAACTGTAGCTGTGAGTGTGAACGAAGACTGCGGGGAGTCGATTCGGCGTCGTTCGCAGCAACTTGGATTGAGGTATGGAACGACTTAGCGCTTGTCGAAAACTTAAATTGAAAGTGTACAAAATACAGCCTATGTAAAATTTAGGAAGATCTGACGTTTTTGATCAAAATTTTGTACCTCGATGAGGCTCATTTCTGACAAAATTGTCGAATTTGGGACGAAAAAAAAAGAAGAGATTCAACGGCTGCCATATCAAACAGAAAAAATAACGTTTTGTGTGATTTGTAGGATGGTGAAATCATCAGTCATAAAAAATGATGCCTGTGGAAACGTGACCGTCAATGGCGATCGTTATCTCGACGTGATAACCGACTATTTGTTGCCTGAATCTGAAGCTCGTGATCTCGGCGATATTTGCTTTCAACAAAACAGCGCCACTTCTTCAAGTCTAAAGTCCATGCGGGCAATGCCTCTTCGATTCGGGGCTTGAAGCAAAGCATAACCTGTGTCATTCATCAGTTACCAGGCGAAATGCTCGATCTCGAATCTTCAAAAATTTTAAGCCAAAGAATGTTCTTTGAATGATAATAAACACTGTCCTTTTTAACTTGATGTTACAGTGTTTTTTCTTTAAAACAATAGAGAACTTCGAAATGGATCACTCTTTATATATTAGGTTGTCAAATATCTACCTTCCCTTTTTGTCTTTTGAATTTCACGGCTATGTATAAAGCGTTACAAAGCTCGTATCTGACAATACTATACATCTTTGAAAGGTCTTGACATAACCAGCAAAACGACGCGTGCATGGTTAGTTTGGATATTGCGTTCAAGAGTTACAGACGTGTAAACGTGGAGTTCACTAACGCCGAAATTCGCGCTATTTTAAAGTTTTCCTTCGTTAAAGACAAATCCGCTAGAGAAAGGTTCCGTGAGATTAATGGTGTTTTGGGGCATGGTACCGTATCACTTCGAACTGCGGAGGAATTGTTTCGACCATTCAGAGCGGGTGAAAACGACACCATGGATAAGCCAGACGGAGAAAGACCTGTGACGACGAATACCGATCAAATCATTGAAAACATCGAGTTAGATCGGCATGTGGCATCTCGTAACATCGCCCAGAAGATGACAGTTAGTTACCAAACCATTTTAAGCCAACTGCAGAAGGCTGGATATACAAAAAAGCTTGATGTTTGCGTGCCGTTTGATTTGACGCAAAAAGAACCCTTCTGGACAGAATCAGAGTCTGCGATATGCTGCTGAAGCGGAAGGAACTCGACCTATTTTTGAAGAGGATGGTGACTGGCGTCGAAAAATGGATCACATACGACAAAATCAAGCGAAAACGGTCGTTGGCGAGGGCTGGTGAATCGTCCCAAACAGTTACCAAGCCGGGATTGACGGCCAAGAAAGTTTTGCTGTGTGTTTGGTGGGATTGGAAGGCAATCATCCACTATGGGTTGCTCCCATTTAACCAAACGCTTAATTCTACCATCTACTGCGAAAAAATGGGACGCTTGAAGCAGGCAATCGACCAGAAGCGTCCAGAATTGGGCAACAGGAAGGGTGTAGTTTAACACCAGGAGAACGCCAGACCACACACTTCGTTGGTGACTCGTCAGAAGCGACGGGAGCTCTGATGGGAGGTTTTGTCGCATACACCATATAGCCCGGATAGAGCGCCAAGTGATTACCACCTGTTCCTGTCCTTGGCGAACGCCGTTGTTGGTATAAAGTTGAACTTAAAAGAGGCTTGTGAAAAGTGGCTGTCCGAGTTCTTCGCAAATAAGGAGTGTGGCTTCTACGAGGGGGGTGTTGTCGTCTAGATGGAAACAGATTATCGAACGAAACGGCACATATTTGAACCAAACCTAATTACTATAACACTTTTCATAAAGCATTGAATAAAGAGAAGAAAAAGAGCGGAAGGGAAATATATGACAACCTTATATGTTCATATGTGTGTACATATGTATTAAGCTATATGCATATGCATAAGTATGTACGAAAAGTAAGCAAAATGCCTAAGTAGTCCTTTCAAGCAATTATTTTTCGTTGCTGATGAAACAGACCAACCAGCAAAACCACTTCCGGTATTTTGTGGAGCCTGCAAATGTATGTACTATATGTATGTATTATATGTATGTATGTGTGTGCAGGCCCGTACTCTCATCTGTATTTGTCAGCAAATTACCGCAGACCACAGCAGACAATAAGCAAACAGATAGGCGGGGGAAAAAGTGACGAAGCTGAAAACATAAAATTGTTAAATTACAGCAACAAATTGCATAGTGGCACACACATACATACAAATACATTTTGGAAAACTAACTACAAAAAAAAAAAAAAATTTATTTGCGGCAAAAGCAAAAGCCAAAGTACAAGAGCTGCAGCAATAGCAACACACAGCTAGTCCGGCGGCGTTTATTAGATTTGAGCGCAACAAAAGCAAAAACAAAAATATGTCTGCCCACAACAAACGACAGTAAATTAAGTGCATATCTGTGTGATTTGAGGCGAAAATTGAATATTTGCACAAAATTCGTGCAACAAAAATGTGGCATTGCATGCCACTTCGTGTGGTGCAGATGAATGCTCGTAAATTTTGTTGAAACTTTGCACTTAATGTAATAACAATTAGAATGCAATTTGAGCAATGATATTTTTCCGAAAGCAAATATTTACAGTTGCAGTTGAGCGAACGGCAGAAATTTAAACGAGTTGAAGGCAGTTGGATTTGTAATTTCCTATAAAATGCGCCACACACGACGCGCTGCTCCACACCGACGGCAGTGTGGGTGTGCTGCCCGTAGTTTTTGGCTCGAAAAACTGTGAACTCAAACTTAAAACGGTATTTACAAGCGCCATATGTATGTGTATGTGTGTATTTGGGCGCGCTGAGCATAATCAACGACCTCTTACGTACAGTACATGCAACACTGGGCGCGCGCGGTGCTTACAACAAAGTCAGACGCACACTGACCTAGTTTCCGTTTTAGTTTCAGTTGCAGTTTTCAACATTGACGCTCCTGAGTGGAAATGTATAGTAGCGCACAAGTGCACTTCGATGCAACAAATACATGCCACACGCGTGCTCTTGTGCTTGTTGCAAGTGACAGTGGCAGTGTCAGCAGACAAGGCGAATAGCAACAGCGGCAACTTAGCGCAGCGCAAAAACGCCAAGAAAAAAAAACACCAAACGAAAACAACAACAATTAACACGAAAGTACTATAGATTATGCACGTAAATGCACCACCAAACTACTTTGGCCTGATCCACTTGCGCGCAGCGCCCTCCCCGCCTCGCACGCCGGCCCGTGTGTAATGTGTTGCATTTGTATTTCGCTTTTATTTCCACAGACTTGCACACATGTGCCTTTTGGGTTATGCTTTTTCACTGTTTTTTGTTGTTGTTGTTGTTTTCAACCGTTCCACTTATTTTTGGTTGCTGGTTGTTGTTGTTTTGTTCAGGTTGTTGCGTTTGTGCATGTGCTCTCGGCTTGAAAAAGTGGCGTGGCACGAATGTCAGCTGGTGCTACGTAGATATTGGCTTTTTGTAGCACGCTTTTAGGCGCACTTTTATGATGTCTTCACGTTTTTGCTTATGCTTGTGTTTGCGTATTTGTGAGTGTATGTGTTTACCCCAAAAAGCCAACGTTCTATGCTAGCGCTTCCGGCAAACAGTCAAAAATAAAACAACAACAACAACAACAACAAGAAAAGTGAGAACAGAAGAGGCAAAATGTTGCGCCTTTAACTTTGCTTAAGTAGACGTCCAAAGAGCTTGTGTGGATTTGTGGGAGATTTAAGTACAAACTTTTCCTTGCCTTGCAGTCTTAAAGGGAATGTCTAAGTGCCTACGAATTGATTAGCGGTTTGGCAGAACATATGCGTTAATCGGAAGAAAGTACCACTACGCTGTATTTATTGTTGTTGTTTGCCTTGAGGCTTTAAAACCGGTAGTCTTGGGGAGTAAATATTCAGAAAAGTAACTCACTCAGAACGTTTTGTCATTTAATCGTGAATTGTTTTATTTATAGGGAATTAAAAAATTCATCTCGGCCAAAAGACGGAATTAACTCGTGAACATTTTCGTGCGATCATTTTTCACAACTTTCGACGTGGATTATCACGACAAGAGTGCATCGATGAACTAAACTCTTTGTGTGGCTATGAGGCAGTATCCTATAGCACTGTGAAAAACTGTTACAACGAATTCAATCGTGGCCGACGCTCGCTCAAAGACGAATTCCGTGAAGGTCGTCCAAAACAGCCGTTGTGCCAGAGAACATCGATGCCGTACGTGAACTGATAATGCAAGACCGTCATGTAACATACCTTCAGATAGAGGCATGCCTATGCATTTCTCCCACCAGCATACATTCGATATTGCATGAACACCTGGCCGTAAAAGAGGTTTGTTCTCGTTGGATCCCGCACAATTTGACAATCGCTCAAAAAAAGGCTCGTGTGGATTGGTGTAAAGAAATGCTGAAAAAATACGATCGCGGTGCTTCAAAAGACGTTTATAAGATCGTCACAGGTGACGAATCATGGATCTATGCGTATGAGCCCGAAACAAAACAGCAATCGACTGTGTGTGTCTTCCAAGACGAGCCAAATCCAACGAAAAAAAAAACATTTTCGTTGATAATTATCGTATTACCACTAGGTTTCTAACAAATAAGACTTGAAAAGAAAAATTCCTAAAGTTTCTATATTTCCGTATTTGAGATTACAAAGTGAAAAAAAAAAAAAATAAAATCAAACAAAAAATTAATTCAAAATTTTATTGTTAATTCAATTATATTTTAATGCATTGATTGGAAGTTTAGATTAGGTTAGGTTAGTCTGGTAGACCAATGAGCCACGCATAGACCAGTTTTAATCCCTTGCAATATCAGATTTAGTTCAGTTTCTAAGTCCATAAGGAGTAGTCATCCTTTAGGATACCTCTTCCAGTGTATCATACCGTGGGGATCCGCGAAGCTTGCAGCAAAGTCTTACCAATGCAGGACAAGTGCACACGGGGTGCTCCATTGCTTCCCTAGTGCCTTGCTCTAGACATTTCCTACAATCTTCTCCATCTGTCAGCCTCATTCGCCACCAGACAGCGACCAGTTAGTATTTCGAACATATTCCTACAGTTTCTTCTATCGAGAGCCAATAGAAATTTTACTGTTTACACATGACTTTTGCAGTGTTGCCCGCAGGTACCTAGTTCTATCGGGTTTTGATTTTCTTTCTGTCTAGATTCATTGCCCTTGATGCCTTTGTGACCTGGCACCCCGTAGAAGTGAAGTTGCTTGCTTCTGGCCACAGTTTTCGATGCTGCCCTGCTTCACAAGAGACACTTCATGCCGAAATCCGGTACGAGGTTAATGCCTTGGTTGCTGCTTTACCGAGTCGTAAATGTTGACACAGAAAGTGCCTGCAGTTGCATTAAAGGCCAGATCCGCGGCTTTCGCAATAGCAAAGACCTCAGCTTGTAATATTCCACAGGGGTTTGGTAACTTAAAGTTTTTTAAATAATAAAAAATTTTAAGAAATATAATGGCCGACATATCGGATCCACGGGAGTTGTGCTAAAGCTTGTCTACTTGCCGTCTTAAAATGAAAAATCTTTGCTTCAGTTTAGTTTTCAACTATCTGTTAAGTAAGCATGCATTATTAGATTAAGCTTCAAAGGTCAGAAAAGAAATCCCGAAAAGTAAGACTTCACGTTGTGCAAAAATTTGGTATACCAGGAATTATGGGTTGCATTGTCGGAACTCATATAGCTCTGATGAACCTCTGATTGTAGTGCCTTTGATTTAAAGATATGTAACACAATACGAACAGTTTCACAACACGCCTCGCTGAAAACAATGATGCTTTCGTATTTAGTATGACCAGTACAGATCAGTATTATCTTCCGGAGTATGAAGCAGGTAATTGTTCGTCTTGGCTACTAGGAGACTCTGCTTTTGGTAACGAACCATCTTACTTCCTCCATAAAGAAACCTCGACAGTAATCATCAGAACACAGATTCAACCCAACCAACAACTTGCAAGTCACTTAACAACGTGGAGCGCGTTAAAGAAGTTCTAAAAAGTCAGTTTGGCGTTGGGCAAGACTAAAGAGTATCCATCGCAATAAATTTGCTATTATCTCTGGAGTGGCCCTCAGCACGTAGCAAAGGGACTAGATCATCCTCTTTCTGGAACAACCACTATGAAATTTGCCTAATATTAAACGTGACGATTGTAAAGATTCCGATTTTAAAAACAGGATCAAAAATCGATTTGCTGAAGTTCGAGAAAACGGAAATAGAACGATTTACAGAACATGACAAACGATTTGAAAACAGAAACCTGTGCCAGATAATGCTATTTCTTACATACCTCAGCTCACAGTAAGCAGCTTTCAGAAAATATCAGGGAAAAAGAATTTGATCATAAAAAAAATTTGCTACAACACAGAGCTTAGTCAATCTTGAGGTCTAGAAGAACGTGATTCGCTGAGGTCAGACCCATAAAATATTTTTATTGATTTTGAAGTGGTCGATTGTGAGCTGCAAGCACTTAAGAGATAGCTTTGGTAAACTCAATTAATCATGAAAAAAGTTCAGCATCTCTATATCAAATTATAATGTTTTCTATAGTCTAACAGGCTTATTAAATTCAGTTATATACAGTTAGGATTTTCAAAAAATCTATTTTTTTTTGTTTGCGTGTTTTTAATATATATATATATCTGAGTATACACACACAAAATTTCAAGTCGATCCGACGAATATTTTCGAAGTTATAGACACATTAGTGAAGGTGCGCCGACTACATGTAAAGTGCTTTCAAAACTTTAAACTGGTTTTTCTCGAAACGGTGTTTTCAAAGTCGGTGAGCAAGATTTCTCAGAAACGGCTGAACCGATCGGTCTGAAATTTTTACACAAGCTTCTTAACTATATTTCTTAGTAATTAGTCGAAGGATTTCCCCATCCGATGAAGATTTCTTATTTTTATAAACAATTAAAGACCCGAATTTCGATTGAAAATCGAACCTTTTGCTTTGAGTAGACGCCATTTTGTCAAAAAAAATTCTTTTTGCTAATTCCTTCGATCAATCACTAGATTATTTATCATATTAATGAAATTTATTTGGTTTTTGCACTCCAGAGATATCGTGCTCACCGCAAGAGGCCTTTTTTTTTTGCGGACCTCTGCAAAATTGGCAATATCAACGTTCCCGATAATTATTTTTGGCAATAAAAAATATGTGAATATAGTTTAAGGTTGTCACAATATACCTGCCAAGTTTCAAATCAATAAACCAAATAGTTTGCTTAGAAAAAATTCTTGAAAAATGCCTTTTTTTCGACCTCCTAACTGTATATAACCCCTTAATCCTTCTTCTTTCATCTTTGTAATTCATGCACTTGTCGTTTGGAGACAAGTTATAAATACAAGTCAGGTGAAACCTTCACATAGAAGGGACAACTTTCAGTCTGCCTGACATGTTGAAAAACTTGTACGGGCTCATCAATGAAATTATGAGTAATACACTATAGGAAGGATTATGTATCATGGTATAATCCCTAAAAAAAAATTAATTTATTTTCGGAACTATAAATAATGAAAAAGCTGATAACAACTCGCAGGTTTAAAACGGTCTTGTTCTGATTAATCTATACTAATATTATAAAGAGGAAATATTTGTACCTGTTTTTGTATGTTTGTATGTTTGTAATGAATAGGCTCAAAAAGTACTGGGCCGATTTAAAAAATTCTTTCACCAATAAAAAGCTACGTTCTTCCAATTTGACATAGGCTACCTTTCATTTTGAAAAAAAACTAGGGATCCTTAGTAAAATTTGAACAATGTAACCAAAGGAGTGGAAAAATGAGTCTTAAAATGTCTTTCGTCGAATGCTCGCCGAACTATATGCTAACCAAACTCAAACCATGCTATTTATGTGTTTATATTAATCCTTATCCAAATAAATTATTTTATAGTCAAGACCATTTAACTACCTATAAAATAGTGTTTAAATTGGACTTTCCATTCAAAAGATATTAAAAAAGCATGCCGGGCCAGAGAATGTAAAGTATAGAGAAGGTGTAAATTGAATTCTGTATGATGTTCGATTTGGCGGCTAACAGAGCCGATAGAATCAAAGTAAGGAATTCGCCGTTGTCGCTGCTATTTAGCAGAATTGAGCACGTGCAGTGGAAAAAATATATGTAAAACGACTGAATTCATTATTTATTATTGTTATTTTAATTTTTTGATTATTATTATTTTTATTTTTTTTATTTTTCATAATTAGTATTTTTATTTTTTTTCGTAATTATTACTTTTACTTATAATATTTTTATACGCTAATTTTTAAAGAATATTATTATTATTATTATTTAATATATTTATTTAATAATTTATTATTTACTTATATGTAAAACGACTGAATTCATTGTTTATTACTGTTATTTTAATTTTTTGATTACTATTATTTTTATTTTTTAATTTTTCAAAAGTGCCCGCCACTTAAACCATCAAAGAAATTGAACGTAAATAGACTTACATGCAAATATAACTGTGAAATTTTTTTTAATACAAATAAAAATATTTGTGAAAAAGTGTTTTATATCCAAATTTACAAAAATAAATAATTGTCTACCCCGTGCGATGCCGGGACGGGCTGCTAGTAAATTATAAATGTACAAATATGCTATAGCGAATCCAATCTACTTAATCAGAACAGTAGCACTTTATCCAAAATAAGGGAATTTCATATCGATCGGGTATGCAATATGACCTTTTTTTTTAGGAGGGACGAGAATTTTTTAGTACCTAACTTAATTACAGACATTTTCTTGTTCAATTTAAGACTTGACTGATAGTGAAAATCAAAGCAATAAAATCTGAAAAATCCGCTCAAACAATTCAGCTTTACTCATATTCTTCAAGTCTAATTAAAATGCCTAAAGGTTATAAAACTAACTCGGCAAAACAGAAAACGGACGAGTAAAGCGCTGATGAGTTGTATTTCATAATTCAGCAAAGTAATTGAAAATAAAGTCCATTCATTGAAATTGAAGAAAACGAAAGTAAAGAAGAGAGCAAAAGGATGAGATGAAAATATTCAGCGATTATTGGCAATAACAAGTGGTAAGTAATGATTAAATGACCAGATGAGCGAGACAAGCCGACGGTTTACTGAATGAATGGCAAAGAAATTAGCTGAGGAATTCATAAATAAATGAAAACAGAAATTAAGATAAAAGTGTACAAACGCAGTAAATGAATTAACGATGAGCAACAGTTAGCTAATTAGCTTTCGGAAATAATGGGACACTTCTGTTTGCTAATTAACGGTTATGAATGAGTGGCACAAATTTCAAAACTGGGTTGGACTAATTGCAAAGTAAACAAAACGAAATATGCGAATGGGTATGAAAACGTAAGTACTTTTGGGGTTGAAAATATTCCCTAAAGATTTAATAAAAAAAAAATTGTTCGCTTTACTTTCGATTTCTTACCACTGCAGAGGGGGAAAAGCGGCCAATCTGGCGGCGCTTTGTTAATAATTGGGAACAAAATAACAAATTTTAGGTGTAATTTTGTTTGTAAAATTAACCATTATTAACAAATACTATCCTTAAATATGTTTTTATATACAAGTAATCCCGATTTCGAGCTTTCGAAAAAACGACTCTCCTGTAACTCATTTGCATGTAAAAGCAGCTACACATCATCTATGTATATGAATGTGTTTTTTAGAGTACTTTGAGGTACTTTGAGATACTTTTAGATTTTGAGGTTATAAATGGGTCCGATAAAATTAATAGAGATTGTCTCCCATGGTGTGTAGTCTCGACGATTTTCTTGTGTGGTTCAGCCTATAATTGCGTAAATCTTTAATTTTAGCTTCAAACGCCTCTTCTGACATCATTTTATGAAACATTTTCAATAATATCTGCACCATAAATTAAAATTGCAGGAATTGATGGAGGCATGTAAAACAGCTCCAAAGATTTCTGCAGTTTACTTAGGCTTGACTGTCTACCCAGTTACTCATTTCTCTTCTCAGTTCAAGCCACTTTTTATGCACTCGAAACACCGCATCCAAGCATGTAGTTTTGATTATCCAAACTACCTACAATTGTTCCGTTTGTTGCCGTATTCAAACCACATTCAAAAGCTAGTTCGAGGTGAGGTGCCATGTTGCAGTGGAGAAAAAACAGACTGCCTACCTCGCAAGTTTGCAATCGACCACAAGACGTGCGGAATGCGATAGATACCGAGAGTTGGAGAAAAATAAAAGAGAGAGACCGAAATGCGTGAGTACGACGAGCTTGACAAGCTGACCGACAGGGGTTAGCTCGAAAATTTTACAAAAACAAAAAAAAAGAGGCGACTAACAAAAGATTTCAGGACCGGTGCATACTCTTGTAGAATCCAAGGAGATGATCTAGTAACCGATGCCCAGAGCATACTAAACCACTAATATACTGGAACACTTCTCCAGCCTGATGAATAGTATAACCTTAGGTGCTGTTCAAATACGGCGGCGAAGAACTGATGAGGAGCATGCATCAGCTTCTTTGTAAAATATGGTCGGACGAAAGCATACCGGACGATTGGAAACTAAGATTCCGCCGTTTCCAAACCACAAAAAGGGATACTCCACAATCTGAGCCAACTATCGTGGGATAAGTCTCCACAACATCGATATAGGGTTCAATTAAGAGTATTGTGATTAAAGCCCTCCGTCCGCAAACTGTTTGAACCTTATCAGCGTAGCTTTAAACCTGGAAAATCAACAACTCAACAGATATTCACCAAGCGAATCATAAAAACAAATCAGCATTGTCTCTACTTTTGACTTCTCCATGCGCCTTTTCTGGGTTTCGGCTCGTCCGGTGCTTTCCATTCAGCACTGTAGTGTTTCGTTTCGGGTCATATTGGACACACCACGTTTCGTCACCGGTCACAATATTGTAAAGGAAGTTTTTGTCCTTTTTGACTTCTTTAATGATGTCCTTCGAAAGCTGGATTCTGAGCAATTTTTGGTTGTCAGTCAATTTGTGCGAAACAAACAGTGCTCACACCTTTCGTAAGCCCAAATGTTCGGTAAAAATGCGATAAATCGACGTTTTGGAGTATTCAATTTCATTTTCATGAATTTCAATGATGATTTCGGCTGATTTTTGATGAATTCTCGCACAGTTTCGATGGAATTTCCGGTGATCACGGATTTTGATTGGTTCACATGTTAATCGTCATTTATGTCCTCACGACCTCTTTAAAAACGTTGAAACCACTCATGCACTCTGCTACGGGATAGGCAATCATCGCCATAAACTTGTTTCATCAATTGAAATGTTTCGGTAAAAGTATTACCAATTTTTAAATAAAATTTAATGTTGGCTCTGTGTTCGAAGCTCATTTTCGCCCCGATAACACAAACATACTGACATTTAACATCACCAACCTCCAGCACTGTACATATTTATATACTCCATAATGACATATCACTCTACTAGAATCCCCTGCGACCTTTATGGTTCAACTCACAAACAAATCGTTCACTTGGAAACAGTGAATGTTAAAGTTGAAAAACATCATTACAAACACTATTATTGAATTCTTGTGCATATTGCATGCCTTAATTAGGCTAATCATCTCCCGAAACTTGAATTTCCGTTTATTTGTATGTAATGCGGTAGAATTTTCGTGGTTAAAAATTTGGCGCAACAACAATATTGGCTTTGCCGTGGTTTCGGTTTCGGCATATTTTACAAATTAATTAAATAAATCAAATTAGGGAATTTACTTTTTAATGATTGAGGAGGTTATGATTACAAAATGTTTAATAATGCACGACGTGGAATTTAACAAATAATATTTACAGAGAGGAACGGCAGTAAAGCAGCGAAGAGGATATAGGTATAGAAGCTAGGCGGATCTAAATACTTATATATTTATATTTGTCAGTCATTACTTAGATATTAGACGTGCGATATACGACTACACAAGTCATGACTTCGACTACCACTCCAACTAACATCAAATTATAGGTATCCTTCGGTGATACATGTTTGTCGGTATCAAGTGTTTTTGATTTGTACAAATTATTTAAAAAGGATCGAGGATGTGTTGACTGAACCCAGGACGGCCAACAATATCAACTTATGATCAACTCATCAGTAAAATAAAGGAACCATTTGAACCATCAACAGTGCTTTAGAAAAGTGAAAGCACGATTGGTTCCAAAATCACTAAATTTTTTCGAAAAACAATGTTGAGTTAACGTTTGTGAGGCAATGCTTTCCGACTACCAGGATGTCATGAAACGAATTATTACTGCCGACAAATCTTGGATCTATGCTTACGATCCGTAAACAGACGATCAATCGGCCGAATATCGTGGCAAATGTGAGCCGAAGCTGAAAAAACCATGTCGAAGTAGATCAAAAATCAAGGTTAATTTGACAGTTTTCTTCGATTATCGACTTGTAGTGCACTCCAAATTCCTTCCGACCGGCCAAACTGACAACAAGAATACTAGTTGAGTGTTGTGCGTGGTTTCCTCAAAGCTATCCATAAAAAGAGATCGGAATTACGGACCAATAACTCTTGCTTTTTGCTTCACGATAATTCACCGTCGCTTACTGCTTGAGTCTTCGTGAGTTTATCGCCACATTTTTAACCTGTGAATTGGAAAAGACGTTGGCACAAGTGCATTGGGGTTAAGGAGACTTACTTTGAGGAGAACTACATAGATTTCGAATAATAAATTAAGAATTGTAAAATTTTGCAAGAGTCTCTCTATATTTTGCCCTTAGTACTTAGTATAATTTTTATGTTCCTTCGACGAAAATTTATTGATTTGACGAAGCATCTTCACGAAATTTGGCGTATCTTATAACGCAAGGAATCTCTGCAATCTTCGAAGAAATTGTTCAGTTCAATTGTCATACAACTGACCGATCAAACTCAAGTCCTTGCATGCAAAAATGTTTTATTTATTAAGCTATTTTCATGAAATTTGCCGTAAATCATTAGTTAAAGCATTACGACAATTCTTAAACATATTGTTAAGATCGAAACATTATAGCCTATTGCTGCTAAAGAAACTATCAAAATCAGAAATATTAGGTTGTCAAATACCTGCCTTCCTCCTTTTTGTCTTTTGAATGTCGCAACTATGTATAAAGCGCTACAGACCTCGTATCTGACAATACTATACAACTTTGAAAGGTCTTGACATAACCTACAAAACGACGCTATGCATGATTAGTTTGGATATTGCGTTCAACAGTTATAGACGTGTAAACACGGAGTTCACTAACGCCGAAATTCGCGCTTTTTTTAAGTCTTCCTTCGTTAAAGGCAAATCCGCTGGAGAAACAGAGAAACGATCCGTGAGATTAATTGTGTTTTGGGGGATGGTACTCTATCACTTCGAACTGCGGCGGAATGGTTTAGACGATTCAGAGCGAGTGAAAACGACACCATGATTAAGCCAGCCGGCGAAAGACCTGTGACGACGAATACCGGTCAAATCATGGAAAACATCGAGTTAGACCGGCATGTGGCATCTCGTGACATTGCCCAGAAGATGGGAGTTAGTCACTAAACCAGTTTAAACCATCTGCAGAAGGCTGATTACACAAAAAAGCTTGATGTTTAGGCGCCGCATAATTTGACGCTAAAAAACCTTCTGAACCGAATCAACGCCTGCGATATGCTGCTGAAAAGGAACGAACTCGACATATTTTCTGAGCGGATGGTGGTCAGCGACGAAAATTACAATAATATCAAGCGAAAACGGTCGTGGTCGAAGGCCGGTGAATCGTCCCAAACAAGTCGGGATTGACGGCCAGGAAAGTTTTGCTGTGTGTTTGGTGGGATTGGAAGGGAATCATTCACTATGAGCTACTCCCATATGGCCAGACGCTTAATTCCACCATCTACTGCGAACAACTGGACCGCTTGAAGCAGGCGATCGACCTGAAGCGTCCAGATTTGGCCAACAGGAGGGGTATAGTGTTCCACCAGGACAACGCTAGACCACACACTTCGTTGATGGCTCGTCAGAAGCAACGGGAGCTCGGATCTGAGGTTTTATCGCATCAACAATATAGCCCGGACATAGCGCCAAGTGATTACCACCTGTTTCTGTCCATGGCGAACGTCCTTGTTGGTATAAAGTTGGTGTAAAGTTCAACTCAAAAGAGGCTTGTGAAAAGTGGTTGTCCGAGTTCTTCGCAAATAAGGAGTTGGGCTGCTACGAAGGGGGTATCATGAAGTTGTCGTCTAGATGGAAACATATTACCGAACGAAACGGCGCATATTTGAGCTAAATCCGATTACTGTAACAGTTTTTATAAAGCATTGAATAAAGAGTAAAAAAGCGGAAGGGAGAAATTTATATATTAGATATACCTTACATAAGACTATTATAGCTTCGATACAGCCAATGTTACTATTTGTTCTTGTTTTTACTTATAGGAGATCAGTACCATCTCAAATAGAATATTCGAAAAGTTCAGTATCGAAACCATCCCGGTTTGAATAAATACAGTTAATAATAAGTAAACATTACAAAGTACTTTGCACATTTATCAAATAATTGCCCACATCAATTGTAATATTATTAGTCAGCCAAGAAATTATCGAACTATTGTTTTATGTAAATTTCAAACACAAAACATAAAATACTATTTACAATGATTAGTGAAACAATTAAAATAACTCAACCATGCGAAGCGGCCTGAAATGGCAACATTTTATTTATGCATTTATGCAACTGCCAATGAATTTTAACTCAACTCGTTAGTTTCACATATGATTACACATTTATTTGCGCATAAATTGATCGGAATATTGGTTTTGGCCATTATCGCATGAAATATGTATGCAGGCATACAGGTATGTATGTTGGTGGGTTGTTGTGTGCCAGACTCGATGTAACTCTGTGAGCAATTTGAATATTAGCTAGCCGTATGAGCTGTCAAACAAATTACACACTAATCAACTCGGCGCAATATGAGTGATGTTACAGCTGTTGTTGTTGTTATTATTATTATTATTGTTGTTACTGTTAGCATGTGCACAGATGTCCACAATGGACGCTGCCAGCATTAGAAATTTGTTATTTTAAATATTATTGAAAATTGTTGAGCTATGTCTGGTGGGAGAAAGGGCGGTGCGGCAGAGTTTCATGAATTATGCAAATAAAATAAGCCACTTCTATTTACTTGGTCAATATCAATAATGTTATTTATTAATTAAGGCCAAAACAATAGAATTAATCGATAGATGCCGTTAGCTTTTGTGGTCAAATAATTTGAAAAGTAGCAAAGTAAACCGAAACTGTTTCGAATTGGCTGATTATGTAGGGCAATAAATCAAGTGATGCGTTGAATGCTGAGCTAGTTTATTGCATTTCAATTTTCTTAATTTAAAAGCTGCAATTATAAAGAAAATATGTGTGCTTGTCGCTTACGAGATGCTTCCAGGCGTGGCAGATTCCCAAGTAGCCGTTTTGCAGAGGATATTGCTGCTGTTGCCGAGAATGTCAGGGAAGCGCCGTCGACATCGACCAGACGAAGTGCCACACAAATGGGTATCAATCGACAGTGTTTACAGCGAATTTTGGTACAAGATTTGAAGATGTTTCCGTAAAAAGTCCAGACGGTGCATCAGCTGTTAGCTGCTGACCGCAAATTGCGTCTAACATACGCTCAAGCCGTCCTTAATCACCACCAAGAGGAAGATGATTTTTCATCAAAAATAATCATGAGTGATGAGACCCATTTCCATCTCAGCGGGTTCGTAAATAAGCAAAATTTACGCTACTGTGGCACTGAAAATCTGCGTGTAACCACTCAAAGTCACTGTATGGTGTGCTGTTGTCGCTGGAGGAGTTATTGGACCTTCTTACTTCGAACCTGTCGCGAGCCAAACGATTACTGTGAGTGATGAACGCTACAGAGCAATGATCAACGAGTTTTTTCAGCAGCAACTTGATAAATTGGGATTGGAAAACATGTGATTCCAACAGGATGGTGGAACGGCACAAACTGCACGCGCCACAACCGATAGGCTGAAGGATGCATTTCGCGGGTGCCTAATCTCCCGTTTTGGCGATTTGCACTGGGCAGCAAGATCGCCTGATTATACTGCTCCAGACTTCTTTTTGTGGGACTTTTTGAATTAGCGGGTTTATGTCAACAAGCCTTAGACTCATGCAGCTCTTAAAGACAATATCCGTCAAGAATGTGAGGATCTATCGCCGGAAGTTCTGGCCAAAGTGATAGAAAATGCTATAAAAAGGGCTCAAATGACAATCAACTGTAGCGGCGGCCTTTTACATGATATCGTATTCTCGACTTAATTTAAAAAAATTTCAAAGACCAAATGAAAATAATCTACAAGCAAAATCAAAGTTTTTCATTAAAAAAAAATTATAGGTGGTTATTTTTGTGCCACCTGTATATCCATATAATCAGCGTGACGAGCTGGGCGAATTAGTCCTTCAGTTTCTAAAATATCGATCTACTCATTTGTCGGAATTACTGATATCGGACCACTACATCATTTAGCTGCCAAACAAACTCAATGATCAGAATCAGACGTGCGAAAACTAGTTTTCTGGGAAACAGCTATTAAAAATAAACAACTCGTTTCGTCAGTTTCTCGTTATCTCATTAATTGTTCTCCTTTCCAGAGGCTTCAAGGACGTCCAGTAAGTGTTGTTTTTGGTCGGAATATTATTATAGTACATCGTGTAAGTTGCTGGTGTGGAACATTTAAAAAAGTAACACTGAAGAAGTGACGTTTACTCTAATACCGCGCAGCTGCTATTTCTTGTTTTCATTCGTCTCTCTTTCCGGATGTTCTGTTATAACATTTGTGTAAGTGTTTCTGTTGATTATCGTCTTCGCATTTCGCTTGAAATGAAACAAGAGTGTTGATGAGGAGTTCAGTGCCGTATACGGACAATATTTCCATGAAAAGGATGATGAAAACAATGAAGAGAGTGATTATGATGAAGACGAAGTATGTGTATCTCAGGCAGAAGATGTTAAGATTGACCTGTCTGTTGTTGAAGTAAAGGAGGAGGAGTTGGTAACAAAATTCAATGTATTTTGTTCATTACAAAAAAATTATATTTTTTCGTATTTTTACTCTTCTTTCTCTACATTTTTAGGGAACTTTCAAACAAGTTATGACTTTTTGGATTCTATCACGTGAAAAAGCATCTCATCTTCCATCCGAATCAACTAAAAAGTGAAAATTGATTTTTTGACACCAAAGCCCCCTTTCCGTAGACCAGGTCACATATCTTCACGAAATTTGACAAGAGTTACTGTCTAAAACAATAATACAAGATAACAAATGTGCATTACATATAGAAGCTCTCCATACCTTAACAAGCCAGAAACTACCAATACTCACCGTAGCTGATTTTACTCACTTTGAGTGGAAAATGTGATTTTTAAGTCTATACACGGAAAAAGACGGGACTTTTTTTAGCGCCGTCGGAAAGTATATATTGTACTCAAAAAATATTTAATTTTTTTCTTTCGAAATTTTACGGTCTATTCTGAAAATATGGAAGTGCCTGATTTTAAAGCCACTGAATCGCAGAACTTAACTTATGGCAGGGCGCACTGTTCATTTGGAAAACTACGGATGTGCACACAGATAGTACAAGATGATTTTCAAGCACGTTCTGGTAAGCTACAGAATGTAGTTTGCCCGTTATCTGCAGTATAGGACCATGCTTCGTAAAGCAACCCCACTCCATAGCACTTTCCCCGCCGAACTTAACAGTTCTTCCGTCAGGCCCGTGTGTAAGTTGAATTTAGATTTGTCGCTCCAAACTGCAGAATTCCAAAAATAAATAGTAGGAGAATCCCTATGCAACCTGACAAATTCCAATCGCGCGTTCAAATGATTGTATATAAATTTTGGCTTTTTTAAACTTTGGCATCGCCCAAGGTTGTTTTTCAAAAGTCGCGGTCAAACAGTACTGAAGCTAACGGCAAAATAACAGTGTATGAAAATTAAAACAAAAAAAAATTTCCTAAAATACTGTTATCTTCAATTTTAAGCAATACTATTGGAATATATAAGGAATCTGTAAAGGTGTGCTAATTAGTGTGCAACGGGTATCGTCAAAAGTTTCCTTTGGGGATGAATATCTAAAATCTCCCCCAACGGAGTTGCCGCCTAAGGAAAAGAGTTAGCATTTCTACCTTTTTATTTAGTAAAAAAAATTTCGTCTTTCGGCTTATTCTTTAAATACAATTGAGCAAAAATTAATACCATTCGATTTGTTGAAAGTTTGTGAGCCGTCATGGTTCATAACCGAATTGAACGTCGCCAATTTACCTGTAAGTAGAAAAAATTAAGTAAGTTAGCTCAACTGGTTGTAATAAATAGCAGAAGAAGAAGGAGAAAAATAATTATTAGATTATATATACAGTAGATGCTATTTTTTAAATCGATATGTAATTATTAAATAACATTCAAAAATTAAAACAAGAACCGGTGCATTTCTTTTAGTAACTATGTGTTCAGTTTGTATGGAAGCTATATGCTATAGTAATCCGATCTGAACAATTTTTTCGGAGATTATATTATTACTTTAATCAGTAATCCCTGTCAAATTTCGTGAAGATACCTGGCCAAATGCGAAAGTTTTCCATATAAGCGCTTGATTCCGATCGTTCGATTTGTATGACAGCTATATGCTATAGTGAGCCGATCGGAAGAATTTCTTCCTATATTGCATTATTTCTAAAAACAATAACTCATACCGAATTTCGTGAAGATACCACGTCAAATGAGGAAGTTTCCCATGCAAGTATGTGATTCCTATCATTTAGTTTGTATGGCAGCTATATGCTATAGTTAACCGATCTGAACAATTTCTTCGGATATTACATTACTGCCTTAGAAAATAATCTATAACAAATATCGTGAATATATCTTGTCAAATGCAAAAGTTTTCCATACAAGAGTTTGATTCCGATCGTTCAGTTTGTACGGCAGCTATATGTTATAGTGATCCGATATCGGTAATTCCGACAAATGTACAGCTTCTTGAAGAGAAAATCACGTTTGCAAAATTTAGAAACGATATCTTGAAAACTGAGGGACTAGTTCGTATATATACAGACGGACAAACAGATAGACGGACATGGCTAAATCGACTCAGCTCAACATACTGATCATTTATACGTATACTTTATAGAATCTGCGACGCTTCCTTCCTATACCCTGTTCAGGGTATAAAAAATCGAAAGAAGCAAGCTCCCTGGTTAAAATATTATTTGAAAGAAGTAATGTGCTTTTCGGATTTCCATAACTCTATTGAGCATCTTCTGCAGTATACGCTAGACTTTAGCATTAGTGTTTGCCTGGAGTTCAACAAGGGTTTAGGGCTTGCTGGGTTTCAAATAACTCAAAACCAAAAAAAAAAAAAAAATAGTTAAGACCTTAGTGGGTAGTTAACGTGGAATCTTCTTGACATCAGCTGCCCGCCGTTTGACTGCTTCCAAAAATATCTGGTGATAGACATGAGTCAAACAGCTACTTGTTGGACTTTTCGAAGTTCTGTTAAGCGATATAAATGCTGAGTCAACACAACTTAAAGTCTCTTTTTAATGTTAACCCATTTCGGTTCAAATTAATTTAAGACTTCCTTTATGCTGAGTTGAAGTTCTCAAAACCACACGATCGATTAGGGATATTCATAGCTATCCATTCTATATTACATATCCACTGAAAAAAGGACGCACCCTATATGTATACCAGGGTGGTTAAGGGGGTATTCTAGTCTAGAAATTTAAAAAAATCGAATTTTTTTTTTATATTTTCAAAGTTTAACTATTCCAGAATATGTGTACAAGAGGATGTTTCAAAATTCAAATTATTTTCGGAGATATAGGCATTTTTCTGACCCGGCATCCAAACTGGTTCGGCCGAAACTAATCCAACAAAAGACATTAGGGGAACTTTAAACGCGTTTTTCTCAAAACTCACATTTTCGGAACGATACCCACGATTTCTCAGGTTCTACTAGACCGATTTACTTGAAATTTTTATAGAGTCTTCCTTATAGGCTTGTCTATGGTTGGAAATAGCCCCATCCCCAAATTTTTATTTTTATATTTTTAAAAAATTCGAAAAAGTCAGAAAAAGTAATCCAAAAAAACTTTTTTTCTAGGCAGTCGCCATTTTGTGAAATTTTTTTTCCCCAATTTTCCGTAGTTCCAGCCATTGCGACATTATTCTATATTAATAATCATTTTTTCTTTTTGGTTTCAGATAACTAGGAGGGTTGAAATCATGGGCATGGTCACATGGAAATTTTTAGAGACCCCGCACTTTGTCAGCTCATAATTTTTGAAATTTTTTACTTTTTTTAGTTTTTAATTTTTTTCTCTACTCTTCTAAAATTAACAAATAACTAATAAAAAAAATGGATAGTAAAAATATTAATTACCTTTTTGTCGTACACTTTAAAAATTACCTGAAATTCATGCTTCTAGACTAGAATACCCCCTTAAAAAAACGAATGTTCTTTAGGCTTGGTACTCTGAAAAATGGTTTGGTAGGCACCTCTGAAAAGGAAGGACCTGTTTTTGAAGAGCAGTCAATTTCCTACAATCCACAAAACAAAATATGTGTTCAAGTAGTTGGAAGCGAGATATGCATTTTCTATCTGATAATAAGAAAACACTAGAAAACCGTTAGGCGGAGGACCTTTTCGCTACATTTAAGAGTTCATGCTTGAGGAGTCTCTCCTATAGGTGTCTATCAACCAATTTTCAGAGTACAAACTGAAAAAAAGAAAATTCGATTTTTTTTTTATCCACCCTAATGTTAACACATTTAATATACTCGTAATCAAAAGACTTTAATGCAAATTATATGCGATTGCCTTTCACCAGGGAATAATGCTAATTAAAAATATCTACCTCGACATTTATAAATTAAAGCCTGCTTTAAAACAAGAAGCCTATTAACGTAATAAGCTCAAGGTTTTACACATACATATGTATCATATACACATAGCGCCTGGAAGTACAAGCATACACAAACGTCAAAAATTGAGTATGCACAAACGAATCTGAACATAGTATGTATGTAAATATATGGGCGATATTTGTAAGGCAACAAAGCGATATTGGCTTCGAATGCGTTTGGGAATTATTTATACATATGTCAAATTGCATTGAACACTACTGACCGAATTGCCAGCATTTCACAATTTGGCTTCATAACGACAGCCGCACAAATGCAACAAAGCGTTGGACAACTGGGAAATTAATTTTCCAAATAGTTGAATTCATACAACTGGTTTTCAAATATGTCACTAGCAATATGAATTCATAGCGTACAGTCTATAGTAAAGGAAATAATGAAAGTACTGAATGGAAGTTCTGATTTTAACCAAATGGTGTTTTAAAGGATGTATAGTACGTAAAGAAATTATTATAAGGGAAGACATACGATAAATTGAAAATTATGAGTTCAAAGAGTAGAAAAATAAATTCTACGGAAATTCGACAGTTTATTTTGGAGTAAAATTTCGCGATTGTAGGTAGGTAGGAAAAGTGCTTCCTCTTCCAATTCAATTAGCGCTGGAAGACTCAATTTGATTCACTATTACCTTATATTTTGATAACACATTCCATTGTTGTGTTCCAACTATTTAGTGGCTTCAAAGAAACTACTTATCTCCGTTATATTTTTGTAGATAGACATTCAAAGTTTGGTAATGGATGGTTTCCAAAAATGTATGATTTGTGATATAGCTAGGCACTCACAGAGGAAGTGTACCATCATTTCCTTACTACCTTCAAATTTGCAGCTACGACAAGTGTTTTATAGAGTATATTATAGTATATTCATTTTTAACCCATGACCTCCAAATGGCCAATGCCTCTATATAGCAGCTGTGAGTCTATATGGGGTATTCCATACCAAATCGACCACTTTTGAACCCGACCCCTTTAGATTTTGCTGAAACCTATTCATCCTTTTCTACCCTTTGAAAAACATTTTTGAGATTTTTTTTCAAAATTTTTTGTCCAACTTCAAAAAAGTTATGAACTGTGCTATTCTTTGCTAAAAAATGGCTATTTTATTTTCAAATAGCCATAACTTTTGTAGAAGTTGGCTTTTGGGGACCGTTTTTTTTTTAGTTTTTGTTTTTGAATGAACTTTTCGAAAAAATACACGAAAAAAATTTAACACGATCAATTATTCAAAATAATCGGTTTTTTTGTTTTTTTTTAAGTTCGCCATTTTTTTTTTTTTGTTTTTTTTTTCCTCAAAAAAACTTTAATTAATTTGACAACTATCCCTGCTAATTCCGGAGTGAGCCGATTTTTTTTTATTATATACTTTTTCTATCCCCATGTAATAGGTCCATCATTTTTTTCTTGTCCAAATTCTGCCATAACTGTTTCACCATCCTGCATTTAGTTTTAGATTTCTATTTATTTTGCGTTATTTGATCAAATTGCGTCTTAGTTCTTGATCATTCTTAGCGGACACAGTATTGTCTTTGCCTCGGATTCGTCTAGAGAGGCTTCTGACTTAGCCAACTCGCCAGCTCTTTCGTTGCTGAAAATGTTCCTGTGGCTTAAAGCCTTCCTCGCATTCTTTATGAGGCTAGAGTTAATCTTTGGCAACGACAAGACTATGAGTGCCGCTGGGCGATTTGTGTAAATGGCCGTTTTCTGTATACTCCCGTAGTTGCTCAATAGGACTTCACAGGCCTTCTCTTTGCCTGGTACTTCCTACCTAGCTGTGTTCATTAGACGGAAAGATAGTAGGATATCTAGATCCACGGCGTATACACCCGTCCCTACACTGCAGTCTCGCTTTTTAGACGCCTCGGTATAAGTACATCGCGGCAGTATTCTCCTCCCCTACGACTCCTGATCTCCATTCCCGACTAGATGGTGTTCTCCCCTGGAAGTCTCTATTGAAGTTCAACCTTGGGAGAATATAGTTAGATTTAGTTTCGAGCTGGCTCAGAATTTCCATAACTCCTTCTTTTTCAAACATTGGTCTCCTTAATTCCTACAACGTTGCCACTTTACTTATGAAAATGTCTATGCGCAGTTGGTGCAGGAGCATATTTAGCGCATCATTCGGACATCACTCAGACGCTTTGGTAACCCCAGTTCTGCACACTGCTCTCTGAATTCATTTTAACTTCCAGATGTTATATTTTTTGCTTAATTCTGGCCACCAAACCCGTGCTCCATACGTAAGGATTGATCTAATGACGGTTGTATGCATCTATATGACTTTATTCGGGTTTTGGCCCCAACTCCTGCTGAGGCTGGTTGTTATTTTCCATTGGAACGTTTTTTACGTGGGTGGTCCCAAACCCAGCGCACAACCCTGCGGAGGGGCTGTTTCGCCTTCTCACTTTAGGCTCACCTTCAAACGGATGTTCATAGGGTACCCAGAGGATACTTGGTCAAAAACCGGAAGTCATGAGCTGCTTGAGCTATATGTAAAAGAATAGTTTCTGGCCACTCCCAAGTGAATGGCGATCAGAGAACCTTCCTCACTTGCGTGAACTTCTACACATGACTCCATCCCCAAATTTTAAAACCGGTTAACAATTATTTTAGCTTCAAGCTGATTTTAGAATTTTTAATCTTTATTAAGCCTTACAAGCTCATACAATTCTGAATGATAACCTTTATTAGTAAATAATACCAATATCACAACCATGCAAATATATTCAATACCATTGAAGTATTGATAGAACAAAGTGCAGACCAATTATAAATAAGCAGATATACAAATCTTAAAGTCACAAAACAAACAATACTCTTCTAATCCCCCTCTTCACGTGCAATCTGCAAATAAATGGATCCATTCAGTGACCTGCATTTGTGTGCATTCAAGCATTCACAGCAAAGGAAATGCCACAAGGGAGATATGTTGCTATAATTTTTCTTCCATCAGCAGTTAGAGTTTAAAGAGAGCAAAAACTGCTGGGGCGGAGTAGAAAATATTGAAGAATGCAGAATACTGAGCGCTTCGCCGCCTGTTGCCAGGTCGCTGTTAACGAGAAAATGAAAGAAAAACAAAGTTATAGAATAATAATGCATGCAAACTGGCGAAAGGAAATTCATGTTTGATGCGACTGTCTGTCTGCAAGAAAAACGAAAACTGGTGCGACTGGCAATACACTGGAAAATACTGCATTTCGAAGTGTTTCTTTATTTTAAAATTCCTAAACACTTTCTTTTTCATTCTAAAGGAACTCATATTGACTGCGGTGAAAAATTCCAAAATTATGCTTCAAAGCATGAAACAACATTCTTAGATCACAGCATAAAAATACGGAAAATAATATAGAGTAGGTTCTTAAGATCAGGAAGTGACAGAAATTCAGCTATAAATGTATATTTTGTGACTTAAAAAATTTAGAACAAAGTTGATATATTTTATGTATAATATAACTCTGTGACAGACTGAAGTACTAATGTGAAAATTGATTGTCAGAAATGAATGCAGCGATTCAGTTCAGAGTCGAAAGTCGGTAAGATAACTAATAGCTAACGCTATGCGAGATTGGATTACTCTGGCCTATAGAACTTAACTGAAGATACGTGGCTGAAAACGCAAAACCACCAGAGAAATCGATCGACACATATTTGAGTCGCCTAAAAATCATGCTAAAGCGTCATCTCTATACTAATATTATAAAGAGGAAAGATTTGTACCTATTTTTGTATGTTTGTAATGAATAGGCTCAAAAAGTACTGGGCCGATTTAAAAAATTCTTTCACCAATAGAATGCTACATTCTTCCACTTTGACATAGGCTACATTTCATTTTGAAAAAAATTAGGGATCCTTGGTAAAATTTGAACAATGTAACCGAAAGAGTAGAAAAATGAGTCTTAAAATGTCTTTCGTCGAATGCGCTGCCGAAACTTTTAGCGATAGAACAAAATAATGTACAACAATATTGAAGAACATCATAATGTCTACAAAAAACTCCGCGGTAGCATATGTCCAACTATTGCAGTTACGTTACTACAACAACTTTTTTTCATTTTAAACATTAATGAAAATGCCAACCAAATTCAAACCATGCAATTTATGTGTTTATATTAATCCTTATCCAAATAAATTATTTTATGGTCAAGACCATGTAACTACCTACAAAATAGTTTTTAAATTGGACTTTCAATTCCAAAGATATTACGAATTAAAAAATTCAAACAGTAAACAAAACCGCCATAGCGCCGTGGCCGTTGTTTGCGATGCATTCTGAAAAGCGCGCCAGGCCAGAGAATGTAAAGTATAGAGAAGGGCAAATTGAATTCTGTTTGATGTTCGATTTGGCGGCTAACAGAGCCGATATAATCAAAGTAAGGAATTCGACGTTGTCGCTTCTATTTAGCATAATTGAGCACGTGCATTGGCAAAAATATATGTAAAACGACTGAATTCATTATTTATTACTGTTATTTTAATTTTTTGATTTTTATTATTTTTATTTTTTAATTTTTCAAAAGTGCCCGCCACTTAAACCATCAAAGAAATTGAACATAAATAGACTTACATACAAATATAACTGTGGGATTATTTTAATACAAATAAAAATATTTGTGAAAAAAGTGTTTTATATCCAAATTTCCAAAAATATATAATTGTCTACCCCGTGCGATGCCGGGACGGGGTGCTAGTAAATAAATAAAGAAGCATGTAGATATGTAGAGAATAGTAAAAATAAATTAAGGTTTTGCACTTCGACCTATGGTCTATTCTATCCACTCCTTCATCGCATATGCTCACAAAGTCCAGCGCTCTGATAAATTCCAGGAGCTTGTTGGATGCAATGGAGGTGATGTGATCACTCTTCAAGTAGATGGATACAAGCCCTTTAAGACTGCTTCTAAAAATTGCTGTTGTTGTTGTTCCTGAGTTTTCGGTTCCAAGTCGAATCAAAAATGGCAGTTTGCGCAAGAGATCATGCTCATGTTCAACAGATGTTTCTAGATCTTGATATTAGTGATGTAACACTTGATAGACGTTAACAGGAAAACTCTTTATTTTCGTGAGGTCCATAAAAAGCTCCATTGTGGGCAAGGAAACACATAGAAGTTGCCAAGGAACATGCCAATTGTCCTACGGAGAAATGGAGAAATATTTTCTCGTACAACGGCGTTAGACCTGTCTATCTCATAAAATAAACCATGAATCAGTAAACGTATGTGGAGATATTGGATAACGGTATACTGCTACACGCCGAGTGTAATATGACGTTAAAGTGATTGTTAAAAAAAAAAGACAATTTTAATGGGTGGAAAATACTTTCGGCAACATGAGTGCTGAAGTCACAGTGACGGTATTTGCAACTTGCAGGTCATTAAAGCCCCTCCTTTAAGGAACCGCCACCCACCCTGGGACCACATTTCCATTACTTCAAGGAACACTCGAAAAATATGTACAAATAAACCTGGTTTCGGTTCAAGAAAGTTGAGGTCAGCTTGCGGCCTGCTCAGTTGTTGACATCAAACAAAGGAAAACTGTATGGGTAGATATAAAAAAAGTGTTGCCGATCGTAGACCATCAATTACAAAGGAATTATGGAGCAAATTTGACGAGGCATGGCAGCATGTTATGTAGGTGTACCTTACCTCAATTTCTGAGATATACTTATGAAATATTGCACACGTCTTTTTCTCTCTAAGAAAATGCTCATTTGTCGAAGCGCTGAGATCGGACTACCGTAGCATAGAGCTCCCTGGTATACTGAACGATCGGAATAAATTACTTATGTGGAAAGCTTTTTTCATTTAACGAGATATTTTCTTGAAGTTCGTCAGGGATTATTGCCTAAGAATATACTGCAATATCCGCAGAAATTATTCGGATCGTCAGACCATCAAAAACAAGTGCTTATAAGAAATATTTTGCATTTGTGATGAGAATTATAGCTTCAGCGCAACCGCAGCTAAATTTTTTTTATTTCTTAATTGTATCTGTATTTTGGCAAATTGACAAAAAATTTTTTAATATTTTTGATTAATATTTATATATTGAAAAACATATGTAAATTTCTAACAGTGTGTTGTGAGAAGCATATTTTTTCGTAAAACTTACTGTTCTGCACTAACTTCATTTCATTAGCAAACTTGTCATATCGATTTCCCTTCAACAGTGTTCCGCTTTCATAAGCAAAGTCGCACACACACACACACACACACACACACACACACACACACACACACACGATTGACAGCACACACACGCAAACTAAAGAACATACGCACACTTCAGAGGGCCAAGCAACAGAACTGCTTGTCAGTGGCGGCTGCAAGAGTGGTAAATGGAAAACTCACAGACGGCAGCATCATCAACAGGAAGAAGTAGAGAAAACATACGGAAAGAAAATAGAAAGTAACTGGCACACGCATACAAATACAACACAAATACAACTCGGGCACAAAGCGAAAATGAGTTAAGGAGTATACACCCACACACACAGCGTTGAGTTAGCACATATAAACGTGCACGCATACGCCCACCACGGCGGCGACAACTGCAATCGTCCGTCTGCACGGCTGCCCTACGGGGCGTATGCGTGACATTTGTCAACTGCGAGCAGAGAGCTGCGCCAAGCGAAAAAACAGCGTTGATATGAATGCAGAAAGATGCTGGCTAAAAGAAATGAAAAGCCCCAAAGGGAGCCGTCGAGCGAAAAGGCAGCAAATACACGAGAATTGTGAAGGCAAAAGAAATGGCAGAATGTGCAAGATTGGCAAAATGGTGCGAGACAATGCGGTGTGTAGCATTCGGCATAAATGAGTTCAGTGGAGTAGAAAAAAGGTGCGTAAAAGAAATACAAGTGAAAATTAAAAGCGCACCACTTGAGCACTTGTGTGGTCGTTAGATGTACATATGTGGGAGGAAGAGGGAAAAAATCGCATACAAATTTTAAATTTGCTTTCCATTTAAAAAAAAATGTTGTAACACACATTTGCGGTGAGCGGTTACTGAGGTAACCTGATCTGTGGGTTTCATATTGGTGTATGAGTTGTGAGCACTTTCATAATTAACCGCAAAACTGTTGACTGGTACTTCAAATAAGTATCCGCTTATCTTATATGCACATATGTAAGTATTTGTCCTGCCAGATTGACGTACTTTAAATTGAAGAAGAGACCATATTTGAAATACCACTTCAGTATGTGAATTTTTAGAGATGACCTTTGGAGGAAATTTTCTAGGAATGAGGAAAAAGGAATCGAATCTATTGCTCTAAGACATTATTATAATCTATGGAAAATTTCGTGAAACTATTTTAATAAAGAAAAAAATTCCACACAGAGATTAATCGTTCAGTTCGTATGACAGGTGTTGCTATAGAATTGCAATCTGAAAGATTTTGTCAACTATTGCTAAGGTATATATCCAGCTTTTTTCCTTGTAAATTTGCTTTTGTATACGACACCTGGGATGGGAGATGTATAGTTACCACTGCTATGGCTAATGAGGTACCTGGAGGTAGGCATAAAACTAGCTAGGGATATAAGCTGCCTGAAAATAAAACTCGACATGGAGGAGAACAAGAACGAAAAGCGGGTTAAGATATCAACCCAAAATTCGGTAAGAGAAATGGCTGCCAATACCGGCGGGCGCACTGAGACTATTTGTTGTATCGCCAGGAGCTACACCTCTGCTGCCAAGGGTGCAGTTCAAAGTGGTTGTAATGCCAGTGCCGCTTTACAACGCGGCGGTGCCACGGTCTCTGAAGACTCGTGTCTGGAAGCGTTAACATAACTAAAGAGGAAGCTTCGCCTCACTCTCTCGGTGATTTCAAGGGTGCTGGTTTGGCATTAGAGACTAAGCCTAGGGCGAAAACCAGCAATGGGGGGATGAAGGCGAAAGCAATATACAAAAAGAGAGACGCCGGAACACTTCCCCTGTTTATGTCCGACCATATCTAGAACTCGGTTTAGACATCTAGCAGCTTAACAGTTCAAATGAGTGAAAGAAGCGCCAGAATTGAATATAAAGTCTCGACTAAACTTCGCAAATATCGTTGACGTCTTGACGATTTTAGCTCGCTTTAATAACAAAGGACTTAAAGGTCTATGTATGGCGTGACAGCCAGCCAGTGTGACCTAACTTCACGTAAATATTAGGTTGCCAAATAACTTCCTTCCGCTTTTTTGTCTTTTGAATTTCGCGGTTAGAGAAACGTTCCGTGAAATTAATGGAGTTTTGGGGGACGGTAATCTATCACTTCGAACTGTGGAAGAATGGTTTCGACGATTCAGAGCGGGTGAAAACGACGCCACGGATAAGCTAGCCGGCGGAAGACCTATGACCACGAATACCGATGAAATCATGGAAAACATTGAGTTAGACCGGCATATGGCGTCTCGTGACATCGCCTAGAAGATGGGAGTTAGTCACCAAACCATTTTAAACCATCTGCAGAAGACTGGACACACAAAAAAGCTTGATGTTTGGGTGTCGCATGATTTAACGCAAAAAACCCTTCTGAACCGAATCAAGGCCTGCGATATGTTGCTGAAACAGAACGAACTCGACCCAATTTTGAAGCGGATGGTGACTGACGATGAAAAATGGATCACATACGACAATATCAAGTGAAAACGATCGTGGTCGAAGGCCGGTGGATCGTCCCAAGCAGTGGCCAAGCCGGAATTGACGGACAGGAAGGTTTTGGAGAGGAATCATCTACTATGACCTGATCCCATATGGACAGACGCTTAATTCTACCATCTACTGCGAACAACGGGACCGCTTGAAGCAAGCGATCGACCAGAAGCGTGCAGAATTGGCCAACAGGAAGGGTGTAGTGTTCCACCAGGACAACACCAGACCACACACTTCGTTGATGACTCATCAGAAGCTGCGGGTACTCGGATGGGAGGTTTTGTCGCATCCACCATATAGCGCGGACATAGCGCCAAGTGATAACCACCTGTTCCTGTCCATGGCGAACGCGCCTGTTGGAGTAAAGTTGAACTCAAGAGAGGTCTGTGAAGAGTGGCTGTCCGAGTTCCTCGCAAATAGGGCGGCTTCTACGAGGGGGGAATTGTGAAGTTGGCGTCTAGATGGAAACAGGTTAACGAACGAAACAACGTATATTTGAACTAAATCCGATCACTACTATACTTTTTATAAAGCATTGAATAAAGAGCAAAAAATCGGAAGGGAGATATTTGACAACCTTATATTTTATGAATACTGCTATAATTTCCTTTGGGTACTCAAATTAGGTATACCACGAATTAGTGTTACAATACTTTAATAGAAATTAATAAAATGTTGAAATTTGTAAAAGAGCTCTTACAGAATATTACAGCAATTTTTAAAGCTCCTTATAAAGCCCTTAATGCCCTGCAGCATTGCATATTTTCTTTTACACACACATATAGTACATACACATTAACAGCCGTTTATTTAGGACCTCACAAACCTCTTTTGTATAGAATGCAGCCTAAAATGCAGTTATGTATGTATAAATGCCACAATTGAATGCATCAAATAGCTGCTAATACGCAAAATACCATGATATGCGCCTGGAAGTATGCTGCCTGCAGCAAAGTAGCATCAAAGTGCATGTGTATTTGTTAAAGCAGTAGTCGCATTAGCTGCTGTGAAAGCGTACTAGTACCCGCTGGCAGCAATGCACTAATTAAAATCCGCATTTTCCGTCGATTTTATAATTAAATGTGATTTATTAGATTTCTGCGAAAAAAAAATGCCGCCGGGGGGTCAGACAGTATAAGTGCTGGCGCAATATACATATCTATGCATGCAATTATGAAATGGTTTATGCATGTAAGACTGCATATGAATGCATGTATGTGTGTGTGCTCATGCCACCAAACCGCTGATTAAGCGGCCGGGCGCCACAAATCACAGTATTTTCCAGTTCAATTGGCTTGCAGCGATTTGTATTCATTTGCGGATGTATGTATATGTGCATGAGTTCATGTGGGCTGTGCCACAAAATAGAGCTTAAATTGGTAGACAGGCGTTTGAATTTGTGAGCTTCCGCTGATGAGATATGTTTGCAATTGAGTATGTAATGCAATCGCAGTGTAATTTTGATTAAGAATTTAATATTATTACAAAAATCCTCCATTGATCTTCATTCAATGTTTTATAAAAAGTGTTACAGTGATCGGATTTAGCTCAGATATGTGATCTTTCGTTCGATAATCTGTTTCCATCTAGACGGCAACTTCATAATACCCCCCTCGTAGAAGCCCCTTTGCATTTGCGAAGAACTCGGAAAGCCACTTTTCACAGACCACTTTGGAGTTCGCTTTTACATCAACAAGGGCGTTCGCCATGGACAGGAACAGGTGGCAATCACTGGGCGCTTTGTCCGAGCTATATGGTGGATGCGATGAAACCTCCCATTCGAGCTCCAGCAGCTTCTGACGAGCCATCAACGAAGTGTGTGGTCTAGCGTAGTCCTGGTGGAACACTACACCACCACTTTGCAGTAGATGGCAGAATTAAGCATCAGGCCATATGGGAGCAGCTCATAGTGGCTGATTCCCTTCCAATCCCACCAAATACACAGCAAAACATTCCTGGCTATCAATACCGGCTTGACCACTCTTTGGGACAATTCACCGGCCTTTGACCGCGACCGTTTTCGCTTGATATTGTGGCATGTGATCCATATCCGTAGATAGAAAAAGATAGTCACTAGAAGTCAGGACCAAACCAAATACCATATTGAAGGATGTTTTGGGCCTCAAGCGCGTCAAATCTCGGCTGGTAACGAAAACGTTAAATTTTTTGTAAAAAAGACGTCGCGTTGAAGTGTGTGAAACGATGCTTTCCGACTACCAGGGTGTCATGAAATGCATTATAATTGGCGATGAGACTTGGATCTATGCTTACGACCCCGAAACAACCGATCAATCGAATGAATATCGTGCCAAAAGAGAGCCGAGACCAAAAAAATCACGCCAAAGTCGCTCAAAAATCAAGGTCATGTTGACTATTTTCTTCAATTATCGTGGTGTTGTGCATTGTGAATACCTTCCAACTGGTCAAACAGTCAACAAGGAATATTATTTGAACGTTATGCGTCGTTTGCGTAACGCTATCCGCCTAAAAAGGCCGGAATTGTGGAAAGACAATTCTTAGTTTTTACACCACGATAATGCACCATCCCATACTGCCCTCGTAATTCGTGATAATTTCGCCAAAAACTCAACCCATATCGTTCCGCAACCACCGTATTCACCTGATCTGGCGCCGTGCGACTTCTGCCTGTTCACCAAGCTCAAAGGACCGCTCCGGGGACACCGTTTTTGTACGATAGAGGATAGAGGAGATTCAAGCCGCAGCGAAGACGGAACTGAAGGCCATCCCGGAAAGTGACTACAACCAGTGTTTCGAAGATTGGAAAATCCGTGGGCATAAGTGCATTGCATCGGGAGGGAATTACTTTGAAGGGGATGAAATTGATTTGGAAGAATAAATAAAGAATTTTCAAAATAAATACAATGTAACCTTATCTTTTGGGCACAGACGGGGCATTCGACGGGGATTAACTCATCAAGAGATCTTAGATGGACTTAATTGAATATTTGACGATATAACTCCATCAAGGCGCAGGGCATTTCGATGGTGTCGAGAATTCAGTCGAGGTCAACGATCACTCCAAAAACGAATTTCTGTTACGTCTTCCCAAATCAGTTGTTGTTTCGGAAAAAATTAATGCTGTGCGTAAACTGATTTTGTGAGATCATCATACGACCTATCGTGAGATTGAGAATTCTATGGGCATTAATGGTCTAGCACAGATTTAATATTGAGTGAGCATTGTACTACAAAGAAATATGTTCATGTTGGATCACACACAACTTGTCAATCGTTCCAAGCATTCTTGAGCCTGTCTATTGGTCGAAAGAATAAAGTATTTCGACACCTGAAGAGATGATTAATGCGTTCAAAGGCATGTTTTGGAGATACCTCAATCAGAGTGGCAAAGGGCTTCGAGAATTCCCAAGTGTTTCGAGATTAGCGCAAACGCAAACAAAAATATTTAGATCTTAGTGGATAACATTTTGAAAATCAAGCGATTTTCGATGATAAAAATTTGTTTTTGTGCGTGAATCCCGAAAATTAAAAGGCAACATACGGACTAGAGCTATCAATTGGAAAAATACTATAAATTTTAAATATAAAATTAATAAATTTTACTTGACGTAATGAATATGAGGATGAGTACGAATATAAGCTAACGGTTGTATGTATCACCTAAAACCAATCTTGATAGATATAGGGTTATAAATATACATATAAATGATCAGGATGACGAGAAAAGTTGAAATCCAGTTCACTGTCTGTAAGTCCGCCCGTCCGTCCGACCAAGCTGTGACTTTAGTAAATATGAAGATCTCTTGATGAAACTTGGTCTGCAGGTTCCTTAGTACAAAAAAAAAATTCGAGTTCTTAGATGGGCGTAATCGAACCATTTCCACGCCCACAAATCACCGAACGCATACAAAGTGTCATAACTAAGGACTAAATTAAGATAGAAAACTGTAATTTGGCACAGGTGATCGCAGTAGCAAGGGGCACCTGAGGATAATTTGGATAATTTTTAAAAAGGGGGCGTGGCTCGGCCCCCTAATAGGTTTAATGTGCATATCTCCTAAACCACTAAAGCTACAACGGCCAAATTTGCACGAATATTAAAAGATCTCCTATCGATAGTGTGAATCCCCATATAACGGTACTGTTCAAAACTACTAAAAGCGCAATAAATCAATAACTAAATATGCCAGAGACACCAACAAAAAATACTTATCAAAAATCTTCCGCGCTTCCACCAAAAAACCAACATTATTTGCTTGCCGCCACCACTGCTTGCATAGTTTTTCTGCTTCATCAGCGGCAAATTACATGCGGGAGTAAGAACACAAAAACCCACTAGAGTACAACAACAAAACAGACAGTAAATACGAGCACACTAAAAACAATAACAGGCGCTGCATGCAAAGCAACAAGAGTTCATGAATGTACCGCTAGCAGACTGGCAAATAACTCATCACGTAATCAGTCAGCTAACCAACCAACGAGCCAAGTAACGCAGTCATGACATCAATGTTCTTCCGATTAACCCACTGACTGAGCGGAAGTCGCATTGTTGCAACACAGCATTTCCACAGCACATACGCGCTGCTTGGCGCTGCAACAACAACCAAAACATCAAATGTATTGAAAAACGAAGCAGCATGACAGCACAGCGTGCACGTTGCGCACTGAAAACCGCAAAACCCCATTAAATCACGCACACAAAATGCACATTTGATGGTGTCACGCGGCCGCCAGTAGGTGGCGCGGCGCACGTGCGCATCAATGCTTTTGAAAATTGCATTTGTTCGACAACACTCATCGTACCCACAGCCACAGTTATGCAAGCAGTCATACGCGTAGGGAAGCTAATGCAACGTCAACTCGTACTTACATTTGCCGCAACGCCCACCTGTTCGTGCGCCCCCGCCCACCTGCCCACTTAGCTGAAGCGCGCGCACTTTCTCCACCACTTCCTTAGCGTGTTACTTGCAGTGAACCCGCTCCAATGGAGTCCTGTCCCACCCACCATACCTTTGTTGGCATTAAGTACGTAACTAAGCATGCTAGTCTAAGCTCCTGGGCTTCACCACTCACTCTGCCGCCGCCTTCTGGTTTTCACTCACCTAAGTTAACTTGAAATGACTTTCAGCTGGGTTCGAGTTGATTGAACTCTTGAGATTTCGCAATTTATTGCCACCAGCTGTGGCCCGCGTGCAAGTTTGTATATCCTTCGCGGATTATCTTCGTCGATAAGTAGTTGCTGTGGAAGTTATTGCAAGCAATGTGGGGTGGTGCGCTGATTGCAACCGTCTGCATGCAGCTGGGAAAGTCACAAAGTAGCTGGGAAAATTACTTAAATATTCTAGTGAAAAATATGTTGGAATTTGTAAAAATTTGTCGTTAACTTCGGTGAGTAAGATGTTTATGGAGGAGTGTTAGTAAAATGTAAGTATCACCTTATGCAACTGTCGGAATGGCAGTCGACTCTTCGCATTCTTTTCGTTTACTACAGCGTGACATACAACACGAAAGGATTTGGAAGGCGTTTAGATCTAGAGCAGTACCTCGGAGGATCAGAGCTTTAATCAAAGTACAGGGTAGGCCATTTAAAGTTGACCCATTGGCCCATTTGCCAAAATTAATGCGTCGCGGATAATCAGCTGGGTTTAGTTTTTGTGCCATTTTAATTTTATATGGAAACATCTTCAAATCTTTATGAATTATGCGTCGGAGAGTGGTGCGAGAGATGTCTAATTCCTGAGAGCGGCGATAACTCGATGTCGATGGAGTCTCCTCAATACTGGCTCGTACAGCTTCGATATTTTCATCAGAACGTCTTGTGCGTTGTCTGGATGCATGACTGGCATTACTGAGATTACCGGTGTTCACAAATTTTGCGTATAAAGACTTAATTGTGTTCTTAACTGGAGCACTTTTCACTTTATTTTTTTTGCGAAACGCACGTTGAGTTAACACAATTGAAAAGTTATTTTGAATATAAAGCTGAACAATTTCAGCGCGTTCTTTTGGAGTGTACTGTTCCATAGTATAAATTGTCTTCGAATGACGCTTCTAACGCGGTATGACATTAGCCGATTTGTCAGCGCTGTTAAAAGTTACAGCGTTGCCAGATGGGTCAACTTTAAATGGCCTACCCTGTACAATACAAAGAGTCAGGAAGAGTTGGTTCAAGGCAAAGGAATTGATCATTTCGAAGACCTTACCTATCTAGGCAGTATCTAGTACTATACGAGGGCTGCTATAGATATTTCTGGCCTAATAATGAAAATAGGAATATTTATCAACGAAAATAGTTTTATTGTTTTTCAAAATATTCTCCGTCAAGATTTATACACTTTTGCATGCGCTCAAACCAATTTTCGAAGCACTTTTTCCACTCCGATTGAGACACCTTCAAAACATGGTTTTTGAATGCTTCAACAGCATCTTCTGGCGACGAAAATCGTTGACCACGCATTATTTTCTTGATGTGTGGGAATAAAAAGAAGTCATTGGGTGCCAAGTCAGGGCTGTACGGCGGATGACCCATCAATTCGACGTTTTGGCCGGTCAAAAAGGCGCTGGTTTGAGCCGATGTGTGAGAGCTCGCATTGTCATGGTGCACAATGATTCGTCTTCTCTTGTTCGTTTTTCGAATTTCTCCGAAGACTTTAGGCAAACAAATGGTGGTGTACCACTCAGAATTGACCGTCCTACGTTGCTCAAGCGGAACAGTCGCCACATGACCAGTTTTGCCGAAGAAACAGGCGACCATTTGCTTCGAAGTGCTTCTTCCACGAACAACTTTCGTTGGATTTGGCTCGTCTTGGGAGACCCTCACGGTCGATTGCTATTTTGTTTCGGGCTCATACGCATGGATCCATGATTCGTCACCTGTGACGATCTTATAAACGTCTTTTGAAGCACCGCGATCGTATTTTTTCAGCATTTCTTTACAGCAATCCACACGAGCCTTTTTTTGAGCGATTGTCAAATTGTGCGGGATCCAACGAGAACAAACCTTTTTTACGGCCAGGTATGTTACGTGACGGTCTTGCATTATCAGTTCACGTACGGCATCAATGTTTTCTGGCACAACGGCTGTTTTTGGACGACCTTCACGGAATTCGTCTTTGAGCGAGCGTCAGCCACGATTGAATTCGTTGTAGCAGTTTTTCACAGTGCTATGGGACGGTGCTTCATAGCCATACAAAGATTTTAGTTCATCGATGCACTCTTGTTGTGATAATCCACGTCGAAAGTTGTGAAAAATGATCGCACGAAAATGTTCACGAGTTAATTCCATTTTTTGGCCGAGATGAATTATTTAATTCCCTGTAAATAAAACAATTCACGATTAAATGACAAAACGTTCTGAGTGATGTTATGCTAAAAAATGTCAAACTTTCCAATGGAAATGTCAGATTGCACCTGGCAACACTTAGTGTTGCCTAGGCCAGAAATATATATGGCAGCCTACGTAGAATAGAATGTTGCACAGTTTCGCCAAATCTGTAACTCGACACAAGTATACTTCCAAACGAAAATCGAACTATTTATATTCAGCGAAACCTGGATGGAACCAACCACTTAACTGAAAGATTCAGTGCTTTGTTAACAGGTTCTTACGGCATATCCTGAGGATGTGGTGGCCCGCCTTATGTCATAATCAATGAGGATCTATAAAAAAATTTAATTTGTATGACACACTGTCAAAAGACGTTATAGAAATTTGCTGGCAAGTTATAAATTGGACCCCTTAAAAAGTCGATAGAGAGGCCTCTCTAAGGATACATGAAAAACCTTACAAAAAGAAGTCGATAAATGCGGAAAATTGTGGAACGAACTGGAGGCCCTTGCAAAAAACGGGACCAGCTGTATTCCCGAGAAAGCGACCTCCGGGTATATGGCAGTAGCCGAATGACACCTTTTGTTGAATTTAAATATTTTGTCTGATTTTTTGGTTTTTTATTAGAGTGGGCAGAGTAAAACGCGTGTGAACTTTGTGATAGTATCAAAAGGAAGAAGGTTTATGAAATCCACGGAATATACAGGGCGTTTATCAAAAGTTCTCTTGAAATAGCGCATAAACCGCTTTACTGCAGTCAAATGGGCCTTCCCTGTGCTCGTGTTGTGTCGGCTTAACAAGTTGAAAGACATCAGATCGCGTCGCCTGAGCGGCAAACAGCAGGCATCCAATAGCTTGGTTATAAGGAACAGTAGTCATTACCCTTTTGCCGTCATTATTAATTGGGCATATCTGCGCGGACAGCTTTTGGTTCACGTCGAGAGTTGCCCTTACAGAATTGCATTTCTAATTGCCGAAATGTCGGATTACATCGACAATGTAGTTCCTTCAAACTCAACACCGAAACCGAATATGCCGTACCCAGTTCTTTCATTTTGAAAGTTGCAGAGATCTCATTTTTTAGTTTGTTCAGCAGCTTCGTATCCACTGCCGAAGATGATGACATCATGAAAACAGCGACGAACAGCATTTGTTTGTCAGCGGCAAGAAAGCATACGCATTGGTCGACGTTGCAGCGCTGCAAGCCGAAACTAACTAGCGTTGAATTGAATGTTATATTCCAAATGCGACTAGATTGAGACCATATAATGATTTTTGCAGCTTGCAGATACGACCGGTTCCATTATCAAAGCCACTCGGCTGAGTCATGTAGATCTCTTCTTCAAGGTAGCTATATAAAAAAAGCAGGGGCAATCATTTATACATTTTATCATTCTGACGCCATTGGTCTACCTTTACTTTACCGCTGTGGTGTCTGCTGTACAGTAAATGGAACAAAGAAATGCATTTACACCTTTATTGATGAGAATATAAGCCCTTGGTCTACCTTCGTTTAGTTTGTAAGCAATTTTGTAATTACTGTTGTTCAGCCCTTTAACAGTGTCGTCTCTGACTCAGGGCTCTTATCGATGTCAACCTCATTCATGAGAGTTACCAGACTATCTGTAGCACTTTTGCTGGAGACTTATCTGTTATATGTTATATGCTTGGATCTTTGATAACGACCTCTTCTTTGTCGTCTTCATCAGCCACTTTGTCGCCTTGAACTATCTTCATCCTGCCTTTGCGTATACCGAAGCTGATTTTGTTGTCAGCATTCGATAGGGAAACGGTCTGCTTGCTTTGTTTGGCTTCTCCTTCTTAATAAGTTGCTCATGCCGGGAATAGATTTGTTTTGTAGCTTTACACATGGAAGGAGCTTTTTGCTCAACTTTAGAAATGTCCTTAGCGGATATAAGCTTCAGTTTTATGTCTTCAAAGGCATCCTTGATTTCAACAACGCTACTCGTTAAAAGTTCAAGAAGGCCTGGTCCATGCTTTTGATTACCTTATAGCCCCCCTGAGTCTCCGAGGAGTCAAACTCCTTCGGAGACCCACCGGATTATCGAGTACGTAGTTGGAAATTAGACTCGGCTACCTGATGTCGATCTCCACCCATTTCTCCTGAATGTTTTTCGGTCTCGTCTATAATAGGCATTTGAAGGCTGTCCCTGAGCACATCTCTGAAATGCTTTTTTGTTGCGTTCAACTCGGCTCCCGCTGCTTTAGATTTTTTGCCTGGATTTTTACCGACTCGTTGTGGGAATGGCTTTGCTGGTTTCTGTAAGCTGATCTCTTTTATAGTTTTCGGAGGTGTGAGTTAATGGTAAATGCAAAACACGAGTTTACAGAACGATGTGAAAATCAATTAATTTTCATTCTGCTTAAATTCAGTCATCGTTTTTGTACTCTCGCAACAAAGTTGCTAAGGAGAGTATTAGAGTTTTGTTCACATAACGGTTGTTTGCAAGTCCTAAAACTAAAAGAGTCAGATATAGGGTTATATGTACCAAAGTGATCAGGATGACGAGTAGAGTTGAAATTCGGATGTCTGTCTGTCCGTCCGTCCGTGCAAGCTGTAACTTGAGTAAAAATTGAGATATCATGATGAAACTTGGTACACGTATTTATTGGTTAAGTTCGAAGATGGGCAAAATCGGCCCACTGCCACGCCCACAAAATGGCGAAAACCGAAAACCTATAAAGTGTCATAACTAAGCCATAAATAAAGATATTAAAGTGAAGTTTGGCACAAAGGATTGCATTAGGGAGGGGCATATTTGGACGTAGTTTTTTTTGGAAAAGTGGGCGTGGCCCCGCCCTCTAATAAGTTTTTTGTACATATCTCGGAAACTACTCTAGCTATGTCAACCAAACTCTATAGAGTCGTTTCCTTTAGGCATTTCCATATACAGTTCAAAAATGGAAGAAATCGGATAATAACCACGCCCACCTCCCATACAAAAGTTATGCTGAAAATCACTAAAAGTGCGTTAGCCGACTAACAAAAAATGTCAGAAACACTAAATTTTACGGAAGAAATGGCAAAAGGAAGCTGCACCCAATCTTTTTTTAAAAACTGAAAATGGGCGTGGCGTCGCCCACTTATAGACCAAGAACCATATCTCAGGAACTACTCGACCGATTTCAATGAAATTCGGTATATAATATTTTCTTAACTCCCTGATGACATGTACGAAATATTGGTGAAATCGGTTCACAACCACGCCTTCTTCCAATATAACGCTATTTTGAATTCCATCTGATGCCTTCTCTGTATAATACATACATATAAATGAAAATACAATTCAATACTCAAAGTACACAAATTGATCTAATCTAATTAATTTTACAGCAAAATAAAAAAAATGTATGTAAATGACGGATAATGAAATTTCGATTATCACTTTATCATGCGAGAGTATAAAATGTTCGGTGACACCCGAACTTAGCCCTTCCTTACTTGTTTTAATTCATATGCATATACACAGCACTTCATAGCTCAACTACTAGCATCGGACTGGAAGTGAAGTAAAAGTCTTAACTATAATTGAATGCAGAATCTTCTTTAAAAAGAAAAGTAGACAAGTAGCAAGCTCGCATTTTAAATCTTCATGCTGCTATTTTCATACTGTCAGACCACTAGCACATATAAATCAAACGTCAGCTTATCGTAGCAACTTTGCTACGACCAATAACTTTTGTTGCTCGCTTTCACAGCCAACTGCCAACTGCAACCAATTACGCTCGAGGAGATGCAATAAAAAACCTAAACTACTAGTAGCACAAATTGAAGAATTGAGAGGCGTTTGCCGCCTGAGCAGATAGCTGACCTTCTGGATTTCACTTCATTTGTCAACTGCTCGAAGCCATCAGCAATCATTGACGGTTAACCAGCTAACGCCCAACCCAAACACCAGCTTTGCCACCGCACAGCTTAGAGTGACCGCAAATTGGCACTTCACCTGCATAAGGTGGGCCGGTGGCGCCGCAGAAGCATAGGGCGTACTACAATAATAGCAAAAGGAAGAAAATTTCTGGAAATTGGAATTTCCTGGCAATTTCACAGTTTCAGCTTTCTCATCTCACCTGTAATTTGCTAGACTTTTTTCACTCTCACTCTCTCTCATTGTATACGTTATTTCGCAATCATCAGTTTTTCGCCTCAACTTATTTCCGAGTGAACTTCTTTGACGGCTCAATTTGACTTTTTGCAACAAGCAGCAATTGAGTGACGCCAACGTCCGCATGTGTGTGTGTGTGTGAATGTACATTTTTTAAGCTTCAATAATCCGCTAGTATGCTGCTTTACACTTCCCCCTCCAGCGGCTTTCATTATGCGCGCATGCTTACCCACACGTCCCCACCCCAGCCGTGTTGAAACTTTTTCCATTACTTGTTGTTTGCTTTTGTTGTAGTCCGCAGTCGTAGCGATTCTCTTTGAAAGTTGGACTTCTGCTGCACTATTTCTACTTCATTTGCGAGTGCAGCCACATATGTCACCATGGCCGTTATGTTAGAATGTCGCCGCTGGTGCATGCAACAACCTTGCAAACTGTTGACTGCATACGTTTCGTATCTGTGGCATATGTCATCATATGTGTGCGTGTGTGTGTGTGTGTGAGTGTGCTACAGCAGTTTGTGGCAAATAAAAGTTTTCTGCATTTCGTTACGGCCACACTCGATTGAACTTTGCCAATTTCTTGAGAAACTTGCACTACCGTGTCTGCCACATACAAATGCACACAAGACCAAAGGCTTGCTGCCAGCATCAAAATAATAACAGCAAAAGCAACAATATGCCATGCAATAATAACAGCAATGTATGCAGCAACAGCTGAGTTGGCCGTGGTTTCTAGTGTCCGCATTGTTTTCGAAGCATAATATTTTATTTTCTTATTATTTGCAGCTTCTGTGTTGCGCAGTGGCATTACTGTTTGTGTTGTGCTGCCGCAAACTAAAGTTTAGCATGTTGTGACAGCAATAACATGCTTTCTTTGTTTCAGTTCGGTCGTTAATCTCTGCTTTCTTAGCGAGACTCAACAATTCAGAGTTGTTTGAAGACAATTGAGCGCAGCGGTGTGCGTGGTGTATGAGTGATTTTCCTTGAGGCGACTTTGTGCGCTGAACGTAAAAAAGGTGTTTCCATACGTTCAGCAACATTGTGAAAATTATTATAAAGTTTTAATAAAAAATAACGGAAATTCCCTAATGAAAAACTAAAAAAATTAAACTAAGCTAGCACACCTTTAGAAATAAAAAGAAGTTTAAATACAAAAATTTGCCATTGATATGCCAGTTTGTAAAGCAGTTATTTGTTATAGCTCTTCGATCCAACCAATTCATTCGGAAATTGTAGCGAAGCTTTACATAATAAATTCGGCCAAATTACCTGAAGATACATTAACAAATAAAAAAGTTGTCCATACAAAGACATGATTCTGATCGTTTAGTTTGTATGGAAGCTATGTGATGATATAGTACACCGATAACGGCTGCCTCGACAAATGAACAGAGAATGTGCGCAAGATTTCAGATCGATATCTCAAAAACTAAGGGACTAATTCGCGTAGCGTTGCCTCCCGGAAGCTAAGCTGTAGTTGGCTGGAAAAAAGCTCGAAGCGGTGTTTATTACGAGCAGAAAACACTAGAAACGGCCACCTTAAACACCGATTTATACAACTTTACAACGCAAAACTCACTGAGGTACCTTGGTGTCATGATTGATTCGAGGCTCAATTTCAAAGCGCATCTTGAAAAAGTCTGTGGCAAGGCAGCTACAGTGACTGCGGCCCTGTCAAAAATAAAAACTAACACTGGAGGACCTAGCCAAGGTAGGAGAGCCCCAACTAGCCAAATTCAACCAGTAAACACTGTTGTACGCGGCTTTTATATGGGGAGAAGCACTGCGCCAAAAAACAAATGACAATAAGTAAAAGGCAGTGACCAGGCTATGGGCCATCAGAATGGTCTGTGCATTCAGAACGGTCTCATGTGAAGCGGTCAGTATCATATCTGGTCTTAATGATCTCAGAGCCAAGTAGAGTCTATCAAAAATCTAAAGCTGTAAATATAAGTCTAAGGGCTGACGAGCGAAAGAGACGCGCAGAAACTGGCGAGCAAGAATAGTGCCAAAGACAAGGGAATCCGACAGAAACAAAGATGACGCGTAGGCACAAGAAGAACGTACCAGTCTGGGTTGAGAGACAACACAGAGCGACAGGCTACTTAAACAGATTTGGCCAAGGTGTTTTTTCAACAACAGTGCCGAAGAAAACGTGGAGCATATATTTAGTTTCTCCTGCTCGAGATATGTAGTGAAGAGAACTACCATGGAACGAATAACAAACCAAAGGATACCGACGCCTGACAACATTATAAGAAAAAGCTGCAATCAAAGTTGGCATGGACGAAAATGAAAGAGTGGCGATCCAATTACTCAGGACAAAAGAACAGCAAATGAGAAGCGTAAGACCAGAGAGTTTGTGAATCATTATTCTTGTCCAGTTTGGTCCTGCGAAGTAATGCCTAACGGCGGTTCCGCAGGTCCAAAATAAGTTTGCCCGATGTAAAAGTGGTGAATTTGTCGTGGAAGATGAAGAACGTTCTGTGCGGCTAAAGAAATATGAAAAAAGAACCTGAAGTATTATAAGAAGGGCTCTCAAAATCTTTAGGTGTCACTCAGGCAGGCGTTTCATAACGTTTAAGAAGCAATATATGAATTGAAGCTTAGGAACTTTGAAAGATGAAATGCCGCTTGAACGCTACAGAAAAAGTATGATGATGAAATCTAAATGCAAAAAGTTATAGTTAAAACTTCACCAACTAGCCAAATCAACGGCTAATCTATAGCCTATCTATGATGCTTAGAAATGAACTTCTAAAATAGCGTGGCAATTGCAACCAATCAAATCAAACCGTTTATTTTTTCAGTTGGCAACGTCAATGAAACTTCAACTGAACTGAGTTGTAACAGAAAAAAAGTTGTTTCAGAATTGAAATACATTAATTTTAACAAATGTAGATGATACTTAATGGATTCGAGAGGCTTCTGACTTGGTTTGACTCGTCCGCTTTTTTATTGCCAAAAATATTCCGTTGACCGGGAACCCAAATTATGGACAAGTGGAGTTGACCTGCCAGTGAGCTTAAGGTCTTCGTACACTTGTTTGTTACGCTTCAATTGATCTTTGATGACGACAAGGCTGGCAGTACCGCCCGGCTATCTTCGTATATGGCAGCTTTGGTTATACTCCCGTAATTATTCAGTAGAACTGAACACCTTACCTACGCCTAGTGCTACCGTTTGGTAGATGCTAGCTTAGTTTGGTAGATTGATAGATATATCAAAAATTTCGTCTCTACACCGGAGACTTTTTTGCCCCGTCGGTATAGATTGAAATAGTATCCTCCCTATCAATTAAACCTCTTTTTCATTCACGTCTATAGGTTATTTTCGCCTGGTAGTAGCTATTGAAATCAAACCCTAAAGGTATATACGAGGTATGACAATTAAGTAATGAGACTGATTCCATAAAAACCGTATATTTAAAAATTATTCTACAACTCTGCCATCCCCTTCAAATTAGTCCTCTTGGGCAGCTATACAGCGATTCCAGCGCGTTTTCCATGCTTTGAAACATTCCTGGAACGCTTCGACTGAGATGTCCGCGAGTACCCTCGTCACGGGCGCCTGAATGTCCGTAATCGACTCAAAATACGTTCCTTTGACCACCGATTTTGTTTTAGGAAACAAGAAACAAAAGTCACAGGGTGACATGTCGGGCGAATAAGGCGGCTGTTGCAACACCGCGATCCCTGTATAGGCCAAATACTTGGGCACGCTGAGGGCGGTATGGCACGGCGCGTTGTCGTGATGAAGGATACAGTTACGAGCGATGTCTGGGCGCACTCTGTTGACTCGTTTTCGCAATCTTTCGAGTACTTGGCAATAGTAGACTTGATTCACAGTTTTCCCCGGTGGAACGAATTCTTTGTGGACGATTCCACGGCTATCAAAAAAGGCAATAGTCATCGTTTTCACCTTCGAATTGCTCATGCGAGCTTTTTTGGACGGATTGGCGCGCATTATCGAACGAAACGGCGCAAAAAAACGAAAGGGGGATATTTGACAACCTTATATGTTATACACAGTTGTCCGAACCTTTTTATTTTAACTGTCATTGTTAGCGGATATCGGAAAAACTGACGAAATATTGTTTATAATCCTGAAAAATTAAACATAACCTAAAAAATCGCTGTCTCAAAGCTGGTTTAAGACCCATATTCTCTTAGGCAAAGTCGTCCAGAATGATCCGCAAAGTATCTCCAGCAGTACCGACTTTCCACTTTTTTTAGCCGCTACCAGTAAATCAACCTGCGTTACATTTAATTTCCCATATAAGCTTTACTTACACAAATTCAACTCTAACCTTGTCATACATCTCAACATGTTTGAAAAGAGCCACTTAAACATTGGCTTCCACGAAAAATCCAGTTGGTTTTAATCAAAATTGTTTTAATTCCATAAAACTGACAAATGCGTATTACATTTTCATACAAAAAAATTGCGTTCGGATCAAAATATTGAATAATTGCAAATGAAAAATTCAAAATTTTAATGAAAGCAGTTATTCATATCGCGTGCCGCACACACATTATTACAAAGCTTACAGCGCGTGCATTTGCTATGGATTTGATATTTTTGAATAAATAAAAAGTCAGCGACATGAATTTTACATAACTAACTGGATATTTAAGTACTTCGAGGGATAAATGAAATCATACACAAAAACCCAATTTAGCGCAAGCAGCAATAATTCAGCCGAAAAAGCCGAAACAATAATAAATAAATTGACAAACAACAACAAAAACGGGCACAAAACCGATAAATATTGAAAATTCTTGTGCAAAAAATTGCGGAAAAAGCGCCAAATAATACGACCAAATAAAAGAGAAAATTAAATTTTTAAGTAAGCAAAAGTGAAAACAGCACAACAAAAACAACAAAAAAGAATAAGCAAAAAATTGCGGAAAAGGGACGGGAAATTGTGTAAAACATTGAGCAGAAACAATATTTCAAGGACCAGTGCCGAGTGGACACGTTAATAAAGGGATACAAATGAAACATGTATGCCAACAACAACTACAACAAACGACAACTAACAAGCAACAAGCGAAAGGCAACAAATTGAACTTGCAACAAATAAAAAGTGAAGAAGGTTAAAAATGAAATAGTGCAACAAATGCGCACAAACAAACGTAAATTACATATTGGTGTATGTATTTGTGAGAATGTGTGTGCGTGTGTGTGTAAAAGATTAAAAAACTTTACTGGGTCAAAGTGTAAAAGGAGCAAAGCCAAAGCTTACACACACACGCGCGGCACACAACAGCACCGCTGGGACACATGTAGCGCGCGCAAGCAAAACAAATGAAAAACGAACGAAGCAAAGCAACAACAACAACACGAACAGAGCGCCAGCGAATGCAAAGCAAAGATCGTTGTCGCAAAAGTGGCACAAAATCAAATGTGGCAAATGAGCACGACAGTGTGTGGGCGGCTGGCAACCGCCACGCAAACGACAGGCCGCGCCGCGTATACCGCTCAGCGCGCTGTTGTTGTTGCTATTGCTGTTGCTATGCTGCTGTGCATACAAATAATTCAGCAGTTTAATTGCGCACAAATAATGCGCTCCAAAACGCGCGGGAGCACAACTGATACGCGCGCGCGCGCGGGCATACGCACACACACAGAAAGACGTGAACGTCATGGACACACATACCAACAGATAAGAGCCATAAAGGCGCACGCCTCAGGGCGCGCAATCCACACATACATATGTACATATATTTTAAACCCCCGGGTGCAGCTGGCGGAGGCGAGCGCGCGAGATGTGCATTTGACAGCGGCGACATAAGGGCCGCGCTTCGGTCGGATGTGCGTGCGCTGCATATCTTCGCTACTTGCTGTTGCTGATTAAGGACATTTTCCCCAGTGGACAGCGCGACACACACGCACACATATTTAATGGGCGCGCTAACGGCAACCGCAAACACTGTTAAGTCCAGAAATCACGCTTTAAAGCTTTAATTGATGGAAAAGGATTAAAATTCAGCTCACAAGCGCGCGGTTGTGCAGTGCTTAAACATAAGCATAACGCTTATACTATATGTGTAAGCACAATTTATTGGCGTGTGTTTTCGGCATGTTCGCGAATGTGTGTGTATGCGTGTGCGTGTGCGCGTCTGAGCGATTGTTTGCCAAAATCCGCTGCAAAAGCTGCTTACAAGTTGATGAACATCATGCTGCTATAATTCGGCGTTGACGATGACCGCAAAAGATTCCAGCGATTGCAGCATATGGCAGGATGCTCGTAAATGTAATAAGTCCGCTTGTATTTTGTGGGCATGCGGAAATACCGATTTCATGTTCGGCATGGGTTTTAAACTATTTACTTGTACTCAACATATCGTCCCCTCAATATAACAATAGCGTATAATTTTTTTTGGATTTTGAGAAAATCGAGTTTAAAGTTTTTGTCAAATCAGATGTCTATTAAAACCTCAATATCGCGGTAAATAAAAATTCTTCATAGTGGATTTTTCGATGAGTACATTATACCGTTTCTTGTCTTTAAATTTACCAAGTTTTTTTATTCTACGCATCCTTTAAGACCATAATTATGTTATTCAAAGCGCAAGTCCTCCATATAGGCCGTTTTATTTTTTAAGGAATTCCTATGATGTATCTGATACACTATTTTATTTTGTATGGTATACGCTGTTTTATTCAATAATTTTACGGTATTTTTAATAAAATATTTGATCTCAAAAATATCAATTTGTAACATTATAAAACAGTAATTAATTCATAGTTTTGTTAATTCAGTGGCATTTATTCATTACTTTCCAATTTGGGTTATTATAAAAAAAAAATTATGACAAATGAAGATATACATTGCGTAAATCAAAAATAACTAGAAATTCATTCGTCTTCATTCTCTTCCTCTCCTACATCTGGCTCATCTAAACAATTTCGCTTGTTTCCACCTCGCAAGTTAAAAAAAAATGACTGCGAGTCACGAGGAATTGCACTCTTTTTGCACAAATTTTGAAGATCATGCAGCTTTCGATTACAAATTGGCAGCTCTTTATTGTATTTGCCAGTAAACGAAAAGTTGAACACCTCTTTTGTTTTTCGCGCTCCTCCAATATCAATTACTTTCAAGCCTCCATCCCATTCCTCCTTGTATAATAATTGTTTTCGTTGAATTTTGTTCACTTGGAGTAATTTAACATTAAGCCAATTTACCGAGTCATGTTTTATATTTTTCTTAAGGCTATGGCCTAAACTCGAAAACATGGCTTTGAGATCAATCATATCACTGTATTGAAGCCTCTCTACAGCATATGGGTTTTTCCGTCTTGCCAGTCTCATTATAGTTGCCCATTCTTCCGGCGAATAAACGAATATACTTCTCTTCGCACGTTCTATTGCAGAGTGCATCGAATCTGAATAAAACAGCTTATGTGGAGTATAGAAATGGTCGGAATAAAACTATTTCTCAAATAATAGTGTATATTATTATAAGCTATTTTATGAGTTAAAGTTTTGATAAATTGTATTTATTTCTACAGGCTAAAATGGAGTATAATGCGCATACACTATTATTCTTTTAACAACTTTGCAGTGGCAATTTCAAGCGAAATAGCGCATATAAGCTTATACACTTATTGAAGGAAATTTTTGAACATGAAATTATACACCATTTTTTCCAATGACATTTTGACCCACTTTGTGGAAGTAGCATTTGACGAAATTTTGACCAGACATAGAATCAATGATGGAGATTCTAAATACGCAATAAAAAAATAATAGCGTATGAGCACATACGCTATTGTTATATTGAGGGGACGATATATAAATTTCAAATAAATAATTATGTAAGTACGCGGTATATAACGGTAAAAATTTTACCACTTTTCGTGCGATTTGTGGATGTCATTCCAATAGAAATAGAAAATGTTTTGAAGCAAACCAATCGAACACCAAATTTTCGACTTCTCATGGATAAGCCAGCCGGCGAAAGGCCTATGACGACTCATACCGATCAAAGCATGGAAAACATCGAGTTAGACTGGTATGTGGCATCTCGTGAAATCGCCCAGAAGATGGGAGTTAGACACCAAACCATTTTAAACCATCTGCAGAAGGCTGAACACACAAAAAATCTTGATGTTTGGGTGCCACATGATTTGACGCAAAAAAACCTTCTGGACCGCATGAACGCCTGCGATATGCTACTGAAACAGAACGAACTCGACCCAATTTTAAAGCAGATGGTGACTGGCGACGAAAAATGGATCACATACGATAATATCAAGCGAAAACGGTCGTGGTCGAAGGCCGTTGGATTGTCCCACCGTTGGAAGCAGGCGATCGACCAGAATCGTTCAGAATTGGCCAACAGGAAGGTTGTAGTGTTCCACCAGGACAACGCCAGACCACACACTTCGTTGATGACTCGTCAGAAGCTACGGGAGCTCGGATGGGTGGTTTTATCGCATCCAACATATATTCCGGACATAGCGACAAGTGATTACCACCGGCTCCTGTCCATGGCGAACGCCCTTGTTGGTGTAAAGTTGAACTCAAAATAAGCTTGTGATAAGTGGCTGTCCGAGTTCTCCGCAAATAAGTAGGGGACCTTCTACGGGGGGGGTATTATGGAGTTGCCGTCTAGATGGAAATAGATTATCGAACGAAACGGCGTATATTTGAACTAAATCCGATCACTGTAACACTTTTTATAAAGCATTGAATAAAGAGCAAAAAAGCGGAAGGGAGCTATTTGACATTACATATTTTTAATCGCCAGTGACAAATCGTTGCAAAACTGATTCTGTATTTGAGGTAAAATTTCACAAGAGTTTTTTCGGTTTCCCATTTGTCTTTCATTCAATTCATGTGGCACCCATTTTCCACGCTTTTGGATCTTTTCCATATCTTTCAAACAGTCTAAGATTGTTTGTTGTGCAAAACTGAACATGGCTGTCTTTTGCTTTTGACTTAAAGTATCATCTTCATCCAATATTGTTTGCAGTTCGAAGTCTTCAAACTTGTTTGGTGGTCTTCCACGTTCTTCATTTCTCACATCAGAATCATTATCACTGTACCGTTGAGACTATCTTTTGAATGTTGCTTCTGATAGACCATGATCACCTTATGCCTTGGCAAGCGTTCGATGCGACTCTGCAGCACTTTTCTTCAAATGAAAATTAAAAAATTAATGCTTTGCGCAAATCATCACTTTTCGGTTTATATTTTCAACATAATGAACAAAATAAGATGGTTCTTGTTCAATGACTGTAGTAACATAGTCAATATTTGACAGAGGAAGGCTCGTTCACAACAAATGTTCCCTAAAAACACAATTGGATCTTAACGCTCAGTTCATACCGGTATATTCATTACACTGAATTCATTGAACTGTAGTAATTCGATTTGATTAATTTCACCCAGACAGAATTGAAAAAGTTTTCCATACAAGCACTTGATTCCGATCGTTCAGTTTGTGTGGCAACTATTTGCTATGGTGATCCGATCTTACTTCGGAAATTACATCATTGTTTTAGGATTATTTCTATGCCAAATTTCTTGCAAATATCTTTTCATACAAGCACTTTATTCCGATAGTTCAGTTTGTATAGCAGCTGTACATCACAGTGATCTGATAACGGTCGTTCCGACAAATGAGCAGCTTCTTGGTAAGAAAAAAGACGGGTTCAAAATTTCAGATCGATATATCAAAATCTAGTTCGGGTATATAAAGACGGATAAATGGACCGACAGACAGACAGACATAGTAAAATCCACTCAACTCGTCACGCTTATTATTTATACCAGGGATGATATGATTTTCAAGAGCTGTTTCGGCCAGTTTTAAAATGTCATTCTCTGTAATTTTTTGCATTGTATTCCGTAATGTTTACAATATCATCACTGAAAGATATACAGGAACAACGTTTATAAATTATTCAATTTTATTATCGAAAAAGTCGTTCTTCAATTGCAACTCAATAGGACAAAGAACCGCTTGAAGTCGTGAAAATATTGGCGCCGTTCAGATAAGTGCTGCTTAAGACCGCATTTTGTCGATGGCAAGACGTTCTCAAGCATTGGAACTGTTTCAAACTACAACCTGGCGGATTTTGAGTAAGGATTTGGTCTTTCATCCATATAAAATTGTTCTTACACAAGAACTGAAGCCATTGGACGACTGTAAACGTCGTGAATTTGTTGATTTTGGCTTGGAACAACTAGAAAATGATAATAATTTTTTTAAGAAAGTCATCTCCTTTTAAAAGACGGCGTGGAAAATTAAACAAAACTGCTGATTGTGGTGCGAATAAAATAAAATCCACAAATTATTAATGAACAGCCATTACATTCATATAAATTGACAGTTTGGTGTAGTTTTTGTCTGTTGGTTCGTATTTCTTTCGAAATAATGTTGATGACACTGTTACTATCAATGGATAGCGGTATAGATCTTGATAACCAACTATTTATGGGCGCATTTGAAGGAGCTTGATCTTGACAACATCTGGTGCCAACAAGAAGGGGCTACGTGCCACACAGTACGTGCAACAACCGAATTATTTCGAGAAAAGTTTGGAGATTCAATTGTGACATTAAATGGCCACCAAGAAGTTGTGATGTAACAGTATTAGACTACTTCTTGTGCGGATATTTGAAGTCACTAGTCTTTAGCAATAAACCGGACTCTCCTCAAGCTTTTGATGTCAATATTTAGTGTACTATTTGTGACATACAACTCGATTTAGTGGAAGAAATACTCGAAAATTAGGTTCAGTGAGCTCGTTCCTGCAAAGAAAGTAGTGGAGGCCATTTGAATGATGTTATATTACGAACTTAATTGTATCGATTTTACTTTAAGCTAAAACCTTGAAAAAATATTGGGGTGTTGTTTTTTAAATATAGTAATATTTTTTTATTGGACAACCCAATATAGAACAGTCGATCAGTTACCACAAAACATTGCTCAGCGGTTCTGAAAATAACGTTTCTTAAAAAACGTGTTTAAAGACCCTGGAGTCTTTGGTGGCTGGACTACAATAGGTTAAGAATTCTTACAAATAAGATCATGTAAGATCTAGGCAACCATAACCTCCAAATCTTTTTTATTTTTGCTCGCCTTGAAGCAAGCATAAAAAACCAATATTATTTGTGAAGGCTGAGGTAAAACATTTTGGATAAAAGCCATGACCTACTGTGTGCTTGAAGCTGGAACACCTGAATTTTTTAACCAACAAATCATCGGTCGGTATAATTTCTAGGTTCAGTATAGAACTTTTTTTATTTAAAGGCTTAAAGACAACATTTTGATTATATACTCGTATACATAAATACAACTCTCGACCTGTAATTGTGGTAGAGCATTTCTGCGGGATCAGATCACTACCTGAAAGTAAAAAAAGAAATGGAAATAGTTATGAAAATGAATTTCTGCAATAAAGTAAATTAATTTAAATAAAAAAAAAATACTACTGACATGTAAGAAACCGTCAACTACTTAAAAACTATCAAATATTTCCAATTGGGAGTTCAACTTCATCTCTCTCGAGGCGACAAAGAGACATGCACACCAAGTCCACAACGCATCGGCACATATGCTTGAGCTCATACGGTTCAATCAGCCAAAATTCAATCAGATAAATTTGCAAACATTTTACGCACACGCTTCGGAAATCCATCAGCGCCACAATCAGCTAAAATATCATTCCGAGTTAACGGAAATGTGAATGCAACTGAATGGATGTCAAACTCCCCAAAGGCCATCAAAGTCGAAGGCGTGTAGAGCCAGCGAAATGAAATGCAAGCGTTCGCAATGACTGATGCTAGGGTGCGTAGAAAGGGACTTGAGCTTTGCCTACTTTACATATAAAAAATTTGTACGAAAATTACTAGGAGATTACTCGAGAATTGTAGAATGTAAAAAATAATATATTGTATCTGATTGTCGAACTGTATTGTCTGGATTTAATACTTTACTGAGATACCGAAAAACCTAACTAGAGACTGCAAGAAGCAAATTGAAGCATACGAAATCGAATATTTACTAAAAAACAAAAAAAAAAAGGGTAAGAAAGAAAGCGGAACACGGAACTTTAAAAAAAAAACGGTCCACCAGACTAACTATGGAATTTTTTGATTTTTTTACGAAAAACTCGTCGGATTCCTGAAGAATGATGCAAGCCTGATATAATCGAATCATATTATTTCGTAATTATTCAGTACCTGAAATATATGAAAGGTCAAAAATGATGAAGCATAATCGTAAACTCGGATGTAACCCCGTATGCGGTGTTTACGCCAAGAAGAAAGAAGAAGAATAAAGAAGAATAATCGTTTTGAGAACTAAGAATGTTGATCCTGAGCTGATAACCATGCTTCGAAAGGACTTTTGGCACTAATTCCTTAAAAAAAAATTCATAAAAAATACTACCAACAATGTGGCATGGAACTTGTCATAAGCACCGCTACTTTTAGACGCACCCTCGTACGCAAATAATAAGGATATGAGCAGAGAAACGCACATAGGTATTAAGTACGTGAATAAGCGTACTCGTACTTTCGCAAGCACAAAGCATAAATCATGCTCACAAAAGAAAGCAAAAAGAGCACCGCAAAGTACAATTGAATGCCGAAGGCGAAAGAAAAACGCCTGAAAATGAATGAGCATGATGAAAAGTGCGAAAGCGGCAATCGGAAAAAAGGTGATGGCAGCGGAAATAAACGCAGCACCGGAGGCATTGAAAATTTCGGTAAGCGCTGCAGCACGGCATATGAAGGGAAATATCGAGAGCGCGCTAGCACGAGAACATGTGCGAAGGGTCGCCGAGGGGCAGAGGCCATACCTTAGACGAAAGTGCGAATTGAAAGCAAAGATGGAGACGACAAACGTGACTATGCGCTGGCTTTGTGACTTTTGACTAAATTTGCGTGTGAGTAATGGCCACCGAGATGCCAGCGAAAGAAAAAAAATAAAAAGAAACGAGAAACTGCTCAGCATGTGTAGAAAGGATTCAATTTTATTACTTCGCCTTTTTTTCCGCGGCAACTAAGGAACGCAGGAAATATGCTGCACGTTGTGAAAATTGCGAAAGTTTTGCTGCGCCAAAGCGCCTCAAAGGTGGCGCAATTTCTATGGCGCAGGTGGTGAGCACAAAGCGCGTCAAGCCAAAGAAATCGAATGCAGCCGGTGGCTATGTATGTGTGGTGAGTTCATGCCGAAACGCCTGCCTGCAAAAGACTAATGGCATCAATGCGCGTGCATAGCTCAAATACGCAGCATTAACAGCGCTGAATAGCGACTTTTCAGCGCCAATTTCAAAGCGGAAACGAAGGTGCAAGGTGTAAAAGCGCAAAAAGCGAACTCGAATTGGAGCGAAAGTGAAAGTAAGTCCAATCATAATTTGAGACACCAGCCGAAAGCCTATGATGCTAGCGCTGCGTACTTTAGTTTGTATAATAATTTGTTATTATGTAAGCTTTAATAAAATAAAAAAATTTGAGACACAAATACACATATACATATATATTTAAATTTCTATATTTAAATGTGCTATGTATTACAGCTTTTTCATCGCCTCTTTCCCTTTGCTGCAATTTAATTGAAATGCAATTCGGAATTTGAGAAATCATTTTACAAATGCTTCCAACTGCATAATCATTTTTCATACTTTTATTGAATGGGTTTTCTATAGAATAGTCAAAAAAAAATACTCCAAATTTGTATATGCCACTGAGGAGTGCTGCAAGTCGGTCAATAGTTAATCAAATTTTTCAAAATTTTCGGGTTATTAAAGAGTCGCACAATAAGAAAAGTGATGTATGTAGTATTAGACGTGAACGAAAAAAGTACTCATTTTCGAACGTTATGAAAGCAACAAACAGAACTGGGAATTACAACCGGTTCAACTAAGGTCCTTGGTAATTCCATTCAACATTTACACTCTCTCGATTTGCAAAGGTCAAAGGTGAGAAAGTACTTTCAGCTAAACTGCAATATTTTTTAGATATTGATGACATTTTTTTGAAATTTTTTTTTTAATTTTTTAAATAATATTTGATTAAGATATTCCACATATTGACCGACTGATATGCTTTAAGGTCAGATAGAAAATCAAATGGTTGGAAATCACCACATATTCGGCATATACTAGGGCTGGGAAGAGTCAAATGGTTGGAAATCACTACATATTCCGCATATATTAGGGCTGAGAGGATATATGGACTGACTTCATTAACTTTTGACACAACTCAAGAATTTTCGGAAACATGTTTTCACTTCGGGAAAATAACATACACATAGAACAATAATATTCGGCATAGAGAGAGTAATTCGGTTCGGTTCAATATTATTAGATAAGTAAGATAACACACAGATGTAACCAAGTCTAAACCTGGAGCTCTACTCGCTTGGAATTCGGCGCTGGAATCATAACTTTACTACGTTGTTGAATACGATATGCACCAGAAGAAATCCACGAACGAATGTTAAAAGTGTATGCTGATTGTTCCCCTACAATTAGAACAGTAGAACGATGGGTTGCTGAATTTAAACGTGGTCGTACAAGTCTTGAAGACCATCTATGTGAAGGACGTCCAAAAAGCGCATCAACACCAGACATCATAGCCACAATATAGGATATGGTTTTGGATGATCGTCGATTGACTGAGAGAGATTTAGTAGAGGCGCTACATATCTCACTAAGCAGTGTAAGCCATATTTTAAGTGAAATTTTGGGTTTTAGAAAGCTGTGTGCATTCACTAACAATGGAACAAAAACACATTCGATTGCGATCTTCTCAGCAACATTTGGAGCATTTTAAAAAGGATAAAGTGGATTTTGTGAATCGATTCAGCACTATGGAAGCGACTAGGATCTATTACCATGATGCTGAATGAAAACAAGAGGCTAAAGAGTGGTGTGAACCTGGTTGTTCGACTTCGAAGCGAGTTTGTGACCGAACCAAGAAGGATATGGCATCAGTTTTTTGGGATGCAAGAGGAATTTTGTTTACGTATTACTTGCAATCTGCTAAAAACAATTAATTCGGAATAATATTACAATCTTTTGGACCAGTTGAAGGAAAACATTCGTAAAAAAAGACCTGGTTTACAGAAGAAAAAAATCCTTTTTCGCCAGGACAATACACACCGTGCCGCAAGAGCATTTTGACAATGGCTAAAATCCATGAATTAAAGTAAAGTTGTTGAAGCATCCACCGTAGTCGCCAGATTTGGCATCCAGCGACTATCATTTGTTTCCAGAACTCAAAAAATTTATGCCTGACAAGCGTTTTTCATCAAATGAATCGGTCATAACGGCTGTTGAAGCGTATTTTGCAAGCCTTTCGGATTCTCACTTCAGGGATGGGATCCACAGATTGGAGGATCGTTGGAGCAAGTGTATTAATGTTCAGGGAGATTATACTCAACAATAAAGTGTATTTTAAATCATAAAACTGTGTTTTTCTTATTAAATGACAAAACTTATTAAACAACCTGGTACATATATAGAGTCTGTCAAGTAAGAGCGTGGTCGTGTTAATTTATATAAAAAAATATTTTATGAAACTATCATATTTATATTTACATTATACATATTACAAACAATGATGATGTGGTCAATAATATGTCCAGTCACCACTGGCGTCGATAATTGCCTGCCATCTCGAAGGCATACTTTCTACTAATTTGACGACGTATTCTCGTGGCAAGGATCTCCAGATCCGACGAATTTCGTAAGACAACTGCTCCAAAGTGTATGTGCGTCTTCCACGAAGCTTCTGTTTAATATATGCCCACACATTTTCAATAGGGTTTGCATCGGGCGACTGCGTCGGCCAATCCAATGTAACGATGCCAGATTGAGTTTTCTACTGAGTACAGAGCTAGCTGCGGTATTTAGGATCGTTGTCCACCTGCAGAATCCAATCTTCATTTTTTCTGATGAACCATCGCTTGGCAGATAGCAGTAAAGCCTTTTTGTAGATTTTTGTCATTTTCTCGGCATTTAGGTTGTCTGTAAACAAGTACAAAGTGCCGATTCCCTGCTTTGAGAAGCAACCCCAAAGATGCTCCTTTATTCCATGTTTGACGGTCCGCTGAACAAGCACATATTTTGGAAGTTGACAAGGCTCGCGTGAGGACAGAACGTGCCCATAACATTCATCAGTAAAAATGACTATTTCAAAATCTCTATCAATATTCTCAGGCGCCTAAGCGAGTCGCTTTGTCACAAGTTTTTTCAGTCAACAGAGGTTTCTTCATTGTGTTGCGCCATTTCAGATCATGAGTATGAAGACGGGTTCGGATAGTTTTGTAGGATATATCTAAACTTCTTGCCATTAATTTTGCTTGTCCTTGCCGCAGTGTAAAAGCAGGAATCCGCGAAAACAGATTCACTATTTTCTTCATCTTTTTTGTTCACTTTTCTTATCGAACCACGTTCTGGTAAATCATCAACATTTTTAGTGACTTTACATCGCTGTATTCACTTCTGTATAAATGCATTCAACTTTCTCAATATTTAGCAGCCGCTGATTGCGACATTTTGGGACCTTTTGGGTGGATGCAAAGGAACATAGCTTCGTACCGTGACGCGTACTTAGCACTCATGGCGTTTAACGTGATTCTCTTTCAAAAGATCAACGACAACTGAACCTTTATTGACGCTGCAACAAGGACAAAGCTTCCCTCTATCGGCTCGCGAATCTTTCATTAACTGTCGGTAGAGTCGACCACGCTCTTACTTGACAGACTGTAGATTGCAAAGTCGACAGTAATTAATATAATACTTGTGTATTTGTGTAAAGCTTTCCATTGCTACCTTCATTGGTGTTTGATTTGTGTAATAGGAAATGGAGTTAAGAGATGGTGTTCAAAATAATTTTGTTATTAGTCGGAAACTTCCTCAGATATAGGATTTCATCAGAAGGTAAGTAAACTTTAAGTTGAGATATGAAGACCGATTGCTTTAAAATTTTAACAGGCTGTTCTACACACTTATAGTTCTCGTCGGTACTAGCGAGAATTTTTTTCACCCCTAACTTTTTATTTTACAACCCTTTCTTTGCCAAAATAAAAGAACTTTTTTCAAAGCAGTAATAAAGTATTAAATTTTTTCAAATAATTTTTTTTTTATTTCCAATATGTAAATAAAAACACTCGAAATATTCAAGATAATTCCTTTTTATGTTCTTATAAAAAACCATCCTCCAAAAAAGTCATCAAAATAGGCATAAGTTACCAGACTACTACCTTAAAACAACGAAAAACACCAGTATGACGCGAGGCAAAAATTTTCTGCCATAACAACCAGCCTCATATTGCAGCACCGGTAAAAAAATAAGCGGATTGAAAGTTTTGCCTCATCCTTTTTGGCTTCGGTGCAACATTCCTGGTAGGCCCGTTCCTGGACGTCTTCTTCAATGTTATCCACCTTTGCCTCAATGCACTTGTCCCGACATTCTTTCCAATCCTCGAAACGGTTGTTAAAGTCACTTCCCGGAACAGCATTCAATACGTGCAATGATTCACGTTTAATGTCTTTAATTACTCAAAACAGTTTCCCCGAAGCGGTCGTTAGAGTTTTTTTTCTAACTCGGAGCTAAATCAGGCGAATACAGGGGCCAAAAACTCACTAAGAATCAATGCAGTATGCAACGCTGCATTATAGTGATGCAAAAACTTAGAGTTGTCGACCGATAATTCCTGGACGTGGTTTGTCGTCAAAGCGTTCTCGATCTTCTTTGAATAATTTGTACGAATCAAACAAACAACAAACAATTATCACCGAGAGCCTCTTCCAGTTTTCTGAACGTTTCGGCACCATAAATTTAATTCTATAAACAAAATTTAATGCAATTTCTTTGTTGAATAATTTCACTCATCGTAAAAATCACCGAATGTACTTTACGAGGGCTGCTATATATATTTCTGGCCTAGGCAACACTAAGTGTTGCCAGCTGCAATCTGACATTTCCATTGGAAAGTTGGACATTTTTTAGCATAACATCACTCAGAACGTTTTGTCATTTAATCGTGAATTGTTTTATTTACAGGGAATTAAAAAATTCATCTCGGCCAAAAAATGGAATTAACTCGTGAACATTTTCGTGCGATCATTTTTCACAACTTTCGACGTGGATTATCACGACAAGAGTGCATCGAGTGAACTAAAATCTTTGTATGGCTATGAAGCACCATCCTATAGCACTGTGAAAAACTGGTACAACGAATTCAATCGTGGCCGACGCTCGCTCAAAGACGAATTCCGTGAAGGTCGTCCAAAAACAGCCGTTGTGCCAGAAAACATCGATGCCGTACGTGAACTGATAATGCAAGACCGTCATGTAACATACCTTCAGATAGAGGCACGCCTATGCATTTCTCCCACCAGCATACATTCGATATTGCATGAACACCTGGCCGTAAAAAAGGTTTGTTCTCGTTTGATCCCGCACAATTTGACAATCGCTCAAAAAAAGGCTCGTGTGGATTTGTGTAAAGAAATGTGAAAAAATACGATCGCGGTGCTTCAAAAGACGTTTATAAGATTGTCACAGGTGACGAATCATGTATCTATGCGTATGAGCCCGAAACAAAACAATAATCGACCGTGTGGGTCTTCCAAGACGAGCCAAATCCAACGAAAGTTGTTCGCGGAAGAAGCAGTTCGAAGCAAATGGTTGCCTGTTTCTTCGGCAAAACTGGTCATGTGGAGACTGTTCCGCTTGAGCAGCGTAGGACGGTCAATTCTGAGAGGTGCACCACCATTTGTTTGCCTGAAGTCTTCGGAAAAATTCGAAGAACGAAGAAGAGAAGACGAATCATTGTGCACCATGACAATGCGAGCTCTCACTCATCGGCTCAAACCAGCGCCTTTTTGACCGGCCAAAACGTCGAATTGATGGGTCATCCGCCGTACAGCCCTGACTTGGCACCCAATGACTTCTTTTTATTCCCACACATCAAGAAAATAAGGCGTGGTCAACGATTTTCGCCGCCAGAAGATGCTGTTGAAGCATTCAAAAACCATGTTTTAGAGGTGTCTCAATCGGAGTGGAAAAAGTGCTTCGGAAATTGGTTTGAGCGCATGCAAAAGTGTACAAATCTTGATGGAGAATATTTTGAAAAACAATCAAACCATTTTCGTTGATAAATATTCCTATTTTCATTATTAGGCCAGAAATATATATAGCAGCCCTCGTATTTACATCAGAAAGTCAAGCGTAAATTACTGATTGTTTTGATGTGACATTTGGCAGAGAGAGCACTGATCATCGTCGAATAAATCTTCTTGCGAAATTAAAATTATAAAGTCTTACTATTTTTAACAACAGTCGTTGTTTTAATAATACAATCATAACCAAAAACAAACAAGAAACATTTGAAAAAAATTTTAGACACAGCCATAAGGATCTTGAACAATAAATGGTACCACATGAATGGTAGACATAAAAACTCAACCATAATTTTATAGTACATGCAAAAAGAGACTAAACTGCAACAGCAATATAAAAATTAATTTAAAATTTTAATTTCACAAATAATTTGTGCGGACATAACAAAATCATAAATTCCATAAATTTTCATTTCTATTTCGATGACATCTGTTTGTACAGAACATAGTATCTCAGTGCAAATCTACCCTGGCAATGCAAGCACAAGCCGAATAGTGCTTCTCGAATAACGGTTTTTGCTGCGCCATATTTCATATGGCTGGTTGTTGTTATTGTTGTGGTGCGGTTGTTGTACAACAGCCATTTTTATTGCTGTCGCAATTGCTACCGCCACCAGCGTCGTTGTTTGCTGTTGCTATTGCCGTTGTAACGACGTTGACAGCTGTTCGCCATGCGGCACACAACTACACATAGTGCATGTTGGCACGACAGGGCGTATGAGTGACGGCCGTAAGCATGGACTGCATAACGCCCCAGTTATGTGTGCAATTGTATTGTGCATTGCTGGCGTATAAGAAAAATGCATGAATGCTGAAATTGAGGGCAAGTGCCACGCACATGCGAGCTGTATACGTGCGATTAAGTGTGACTGTATGTGAATGTGTGTGACCTTGTTTTTTGCGCTTTTGAATGTGCGCAATGTTAAAAAGGCCACAGATTAAAAGAAGAGTAAAATAGTGGTACAGGAAGCGCTGGCAGTCAGTGGTAAGAGTGGAAATAAAAAATAAATGAGCTGCGTAAAGGCGTAACGGTAAAAAGCGTATGAATAGCTAACGCGCTGACAAGTGATTTGTATATAAGATGAGGGCTTTTGCGGAAAGTGACATTTGTAGACAGCAGAAATTCACCAAAAATGTGTAGTAATAAACATAAAGAGAACAAATACGAAGGAACAATAGCGAATGAAACACACGCAAAGCAAATCCGATTGCGATCAAAATCCTTTAAAAAAGACGATTTAAATTATAAGCCGCGTTATAAATGTGATATGTACCTTATCGCGCATGCGGAAAATATTCTACGGATCAATATGAACAACTTTAACAACTTTGCGAAAGAAATTATAAGTCTAATGCCGGTTTTAATCGTTCTACGAGTCAATATGAATAACTTGGTCTAAGAGACTATGAGTCTAAACCGGTTTCCAGCGATTTTTGAGAGCAGATTATAATAATTTGTTCGTCAGTTTGTAAGATATTCCAATGAAATTTGATATGCAGGTACATTTTGATTCGTTATTAATCATTTGTCGGAATCGGCAAGATCGGGCAACTACGACACATATCTCCCATACAACCGATTATCCAGAATTTGTAAACGTCGGCCTAAAAATTAATATTTCTTCAAAAGTTAAGCATCTCTGCAATACAAATTATTTTACGCATGAACCGATTAAGTTGGCTGGTGAGTAAAAGGATAATGTTTAAAGTCTCAAAAAAAATATTTCAATTTATTTAGTGGTCACTTTCTTTCTACATCATCATGGATATGAAAGAGATGTTAGTCCTTCAAGGCAGGACTTTCATAGGCCTTGCGATGGTCCAAGTTTGTAGAAAATACAACGCAGACGAAGAGAATTTCAGAATGCACATTTTAAAACCCTTTCATATACCCAATTCTTCTGAGTCTTACATAGATTTTTTCTGCAAAGCACTGTAGAGACATAACACCACAATTGGTGGGAGGCCTACATCTTTCCAATAGCTGCTATAAAACAGTAAACCGCTGCCTTCCTTACTTTTTATTCAATGTTTGGCCTCCATTAAAGATGTTTATCGAGGATAAGCCAAAGGTTTTTAAGTAGTTGGAAGCGACATATGCATAAACTCCATTCACAGCCCAATATGGAACATATAATCTTTATCTCTTACTCTAGAGAACATTCAACGCGCTCTTCTTGATTCTCTGCATAAATAGTTCATTTTTATGCTCTTGGGACCAGAGTTTCTACAGAGTATTATAGTTTTGTTCATCTAACGTTTGAATGTATCACATAAAACTCATCGCGATGGATAAAAGGTTATATATATATTAGGGTGATTCAAAAAAAATTTTTTTTCGACTGGTACTCGGAAAAATAGGTTCCTAGACACCTCTAAGAAAGCCTCTCCAAATATGAGTTTTTAATTTTAACGGGAATACAGTTTTCTATTTTTTTTTATTAAAAGATAGAAAAATGTATACCTCGCTTCCAACTACTTGAAAAAATATGTTGTTCCTTAGATTTTGTAGGAAATTGAGTGCTCTACAAAAATGGCCTCCTATGATTTTTTCGTAAACCCAACCGTTTAAAAGATATTAACAGTTAAAGTTTGATTATTTTTGGGAAAATTTTTTATTTCTTATGAATTTTACAAGCTGTAACTTGAGTAATAATTGAGATATCTTGATGAAACTTGGTATATATGTTTCTTGGTACAAAAAAATTTCGAGTTCGTAGATGGGCGTAATCGAACAACTGTCACGCCCACAAATCGCCACTAACCCAAAAACAAAAATATATAAAGTGCCATAACTAAGCATTTGATTAAGATATAAAGCTATAAAGTACAGAGGGTCACAGTAGCAAGGGGCACTTGTAGAAAATTTTTTTTATGAAAAAATGGGCGTGGCCCGTCCGCTAACAAGTTTAATATACATATCTCCTAAGCCACTTAAGCTACAACAACCAGATCTTATAAAAACCTCATCCGATAGCGTGAAAATGGCTGAAAGCGGAGTATAACCCCGCTCACTCCCCATATAACGGTACTGATAAAAAGTACTAAAATCGCGATAAATCAATAACTAAATATGCCAGAGACATTAAATTTTACCACACAGATGGTATGAAAGAGCTTTATGACAACCGGTGTGAAATTCGGACAAGGGGCGTGGCACCGTCCACTTTCAGGCAAAATTTAGTACTTAGCATTATTTTGATATTCTCATGTCATATTGTGAAAATGGACGAAATCGGACAACCACAACGCCTACTTCCCATATAACACAATTTAAGATTCCACTTGATTCGTTCAGTTTCAAATATACAAATCAAGAAACAATTAATATAACGGGATTAAACTTTGCACGAATAATGCTTTTAGTGTGTGTCACGAATAATGCTTTTAGTGTGTGACCAAAAATTGTTTAAATCCAGTAAAAACTGTTCAAGCCCCCAAGTACTGAATATTTAGACCCCGGTAGCTATAGATGACTTTTGATCGAAAATGTCGATCACTGTACGATATATACTACTGAAATTAAAGGATAATTTTTCTCTTATAACAGTATGTCTGTATGTCAAAAATGGGTTGAATCGGACCAATACTTACCTTAGCCCCCATATACTTAATATAAAGATTTTCGAAATTCGGGGTGACTTTGTACCGCATATATCGGCCAATATGTGAGTTATCCTAATTAAAATAAGAGAGCGTATTTTATTCATGACAGTGTATCTTTGTGCTTAAAATAAGTAAATTTGAGCGAAAACTTGGCCTATCCTCTATCTAACTAATATTAGGATTTTCGAATATATGGCTGACTTTACTCTGTATGAAAGGTTTTACACCTTAAAGCATTTTCCTGGCTTTGATTCCTGCAAGTTGCAAGAATATAAAATGTTCGGTTCCACCCGAAGTACGACGTGGTCGGTTTAAGTTATAACAGCCAATATAGGAAGTATTGTATTTGGAAAAGACGTTCTAAAGCAAATTGTTAAGGTTCTCAAAAAACTTTTATAAATAATAGTTTGAGATAAAATAATTTAAATTGAAAAAAAAATTGGCCTCTAGATCTGTTGCATTCTTTATGTTCGTAAGGTTGGTATAAAAAACAATTTAGGGGTCAGTAGGGTAATCTGGCCTGTTTTTTTTTTTTTTTTTTGAAATTATTTTTTTCATAGAAATTTTTATTCTACAATAGAAATTTTTTCACATATCATTGGGTATATCGTGGAGTGTATAAACAAATTTTTTCAAAATTTTTTAAAGACATCAGTTGGAGAAATGGCTGGGTGAATGAGATGCGTTTTTTCACTGGCGGACACGATTTCTCATTTTTGGATCAACTGGAACACAAATATATTCTTATAAAGTACGTGAATGGTTACTGTCCCTACTAGGATCATGAAAAAATGTTGATAAATAAAAAAGTAATTAAAGTGTTTTTTTAATTTTTCCCCAAGTTTTTTACATAAATTTGACATATAACATGGTCAACAAATTATAAAAAATATAAGGACGATAGCCAGGAGTCTTGTGAATATTTAAAGAAAAAAAATTAAGCAAATCGGTTGAGTAGTTCGACCGGAATCTTGTCCGCCAGTTTAAAAAGTGTGCTTTGAGAAAAACGCTTTAAAGTTTGAGGTACTGAAAAAGCATACAAAGACGGACATAAACGTTGAAAAATTGGCATACCCCTAACTATTAGTTTTGGGCCTTTTTTGAAAGCTTCCAATGGTAAAGTGAGTTTCTACAGGGTCCGGCACTCGAAATGGAAATGGTTTGGAAAATTATTTTTATTTACTTTAAAGTATAAAATGTGTCCAAGTAGTCATAAATTCAGGAACATTTCACTTTTGCTCGATATGACTACCTTTTGCCTTAACTATGGCCTTGAGACGCCCAAAAAACGAATCGCAAGCTTCCCGAATGTGACTTGCCGGTATTTTGACCCACTCACAGACAATAGCTTTCTTCAGCATCTCGAGACTGGTGTATTTTTTACTTCGGACCTTGCTCTCCAAAATGGCCCAGAGAGAATAATCCATTGGATCGCATCTGGTGAATTCGAGAGCCATTGTGTGGTCGTAATGAAGTTCGGAACGTTGTTTTTTAGCCATTCTTGGTTCAGATGCGCATTGTGAGACAGTGCTGAGTCTTGTTGCAACGTCCATGGTCTGCAAGTTTTGTTTGCCCACGGCTTCAAAGCAGCCTCCAGAACACTTTCCCGATAATATGTCGCATTTACTTTGACGCCAGGCTCGATGAAAATAATTAGAGAGCTCATCTGCGGTGACAGCGGCACAAACCATTATTTGTGTCGAGTGCTGCCTCCTGGTGGCCAACCGATGACTTAGATTCTCGTATGAACGGTCGGTCAAGTAAGCCCTCTATTGTTTTGAGAGATTACTATTTGCTCAATTGGAAAAATTTTTTCGTCAAAAAACACAATATTCGGAATTTGACCGCTTTCGGCCAAGCGAAGCAACTGTTTCGCTCTCTCAAGTCTTACTTGTTGCTGCTTCGGTGTGAGATCATGGGCCTTTTGGAACTTGTAAGGCTCATTTTTCAATATGCGTCGGATGCTGCGGTCGGATATATTCAGTTCTTTAGCCATTTGATTGGCACTTCGTCGTGGATTTCGCTCAAGTCGCTTCTTCACTCTCCGAACCATCTCACGTGACGTTGCAGTCTTTTAATGACCACCTCCATGGCGCTTTGCGATGCTACCAGTATCATTGTAACGAGTGGTGGTGCGATAAACAAAAACTTTATTCACATTAAGGTGTTTGAGCTCACGAACCATTGCTGGCTGTGCTTTTCCAGCTAAATATAAAGTAATCACACTATTACGTTTGAATTCCATCCCTGATCACTTTTTTTTGCGTTCACTTTTGGGCAAAACGCTTTTGTAAACTTGTGAACAATACTCCTAGTTGTCGTTCAGCAAATTTATAAACAGCTGATTCCAGTGCGACAGCTGCGCGAACGGTGTGAAGTTGGTTACACTTCGATTGCCGGACCCTATACATTAATTCTAAGGGTACGGTGAAACAAAAAATGGAAAAAAAATTTTTTTTTTGAAAAAAGATCACCTGCTTTTTGAACGCTAGTATAATACTCGTACTATATTATTTTCTTGCTCGAGGAAATTATTTGGGACGCACATTTTACACTCACTAAATGTCCCTATGTATAGAGGGACTGAAAAATGTTTGGGTACTTAAGTAAAAAACAATTATAAATCAAATTTTAAACCAATTTCCTAGCATTGCGTGCTTTTTAGACTAACTTTCTTTCATAGAGTGAACATTGAGTGACGAAAAAACTAATTAGAATTCCTAAGCATGAAGAAAAGTACGCGCTAAGCCTAATAAAATTCGCGCTAGTGCGCTAACTCATAGGCACATACATATTTGCCTTCATAGCCAGCTTGGCTGCCCTTTCATTTTTGCTTACAACAGCTCAACGCCAAGAGCATTTAATAAACCCTGACTTTGTCGACACTGTCGATATTTTCACAGCGCCAGCAGCGCCAGCTAAGCAATTGGCTATTGAGACTGGTGGCTAATCTAATTAGCCAACGACGCCTGGCGGCCAAAGAGCAAATATGGAAGCAAAGAAAAAAGCTAGCGAATAGAAAAGAAAAGCACACACACACACACACACATAAAGAGAGTGGGAAATTAATGCAACGCAACTACAAAGTGTTGGTGTTGCTGCAAGTAATAGTTCACGATATTTACCAGCCGCCAAGTCAAACAAGAAATCCTTGTGTATGTGTGTGTCGCGTGTGTGTGTGTGTGTGTGTGTGTGTGTGTGTGTGTGTGTGAATGCGTGTGCCGCAAAAGTGGGTTGGCGCACGAACCTAGTCAAAGCCGCCACCAACACACGCACATACATAGAATTACTTTCACTGGCGTGATACGCTTACGGGCTGACACTTTCAATTTTCCAACGGGCTTGAGGAAAAGCGCACAAATAGTAAGTAAGTAAGTATTTCAAGGAAAAGCGCTTGCTAGTATGGGTGAGTGTGTCGCATTTTGTATGCGAGCCAGAGTTTGCCTGCCAGTGACCGTTAAAAGCGCAGTTACAGCAATGTGGTAGCTTTAGTTATAGCTTGCTACTTGCTGACAGCAGCATAAAGCGTCTCTGCTGATGTGATACTGCGCCTTCGCTCGCGCCGGGCGTGTGCTGCTGCAACGTAAATTGACACAATTACGTGCTGACGCCGTCGGTAATCAATATTTTCGCCTGCGCCCCACTAGTGATTGCCTTTGCTTCTGCTTTTCCTCGTTGTTTTCGTATTTTGTTCTTCGCTGCTGGAGCTGAGGTCTTTTATTTTCGACCTGCCTGCTTACAGACATACGAAATTATGTATAAAGCGTCGTACAACGGTGAATGGGTGAGTGTGGCTTTTCGAAATTTGGCAGCTCGCTTAAATTACGTCGCCTGTGACACTAACAAAGGCTGCCAATCTGCAATGGCGTTGCCAACAACAAATTGCTGATATCATTGCAGCAGCTTTTAAGTAGCGTTTGGTTGTTGGTTAAATGCGGGAAGCTTATGTATGCCTCATTGCTGTTTTTTTTGTCTTTTTTTCTGCATTATTTGTTTTTGTTTTTGTTTTTACCTTTTCACATGCTAGACATGATAGATATCAGTTTATTTTTTCGATTTTTACTTTCCAAAATTTTTTTAATTTTTCAGTCATTAAAATATTTCCACGAAACTACGTCCGTCATCTATTGTATTTACATATTCCTGCCTTGTTTATAAAAAATTATGTTTGCTAAGTTCTATAATTCAAAAATCACAGATTCGATTGCCTTAAATAAGTATTTTTATCCAGTCATCAGAACACTTTCCATAATTCCATGGAGTGGCAATTTCAGTTTGGGGCACAAGAAGCAATCACACGAAGCCAAATCTTGTGAGTACAGGGATTGATCGATGTTATTCATTGTGTTTTTGACTTTAAATCTGGTCACAATCGAGGCTCGAAGTGATGGAGCATTATCTAGTAAAACCCATGAATTTTTCTTCCACAATTCTGGCCACTTTTGACAGATGTGCTCACCCAAACGCCTCAATACGGCCAAATTGAAATCTTTGTTGACCATCTGTCCTTCCGGAACAAACTCATGCTGCTCCAAACAGCGAATATTGAAAACAAGAGTGAGCATCACTTTCAGTTTTGAGCGGCTTTGGTGTGGTTTTTTTGGCTTCGGCTCGTTTTTTCCACGCCATTCTGACAGTTGTTGACATCGTTGCATGTCAGCCTCATAAACCCATATCTCATTGGCTTTCCATGAATGTGGGATCGGCATACGCTCGATCAAGTATGTCCAAAGACCTGTTTACGGGACTCTTTATGAAATAAATTCAGCTTTATCGGGACGAGTAGAGCAAGAACGCGTATCAGTTGAAGAGGTCGAAGGTAGTCTAGAACGAGGCATGCCTTCAAAGATCTCTCGAAAGCATTCTCCCACAAATAAATTTACTGGCGGATTTGTTTGTTTTTAGTGGAACCCGGCTTTATTAACGTGCATAGCGATTACCAATAGTAGCTGCAGCCTTTCGTATGCGCTGCTTTTTCTGTCACATATTTCCTTCTCTCGTTTCCTCGTCTTTGTTCTGCATGAAAATCTAAGTGATTGATGTTTACCATACAGTTATTAAACTTCTTTCTTGTGCTTTTCAAGCTATGCTTTCATGCAAATCTGTTAATGCATTGAAAGTGTTTTTTGGATGCGAGCTTCTGCTAACTACTACCTCTATCCTGTGGACTTCACAAATTCAACATCTTTCTTATTTATCAATATTGACAATTTATCAAGATTTTTCTATTATGTGTTATAACTAAAAAGTTCTGCTCTTGATAAATTGTCAAGATGTTAAATGCTTTCGACAGCGCACCTTACAATGAAATTATTAAAAATGAATTTGATAGATCATTTTGATATCTCGAAGAGGTTGATGGATAAAATAGACCAATTGTACTCAAACTTTATGTGTAAGAGAAGATTTCAAGTCACTCTAAAAGAGTCACAGGACTCCACGACGCGTCAACGGAACTCTTTACATATACACAGGCGGATCAAAACCTACTCATGGAGTTCACACCGAGACCTATTTCCGGGAAACGAAATAACTTATGAGATTGTCAAGAGTGACAATCGCTTGACAAACGCACTAAGCTCAGGAGATATGCAAGTTGTTAAAAACGATACACAATGAAATTTGCGAAGAGGCTAGCAGACGTTTCAAGCCGAGTTGGAAAGTGTTAGGAACATGCACGATCGCCAAGATAATGTGCAAGGGATGAGAAGAAAAACATGCTAGCTTTCTACTCACATGGGCTCAAAAAGACTGACATTGTTGGTAGCCTAGTCATAGGTCACAATATACTGACATCACTGCAAGCCAGATGGGCATTCTTAAGAGGGTATTCTACTCTAGAATTTTGAAAAATTCGATTTTTTTTTCATATATTTAAAGTTTAAACCCTTAAAAACAAATCCTCCAAAGAATTTTTTAAAATTAAATTATTTTAAGAGCTACAGTTACTTTAGTGACGCAATACCTAGCCCGGTAGGTAGGTAGACTCACTTTTTTAAACCCGTTTTTCTCGAAACTACTTTTTTCCGGTACCGGCATTATCTCAAGTTTTTTACAACCGATTTCCTTGAAATTTTGTGTGAACCTTCTTTATATAATCCTTTATCGTTCCAGAGAGCTTCGTGTCAAAATTTTTGTTTTTAATATTTAAAAAAAATTCAGGATTTTCATAAAAAAGCGTAATAAATGATTTTTATTTTCAGGCGGTCGCCATTTTTCAAAAAAAAAAAAAAAACAACTTTCGTGTTCCCTGAGGTAGGGACTATAACAGCATCCTTATTGATTAATATTTTTTTTTTGATTTTTTTTTTTTGGATTTTTTTTTTAATTTTTTTTTTTAATTTTTTTTTTTTTAATTTTTTTTTTTTTTTTTTGATTTTTTTTTTCAGACCACCAGGAGAGTCAGGATCAATGTCACCAGGATGCGCCATTTTGTTTTTACACCTGTCTCTCCCCCCTCCCCTCTAATTATTTAAATTTTTAGTATTTTTTGTAAAATTTTTTTTCTGTATTCTTAAGATGTCAATAAAAACACCATAAAAAATGGATACTAAAAATATTTTTTGGTTTTTTTTGTAAATAAAATTCAAAAAACTGCCCAAAATTTGATTTCTAGACTAGAATACCCCCTTAATGATGATACATGTAGAATGTAGTGCAGAGACGTTGAGAGACGCGGGAACATCTCCTCTGCTTATGCCATATCTAGACCATATCTAGAACTCGGCTTAGATATCTAGGAACTTCACAGTTCAAGGGATGAAGAACGAGTCAGCATTAGATATCAAGTATCTACAAAAAACGTTGACGTCTTGCAGAATCAGCTCGTATTAATAAGAAACCCCTATCTGGGGTTACAACGGACCTATAAGTAAATATATGTGCAGCCTAAAAGCCAGCCAATGTAAGCTAACCTAACCTAATTTAATAAAATGGAATATATTCTACTTTAATTGTTTTTTTTTTTTTTTTTTAGACAGAGAGAAAAATGAAGACATTTACTAGTTTCTAGTGCTCCATTTTCTTTTTGCCGCCGTTTTGTTCATGAATTAAGCCAACGTAATAACCAAACAACAAAAAAAATTTATTTCAGCACCGAATATCTTAGGAGCGAGTGTTTTCCTTATAGTAGGTGGAGCAAGAATCGAAAGCCGAGTACGGAACTTTAATCCACTAAACCTAACCTACGCACATATCTCCCCCAAAGGACCACTGGACTAAGTATTATTATTTCATGAGGCGAAAGAGGAAGTGTTTTAACCTGTCAATGCTGTGTACAGCTATCAAACTTACTTCAGTGAATTGCTGCCAGCATCTTTGCAATAATCCCTTCTCCTTCTAGTTTCATGGTGTCTTTCAGCACGAAGGCCTATAATTATTGTTGCTAGCTTTCACTAAAACTACTTTTTTATTGCCTTGACATGGGATTCAAAGTTGAAGGCTTATAGCAGTAAATATAAAGTCCAAGCTACTTTTGATTTTTTGCACGCTATATACGCTTCTCACTCCCAGCTTAGCTATAGTAAATACTGTCCCACCCTTTGCCGCACACGCACAACCACGAATTGTCCTCGCATGCCTTATAAATCCAATTATAACTTTTAAAGTAGCTTGAAGCCCACAACTAGAAAATAAGAAGCTGAAATAAAAAGCCGCAACATGAGCAACCTTCTCTCGACACTGCAAACATTGCTGAAGGGCTTTGTGGCATATCAGGCCAAACCTGATCCCCGCCAAGTAAAACTAAACGTACGAGTGGTTGGTTTGCTGTGGTCAAATGCGTATGTATGTAAGTTGTTGAAGGGCTAAGTGTAGCCACTATCTCAGCCCTTCCCTTCGTTTTGTGGTTCATGTTTGCGTTTGTCACTTTGTTACTCAAAGTTTATTATATTTAGCTTATTACTACTTTGACTTTGACGTTTACACTGTATTTTTCTCTCTGCTGCGCCCACTCCACGCAGTAAAACCAGCAGCTGACATTAATTAAAATCTAATTTGTGGTTGTTATTAGTTGATTTTTACTGCAAGTGTACAGCTGATGCGGTCAATGACAGCGCAACGGGTGAAGTGGTTTTCAAATGGCCACTTGACTGGGCATAAGGACCAACACAAACAATGCTGTGTGAAAATAGAGATGAAAAGAGAGTATGGTTAAGCAGATTAGTGGATATGCTCTCTCAAAATCACTAGAAGAGATGTTGGCAAATAAAAACTTCGGCAAGAAAGTACATATTTAAAAATAAACTACCGGAAACAAACTCTTAATCCTCAATTTCCCAGGTCTTCTTCTTCTTCTTCTTAACTGGCGTAGACACCGCTTTCGCGATTATAGCCGAGTTAACAACAGCGCGCCAGTCGTTTTTTCTCTTCGCTACGTGGCGCCAATTGGATATTCCAAGCAAAGCCAGGTTCTTCTCCACTTGGTTCTTCCAACGGAGTGGAGGTCTTCCTCTTCCTCTGATGAGTTGAATGATGAGTTCCAATATACTGCTAGGTGTTATTGAGGCGATGTGATCCCGATTTGGAAACATGGATCCCAAAGCCTTAATCCTGCGTCTTCAGACTGCTGTGCAGTCTATTAGCAGCTGCTCTGGAGTTTCAGACTCCAAGTCGAAGAACCGGCGATTTACCATGTTAAATAAGTACTTCTTGAGCTTGCATTGGCATGGTAGAAGGCGACCAGCAGTCTGACTTTTTCCCTTGGGAGATTGATTACATTTTAAAACCTTTTGAGGTTGTAACCATTCATTAGCAACTTTGCATGGCGCATGCCTGGGAGTTGTTGCCAATGCCTCTCCTTACATCATTACGGAGCAGCTCCCTTTTGGTGTGGGGACCAACCGCTATGAATGGTTCCGGTTCTACCATGTTGGTGACTGCTGCAGAACGGACAAGCTCATCAGCGAGTTCATTTTCGGCTATACCTCTGTGAGCTGGCACCTAAATAAGGTGCACTTGGTTACATTCTGATAGACTATTCAGTTCTATTCACTCCAGCACCAATTTTATCTCGTATGAAGAGATCGCTTTGAATGGCGCTTGGCTATCGCTTAATATAGCTATACGTTCATTGCGAAAGCTGCGTTGGAGGTTTAGCTCTACGCACCGACTTATAGCAAATACCTCTGCATGAAATATGCTCGGAAATCTACCCATAGGAATGGAGAGTTTTGCGCATGATCCTGCGACCCATGCGCCAATTCACTCCGACGTTTTCGAGCCGTCGGTGTACCACCTAATTGTACTATTCCTAAGCAGTAGCTCGAGAGTGGAGTCGCTCCATACGGCCTTGCTGCTGAGAATGATCTTAAACTTCCTAGTGAAGTGAAGTTCCCCTTTGTGGTAGAAAGAAGAGCCAGTGGTATGACGCCAATTAGCTCTTTCATACGTTAGCAAGATATTACCCTACCTTTGCTAGTTCCCTGTGCTGTCATTTGGAGCAAAGTGTATTTGGCGACTTGACCAATTACTAGCTGTAGCGGGATGAGTTCCAGCAAGACTTCAAGTGCCGCGCTAAGACATGTGCGCATAGCTCCCGACATACAGACGCAGGCGAGTCTTTGCATCTCCGATAGTTGAAGTCCCATGCTTTTGGAGCCCAAGCCACCGATCCATAAGTGATAATTGGTCGCACCACCCTGGTGTACAACCCTCTGATAACCCTTGATTTATACCCCCAGGATTTACCAGTCAACCGATTGCGCACCATCAGTGCCTTTGTGGCTTTGATCATCATGGTCAGGTCGACATGCTGCTTCCATCGCAACGTGGAATCCAGCGTGAGACCCAGATATTTGACCATATTGGTCTTCTCTATCTCTTTGCCCCCGGTTTAAAGGCTATTCAAGTTATAGTGGCAGTCTTAATATACCCCGTTCAGAGGATACAAATCTTGTCGACGGATTGACTACACTGTGTTTTTTCTTACTGATATAAACTGATTATAGCCGCAGTCGCCACAGATGGTCTTTATTACTTTCAGATCGATTAACTTGATTTTTGGACCCATCTTTTCTTTCATCTTCTATCTCTAGGAAGATTAGTAAATTGAATCTGGCTTAATAACTTATTGAACCGTTTTCGAACGTCAACTCAAGGACGATTGATTCACATTCTTAATCGAAGTAAATTATTTCTTTCGAACTCAGTTACTACCACTATGATTATATCCAAAACATAAAAAATAAAAACCTTACATTAAAAATACTATTCAAAGAAAATTTGTTTTTCATGTTACATTATTAATTTCTCCCCTCGCCTTTGTTTACATAAAAACACTGGGTTCCATTTAAATATTACACACGTTCGTGTTGTTTACCCTTATGAGCGTGTTGCTAACAGTATTTGAAAGATTTATGAAGCTAGCCTGCGCACAGGGCAACTTTAGCAATGCCGGTCACAATTGCATTTGTGCCTTTGGTAGATTTTCTCCCCGCAAACTTTGTATGCACGTGCATTTCGTAGTCACAAATAGCAGAAAAAGTAAAATTATGTGGCAAGTATAATTGGGTTATGTGCGTAAAATTAGTAATGCCAGGGAGGTCGGTGGAAATTGGGGCAAAAAACGTAAGCAAAAACACTTAAGCTAATAACATTAAAATCTTAAAAAAATATAAAAGAATGCAGGTGCATTACAATGTACAAGCAGTTATGTAGGTCATGGTTGCGTTGAAAGTGAATTAGAATTTATGAGTGTGAAGCTTTTCACCCTTTTTCGCTGTTTCTTTGCTAACAGGTGCTTATTTGCGGTTTATTTGCAAAAAAAAAATTATTATATTAAATTATTCTAAGTTAGATAAATATATTAAGAATACTTGTATTATTACAGCTTTTTAGGACTCTTAGAATCGAAAAGAGAGATAAATATTTTAAGCGAGTTACAACACCACACAGTGTCTAGTCTGGGTCGGTATTAGCCGTCTCAATAGACTCGTAATTAGCTAAACCAACTGCGATTTATTAAGGGGTCCCAAGCCAAATATAAGTGGTTTTGTCGCCACAAACTTCTTGTATTTCAACTGCCTAGTTGGATAGGACTTAGGTCTGTTACAAAACCTAACCTAATCACTAACAAAAGCTCCACAAATAAAGTGAGTAGATCGACCGAATTCCAAAAGCCATATTGATGTTGTCAAATTTGAATTGGGATCTGGGAGTTATATAGAAATCTAATGAAAATAAAAGAGGTCCCAAAGTAAGGAATAATACAAGGGTGTCATATATATCTCTTTCGGATTTTGTTCAAAAATGCTCCGTTTCCTTCCATAATCTGTTTCGACATAGACGGCAACTTCATAATAGCCCCCTCGTAGAAGCACCCCTCCTAATTTGCGAAGAACTTGGACAGCCACTTCTCACAAGCCTCTTTTGAGTTCAACTTTACGCCAACAAAGGCCATGGAAAGGAACAGGTAGTAATCACTTGGCACTATGTCCGGGCTTTATGGTGGATGCGATAAAAACTTCCAACCGAGCTCCCGTAGCTTCTGACGAGCCATCAACGAAGTGTGTGGTCTGACGTTTTCCTGGTGGAACACTGCACCCTTTTTGCCGGCCAATTATGGACTCTTGTGGTCGATCGCCTGCTTCAAGCAGTCCAGTTGTTCGCAGTAGATGATAGAATTAAGCGTCTGGCCATATGGGAACAGCTCATAGTGGATGATCCCCTTTCAATCCCACCAAACACACAGCAAAACCTTCCTGGCCGTCAATCCCGGCTTGGCCACTGTTTGGGACGTTTCACCGGCCTTCGATCAGGATCGTTTTCGCTTGAAATTGTCGTATGTGATAAATTTTTCGTCACCAGTCACAATCCGCTTCAAAAATGGGTCGAGTTCGTTCCGCTTCAGTAGCATATCGCAGGCGTTGATTCGGTTCAGAAGGCTTTTCTGTGTCAAATCATGCGACACCCAAACGTCAAACTTTTTTGTGTATCCAGCCTTCTGCAGATGATTTAAAATGGCTTGGTGACTAACTCCCATCTTCTGAGCGATGTCACGAGATGCCACATGTCGGTCTAACTCGATGTTTTCCATGATTTGATCGGTGTTCGTCGTCGCAGGTCTTCCGCCGGCTGGCTTATCCATGTTGTCATTTTCACCCGTTCTACATCGTCGAAACCATTTCTCCGCAGTTCGATGTGATGGAGTACCATCCCCTAAAATACCATTAATCTCACACTTTATCGTACTGCTTCTAGTCAGGAAAGCGAAGAAATCTCAAGTTGCACAAGCAGTGAGCTAAGTGGGGAAATCAAAAATCTGGAAAACAAAAAATCCCCCGGTTCTGACCTGATAACTACCGAGGTTCTAAAACAGCATTCTCTAATAAGTATTGTAAATATTACCAAGATTATTAACGCGGCTTTTCATCGTAAATAAGTGCCAACTCATGGAAAATTGCTGAAGTTATCATGATTCAAAAGCCAGGAAAATCTTCTTACAGGCCCATATCACTTCTACCGATAATATCGAAGCTATCAGATAACTTCGAAAAAGTTTTTTGTGTGCCGTTACAAGCGGTGGAGTTCAGTATTCTGTCGTGTACTCTTTCCTGAAGCTATGTGAAGGAAGGCGAGGTGGAATTAGCTTGCAACTTTTTCCTCTATTGCCCAGCTTTGGCTGCACTGAGATTGAAATATCTCGGTGGAGACACCTTTGGCTAACTCAAAGAAGATGCTGAGATCGATATTAATCACATTAACAAGTTTGTTGTAAGCACAAAGCGATTCGTCCATCGATGAAGATCTGACGATCTTACTTTTGGGAGTTTTTAGGTAACACAAAGTACGAATTTCTGTCCAGTGATATTCAACGGTTTTGGACCACGACCTAACCTAACCTAGCATACATATGTGCCGTTATTGACGTAACATTTTTAACGCAGATATGAGCGAAACTGGTTCCGAAGTTGGTTCAGGAATGAAAGTTTTAATATATCTTAACTACAGCGCCATCTTTCGAGATACTTATGTTACTACGAGTATAGATCGGTGAGTAACAGACATGCTGTAGACATTTATTTTCGAAAATTTGCATAAATTGGCTCCACATTTTTTTGTTTTACATACCGAATACACCACTTTTTAAAGCCATATTTTCGTAAACTTATAGGTCCCCTAAACTTTTCTACAGAAAATTTATATATGTACAAGTATATGCTTAGAGTTGTCTCATTGTCAAAAAACCTATTTATTTTGACGCCAAAAAGTACGCAAAATTGTTCAACAACTTTAAAGCTCCTTCAACTTGTCAAATAGGTCTCCACCAAGAGTAACAGGCTCTGCCACAAATACATACACATTTGCTATTTCTTTGTTTTGCAGTGCTATTCATGCAAATGTGGGTGCCAAATAAATATGAAACCACTGCAACATGCCACAAAGCCTGCAGCGATGCACAGCTGAGACATCCCACATACCACAGGATCATGTGCGCCCACCTCCACAACATGTTATTGTCATTAAAGTCGAGCATAGAAAATGTGCGAATGGCAACAACAAAATTGAAATGTGGCTTCAGGAGGAGCGAGTAGCAGAGATGCTCAAGAGAGCAGTATGAGCCAACCACTTGTGTGTAAGTATGTGTATGTAGGTACTTAAATAAGTTGTATGCAACCAAATGCCAACCAACCAACTAACTAAAACAGCAACCAATTCAGCCGAACTGAGCTTGTTGTTAGAGTGCCAGTTTCTGGTTGGTTTTCATCGAAAATAAAGGGTGGTTTTTTTAAGGTAGGTATTTTTCTCGTTTTAAGTACTACTTAAGTTGCCAACGTTCGAAAAAAGATGGCGAAAAGGAGTGAAACAATGGCCTTGAAGGTTAAGTAGTAGTCTTTTTTCTTGATCTGGTTAGGTCAGACAAATTTTTTTCAAAAATAATATTGTTTTTTGATCGATTCCTTTGACAACTATAGGATACAGTGCTTCGATCTCTTTGGAGATTGCGCCGCAACCTCGGATAATCCAAAACTTTGTGAAGTTAACTCTTCAAATGAAAAGGTTTTTCATACAAGGGCTTGATTTCGACGGAACAGCTTCTAAGGCAGCTATATACTGCAGTGTTTCGATATCGGCGGTTCCGACAAATAAGTATCTTGTTGATGAGAAAATGACGTGTACAAAATTTCAGACTGATCTCTCAAAAACGGAGGGATCTGGCGTAAATACAGGAAGACAGATGGACGTTACACACTTCGCCCAAACTTAATATACCCTTTTATGTTAGCTCGTCTCGTTTGGCTTTCAAATTACACCAGAGAGCTCGTCTCTCTGGAAGCAAGGTAGGTCTCTTCTTAATAGTGCGACTTCTGATATGGCAATTTTGTCTGTGAGGTGCCGATCCTTATTTGACAGTAAAAGTATACAGTTAAGCTCGTCAGTTAGAACTAAATTTCAACCATTTTCCAACATTGTTTCGATGTGGGTCTGAGCATGGTAAATATTGAACAGCTGGTTTGACAGCTATCCCTCTAGGAAATTCTTTCCATACATCCAAAGCACACCCTGTACCTACCCAACTCCAAAAATATATACCTCTTTAAATCGCATGAGTTTGTTGTTGATGTGTCTTGTAGTGGGAAAACTTTGCCTATGCAATTCAAACAAAAAGTCGAAACGGGTTTCTAAAACACACCACATACAGTTAAATATCACGGAATTGCATGTGTAGGCAAATGAGCGCCTCGACCTAGCGACAGACATTTAAACGAACAATAGTCGGCAGATGACACCCGCATGTATGCATGTGTGTTTCATTGTTAGCAACAATAAAAGCTGAATATATATATTTAATAGCTTAAGTTGAGCAGAGTTGAGTTTGAGTAGTCGTATTGAGCCGAACTGCGTTGCGTCGTGCAGCAATGGCGCAATAAGCGATCACAATTTCTGCCAAAAACTTTACGGGCTACGCCTTTGAGGCCTCTGAGCTGTGAAGCAAAGACTACTGTTGTACCAGCAGTCAGCCTGAATGTAGGCAACAGCTTATGAAGTGGCAGACATACGATGCAAATAGTGCTCGCTAAAACGTCGAAGTTGTATGAAGCTGAACTCAATTTGAACTCAGCCACGAAACTCAATTTAGTCAAAGTCGGATTCTTCTTCATCTTCTTCGACCGTCAACTTATTTACTATCACTGAGGGATACGAAGCAGCAATTGGTTGCCTACTTTTGCGGTTGATATTTAGTTATATTGTGGTTTAGACTTTTTGTTTGCGGAATAGTGCTTGAAAGCAACAATGCGACAGCTGCCGAAAACAATAAAGATAATGATAATAATAATAACAATAAACACTAAAAGAACTTTAAATGTGTATGGGAAAAGTTGACGATAAACGACAGTCGAAAATGGTTAATGGGGAATTAGGGAGGAATTATTTGTGGTTGTCGTGAAGAACTCACAGTGAGTTAATGAGGTTACAAATAATCAAATGTTTCATAAAAAAAATTTTTTCAGTGAGATACTTGATGATTTTACCTTAGTTCTATTTTGTATTTTTGATTCTAATATTATTAAAATTTTTTACTCTTATGAGGATCGCAAGAGAATAGGCAAAGCAATGATGTAGGTCGTGTCTGGAACATTTAGAAGTTAAGCGGATCTTCAGGTATTGCAATACTAGAAAATATTTTACAAATTTGAGCACTAATTCTTAATATTACCGTGGCTAAGTTTACACAGTGAGGAAGTACAGAAATGTTAATAATTTTACAGACTTTTCTAGGCTACACCTATGGGCTCGGCTGACTTTTCCTCTGCTTTAGACGATTGACCGGTTTTAATTGTGGTGTGTGTCTTGGGTTTATCGAAGACATGTACTTTTAAAATATTTGAAAAGAAAAGGTTTTTACCTGAAATATAATTAAAGGTTTCCATTACCTATCGAGATAATTCGTTACATATTATTTGAAAAAAAAAGTGTTTTTCTCATAAATGGTTGATGTTATAGCAAAGTATGGCTTTTTAGACTTAAGGGGTTAGAGGTAGTCAGAGGCACGAAAAAATGAGAATTTTCAGTATTTTTTTTTTTTTTTTTTTTTTTGCTATTAAATCGTGTTATTTTACAAAAGTAGTAATATGCCATTACTATAGAATGTGTTGACTTGAAGTCACGAAAATTTAAAAAAAGAAAAATTAATGTACAAAGTTATAGTTGTTCCAAAAAAGGGTACTTGCGGTGACAACCATAAGTCCTTGGAGACTCATCTAAAATCAATCGGACAAAAAAAAAAATCAGTTTTATAAATAGATAATCCTAGGCCTGATCGAAGGATTTTTTTTTTTTAAATTAACAAACTAGGGCCTTAGGAATTTTTTTCTAAATTTTTGGTCTTAAAAAATCGAAATTTTTGAAAAATAAAAATCTTTCGATCAGGCCCGCGTTTATTATGTATTCTGAAAGCTGTATAAATTTCATTAAAATCTACTGGGTGGTTTTCGAGTTACAGTTGTCACCAGTTAAAAAACATAGTTTTGAGAAAAACGCGTTTGAAGTTTCACACTAGCGCTTTGTAGTGCTCGAGCTCTCTTTGTTATTTGTCGAATAACTCAAAAACTAATTATCGGATCAACGTGAAATTTTCAGAGAATATTTTTAAGATATTACACTTAACGAAAATGACAAAAAAAAAAAAAAAATAATTTTTTAAAAATTCTGACTACCCTAACCCCTTAAGCGAATGACGAAATGTCTTCGAATCAAAATTATATCTTTTTCTCTTAAAACCATATACGAGAGAAGGCTTACTAATTTTTAAACTTAATCGAAAGACGAAATGACTTGGATTCAGTATTTCTTGTTCTAATTAGCTATCTATCTTGTTCGTTCAGCTTTTAGTTATAAATCCATTCAACTGTCTTACTCATTATATGTCCTCAAGAATCTACCTCTCGTGGTCATCGAGTCAATATAGTCATCGTTTCGTTCGATGTCTCCTTAGGTGTGTGCTAGTCCCTCGGTTTTTGAAATAGCGATACAAAATTTTACATTTCCACCCCAAGATACTGCTCAATATCATATCTGACCACTTTAGCATATAGCTGCCAAATAAACTGACCTCAGATATCTTCACGAAATTCGGCATAGATTATTGACGACACGATATGACAGCCGAACAAAGTGTTATTGATCCACTATATCATAAAGCTCTTATACAAGAATGAAGTGCTTATATGGAAACTTTTTCAGACAAGTTTGAGTGTTCTACTGGTCTTCGTCAAATCTGACATAAAAATTATTGAATTTGGTTGACTTAAAATACGCAACAAAAGGTTTGCTTTGAAGGTATGCAACATTTTGGAAATATTCCTGTTTATATCTGCCTGATTTGAATCCCTGATAATGTTGAAAATTTCAAAGAGACACATTGTCGTTCTTTTCTTCCTCGATCTGCGCTATTTTTGGAAAGGTTGCAATACTACATCCACTATTTAATAAAAAAACTCAAGAAATAATTGTGAAAATAAAAAACAAAAACGTTTCTGATCCTCAAGGCAATGATTGTAATTCAAAGAAAGAGTTTTCCGAAGCAAAATTATCAAACAATAAGCTAATTTACGAGTCGAGAGCACAAACTCTCAATATCAAGAAGGCACTGAAGCCAACAAATATGAGAAGTCAGAAACCAAAACATATTTGCTGGCAAGATGAATATTTTTGAAGGTAATAGAAAAAGTAAAAAGGAAAAAAAATACATAAGAAGAACAAAAATCAAGAAAAGAATGAATGACACAGCAACATATCCCCAATAGCATACTCGATTTAAATATATCCGAACGTCGAACCGGTAGTCGGTGGTACGCCAGCTTTGCATAATCTTATTTGAGCTTTCCGAAGAGAGGGTTTGGCATTTGCTGCGCAGTGCTCTGCTGAATTACACTACCTACATAGGTGGATGCGTAGTTATGTAAATAACGGTGTAGTTTGGCTGCATTGTTGAAGAGCTCAGCATATGCTTATAAGTATTATATGATGGCACAGACAGTTTATGATACAGAAAGTAAATACGGAGAAAAACTGGGTGATATGAGTGCATATGGATTTTTTCTAACAGATTATCCAAGCAATGAACCCAACAGAAAAATTATTAATTTTATATAATTCTCATTAAAAAGCATTACAGTTTCCGTTTTGGAGATATTTCACACCATAACATGACTCACGCGCTCAAAAGTAGGCTACTTATTGACTTTAAATTAAAGCGCTACTAGTTATTGGTATTGAATTGGGTCCTCAGTGGTATGCAGTTGTCTGTAAACTTTGAAATTTTCACGCAACCCCGTTTTGTGCCTCTCTTGACGAAGGTTTTTTTTTATTATTTTTTATACCCATCAAAGAAGCGGCAAGTGTCCGCCCTCGTCGAGTTGTTGCAAAGTCACAGTGACACCCAAGTTTCCACTAGCAATGACAGTTGCAACAAAAGAAGCAAAATAAAGGTAACTGCAAACAGCAACAACCGTTAGTGTCATACTATGTTGCTATTTATAAAAGTAGGTTAATAATGTTAGAAGTTTTCTTAAAGTAAACAATGTAATGAGAATGCTCTCCAACTAGTACCTATCTACAACTATTTACTACTTATATGCAAGTAAGAAAATAGAATGGAAATAAAATTCGAAAAGAACGGAAGTGAAATAAGTGCAAAAATCGCATTAGTGTTGTAATGAGATATAGATGGCATGTATTTAGTTGAAAATAGTAAATGAGCAGCAAAAAAGTATAAAAACTGCAAGAGAAATTAAGTTCTTGAGTTCTGTATACTGAATTATAAATAAGATGGCGTTTTGCTCTTTTTTATTCTGCACTTAGAGTAATAAGATTTCACGGCTTTTAATTATATGCCAATTAGTTAATGAAATGTTTAGAAGAAAATATAAATATAGAAAATATAATAATATATGTGTTAATATTAAGTTGTCAAATATCTCCCTTCCGCTTTTTTGCTCTTTATTCATTGCTTTATAAAAAGTGTTACATTGATTGGATTTAGTTCAAATATGCGTCGTTTCATTCGATAATCTTTATTCATTTATACGGCAACTTCATAATGCCCCCCACGTAGAAGTCTCCCTCCTAATTTTCGACGAACTCGGACAGTCACTTTTCACAAGCCTCTTTTGAGCTCAACTTTAGACCAACAAGGGCGTTCGCCATGGGCAGGAACAGGGGGTAATCAATTGACGCTATGTCCGGGCTATATGGTGGATGCGATAAAGTCTCCATTCCGAGCTCCCGTAGCTTCTGACGAGTCACCAACGATATGTGAGGTCTGGCGTTGTCCTGGTGGAACACTATAGCCTTCCTTTTGGTTCCGGACACTTCTGGTCGATTGCTTGCTTCAAGCGGTCCAGTTGCTCGTAGTAGATGGTGGAATTAAGCGTCTGGCCATATGGGAGCAGCTCACAGTGGATGATTCACTTCCAATCCCAAAAAACACACAATACACTTCAATACCGGCTTGGCCACTGTTTGAGACGATTCACCGGCTTTCAATCACGACCGTTTTCGCTTGATATTGTCGTTTGAGATCCGTCTTTCGTTGCCAGTCACCGTCCGCTTCAAAAATGGGTCGAGTTCGTTCCGTTTAAGCAGCATATCGGAGGTGTTGATTCGGTCCAGAAATTTTTTTGAGTCAAATCATGCGCCAGCCTAACATCAGTCTTTTTTGTGTATCCAGCTTTCTGAAGGTGGTATAAAATGGTTTGGTAACTAACTCCCATCCTCTGGGCGATGTCACGAGTTGCCACATGCCGGTCCAACTCGATGTTTTCCATGATTTGGTCGGTATTCGTCATCACAAGTCTTCCACCAGCTGGCTTATCCGTGGTGTCGCTTTCACCCGCTCTGAATCGTCGAAACCATTCCTCCGCAGCTCGAAGTGATAGAGTACCATCTCCCAAAACACCATTAATCTCACGGAACGTTTCTCTAGCGGATTTGCTTTTAACGAAGGAAAACTTTAAAATAGCACGAATTTCGGTGTTAGTGAACTCCATGATAACACGTCTATAACTGTTGAACGCAATATCTAAACTAATCATGCATAGCATCGCTTTATCGGTTACGTCAAGACCTTTCAAAGAAGTATATTATTGCCTGATAAGATCTCTTTAGCGCTTTATACATAGCCGCGAAATTCAAGAGACAAAATGGCAGAAGGGAAATATTTGACGACCTATATTAACGTCGTAACTTTGAGTAAAATTCGTAGCTCTCCTCAGGTCTCAAATAAGGTGTTAAACATAAGAAAATATATTCAAAGTAACCAGTGCAATCTCTTCGAATTTTACTCCGCTTTTTTAAGCAAAAAATATTTCATAGTTACTTGCTACTTTCTCTTTTACCTAAAATACCATGATAAATCAATCATATAAGAAGAAGAGATTTTAATTTTAATAGAATTGTTTCCGCGTCATAAAAATTTCTTACATTATTATTGGTCGGATATAAAACGTGAGTTTCGTTTTTGTAAATTAAAGGCAATTTTCGTGAGAAAGGTCCTTTTGGAGTCACAACGGATTACGAGGGAGACTTTCCTACAGTCGGGGACTTCCCATAACTTTAGTATCAGCGTGAATATATCGAGTTCTTATGTCTCCTTCATGCAGCTGCTATTTCTCTATTTTACCCTACTTTAAGAATTGTGGTTACCAAAACCCGGTTTAGGACTTAGAAATTAAAGTGCCGCCGGAAATAACGGTATTTTTATTGAAGCAATTCGTGTGGCACCCGTGCATCGAGCTTCTTAGTGACTCCAAGCTTCTTCAAATGGTTTATAACGGTTTGATGACTACTGTGCCGATCTCTTTCGACCAATTCAGCGATTTTATAGCAATTTTCGACGACAGGCCTTCCGGAGCGTGGCGCATCTTCGACCACCTCTACACCAGAACGAAAACGTTGAAACCATCGTTGTGCGGTGGAAATGGAAACTGTATCGGGTCCATTAACTTCACAAATTTTATTGGCGGCTTGAGATGCATTTTTGCCTTTATCGTAGTAATACTGTAAAATATGCCGTATTTTCTCTTCATTTTGCTCCATGTTTGCGACGCTATAACTCACGAACGACTTAAAAGAAACGACAATCAATCAAACAGGGTTAGCGCGAAAATACCGCAAGACTTTTTTGACCACCTAATATAAACTGAACGTGTACATGATATCATTCACGAATATTTGGGTATGAGGGAGCTCTGTGCAAAGTAGGTGGCACGCGAGCTAATTTTTGACCAAAAACAACAACAAAAACGACGATTTTATGATTTGAAGCAGTGTTTGGAGATGTTCAAGCGTTCAAGCGTTCAAGCAAGGTTTTGGCGTCTATATTTTGGGATGCACATGGCATTGTTTTAAGTGATTGATACGCCTGTATTTTCTAGGTTACCTTTTACGTTTCGAGATTAGAGAACAAAAACAAATTTTTATCATCGAAAATCAATTTATTGTTTTTCAAAATATTCCCGATTAAGATCACTATACTATTGCTTGCGTTTGAACTAATTTTCGTAACACTTTTGCTACTATGATTAAGGTATCTCCATAATACGCCTTTGAAGTCATCAACTGCCACTTCAAGTATCGAAAAAAAGGTTGACGTATTAGTTTAACTGTTACGTACGTCAATGAAAAGAAGTCATTCGGTCCCAGATCGGGACTTCAAGGTGATTTTCAAACAGAACAAATGGTTTTTTTTTTTTGGAAAAATCAATTTACTTTATTTGAAATAGTCTCTTTCTGCTTCATTACAGCTTTTTGCACGGTCCAAAATCATATCGAACGATCGAAGCTCGTTTACGCACCGATAACACAAACATACTGACACTTAAAACGTAATCAGTTCACTTTCAATCGATGAAATGTCAAGAAATCTACAGCAAAACAATTAATTTACTTGAATGACCACGCTTCCCATCCAATAATCGCCTTCTGAAGTGGTCATACAACATTTAATTATTTTCTGGAATTCGCAGACATTTGCATTTTGATTAAATGCTTCTATTAACCAGATACTTAGTGACTCACACATCCATACACATACTTGTTGCATATAATACAAGCCTACTGTTTATTTTCTATCCTTTTCTGAGGCGATTGGTGAAGAGAGGGTGAGGACACCGGTAGGGTTTTATTGAATATCGATGGAATCACTCGAATTGGACACTCACTGGTTGCGCATTTGAATGCGGTTTGTACGCACATTTATAGTATATAACTGTATATATATACATACACATATATCTACTACATACATATGTATATTTGTAAGCAAATTAAGAAACATTCGTTAACTGTGTGGTATGGAAGAAGGAATCAAAAGTGGTTAATCTGGACATTGCCCAATCAATTCTTGTCCATAACACAATGCTAAGCGGACTTCGGAGAACCTACTCTCTATGGCATAAAGACTCCACAAATGCAAATGTGTAAGTCAACGATATTGCATACTTGGCTGCCTATGTGCTGTGTATTCTAACGATCCATTATTGCAAAACAACGAAAGGCTTTTGTAATTTCGTACATTTGTGAAGACGGTGGAGGGGTATAAAAGTCTGACAATAAGACAATACGTCACTCCACCTCGCTTCTTTTCTCTCTCCTTTCCATTGACCGTCCACCTTCTCTCTCTTATTGTTGATTTACATAGGCACTTTAAAGCTTTAACCACGCACGCACTGTCTCAACCACTCATCGGCGCACACACTGACTACTTCAGTACTTATGAATACAACAGCTCATAGGCAGTCAGTCAAGGCAGCCAAGGCTTGTGTCGCCTATACAAAAATTGCACGCTTTGACTGACTGTCTGACTGCCGCTTACCGGCGTGCACAACAACGCAGGGCGCAAAGTGATATCCGTAAAAAACAACAGGTATTGTGCGGCAACATAATGGGCCTCCCTGTGTATACAAAGACCGTATCGCTGCAAGCTAGAAAATCATGGCACACGCAAAAAGGAGTTAATTAAGCAGAACTTTGTGTACTTCCCATTCATCTGGCATAAATAAGTTGTTGCCATACAATAGAACAAAGGAAATAAAGTTACTTGATTAAAGACATATAAGTCCCAAAAACAACAAAAAAAATTTACACAACAAATATTTAATTAAGGAAACACTAAAATTCGCAGAGAAATTTGGAATTTCAGTAATGGAAAAATAAAAGGTTTTAGCAAGGGCGAAGTTCGGCTTAATCAGCATTATATTAGAAACAAACACATTAACTCAAACATGATACATATACCATACATATGTATGTGATATAAATTTAATCAGAAGGGGTAAAATTTAATATATTGGGGAGGTCAGGAAAGGATTAATCATAATAGAAAAATACCTATATTAGAAATAAGTGCTTTATAAAAAGGGGCAGACCGATTCCATTAGACAAAATCCACTTTATGGTTAAGAAAACAGTACATCATTGAAATATCAAACATGTTGACCAACATAAACGGTGAACAGCCGGGTGTATTGGAGCAAGGGGAAGGTCTGGTCCGATTAAATTAACTCTTGGTATTAAACGTTTATAAACTTCTGATCATATTAGGTTGTCAAATATCTCCCTTCCGCCTTTTCGTCTTTTGAATTTCGCGGCTATGTATAAAGTGCTACAGAACTCGAATCTGACAATACTACACATCTTTGAAAGGTCTTAACATAACCCTCAAAACGACGCTATGCATGATTAGTTCGGATATTCCGTTCAACAGTTATAGACGTGTAAACAAGGAGTTCACTAATGCCGAAACTCGCGCCATTTTAAAATTTTCCTTCGTTAAAGGCAAATCCGCTAGATTCGAAATCTCACAGTTATTAATGGTGTTTTGGGGGATGGTACTCAGATCAGATCGAACTGCGGAGGAATGGTTTCGACGAATCAGAGCGGGTGAAAACGATACCATGGACAAGCCAGACGGTGGCTGACGCCGAGTACCGATCAAATCATGGAAAACATCATATTAGTTCGGCATATGGCATCTCAAGATATCGCCCAGAAGATACGAGTTAGTCACCAAATCATTTTAAAACATCTGCAGAACACTGGATGCACAAAAATGCTTGATGTTTTGGTGACGCATGATTTGACGCAAAAAAACCTTCTGGATCGAATCAACGCCCGCGATATGCTGCTGAAACGGAACGAACTCGACCCACTTTTAAAGCGGATGATGACTCGCGACGAAAAATAGATCATATACGACAACATCAAGCGAAAACGGTCGTGGTCGATGGCCGATGAATCGTTCCAAGCGGTGGCCAAGCTTTGATTGACGGCCAAGAAGGATTTTTTGTGTGGATTGGAAGGGAATCATCCACTGTAAGCTGCTCCCATATAGCCAGATGCTTAATTCTACCATCTACTGCGAACAACTGGACCGCTTGAAGCAAGCAATCGACCAGAAGCTTCCAGAGTTGGCCAACAGGAAGGGTGTAGTGTTCCACCAGGAACCCGCCAGACCACACACTTTGTTGATGACTCGTCAGAGGCGAGGGTAGCTCGGATGGGAGGTTTTCTTGCATCCACCATACGAGTATAGTCCGCACATAGCGCCAAGTGTTTACTACCTGTTTCTGTTCATGGCGAACGCCCTTGTTGGTGTAAAGTTAAACTCAAAAGAGGATTGTGAAAAGTGGCTGTCCGAGTTCTTCGTAAATGAGAATGGAGACTTCGACGAGGGGGATATTATGAAATTGTCGTCTAGATGGAATTAGATCATGGAACGAAATGGCGCATATTTGAAATAAATCCAATCACTATAACACTTTTTATTAGACATTGAATTGAGAGCAAAAAAGCGGATGAGAGATATTTGACAACCTTATATATGCACGCACTTAGATTACTCAAAATTTGTTTGATACAGTCATTATATCATCACCAAAAATGCAGAATAAATTAACTTCACTTTCCATAAGGAATTTACAGCAGAGGGAATAAACGATAGACAACGTGTTTTCAATACAAAAACTTGATTTTGATGGGCCAAGTAGTATGGCAGCTATAACCTATAGAGTTCCGATAACGGCGATTCCGACAAATAAGCAGCTTCTTAAGGGGAGAAGGACGTGCGGAAAGTTTTGGAGCCATATCTCAAAAACTGAAGGAATTATTCGCGCAAATCCCAACAGATGGACGGATACACTATATATAGTACTTTAGATCGGGTCGGTTTTTTAACTATAAAATCTTTTATGCAGGGAAGATTCTATGGATAATTTTTAATCTATTTTATTCAAGAGATTTTGGATCTAAAACCGCTTTTGAGGGATCGACTTCGAATGCAAGCTTTAAAAATCTGAATTAGTCGAGTGTATGGGTATTTAAAAAAGTTGTCAGATCTGACCGATTCCTACAAATGATAAATAGAATATCACAATGCACCGACGTAATAAATGTCATTTGCATATCTCAAAAACTGACAACCATCTTAATAATTTCTAAGAAATTTCGTTTTAAAAATTGCTGACTCGAAATGGGTTTTAAATCCCTAGATACTTGTTGTTCACGATTTTCCGTTCTTCTGGCTCCCTGTAAATTATTTCTGTATACGGATTATAGGGTCCTCGAAACAGATAGGCACATATTTATATATATATACTAGCTGACCCCGCAGCCGTTGTCCTGCGTGAAATTATGTGTTTTGGAATGAAAAGATAAAAATTCATATTGTGTTGATAATCATTTATTTGCGATTTTTCTACATTTTTTTTTTTTTTTCAATGTAACCCAGCTTGATAAACATTTTATGGTTTCTGTTCCGGTGCGTAAATGTACAGAGAAGATGGTTTTCCAACTCGCAAGCACGCCACGTATATCTGGCCGTGTGAAAGACATAGCATTTCCAAATTTAAGCCACCCACTATACGACTCTCCTATTGATCGTCATCTCAAATCCCATTTTCACTGGAAACGGAATACGTTTGAACTGAAATGGCAAATCGTTAGAACTCAAAAGAAATCCGTAGGATCAAACATTCTGCCCCTTATATTTGATAGATGCGTCACAATCAGATTGCGAAGCATCATAACGACAGATCCAACTCTGAGACGCAAATGATGCGGTGGCATACCAAGCCTCTCCAAAGAATTTAGAAATTTCACTCTATAATTAACGGTGTCGTCTTCATTGCCATGACGATCCATCGATTTGTTATACCGCAAATCTCCCGGAATTTGACTTTGAATCTTTCAGTTTAAGTCAACAACATCGGTATTTTTGGCAGCTAACATTGCGCGTGCACTTAAGGAATCGTAGTTACGATAATTTGGCTAACGTTCGTATAAACATTCGTGATGAGTCCATCTTTCGTGAACTGATAAGTGGCATGTGGAATTGATATCAAACCACCGGAAGTATCAACCGGTATTGACCCATTCTTAGCGTATACGAAGGAAATGTTTTCGGCAATTTTTAGTCGTATCCCATAATTGACGCGGATTTGAAGGCTGATCATCTCGAAAAGTGTGCGAACTTCAGTGGCATTCGAAGTAGCTATCGCATCGTCCATCGTTCGATTCCAGTGATTATTATGTTTCAGCAAATAGCAACCAAAGATAAAAGCAATCGTTGTTTTTCGGAGGGATTGCGTAAATTCGTTCTAATGCATTGGTTGAGAACACAACCGGATGTCCATCTACTGGTTGGCCTTGCTTTCTGCGTAACTATTTCTTCGACGATGCATTCTATGTATAATATCACGGCATTTCCAAATAGAGCAAGTTCTCGCAAACGGTTCACTGCCGAACGTTGAGAAAAAACTCGTAAACATTAATTTTGTTGGTGGCGGTATTTCAACTGGATATACTGTATTCTCTGGGTAGAAATGGACTCTTTGGTAATTCTACAAATTAAATGCGAGATGCACAACAGTCGGAAAACGTTCATGAATTGCAAAAGTAAATATCTTACAAAACGCCTCACTACAGTTCACGTATCGACCGAATCGTTCAAGACCAATAATTGCCATATTGCTTCTTTTGGTGACGTACTTAAAAGGTATTTTATCGATTACAACAAATTACAATACGCAACATTGTCATGACTTTTGAAAGTGAATTAGACAACAGTGGTGAATATGTTTCAACTTCGATGTGTTGTTCGATATTCCCGCCTCTAAATTGAATACTAAATGTTCTGCCATTGTCGTCTGGTGAGGGACGCCGATAGAGTGGATATCCATTATTTCTACTTTGTGTTTCCGAAAGCACGTGGATACTGTTTCGTGCATTTATTGTCAGACATACAAACCGAAGTGGGATTGTGGTGTCCGCAAGGTCCATGAACCATATTGGTTTTCATCACTTCGTATAATACTGCAATTTTCTCTGCATCAGGAATTTCCGCGTGACTGAATGACTTCATCAATTTTATCTGGTGTAACCACCATCCACCATCCACCATCCAAGGAAGAATGTGTGCGTGCGGCAAACCTCTCTTTTGCCACACAACAGAGTACATCTAGCATCTAACGGCGCCATATATACGTTGCTTCGAGATAAAATCCATCGAAGCTATTGCTTGAAAAGTCTTGCTGTGACATCGGGACGATCGCTTGCTGATTGATCGCGATCCATAATACCGCACGTATGTCATCGCATCCTTGGAGTACTCGGTCATGTGCCTTGGGCTGCTAATGTATGCTGATGCCAAACAGAACGCGTTCTCTAAGCGTTACTAATAAACAAACATTCATTCGTTTGTATGGGAAAAATAAAAGGGTTCTTTTCTGGGGTTTTCCGGCAATTATTTGAATTTTTCTTGCCGTAAAAACCATCCTTGAGCCTCAACGAACATTAAAAAAAAAGTATTAGCAAAATTGGTCCAGGAGTTTTTGAGTTATGCGCTTACCAATACATTTTGCGATTAATTTTTATATATAAGATATATATATATATACATATATACATCGCTATAACCTTTATAGGGGCTGCGATACTTCCTAAAGTTTGTCACAAACTCCAAAGCAAACTTACTAACAAAGAAAACAGCTTACCTGATTACCTTGCTGCTCACTGTTAACCTTAGGCATTTTGTCGATTAATTTGAAATGTACAGAAGTACGACATATTGTGGCAGATTGGTATATGTACCACATGAATGTATAAATAACTACATACGCAGGGCGTTTGTTGATAATTTTCTTTGTTGAGTTTGTTAACAAGCTGATTACAGTAAACACACATACACATATGCATATGTATGTACAGTCTGTCAAGTAAGAGCGTGGTCGTGTTAATTTATAAAAAAAAAAATTATTTTATGAAACTTTCATATTTATATATACATTGTACACATTACAAACAATGATGCAATTTGGTCAATAATATGTCTAGTCACCACCGGCGTCGATAATTGCCTGGCATCTCAGAGGCATGTTTTCTAGTAATTTGACGGCGTCTTCTAAAGGCAAGGATCTCCAGATCCGACGAATTTCGTAGCACAACTGCTTCAAAGTGTATGTGCGTCTTCCACGAAGATTCTGTTTAATATATGCCCACACATTTTCAATAGGGTTTGCATCGGGCGACTGTGACGGTCAATCCAATGTAACGATGGCAGATTGAGTTTTCCACTGAGTACAGAGCTAGCTGCGGTGTTTAGGATCGTTGTCCACCTGCAGAATCCAGTCTTCATTTTTTCTGATGAACCATCGTTTGCCAGATAGCAGTAAAGCCTTTTTGTAGATTTTTATCATTTTCTCGGCATTTATGTTGTCAGTAAAGAGGTACAAAGTACCGAATCTCTGCTTTGAAATGCAGCTCCAAAGATGCACCTTTATTCCTTGTTTTACGGTCCGCTGAACAGGCCTATTGGTGGAAGCTGACCAGGTTCGCGTGAAGACAGACCGTGCCCATATAGAACATTCATCAGTAAAAATGACATTTTCAAAATCTCTATCAATATTCTCATGCGTCCAAGCGAGTCGCTTTGTCACAAGTGTTTCAGTTAACAGAGGCTTCTTCATTGTGTTGCGCCATTTCAGACCATTAGTATGAAGAAGGGTTCGGATAGTTTCATAGGATGTATCTAAACCTTTTGCCATTAATTTTGCTTGTTCTTGCCGCAGTGTTAAAGCAGGATTCCGTGAAAACAGATTCACTATTCTTTTTTCATCTTTTTTGTCACTTTTACTATCGAACCACGTTCTGGTAAATCATCGACATTTTTAGCCACTATATATTGCTGTACAAACACTTCTGTACAAATGCCTTCGACTTTCTCATATATTTAGCAGCCGCTGATTGCGACATTTTGGGACCTTTCGGGTGGATCAAAGGAACAGAGCCTCGTAGCGCGACGCGTACTTAGCACTCATGGCGTTTAACGTGATTCTCTTTCAAAAGATCAACGAAAACTGAACCTTTGTTGACAATGCATCAAGGAGAAAGCTTCCCTCTATCGGCTCGCGAAGGAATTAGAGCGAAATCTTTCATTAACTGGCGGTAACGTCGGCTACGCTCTTACTTGGCAGACTGTATATTCAAGCATATGTGTAGTAATTGGAAATAAAAAATTATGCAAACAAATGTCGACTTGTAAGATGTGATTAATCTCACTGTTGGTGCACAATTCATTAATCTTAATGCAATCACTCACACAAAGGACATGACAAGGAAATGTGAACAATGCAAATTGAAAGAAAAGCAAACCCCGTTGACGCCTACGAATGTTGCAACAGAAATGGAAGTGAAAGCAGAAGAAATTAATTTTTACACTTTCAATTAATGGTGACATTTATCAGCTGGTAAATCTATGCTAACTGTAAATTGCATTTAAATTACATGGACGTGCATACATACATACATACGTATGTACTAATATTAACAACTAATGTTAGGATCGGGCATATACAATTGGCAAACTTGCATGAAAATGGCTTGAAGTGATTCGATTGTCGGCAAAACTACGAGTTCTATGGAAAAAAATTAAACAGCAATATTGCGGGTAATAAAAAGGTCCACAACATTCGTAACAACACTTTTACTTTTTCACATAACCTCAAAACTCCTTTAAAAAAAAATCCAATAACCAAGTTTTTCGGTGACATCGATCCAAGCAAAAACAAAAACTGGGAGTAACAAAGAACCCCGAAGGCTTAGGTATAAAATAATAAAGAAAAAGCTCGGCACTGGAGCAAAGTCGCCTGACTTAACCGCTGCCAAAATGGAGCCACCTTGGGAACAGAAAACTGCTGTACCAAACTAGAGAGGGATCACGACTGATAGCGGTCACATCAAGAGCACCACAAGGATCCATTCTAGGCCCAGACTTGTGGAACAACTGCTACGACGCTGTATAAAAGCTCAAAATGCCAGACGCTTCTTACTTAATTGGCTACGCGGACGACACTGTAGCTGTAATTATAGCAAAAGGCAAAGAAAGAGCGAAGAAAGCTTAATTAGGTCATGATACGGAAGCAAGCATGGTTCGACTCACACAACACCCAGCAACGGAAAAAACAGAGCTACTACTGCTAACAATTGAACACATATCCCTGGAAATAAGTATGCAAAAGACCACGGATATTCTTAGGATACAAAATGCAGTGAAGCAGCTAGGCGTAAGACTGGACCCCAGACTAACCTCCTGGGTGAAAATCCAGCACGCCGCAGGAAAAATACTGAGGATCACCTCCAAACTGAGCAGACTAATGGCCTACATAGGAGGACTCAGCTAAGAAAAGAAACAGCTCCCAATATCGACGAAAATCAGACTAATTGCCGACATAGAAGAACCCAGCTAAGAAAAGAGAAAGCTACTAATATCGACGAAAATCAGCGTCCTATTATATGGAGCAGAGATCTTAAAAAGTTAAACCGGCGTAAGGTAATGGCACAAATAAAGAAAAAACAATAAGAACATCGCAACAAAAAAGAAGAAAGGGAGAATGGGAATCACGACAGATGGACGGTCAGAGCATTAAAAGATCTAGACTTATGTACAAGCCAAAAATTTGGAGAAGTCGATTTTTACATAACCCAGCTGTTATCTGGTGACGGATACTTCATAAAGTTTCTCCATAGAATGAAAAAAGTCGAAGAGCCGTCATGCCTATACATGTCGCATATACGACGCGACAAAAGATGACGCTGAACGTTCCGCCGAGAAGGCCTGGTTGGCCAAATAAAAGCGGTCAATTTAATCAGCGTCATGCTGGAGACTGAAACAAACTGGGGGATTATCCAGAAATTCTTAGCAAATAGCGGGTCCTCGACGCAGATGTAAATCTCTCAATGAAAAACAATGGAACGCCACCCTGAAGTATTGCTAATGTGGTCCCAGGGTGCGCGACGGTTCCTTAGAGGGGGGGTTTTAGTGGCCTACAAAGCCTTTCAAAGCTTTATCACTAGTCTATTTTCTATATATGACGATATGGACTTAGGTCTCCTTGAAATATTATTTATTTTAAACTAACAAAAATTAATTAGTTAATTCATTTCATTAACAAAATTATAGATACATCACATTAAAATATTTGTTTAAGTAGAAGGCTTTATACCTACAAGAATAAAAGGTCCACAGTAACACAGTAAGGAGCCGTGTGATATTTCTTACCTGTAAAAAATAAAAGAAAATACATTAGTTAACGGCTCAAAATGTTTATTTCTTATTATTTAAAATATTAGAATAAAATATAAATATATGGCAACTTAAGTTGTTCTAGATATGGGCGTTTACCTCCTCAATTGCAACAAAAAAGTGTAGAACAATCTTATATATTTTTCTTAGAAGTACATTCGCAAAACAGTTGACAACAACTTATAGTGTGTTAAGTGTCTCAGAGCCGGGAGTTAGCCAAAACGGCTTGAACGATCGGCAATTTTCCTACGACATTCTTAGACATATTTGTCAGAAAATGATCAGAGGAATACAGTTTTAACAATAGTTTCGAATTTTTAAGCCAATCTTAAAAGTAATTTTTCACAAAAATGCGGTTTTTGCGAAATCATCACTTTTAAAAATTCACATTTTTGAATAGTCATTCAATCATTACCTTTATTCATCTAAAATAATAATATATTTTTTTAATTTTTGGATAAATTTAGCAGAAAAATTCTCTTCACCGCCAGAGACCTTTTTCGGAGGTCCTCCTGAAGATCGATTACGGGGACAAGGAGCTCGAAAATTTTTAAAAATTAATTGCAGATTATTAAAGTACACGAAATGCTGTAAAAATATATTAGATAGATAGATTATACATTTAACAGAGCTTGTCACGAAGTCTGTAATGCCTAGAAGAAACGTCCGAACGCCCTACAAAATGTATACACATTAACATAGGATAGTCGAAAAAGCCTTTTCGTATTTTGTCAATAGAAAATGTCGTAGTAAATATTTATATGTGCATTTTTCTATTTTTGCCTGTAAATCTTATTCATTTGAGTTCAACTAAAAGACATCTCTACTTTAATAGTCAATAGTTTTGCCCTTATTTTTCAAAACTAAATTAATCCGCTTTGGCATAGAATTAACTAATGACTGTAGAATAGTTATGTCAATATTGGCCCATTCTTGCTCTATGGCTAATTTAAGGTGACGTACTGTCTCAAACTGCCTTCCGTTTTGGAAAACACGTGCAGAGAGGATCCCCCAGAGATCTTCGATCGGATTTAGGTCCGGACTTAATGCTGGCCATTGTAATACGGGAATTTGCCTGTCATTAAAGAAGCGCTTCGTAACCTGTGCCTTGAGGATTGAAGCGTTATCCTGCTGATATGTCCAGTTATCGCCATAAATATTTCCAGCAAATTCTATCAACTCACTGCCCTAAAGATTTACATACATACTAGGATTCATTTGAGTGGATATATAGCATACAGGTGTCTTTCCATTGAAGCAGATTGCAGCCCATACCATCAAGGTACCGCCTCCAAAGCCTCGCTTGTAGCAGGAACGTCGTTCCTGACGCGAATCTCTCCAATATTTCTTGCAATGATCTGGGCCGTCCAAATTGAATTTTTTTTCGTCACTAAACACTATATTCTGCCACTCTTCGACCCAGAATTGGTATTTATTTGCAAACTGCAAACGTGCTATAATATGCCTTTGCAAGAGCTTTGGTTTAGGTACCATGGAGGTGTGTTTGATAAACTTATTTTCATGAATAATTTGAACAATTCTATTCCTTGTTATTTGCTGTCTTAACTTTGTCCGTATTTGACCGCTACTCATCGAATCCGCTACTGCTAGCCGTCGAATCATCCGTTTGCACCGATCATCAATGTTGGTTTTCCGTCCGCTGCGTCGCACTGTACCATAATTGGTGAGGTTTTTAACAAATCTTGATATACAGTTTCGATGCCGCTTTAGTCTGGATGCAATCTCGTATATTTTGGAACCGCTTTCATGCATTCCTATAATTACTCCTTGTTCCTTGGCTGACAAACTAGTACCACGAGGCATTTTAGGCTTAAAGTTAAATAAATGTATTAAAATTTCAAATAATTCATCAAGTTAATACACCTACAATAGTTTTGCAAACATATTTTTACGCAAAAAGATTTATCCGCGACAATATCAGCAATAAAGATCAGCTAGACTGATTTTGCACATATAAATATTTACTACGCAATACCCAATGCACAAGCACATTCTTAATGTAACGGTACAACGAAAGAGAGCAGAATGAAACAATTTTCGTTGCATATTAACGACAACATATCGGCCGTTAATTCTACATTCACCAAAATTCAAAAAATACCAGTGAACAAAAAATATAAACAAAATCAAAAATGCACATATAATTATTTGTATGAGGTATAGCTGCTATACAAACTTATTGATAAAAATCATGTTCTTGATGGTAAACTTTTGCATATGTTGAGATTCGACATGACCAAGGCAACTACATAATCTCTGAAGAAATAATTCGTATGGGACCACTATAAGATATAGCTGCTATACAAACTTATCGATCATTATTTCTTTTGTGTAATCTTTTGTATTTGTGAAGGGGAAAACAAATTTCAGAAAACGATTTTTTTCTTTCAAGCGGACATTTCCACATAAATAGTGAAACCAGATTTAGTTCAATAACTTTCAAATTCTATTTCCAGGCCTAAAAACTGTACACTGTCACTGCGTGCATGTTTAGATATGGCATGAAGACCGCAAAGGTTTATATTTGAGCACATAAACTTACACCTAAATAATAACCGCTTGTGGCATTTTCATGCCCTTTCAGATATTAACATCTGCCATTCAGTATGAAAAGCACTCATTTTTCATTATTTTCACACTCAATTTACAAATTTAAAATTTGTGCCCATACACACATAAGCATTTACTCACCAAAGAGAGGCAGTGAGACTGCAATAACGGCATATAAAAGCAAATAAATAAATTATAATAACAACAAAGCATTTAAGATACGCAAAGAAAGGCCAGTGAAAAGTGGAAAATCGACAAATTGTTTGCCTCATAAAAGGTGAGAGCTGACGTGAGGAGTGAAGTGAACGAAGAGAGGCTGCTGATATAGCCAGACGACGTCGCAGACCTAAACGACGAACTGGATGATGGCTGCCCTACTGACAAACAACACAGCACAAGCAGAAAAGCAGAGAGGCATATTAAACCACTAACATTCACTTTAAAGCATACTTATAGGGGTTGCTGTGAAGCAAATGAAAGAAGCGGCTGGTTGCGAGCAAGGTATGTAACCACTCAGGCATTTAAACGTCAACGGTGTCATACGCACAGCGCCGTTGGGTGCTATTCAAGTATTCGAGATGATCAGCACAGATATGAGACCGGTCGTGCGGTATTGGAACAGAAATTGTGCTTGCGATTAGGAGATTCGTGCTAGTGACACTAGCGCACTGTCAGCGTATAGTGGACGACTTGTGGTGCGCTTTAAGTTAAGATGAGCTACGAATTTTGCAGATACAAAGTAAAGATATTAAGGATAATTGTGTAAAAATTATGTAGTCTTGGAGGATATTATATGACAAGAGATGAGGAGATTTTATGTATGAAATATATTTTTATCAAAGAGGTGTCAGAACTTCTTAGAATTTCTAAAGAATTCTGGAATTTGTGCAAGATTTATAGGATCATGATTGCAAATCTGCATAAATACTTTATTTCTATTTCTGCTATTACCTCTGGATGCCTAAAAATTTGAGAACCGAGAGGTCTTAATCTTGATCAGACAAAGATGGCACCTTTGAGGAGGAGAAGTTAATGAGACGATTCTGACTCATCATCTCAAATTTTAAACCTTACCGCATAAATGCCGATCGAATAATCTCCACTTAGAACTCCTCTAACTACTGAATGGTGGACTTTGTTGAGAGCGAAGAGCTTTTTACAGCTCCTAAGACTTTCCGCGGGCCAGAGATCTTTGTGGTTGCAAGGATACTAGTAGTTGATCAACGCTTACTGAGTTTAGCGATGCGATATAAATCCAGCGTTCCTTTACTGCAGTCAGTGAGTTGAAGTTCATATCCTAGCAAGCTCGTCAACCTTGCAGTTTCCTGCAATACCGCTGTGGCGAGGCACCCAAACCAGTTTAGCACATTAAGTCGAATGTCCATCGAATGCAATATTCGCTGTTGCTAATGCGCAAAGATCTTCCGCAGAACCTTTCTCTCGAAAACTCGTAACGTCAACTCATCAGTTGTTGCCATCGTCCAAACCTCCGCACCATATATCAGGACGGGAATTATGAGCGACTTATAGAGTTTGGCTTTTGTTCGTCGCGTCGAGAGAGCACTTTACTTCTCAATTGCCTAGCCATTAGCACCTGTTGGCAAGCTAACATTATTGTTGGTGCCGATAATGGTTCCTAGATAGAAGAAATTATCTACGACATCGAAGTTATGACTGTCAACAGTGACGTGGGAGCCTAGTCGCGAGTGCTACGACTGTTTTTTTGATGATAGTGAAGTCATGTGCTCTTTCTTCCCTTTCTTCCCGTTTTGTAAATTCTCTCGAAGATGGTAAATGGAATAAATGAAAGTGTTACAAAGACATTTAATAAAATTTTGTCCGACTGTCAGGTATTCAACTGAAAGCTTGATGACTTACAGTGTTGGACATTCCCATCCATTATTGTATGTGGCAAATGTACAAATAGAAACAAATTCACTTTTTGAGGGGCAGCACTTGTACAAGCAGCATATTTATGCCTATAAAAGCCACATAAAATTTGACTGATAGCAGCACTTAGGTATCAAAACACATAAAACAACCAAATACACTTCTTTATAAGACAATATTTCAGCAAAAGCTACAGAAAAGTTAACCGTTAAGTGGTTTGCGAGATGTTTCGTAAATGCTTCCACATATACTAATATTTATTTATCCCTCTGTCAAGGCTCTGGGTTCACATCTTTATATTTGCAAACGTTTTCACACCCATTTTAGCTGTCATTTCTGTGCTTAATAATGCGTGTAAGACAGCACACGCTTGCACGAATACACACACACACACATGCACCCCACCTTCATACGCCCAAACACACAAATGGCACTCAACTTTAGTTGCGTATACGCAGTGTTGTGCTGAAGACCTTTGACTTTCAACAGCGCCACTTTGAAGGTATGTATGCACACACTCACATGCATAGACACTGGGCGGTTAAGTGGAAGGTGTATTCTTAATTTAGCAGCATCAAGATATCGAAAATGTCAGCTGCGTGGAATGCCAAATGGACAGAAATGTGTACTGCCTCGGAATGAAAGTAAAACGAAAATTTCTTTAGCATTTCGAAGGTAGCCGAAATATTACTGAAATACATATCGTAATAGGCACTTGGGTGGCGCCTGCGGAACAAGGACTAAGTGGAAAAAAGCTAAAAAGGTTTCTCAACTACTGCTAGACCACTTTTATTAGTAGGCATTCTCAACCGAACTAGTTTTGAAAATGAAAATATTTGACAATAAATTTCTTTAGCACAATAAAAATGCGTCATACGCACCACCAAGACAAAAGGAGAATATATAATATGTAACATTACAAATTCTAAAAACTTAATCGCTGACTTTTAGATAAAAATATTTTCAAGAAGTGCTGCCACCTGTTAAAAATATTTATTATAAAAGAATACATACTTAAATAAATTAAATGCTGCACTATGTGTGTCAATATAGGTAAGTTTAAAGAAGTTTTGTAATACAGACATTTTTTCTAGGGTTGCCACATATTAAAAATATTTATTATAAAAGAATATAAATACTTCAATAAATGAAATGCTGCAATATGTGTGTCAATATGAACAGGTTTAAGTTAAATTAAGGAAGTTTTGTAATACAGATAGTTTTTCTAAGGTTGCCACCTTTTAAAAATATTTATTATAAAAGAATACATGCTTCAGTAAATGAAATGTTGCAATATGTGTGTCCATATGAACAGGTTTAAGGAAGTTTTGTATTGCAGATATTTTTTCTATAGTTGCCACCTGTTAAAAATATTTATTATAAAAGAATATAAATATTTCAATAAATGAAATGCTGCAATATGAGAGTCAGTATTAACAGGTTTAAGGAAGTTTTGTAATGCAGATATTTGTACAAGGGTTGCCACCTGTTTCAACTTTTTGTACGCACAAATGAATAACACATACTCAATATTACAATTTTGGAGTTATATATGTATCTCATAAAGAGGTTGAAACTCATATATTTTCGCATGGAGTTGCCACCTCTTTGAAAAACTTAATTCAAGAAAATAAGCAAAAGATACGAAATAAATAAGTTCTCATACAAATAATGTCACTTAAAACGAAATATTTTTTAAAAGAGTTGCCACCTGTTTGAAATCAACTAACTCAACAGAAAAAAAAAAAATTGATATAGTAAGTATTCTTGTTAAATGGGAATAAATTCAATGAGAAAAAAAATGTCGCTCAACAGAATTATTAGAAATCTATTTACATCGGATGAAGCTTCAGTTTTTTAGAAACCACTTTTCGACAGCCTTTCTTCTTCGTCTGTATTGTGTAAGCGTTTCTGTAGACACAATAACTGCCGCACTTTAGCAACCACAGGAATCTACGCCAACTATGCAAACACTGACAATAACATATTCATTTACTATATATGTATGTATCCAAAATCATAAAATATATCTAATCTCATACTTAGATGTAAGTGCTGCCACAGGCGTGTTTAACGGCAATAAAATAATTTTGTTTACCCACATTTTTCGATATTAAACACTTGAGTGACTTTAAAATCGCATGTTGTTGTTGTTTTTATTGACGTGGCCACAATTTTCGAGGGCTTTCCACTAATACCATTGTGTTGTTGTTATTCACAAATTCACATAGTCAACACCCACTATACTCCACACATTGTTGCCGTCACCTTTTCGTTAACGCTTTAATACATATATTTTTGGTTGCTGTTAATCGTCGCTGGTGTTCTTCTACTGTTGTTTTTGTTGCTGCAACTCATTGTTATGCGCCCATCAACACATTTTAGGCGAAAGGACAAACATTTCGAATTAACTAAGCGTGAGATTTGATTATAAACTGCAAATTCGACTGGCTCAACACAGTTAACAAGCGTCTGATAGAGATGCGGCATCGCTGGATAAGCACACACACTCGCAAGACGGTAGTAAAAACAATGAATAAGCAACCATTGAACTAAGGCTAGGGTTTCCTACATGATATGGAAACCTGTGCTTGCTCATTTGTAGCAAATCTTCCGAAACAAAACCACTCAACGAGAAAAGCACTTACATAGCTTCCTTTTGAGGTTAGAGTAGTGTTGTAGAGCGATTGGTTTCTACATAGTTTATCCACACTGAATTTGTATTTATAATAAATATTTGTGATGTGTTGTGTTTAAGGTGATAAAAGTCTTTCGACACATTTTAATATGAATTAAGAAGGTTGTATTGAGTGTGTTCACGATGATATAGCCAACAGCTGTTTTCGTACATATTTTTGATGACAATGAAGTTAGATTGAGCTCTTGATTACAGCCAATTTTAACGTGTTTGGAATTTAGCTGATTAGAGTGATTAAGCAACAGCAATATTTTGCCTCTGTTGTAGGTTAAAACGGTGCACGCTACTATAGAAACCTTATTGAAAAATTTATATTAAAATCCTTACTAATACGAGTATTATAAATGCGAATGTAAGTTTGTTTGTTACGCTTTCACGCAAAAACTACGTAACCGATAATCATGAAACTTTGTACATATACTCTTGAAGGTATTAAAAGTAACATAGGGTACTTTGTATTAAAAAAAAACTTTTACGAAAGATAAAAAATTTTTTGTCAGAAAACCATCAAATTTAGCTACTTCAACGCCATCTAGCATTACAGTAATGAAGTTTTAACCCTGAATACTGTAATACCGTCCCACTGCATTACCGGCGGTGACGACAATATCTAATTCAATAGAATATAGTTTCAACTGTTTCTAATTTTTTTATATTTATTGTTATTTTCTTCTGTCGTTACATGCAGTGTAAAACTATTCAAATTTTTGAAGTAATCCGTAATTTTAGTGGTTAGCTGTCACTTTATTATTTTAGATCTTACTCGCTGATGTTACTTCTTAATCTGATTTTCTCAAAAAACTTCGGCTCACGCAGAGCTGAGAAGACAACAACAAGCAGAGCGACAAAGAGTTTTGAAAGCAGCTGAAATGCCTCTTCAGGCGCAAGTTCGTTTAGAAAGACAAGCTGCACTGCAGACAACTAGAAGAGCGATAAAGACACCAGAACAATCGCAGGTGAGAAGAGTTCATAATGCAGACATGCAGACCACGCGCCGCCGAAATTCAATGCGTAACGATTAGGCTGTGTTTAATGGTACTGGGTTTCAATGGAATATCATAATCATCCATTGATTGTTATTTCAATGAATAAAAAATGTCAGTACTGCGATGCTCTTAAATGGAAAGATGAAACTCCTGCAATGTGCTGTTCCGGTGGTAAAGCTTCACTTCCATTACTTGGTGAACCAAAAGAGCCTTTGAAAACTTTATTATTAAATGTTACAGATGAGACAAAGCTATTTCTAAGCAAAATAAGAAAGTATAAATCTTGCTTTCAAATGACATCCTTTGGAGTTGATAAAGTGATAGGAATGCCCAACGGGTTTTCACCAACTTTTACTGTACAAGGACAGATATATCATCAAATTGGATCATTATTTCCAGAAGATGATGATCAGCATAAATTTCTGCAGGTATACTTTATAGGTGATGAACAAAATTAAGTAAATCGTCGTTGCCAATATATTGAAGGGGTAGAAAGAGAAACGGTGAAAATTCAACGAATATTACACAGTCACAATGTCTTGGTAAAAATCCTTAAAAGTGCAATAGACAACTGGCCTTCAGACAACTACAAAGTTATCATTCATGCTGATCGAGCTCCACGTGGCAAACATGAAAGACGTTATAATGCGCCGATAGTCAATGAAGTTGCTGTTTGGTTACCGAGCTCTCCACAAGACATAGTACTACGGACACATGACAATACGCTAAAGGGTCCGATATGGTTGAAACTTCATTGTCTGTAGTAATTTTTAAAAATTGTTGATCTAAGCCAAGCAATAAAATTTAGTTATCATATTGACTAACTTCTATTGTTACACCTTCTCGTGAAAATCGGGATCAGTGATCATCCTGTTTTGGGTCCGTTCCACGCACGTAAGGGTGTAATGTTCCACCAGGACAACGTCAGACCACACACTTCATTGATGGCTTGACAGAAGCTACGGGAACTTGGATGGGAGGTTTTATCGCATCCACCATATAGTCCGGACATAGCGCCAAGTGATTACCACCTATTCTTGTCCATGGCGAACGCCCTTGTTGATGTAAAGTTGAACTTAAAAGGCTAGTCTTAATGCTTAAAATCTGCTAACCACGAATGTGATGATCTAATAATATTCATACTGAATTGGAAGGAAATTTAAATCTGCAAATATATACTTGTATAACAACAACAAATCTCTCTTTTGAACTCTATAAATAATAGAAAATAATAATAAAACAACCATTTCATTCATTTTAAAAGCATTTTAAATAATAATTTTTCATTCACTTAAAGCTGCAACACAAAACGAACAAAACAAAAACAAACGCAAAAAGTTAAAGGCAAATAAAGCTGACAAGTAAGCGAAGGTCACCGGTGCGAGGGGTCAAATGGTCGTCACTTATTTATTTGTATTTTGCCTTTTTTTCAGGGGAATTTGTCATTCGGAAAGCGAACACTTTGCATAGCAAACGAAATTAAATGATAAATTCATGAAATTGTAATTGAAAAAGCGTCCAAAAGCAAAGCACCAAAACACAAACATACACATTTATATATATACATACATACTAAATTGATGGCTGACAGTGAAAAGAACAAGGTTGTGGCAGTAAATTTTCAGCGAAGCTTTAAAGCGCTTATTTTTATTACACTTATGTAACAGGTGAGCTGTAAGGTTCATAGTCTGATACATGGCACTCTTAATATTAAATCCAATTGATTTTTAGTGAGCACCAACCTTTAAAAGGTGCGTGAACAAATTTGACAGCTGACAAACTATTAGTCTATGAGATATAGCATTCAGAGTGAAGCAACTGGTATTAGTTCATAATAAATTTATCAAAAGGAATTTCGTGTGTTAAGTAAACATTACTTTTTGGAGGAAAAATTTTTGAGCTTTGGCTTGATCAGCATTACATGGACTCAGCACCAGGAAAATCAGGCATTTGGAGATCTTGCAAGCAAACAAATTGCTTTGCATATTGCAAAGTGAACAATCGAAATGAGGTGGTTGCATGAAATCTTGTTGTTTTATGAAGGCTTCAAAGTTAACGATTTTTTTTCCAAATTTTACACATATTGTTTTCTTAACATTCTCAGATTGTAGTCTGAATATATAAAATTTTACTACAGTTGTAATACCTACTTAACAAATAAAAAAAATATCAAATTCATATTAAACTCCAATGAAAAATTATTGAAGAGATCGAAAAATGACAGAACAAACTCATGTAATGCAACCTTGATGTATGAACTCCCATCTAGAAGCAACGAAATCGGACTAATCGGTAATCTGTTGCTTCAAAACTATGTCCGTCCTTGCTTGCTGGTAGTACTACATAGGCGTAATAATAAGTAATTTTCAATACTTTTGTGTTCGTTAGGGCGAAAATTTCTATGTGCCTACATAAATAGAAAAATACCTGAAACCAAATGAAAACTATTCCTTTTTTATTTGTCTTTTTCTAAACAAAATAAATATTTAGTTGGAGTAAATGCACTTTTGCTATTAATCCTGCTTTCAATTGAATAGAAAGAATAAATGTATTGCCAGGAAATGCATATGCTCACATAAATATCAAATTCTCTAAAATTAACAAAAACAAATATTTGTCTGCATGCATGTGTCCATAAATATTAAAAATTTATTTAAAATAAAAAAAAAAACATTCAAAGTCAACGCAAATTGCGGTTTGACATGAACTCTAATCTAAAACACTGAATAGGCTTTAATGATAAAAATATATACACTTATATAATAATATATATGAATATACTTTACATACTTTATATACATTTTTTATGTATGAGTAGAGATTTGTGTGCAAACCACTAGCTTTTAACGTCTAAGCCGCAAAAGCTGGTAATTAAAATGTGGATAAAAGTGGATTTGCCAATAGGAATATCAATAGCAAATAAATAAAAGCTTAATGGCGCTCGACAAAAAACAAAATGATGCCAAAAAGATAGGGAAGAGAGAGTAAGACTGTTTACGTAATTAAAGCTGAGTACTAAATCCTCGGTACTTTTGGTACAGTCGGTATGAAATAGTGGATGGGGGCTCACGCAATTAGCGGCAATTATTATGCAAATGTGAAAAGCCATAAAAGCCCGCAGTCAAATAAACCAACGAGCAGACATACAAGGGCGGTTGAATAAGTAATTAATTAAAAGATAAGTACTTACCTTTAAAAACTTTAAATTATAAAACAAGAAAAAACTTTAACGTCGGGTGCACCGAAGCTAATATACCCTTCACAGGCGCATTTCTTTTAGTAACTATGTGTTCAGTTTGTATGACAGCTATATGCTATAGTTAACTTATCTGAACAATTTCTTCGGAGATTACATTGTTGTCCTAGAAAAAGACCTCTACCAAATTTCGTGAATATATATTGTCAAGTGAGGACTTTTTCGATATAAGCCCTTGATTCCGACCGTTCGGTTTGTATGACAGCTATATGCTACAGTAAGCCGATCTGAACAATTTCCTTGAATATTACATCGCTGCTTTAGAAAATAATCTATACCAAATTTCGTGACTATATATTGTCAAATGCAAAAGTTTTCCATACAAGAACTTGATTCCGATCGTTCGGTTTGTATGACAGCTATATGCTATAATGAGCCGATCTGAACAATTTCTTCGGATATTACATTGCTGCCTTAGAAAATAATCTATACCGAATTTCGTGAAGATATTACGTCAAATGCGAAAGTTTTCCATATAAGCACTTGATTCCGATTGTTCGGTTTGTATGACAGCTATATGCTATAATGAGCCGATCTGAACAAATTCTTCGGATATTACATTGTTGCCTTAGAAAATGATCTATACCAAATTTCGTGAATATATCTTGTCAAATGTGAAAGTTGTCCATACAAGAACTTGATTCCGATGATTCAGTTTGTATGGCAGCTATATGCTATGATGAGCCGATCTGAACAATTTCTTCGGATATTACATTGTTGCCTTAGAAAATAATATATACCAAATTTCGTGAATATATCTTGTCAAATGCGAAAGTTTTTCATATGAGAACTTGATTCCGATCGTTCAGTTTATATGGCAGCTATATGTTATAGTGGTCCGATATCGGCCGTTCCGACAAATGAGCAGCTTCTTGAAGAAAAAATTAAGTTTGCAAAATTTCAAAAGGATATCTTAAAAACTGAGGGACTAGTTCGTATATATACAGACAGACGGATGGACAGACAGACAGACGGACATGGCTAAATCGACTCAGCTCAACATGTTATTTATTTATATATGTTACAAACTTCGTGGCAAACTTAATATATCCTGTTCAGGGTATAAAAATGTCGATATGTTTCTCAATATAGCAAACGTTTCTGGTGGTTAAAGTAGGCACCCGTTCGAGCGAATATAGTAGGACTTCATTGGACTCAAATTCCTTGTCCGAGGAGTGCTTTTTTCACGTTCGGAAACAAAAAGTAGTCGCAAATCATGCAGGATACGTTGGATGAGGCACCAATTCGCACCTAATTTCGCCAGTTTGGCCGAACCGACGACGGAGGAGTGAGCCCGTGTGTTGTCACTTCACCAAATGGAATCGTTTTTTCTGCAATTAAACTCGTATTGATTCAATAAATCGATGCAGTAGAGCCCTGCGACCGTTTTTTCTTTTTGCTAGGTACTTATATTATAGAATCGATGTAGATCACACCTTATAAATGCCAAAAAACGGTGTCTATCATCTGTCCGTAAGTAAAGTCTACGCTTTCTTCGAACAAGGTGCGCCATTGAGAACCACTGTTCGTCATTTCCTGGGTCTCTGCTGTGCGTTAGTGGATCCACGTTCAACAAAAGAAATAGAAACACTCTTGAATTTCGTGTTAACAATGTCACAAATCGCTGAGAAGTGACCTCGCGGTTGCGCTTTCTATCCGACAACAATCCTATGCTCAATAAATTATAAAGGGTATGAACCAGGCGGGCTGTTGACATGTCCGAAATGGGTAAACGCTCCATGCCAACAAATTTTCCAATCGCAATGCTACATGGCGGATATGAACCACATGGGCTTTTGAGATGCTTCAAAGTCTCCGTTCACCACTTCCATAAACGAGTTAAAAAAACGAACTTCAGTCGTGCAGGAGAATGTCGCACATGATGCAAAATATCTCTTGCCAAAGTCGCACCGTCCGCCGAATAAGTATTTATCGGACCGCACTTATTATGCTGTGTAGTAAAGCAAACAAGTTAAGATTTATGCAGACACAAACGACAGACGGACATTTCCAAAGACCTGTACCGGCGCAGAGCATTAATGGCTGGAGAAGGGCACAAAAAGCCACCTTTGTTGTCAAAAACTGCCTGACTCAGCAGCAGCTAAAATGGTTTATTCATATCCACTTTTGCGCTTTATGTCCCATAATCTAATTTCTTGTCTTTTTTACTACATCCACTTGCACACACACACACACACAAACACTTACATATTTAATTTCTCATCGTTTGACAGCGGTGAGTTGGCAGAATTGAAATTTGTCAACATGACCGTAATGCCAGAAATTACTTGGATCTGACAAACGAAAGCGAAATACATCAATAGAAGTGCAAAAAAAAAAGTGTATTACTGAGCTGAAAAAATACGATAAATACCGTTATAATAATGTTCAGCAAAAAAGCAGCGTCTCTCCAACTTGCCTGTGGGTCAGCCGTCAGCCCACAATATTTTGTCATTTAACGATTATGACAACGGCGCGGCAGATTGAAGCCGCATGAGCTTTACAGACATTCGTACGACAAGTTCAAGGTGGCGACAAAAGCTATGTGGATGGCTGACATGCAAATAGCAAGGAAAACTGGTCAAGTGAAAAATGTTGTGACATAAAAAGCACAACAATTACAATAAAAAACTGTCAACAAATTTGACAGACAGACCATTTAGGAGCTTTAAGCTTATTCGATTGGACATAAACTTCACAAAATTTTGTAAACAAGTGAGGAGAATGAAAGTGAAAGTAATTAAAAGCAGAAAAAACGAAGAACGTTGCACTGAAGCTTTAATAAACTTTCAAACAAAAAAGTTTTCCATACCAGAACTTGATTTTTAAGGTTCAGTTTGTATGGCAGCTATATGGTATAGTTGTACGATATCGAAGGTTCCAACAAATTAGCAACTTTTTGGACGGAGAAGAACGTATGCAATATTTCAGTACGGTATCTCAAGAACTAAGGGGCAAGCCCGCGTACATACGGCGGATGGACCTGGCTAAATCTATTCAGCTTACCTTATGACCCTTAGTATAATATAACGAAATACAACTTATTGTTTACGAGGTATGACAGTTAAGTAATGAGACTGATTCTATAAAAACCGTATATTTGAAAATTATTCTACGACTCTGCCATCCTCTTCAAAGTGGTCCCCTTGGGCAGCTATACAGCGATTCCAGCGCGTTTTCCATGCTTCATAACATTTCTGGAACGCTTCGACTGGGATGTCTGCGAGTATCCTCGTTACGGCCGCCTGGATGGCCGTAATCGACTCAAAATGGGTTCCATTGACCACCGATTTTATTTTAGGAAATAAAAAAAGTCACAGGGTGATATGTCGGGTGAATAAAGCGGCTGTTGCAACACGTCGATCCCTTTAGAGGCCAAATACTGGGACACGCTGAGGGCGGTGTGGCACGGCGCGTTGTCGTGATGAAGGATCCAGTTACGAGCGATGTCTGGGTGCACCCTGTTTACTCGTTTTCGCAATCTTTCGAGTACTTGGCAATAGTAGACTTGAATTCTTTGTGGACGATTCCACGGCTATTAAAAAAGGCAATAATCATCGTCAGGGCGCGCGGAGACTACCATTGTGAGCTTTGGCGTTTGGTTTCCGGGTCTAAGAGCACTATCACCCTACACTCTTACAATTTTAGCGTACGCTTCCGAAGCTGTTTCGCCCAATCTGGCGCAAAATTTTATCGCGACGCGTTGCTCTTGATTTCCATTTTCATAACGAGCACTACAAACACACGTCTACTCAACTTGACTCAGCAGGCGAACTAAATAAGCTAGAGCAATGGTACATATATCCATGGAGAGGGGAGGGATGCCGGAAAAAGCGAAAGGGAATTTCAAGCTCACAGGTTTACCACAAGTGCGGCAATAAAATCAGTCTCATTACTTAATTGTCTAACCTCGTAAAGCATAGCAAATATAAAATCAAGTAAATATATATTTATTTCTATAATTCGGAGGCAACTTGCAGAGTTTTTCTATATGTGTTGTGAGTCTTGCTGGTTGCTGTCATTCGTTGGACTTACAAATTTCGCCTTCGCAATTCCTGATTGATTTTTGCAAATTGATTATTTAATCTTTTTATTAGGTAAGAGATATGAAAATGTGTATCATTCACTGGCAAAAGCTGTCATCAAAAGAAAAAGTGCGTAGAGTTCAGCGGAAAGTTATCAAGAAGTTTTGCAAAAGTAAACTGCAAAAAACAACTTTACTGATTAATAACTTAACTAGTACAGCGTCACTAAGCGCAAGTTTTCGATAAAATGAATCTCTATGTATAAGAATGGAATAATAACAATCACGGAAAAGAAACTGCGACTCCACATTCATTCCACCGTTTTTCATATGAACTTCACTAATAGTAAAATAAGCATAAACTCCTAAGAAGCAACAGGTCTTCATAAGTCAGAGAGAGAGAAGTAGAGAAATAAAAAATTGTAGTCATACTCCTATATTTAAATATAAGTAAAACAAACACAGGACGTGAGAAATTTAATTGAAATATTAACTGAACGTAATAAAGATGAAAATGATAAAATTGAAAATTAATGGAAAAATGAAGCGTAAGATATTGTGACGAAAAATTTTGAAAAAAAAAGTAGTTTGAGATGGAGGAACACGGGTCTACTCGATGGCGACACTGCTTGGAAAGAAGAACTAGTTTGACAAACAGTTCAAGATCTAATAAAGCATTTCAATGGTTACTTTGATGTTGAAATGATAAACAAGTTTTACAGTGAAACAATTCTTTATTCAAAGCAAACGAATAGTATGATGCTACATTGTTTACCATTTGAGATTAGACGATACTTTGGCATCCTTCTATATTTGGGCGTAATGCAAATATGGGAATAGCTTAGTCATCAAATCTGCTACTTTGCTTTGAAAGAGGCTTTTCATATAAAACATAATACTCAACAGCCTGAACGTGCATTAAGTAGGTAATTGCGAAAAACTTTATAAAATACATACGTCCAATGAAGGAGAAATGCAACAAAATAGACCAGGAAGAACATCAAAGCATTGATGTTACTAAATATAAAGGACGCAACAGTCCAAAACAATATATTTCAATGAACAGCAGTAGTGAATAGTTGGCTGTTGTATAGACGTCACCTCAAGGGTCAAAACGGAACGGAAATACAAAGCATATGTCGTTGTTGGATTTCCAATTGAGTATTGCAAACAAGCACCTACACTCGTCTAATATTACACAAATGAGCGTCTCCAGCATTACCAGCATCATCTTCAGTGACAGACGTTTCATCTATGTCATCATCGATCGTACATTTCTGAACCGCCAAAATCGAGACGCATGGATTTTGGATAGAAACGATCATTGGGTAAAATGTCGAGGAAAAGGAAGGCGCAGACCTCGTCAAACCGACATTTCGAAATCTAAATGCTCAAAATGTAAGGTACACTTATGTTGAAACCTCCAAAAAACAAACTATTTTATTTATTGAAAATTAATAAACATAATAAATCAAATCAACATTAACTTGTGTTATAAAAAGGTACTACCTTATAAACATTTCATAATGCTAAAACCAGCAGAGATAGAAGTTTAAAATTGATACCAGTCCATATTCAAGATTAAACTAATAACCCCGTGAGCTCCAAATATTTTTAACCACGCCCACTTTTATTTTAACATAAAAGGGTTAAAGTAACAGTAACTAAAACGGTCACAAACGCAAAAAAAAAAAAAAAAAAAAAAACGTTGAAGTACAATTAAGAGGACGTCATTTATAATATATATCGGTGGGCCCACTATAGTGCTAAGAACTCTATTTTGAAAGGCTTGAATAACTTTAAAATTTTAATCAGCCAATCTCCCTTAAATTTGAATTCTTTAGGACCAGATTGGTCTGCGTATCGTGTTATATTTTTTTAGAGATATTTAGAGATGAAAATAGAATTATTGCTTTAACGGGTACGTAGGCAAGTTTGCCGTGTTTGAAATGCGAGCAATCCCGAAGAGACACTCCAGCCCCTTTCGCATCTAGTGAAGTTTTGAACTAGCATGGTTAGATTTGCTTGCTGGTCAAAAATGGGTCAGATCTATTTACTAAATTATTCCTAAATTTTTCATTTTGCTCTCTCAAATTAAATCCAGCAAGGTGTGAGAACAAATCACAACCCGGCTTAAGCAATCACCTAATTTAACGGAACTTTTGTTGAAAAATTTCCATCACTTTTCCAGTCATATCAAGCGATTGATAAGAAATTTTCAACAAATCCCAATTTGCTCCAATGATTTTATTTATAATATGGTTTCAAAAATGGTCATCAGTTATCCCTAAAGCTAAATTTATTTTCGATAAATTTATGTGGGATTATAATTCTAGAATCGACAAGTCGGTAAACAAATCATGCGTATCAAGATGATTTTTGATCGACTTTCTTTTAAATAAACTTATTTCGGTTTCGTCTCGTCTTTGGAGCGTCATTTTCTAGATAGTGCTCACAGCTTTGTTCTCAAACATCCCCCTTACGACTTGTACTCTACAAGGTGAGTTCCAAAGTAAACAGGACTTTTTGCATCTAGCGCCCCCTGGTAGCCTATCTATATGTCGACTGGTGCGTTCGAATCTATCTAGCTGTACTGAAGCAGAAGGAGACCAATTTGAATAAAATAAATTGAAAAAACCATTTCTTCTGTTTTTTTAAATCCTCTTTACTTTGGAACGCACCTTTTAGATCGTTTTTGGAAAATATTTTTGGTACGAGTCTAGCACTGAAAGATTCCATCCCCAAAATTGTAACCAAAATGTGTTAAGAGAATCCATAAGAGTTTTTGAGGTCCTCAGCTAACTCTCCGATGTCTACGACGATTTGAAGCACTGATTCTTAAATTTTTAGATACATACTCATTATCCTCATGAGCAAGTTTTTGATGATTTCAAGACCTTCACAGAACGCGTTGTGCCATAAAGTAAATTCCCCAAACACTTCTGAAGCATTTCCAACGATTCCGCAGCCGTGATTCGAAGGGAAATAGGAAATCTCAAGTAAACAGATTGTTTAAATTCTCTCTCCAGGGTAAAAAGCGCAATCATCTTTCGTCATATCAGAGCAGATGAGTTCAGCTGTATTTCTATAAAATTTCTGAGTAATATTCAATACTCTATTGTATTACGTCCGTTTATGCTTTAATTAAAACTGAGACTGAAACATAGCATAAGCTCGAGATTAGAAAAATTCAATACTTAATAAAACCGAACTAGAAAACAACGGTTATAAATTGCATTAAAACCAAGATGAATAAGGAAACTAATAATTTCCGTTACAAGTGCGCCGAACTTCGCGAAAGCAAAATGAAAACAAAAGTGCTGAATAAATATAGAAATGGAAAACTAAAAAACGCGAAGACAAAGCAAAATTCCGAAGCAAAGAAAAGCAAATGAAATTGAAAAACCATTAACGCGAGAACAAGAAGCAAAACAATTACACTAAAACGGATGTTGTTGTGATGAAAACAACAGCAACGGTGATTATTGAAAAAGAAGCGCCAGCGACAGCCATAATCAACGGCATCGCTAACACCACAGCATAGACCAAACATCAACACCAGCAACATTTCAACACCAACAACAACAACAACAGCTGCAACGCGGCAAAACAATCAAACGTATTGGTCCCTTATCACACAAGGCAACTTTTGTTGCGGCAACTCTTAGTTTATAGGCGAGGGGGCGACGAGGAGAGGAGAATCGCGCCGAGTTTCCAGTGTTCAGCAACTCGCTTTGTGTTCTTATTCGTAACAGTTCGCTGCGACGTTTTTCGGCATTCGTGTCCTTTCTTTCGTAGTACATAGTTGAATTTGCGTATATTTTTTTGAAATTAATATTTTGAATATATTTAAAAAATTTAATTTCATCTTTTGGTAAGTAATTTGCAAATATGTATACAGATATACATAATATAATATAAATATTTTAGAAAATGGAGTATGACAAAAAAATCGAATTAATTAAAGATATTGTGAAATGTATGGAAAAAGCCATACAAGTTGATTCAGACGATAGTGAGAAGGGTGATATATGTAAAAGTCTGTCATATAATCTTTGTTTTAATTTTGAATTATAAATAAAATGTATTTCTTAATTGACAGAACTGATTAATATATGTGTTAGAGCGGCCCAAATACCTATAAGGAAAAAGAAACGACAATGGGTTAAAGTAAAGAGTAGACAATGGGTTAAAGTAAAGTGAAAGAGAATGAGAAAAAAACTCGAACAGAGTTGCGCAACACAAGTTGCTCGTATGAAGGTACTGGGCGACAGCAAAAGAGAATCGCCCGAGAATTAGCAACTAAAGTTGCTGCGTGTGATAAGGGAATTACATGCAAAATGCACACACACATACACATTCATAGATGATTTGCGCGACTGGGTACGTGTGTGAGTTGTTGCATGTTTGCTTGTGTTTTTCGCCGCTTTGATGTTTTCCCGAATAACGCTGACGCAGCGCTGGCGAATTTTCACGCATCTGCGCTTCGCTGCATGTAAGAGTGTTTGTGTGTATGTGTGTGCATGCGTTTGTTTGGATGTTGCTTTTCATTATGTTAATTGCTTTTGGCAAGAGTTGCCACATATGTGACCCCCTAACCCCGCTTCTAATGTAATGGAAATACATACATATGTGCCCAGCGGGAAATTGTTGTCAGTTGCCAGACCAGATTTTTGAAATAGATCGCTGTGGAGGCGTTAATGTTAGTTTTCTAAATGTTATGAACTAAAAAAAAAAACAGTTTAGTAGAGAAAAAATTACTAATACAAGTATGTATATATATTAGGTTGTCAAATATCTCCCTATGTATAGAAGCATCCAGAATTGACCAACAGGAAGGATGTAGTGTTCCACCAGGACAACGCCAGACCACACACTTCGTTGATGACTCGTCAGAAGCTACGGGAGCCCGAATGAGAGGTTTTATCGCATCCACCATATAGCATGGACATAGTGATTACCAACTGTTCCTGTCCATAGCGAAGGTCCTTGTTGATGTAAAGTTGAACTCAAAATGGGCTTGTGAAAAGAGGCTGTCCGAGTTCTTCGCAAATTAGAAGGGGGGCTTTTACGAGGGGGGTGTTATGAAGTTGCCGTCTAGATGGAAACAGATTATCGAAAGAAACGGTACATACTTGTATTTGAATTAAATCCGATCACTGTAACACTTTTTTGAATATAAAAAAGAAGTTGCAAGCATCCCAATTTTCCGAATTCGATGGACTAGTTCGTAGCCCAACTCCATCAAATTACCTGTGGCGATAATGAAGTTTTGAGCCAATGCGTTATCATGCTGAAAGTGCACTTTTATCTCCAGCGGTTTGCTATTCTTGAAATAGTCATCCACTTTTTGCCGGATAGAACTGTATTCGCATATTTCGGATCAAGTTCGCCGAATGAAGTCCGAAATTTCAACTGTGTCTTTATCTTCATTTTGTCTTCATTTTGTACCAGTGGACCGATGTTTCCAAAGCGACGCCACAACTCTATCAGATGCGCTCAAAACATCGTCATAAACTGTTGAGAAGTACAAGTAGTTCACAGCTACACTTATGCGAGGAGAGCAAACGCGACAGGCAACGTTCTGACAGCAGTTCAAGCCTAATATTTCAGAAGGAGTAGCCACGTAGCCTTTTGAAACATCACCGGCCGGTGAAGCGAAGTACTTGTCGGAACACCCTCGTAGATGTGACATCCACAATAACACATGATGACCTATAACTGTTTGGGAATTGTTTTTTGATTGAAGATTTTTGATTGAAGGGAGCTATAGCTCTTCCTTGGATCTCATCATTGTAAAAGGTTAGCATGCGTGAAATGTTTTATTGTTTGCCATTAATTCTGCATGAAATGTAAAAATATCTTATCTTGTTCTATCAAGCAATAAATATTAATAGCAAAAGCGTGAGAGATCATAATATAGATATGAATATGTATATGCCACATATAAATTAAAGCAAAAGGAAATGAAGGGGCAGGTCTTGGGTGAATGCAAAATTTTATTTATGAACAAAATTCTTGTATTTAAAGGACATTGAAAACCAGTGTGCTTCATGAAAAAGACTTGAACTCTACTAGGTGAACTTCATCAGAAGCACGGCGTGGTTCAGAGAGTAGACGATGGCGTGAAAGAATATTAATCCCGGTGGTATCACAATGGGTCTGCTAAAGGCCTAGGTGCGTCGTCAGACAGATACAGTTCAATATTACCCATATATAGTATAAGTATGGTTTCAAACGGAGTACTACAAAGGTAATTAATGTCTGGAGTGGAACATAATACACGCATATGACTCTTCTGAATAGACGAGCCAAAGCATAGTTGAGGAAAAAACATATTGAACCTGCACGGGTATTATTGGCAGGTTTATGTTGAAGAACCTGCAAAAAACAACAAGGCAGTTTTATTGCTAATTTTTTGTTAAACATATTCAGGAAATAAGCCCTATGGGAACAAACACTAACATAACTATAAGAAAGTTAGACTGAGAAGCAATATATTAGATATAATTCAGTATACTACAGTTTGCTTAAAAAACTTTGGGAATACGGTTTAATAAACCACGCATAAAAAGGATCGTTAACTATAAACTATATATGTATGTACTTATGTACACTTTAAAAAAGTCGTAAATAGCATGAAGAAGCTTGACATAAGAGGTTAAACTGCATAAATAAAGAGAGCGAGAATGAGAGGTAATCAAACTAAGCTGAAATTATCAGTGTCAAAACTTCTATTATCAGTACTATTTACAACACAATGACCTGTGCAGGAGCTCTCCAGAAGAGGCAGAAGAAAATTCGTCATTAATGAATGAAAAACACAAGAAATACGCAGAAATCTGAGACAGACAATTAGATAATAGAATATAAAGTAATTAGGCATGTTTAAACAGAAATAATGTTTTACATATTTTCCTTTGATCTTCAACAATATCAATCATAATTAGCTCAATTTAGTCTGCGCGTACATATTAATCCGCAAAACAATAAGTTGGAAAACAATATCAACTCTAGGACGGAAACAGGAATATATTTGACTACTATTGAAAACATTGACTCTCTAAAAGTTTATCGGTTGTTGAAAACCATATACAGGAAGAGCAAAGTGCATTTCGTTATATTACTACCATATTGTCCTCTCCTCGAACCTTTCTTGCTTTCAAAATTTTACCTTCTCTAGCTTGATAAAAAATGGCTTTCCTTTCTTACTTAGTGACAGCTTATTCAGCATATAAAAAATAAATTTTGGAGAGATGATAATTAAATATTATTTCTAAATTTTAAATTAGATGGGGAAGTAAATATCAGCGGAATTTATTTAACCGCAGAGAATCATTAGACATTTATTTCGACACAGATGGTCAGAACGACATCTCTTTTGCCGTCAGAGTCTAAGGAATATTTGTTCAAGAAACTGAATACTTTGAAATGCAATAAGAAATGGTTCATAATATTGTTAGCCGCTAATAGCTTTCTGACGCAACTACTAGCAGATACAATGACTGCCACTCACTGTAACGTTTTGAAACATGTTAGATTATCCTCGTAGACGCTGGCATAAAAACTTAATTTAAACACAAAAAGCATTTTCAATGGATTTTTCTGTCAAAAAATACGGTTTTTCCTATATAAAGCGTCAGTATTTCGGCACATGATTTTAAGAATTTGAGATGAAGTAATCTTGCGCACTTGTGAACTCGGCTCTAACCCCGTAAGTGGTATGGTTGTTCGCAGTTTACGCTGTTCATCCAGAAACTTCTGACGCTAAAAAGCAACTTTTGTTATTGTCAAAACCATGGATAAATCGAAATTTCGCGTGTTGATAAAATATTACTTTTTAAAGGGAAAGCATACAGTTGAAGTAAAAACTTGGTTTGACGACGAGTTCCCGAACACTGTCTCAGTAAAATCAATCATCAAGGATTAGTATGTTAAGTATAATCGTGAGAAAGTGAGCACGGAAGGCGGTGAACGCAGTGGTTATCCACAAGAGGTTGTTTCCGACGAAAATCAAAATCAAAAAAGTCTACATAATAATTTTGGATGACCTTAAAGTGGAGTTGAACGAGATAGAGAGAGATAAAGAGTTCGTGATTCAAAGCAGTGTTTTCAGATGTTCAAGCGTAATAAATTTGAGTTTTTGTGCCATTATGCGAGAATAGATGAAGCAAAACTCCATAATTTCACTCCGAAGTCCAATTGGCAGTCATCCGAGTGAACTACACACGAGGAACCTGTTCCAAGGTGTGCAAAAATGCAAAGCCTGTATTTTCAGATATGTATGGAGTAATTCTTATTGATTTTCTGGAAAGAAGATTGACCAGCAACAGCGAAATCGCCAAAAAACGGTTGCAGTTCAAGAAAAAGAAAGTGCTGTTTCAGCAAGCCAATGCACTGCGTTACAAGTCAGTGAAAACGATGACAAAAATCCATGATTTGGGCTTCGGATAGTTTCCGCATCCGCCGTATGCTCCAGATCAGCGCTGCAGAGACTATTTGCAGTTCTCAGGTATCAAAAGAATGCTAGCTGGGAAGAAGTTTTCGTCGAATGAAGAGGTGATCGCCGAAACTGAGACCTATTTAGAAGCAAAAGACTACAAAGATGGTATCGAAAAGTTGGAGTGTTTATAATCGGTGTACCATTCTTGAAGTGAACACTATGTTGGACACAACAAAAACGAAGTTTAAAAAAAAAATGTGTTTGACGATAGTAAAGCGGGGTCTTTGCAATTGATCTGTTATATATTTATGTTATAATTTTTTTTTTTTTAAATGTACTATATTTATTAAGTTTCCCACGATGTTTGGAAGACTTTGAATAAAATGTCGGAGACCATATAAAAACACAAATAAAGTACTTTAGATCCTATGTATATATACATACATACTTAAGAGCACTCATCAAATGCATTGATCCTTCCCAGAATGCTAATAATAATAACAATAAAAGGTGAGATAAAGACGCACGTGTAATAAAATTGCCAACACAAATGCCAGAAAAAACGTCATAATAATAAATAAAACTGCCGACTGTATCAAGAAATGCTCAACTGACAGTCAAGCGAAGTTGGCGACGCCGCGCAAACACACACAAACCCACAATCGCACTTTGGATCAGACGAGTGTGACAAAATTTTCCACAACAACATAAGCAATGCCAAGAGTCATGTCTGAGACTTGTGATATTTGCTTAGACAAAATTTCGATGATTGTGCGTAAAGACAGTCACACACATATACGCCTATACATATGCATGACAGTTATATACATACTTACATATATGTCATTACAGTTATTCACGCAAATATACGCACAAAAACGACGCAGTGGAGCACAAGTACGAAACGACTGTCGACAGTGGTGGCAAAGTTTGGTAAAAGGATCCCTCCCGATTTCGACACTTCTCAAGCGAAATTGAAAGCACAAAGCGAATGATGCGCTGATAAGTTCGAGTACATACAAACATACACACTTGGGTATTTACAAATGTATGTATGTGCGAAATTTCATTATTATGAAGGTTTATATTTAAATTGCCACTCAACGCTCGGTTGCACTTGCAGCACGCACAATAAGCACACACAGTCATACATGCAAGCACATTCGGCATTCAAATTTCATCTAAATGAGACATTAAGCATTTAGCACGAGCGCAAATATGCCAATTAGATTGTGTGGATAAGCATACAAGCGCGCCTGTCACACATACATATGTATGTATATACTCATGACACACACACACATGCACACATGTGCCGCATACTTTTGTATATTTAATAAAGTTGAACGACTAACGTGCTCTTTCGACAGCTTTTCCCATGCATTCAAAAGGTTGAACGCATGCATTGTTGTTGCTTGAATACTATGAGTACTGTGTGTGTGGCTGCGTTAGACTTGGTTGCACAATCAGTGCAGCGGTATTCATTTTCTAATTAGACTCGTTATTAAATTTGCAATTTTTAATTAAACTGTTGGCAATTAGTTAGTAGTGTGGCGCGCGATAATGCACACTTGCTGTTGATGAGTAGTGCGCCACAAGTTGTTGCGTTGTTTGGAGTCCACAGTGTTGCCAGCTGTCTTATATAAAAGTGAATTCGATATATAAACAATGAATGGCTATATTTTAAGAGACAATTGCGTAAAATAGTGAAGAACAGTCATAGAAATTTTAAACTATAACAGAGTTGCCACCTGTAGAAAACTGAAATTCACTTTAAAATGTTAACAAAATATTTAGTGGTATTTGCAAAAAACTTGTGGGAATTATTTGAACAAATTTTTAATCAGCCAGAGTTGCCAGACTTTTTAATAAAAAAATTAAAATGTAAAAATTATTGTCTATTTTGTATTAAATGCTACAAGGCAAGGTAATTGATAAGGCTCTATAAATTTTTTTTTTATAAAATTAAACCAGAGTTGCCACCTGCCAAAAAAATTGTATATAATAAGTGAAAGAAATATTTTGTAATATTTGCCAAATACATTTAGGAACTGTTTTAACAAAATTTTAATCATCCAGAGTTGCCACATTTTTAACAAAAAATATTAAAATGAACTAATTAAGGGGTCAGTGGGGTACTCTTTTTAAATTTTTTTTTTTTGCATTTTCTGTTCCCTTATACCCTTAGCACTAATATAGAAATCCACTTTACCATTGAAAGGTTTCGAAAAAGGCTCAAAAATAATAATAAAAATAATAATTTTTGTATAAAAAAGGAAAGAATGCCACGCAAGCCACCAATGAAATTTGTGAAGTTTACGGAGACAATGCTGTATGTATCAGTTCGTGTAGCACAACAATGGTTTGCTCGCTTCCGTTCTGGAAATTTTTATGTGAAAGACGCACCTCGCTCTGGTCGACCTATCATTGAAAAAGTCGATGAAATTCATGGAAAAGATTGACCAGGACCGTCACATAAGCAGCCATGATATCGCTAAGACACTTAACATACTACACATCATCAACAAATGGTCGCAAAGCCAGGATTGACACCTCGAAAGGTTATGCTGATTGTTTGGTGGGATTGGAAAGGAATCATCCACTATGAGCTGCTTTACCTTTGACGAATGATTGATTTCACATTTTACTGTCAACAGCTGATGAGATTGAAGCAAGCAATCGAAAAAAAAACGGCCAAAACTGATTAACCGAAAGGTCCTCGTGTTCCATCAGGACAACGCTAGACCACACATATCTTTGATGACTCGGCAAAAACTGCTAGAGCTTGGCTGCGAAGTTTATATGCATCCACCATATAGCCCTGACCTTGCACCATCGGACTACTATTTGTTTCGGTCAAAGCAGAACTCCGTTAATGGTGTAAAGTTGGCTTCAAGAGAAGCCGGTGAAAATTACCTGTTGCAGTTTTTCGCTCAGAAACCATAAAAGTTTTGCACTGATGGAATAATGTCTCAAGCGGAAAAATGGCAATTAGTGATCGACCAAAATAATGGTACATAATTGGTTCACTAAATTTCATTATAAACTAAAAAAAAAAAATACTAAAAAATAAAATAAAAAATAAAGTTGAAATTTGATTAGAAATACCAAAAGACTTTTTCGACTACCCAATTTAACATTAAAATTCCATTTCCGAAGGCAGGATCTCACATTCATTAATGATAATAACACTTTGAGGTAAGGTCGGTAACTAAAGCTTTCAGTCTATATATTAATAAATAAAAACAAATGAACTTAATAAAAACATTTAATCAACAAGTCGAAGCTAGAACAATATAAACCAGTTGAAAATTAAAGCGACGCAAATTAAACTCTTTATATGCACCTAGTTCTCTAATGCTGAATACCAAACGGAAACGAAATTTTTATTACACTTTATATACTTATATAATATAAGAGCAAGTGTACACATACTAAACCAACAAACATTTGCAAATGTATAGATCAGAACTCCACAAAATGCGAGAGCTTACATGGGAATTTGTGGTATGTGTTTTGTGCACACAATGGTCTATACCACAGGTGTGTCATTTATACAACACATAAATAAGAGAACACAACGTGCAACAGGAGCTGTGCAGGTTGAAATGGAGCAATCCAGAGGTTGGTGGCTGAAAGCAAAGGGCAGCAAGCGGCTGCAAAACTCAGCCATACAGTTGTATCGTCGACCAAGTTGAGCTTAGAGCATTGATGCTGACATGCAAGTGTGCGAGCATTCAGGCATTCACTCATTCATTCATTTATTCACTTACACATTCATTCATTTGGCGATGGGTCTTACGTACGAATGCTTGCGCCAACATGCAGACGTAACCCTCACTCATAAACAAACACAAACACACACATCTACATACATGTATACCAATAGAGAAAAGCATGAACTCTGCGGGGCTCAAACATATCGGTATCCTTACGTGAGGATATAAAATATTTCTGCACAATTTTAATGTATAACAAAAGTATGTGTGTGTGTGTGTGTGTGTGAGTGTGTTTGCTCGGGTAGTTGGCTATGTCCGTTATTTGAGATTGGCACAATACTCTACAAATACATAGACATAAATAAATAAAGCAAATCACCTGTTTATAGGTATGTGTGTGTGTGTGTGTGCATCCTGGCAGTAACTTCGAAATTAATATACGTTCCGAATTCATAGAAGCATGCCATTTTTTATTAGAATTGAAATGGAATAACATTTGCCAGTCTCCATTTACACAGGCACAGTGGCGGTGTCAGCGGAGGGGACCAGGGTTAGAGTAGGCAAATGTGGTGATTTTAAAGTATAATGTTATATATAGTTCTAAGACTCCAAACAGCATCGTTACTAGTTCTGGCACTTGGTCATTTTAGTATCTGTAAGCGTTGTACTTAAGCAGATCTCTCCTACGAAAGGGGTCAGCTAACCCCCTCAACATACACTTTTTAAGGTTCCGAATAAGTACGAAGTAGACAAACCTTTCACAGTTGACCAAAACGATCAAAAATATAGCGAATTTTTCATTGATTTGGGATCTCAATTCAAAGTGTATTTTTCTCTTATTTTTGATATTTTGATTCAAAGTGTGGAACAGCAAAACCTCGCAAGCGCAAATGCGAACATATTAGAGCGCCATAGTCCTCGACCAGTTTCCAGGTGTCCCAACTGCAATACGTACAAAAATATTTGTTCGATATTAGAAACTTCTACTGGGATGGACCTTTCGACCTTCTAGCTTTTCTCTTTCATAATCTTCTAGTTTAACAATATTTTTCAAGATATAAACAGAGATTTTTCGAAATTTTTTAATTGCCTTAAGGGGGTATTCTAGTCTACAAATAAAATTTTGGGCAGTTTTTTGAATGGTGGTTATGGTGTTTTTATTGATATCTTAAGAATACAAAAAAAATAATTTTACAAAAAAATATTAAAAATTAAAATAATTAGAGGGGGGAGGAGAGACAGGTGTAAAAAAAAACGGCGCATCCTGGTGACATTGATCCTGACTCTCCTGCTGCTCTGAAAAAAACATCAAAAGAAATTCTTAATCAGTAAGGATGCTGTTAGAGTCCCTACCTCAAGGAACACGACAAACATTTTTTTGAAAAATGGCGACATCCTGAAAATTTATGCTTTTTTTTGAAATTCCTGAATTTTTTTTTAAATATTAAAAACAAAAATTTTGACACGATGCTGGTAGGAACGATAAAGGATTATATAAAGAAGGTTCACACAAAATTTCAAGTAAATCGGTTGTATAGAACTTGAGATAATACCGGTATTGTGTGGAAAAAAGTAGTTTCGAGAAATACGTCTTTAAAAAAAGTGAGTCAAACCGAACCGGGCTAGGTACCGCGTCACTAAAGTAACTGAAGCTCTTAAAATAATTTTAGTTTTTAAAAATCCTTTGAAGGATGTGTTCTTAAGGGTCTAAGCTTTAAATATATGAAAAAAATCGAATTTTTCAAAATTCTAGAGTAGAATACCCCCTTAAGTTAAATTTCCAAAAAAAAAAAATCCAAAAAAAAAAAAAAATCACTTACACCTGAAACGTCCCCAAAAGAGTTGTAACTGCTTAACCTGGAAAAAGTGGAACAACATCAACATCGTAGATTTTTTTCGAGAAAACTACAAAACCTTTCCTATCTAAGGCTTTATAACCTTCCGCCCGCATTCACAGTAAAATACTACAAACTATATACTATATTATGGCTCTTAATGCAGAGCTTTTCGCGCCATAAGTCCTACATACCGTCTAATTTTTCCGACCAACAACGGTAATGACGACAGCTTCTGAAACACCCTTTAAAGAAGACTCCACATTCTCAGCATAACAAAAACTAGCCGTCAAATTCCACGCACCTTCAACTTATCGCTACACTTTTCTACCATATCCCCTCTTGCTATGTATTGCCTATGCCACTGTATGACAGCAGCACAAAAATCCGTAGAGGAATGTAAAACTATAGCGTGTGTGTAATGGCTTTTTGCGAAACTTGCAACGAATGCCGTAATAGTCAACTTGGGGTGCAAAAATAGTTCAAAATAGCAATGAATAGCAATTAGATATTTTAAATTATATACAAAAGCACACACATTTCTATGGTTACTTGGTTTCAACGACCATTCTTCTGCACTTTTATAATATCATGGATATTTTTATGATGTCACACATACTCGTAGATGAACTGAAAGCTTCCTAGCTGTCATTAAATCCAATAATAAGCAGATTTTCAGCACTTCATTTAATTTTGGAAGCAATTAGAGCACAGAGAAAGCCTAAATATTCGCTAAACAAAAAGCTACGTTTCAAAATAAGCGGCTTTCAATCTGCAATGCAATAAGTTTGTAGAAGTTGAAGGACTTCTGGTGGAATATGACTTAAGAGAAGTTTGTGTATCCCTGCTACTTCGGAAATGTATTGCTAAAGAGAAGTTTATATACCCCTGCATCTTCGAAAATTTAGTATCGGGTCTTGAGTAAAAGACTCTGCTTTAAACTGTAAGGTACTCTTGATGCTGAGAGAGAGTCATTTTGAAAACTTAAAAGGTTGAGGTGGATAATTTGTAGGAACTTCTGATATTGAACTGCTATAAAGTACAGCTGTCATACAAAATGAACGTTCAAACTCAAATCCTTGTATGAAAAACTCTATCACGGATGATTGTCTAAAGTAACAAAACAATATTCGAAAAAAATGTATTAGATCGGACCACTGTAGGACATACGTAGCTGTCATTTCTTGTATGGAATCCTTTGCATTTGTGAAGGGTTTTTTCTTTACAACCGAAGTTGACATTTTTTCTTCATTTTTTCATTTGCGGTTTAGGTCGTTGTTAATTGAATTTTGAAGTAAAATAAATTTTAGTGTTCAAATACAATATTTTTTACCCAACATTACAAATATTTCCGTCTATCCTTCTCATAACCTATGAAAGAAGCATTTTCAAGAAAATTCAGGCATCGAACTGTATAGCGAAAGGTGAGATAACAGTGTGACTTGATCTGCAAAAGGGGTATGCAAGTAAAAACTTCATTTGAAAATACACTAATGCGCTATACACAGCACTCCCTTACTCACCTCACTATCTATATAAACCGCCAATCGGGCTACCAACGCGTCAAACACATTTACTCTCCTTTGTACAACCCATGAAAGCTTATAACCCGCTGTCGTGCCTCAAAGCCACTCACTGGCTAGCGGGTTTTTGAACTCATTACTGCTATAGCGCAGCATGCCGCTTTGACTGTTTCTACAAATTATCGCAAGACTCCCTCATAACAGCCACGGCGCCTGCAATAGGTTACTCATACGACCTGTTGGTCCGCATTACACGCCAATAGCAGAGCTTTAGCTTTAACGAGCAAATATCAAAATGCAAACATTCAACAGTGATACACTGATAGCGTAAATGTTTGCTGTCTTTTTGTTGTTGTACGCTTTGTTTTTGCATCAGCGTGCGATGCATAGAATGTTGAATGCGATTTGGTTTGAATGCCGAATGAGTGTGGCAAAAATCAAACTACGACGAACTTCACAGCACTGCAACTTCTACGTTACTTTGAGTACACACATACATATCGACAACAACACCAACAACAACTGTAAATTGCTGCCATTTTTTTTTTAGTGCTACTCATACAAGGTATGACGGCTGCGCGCCGAATTAGAAGGTTTTAAGCAAATGTGCTTACGTGGCAGATAGCCGCTGAAAAGCAGCTGACCCGAGTCGTACGTGTGTGTGTATGTGTGCGGTAGATGTGTTGAGCGTAAAGCTCAATGTTACAACAACAAAATTTTTGTGTGCAGCAATGTTGTGGCCTGTTCGTTTTCGTTGTATGCATGCTGTTTTATTTCATTTTATTTGCTTTGCCTTTGTTTGTTGTTGTCCGAGTTTTTGTGCTGTTTATGAAGTTCGTTCGTACTTTGGTAGTTTTGTTGTTGCTTTTTGTGGGCACTTTAAATATCATGCTTAATTGTTTTAATGGAAAAAGTTTAAAATTACACCAGAAACTGTCATGTGTAGGGAGTAACAAGGCTGCGCTACGGAGACGACAGGCTGCAAAGCCGTATACGGTGACTCTTTTACTTCGATGGTGACCGTCAAAATTTGGAATTAATGTGGCGTTTGCTTACTTAACACAGCTGCATCCATGTTTCCGCGTCCGTGGAATAACTAAGAAGCCTATGATACAACTCCAGAGACCGAGAACTATTCGAAACACTCTGCTAACCTGCTTCAGAGAAGGTGAAAACTGCTCTATCAACGGAAATAGTGACGGCCACCCTCTTTATGGATTGATAACATTTGTACCTGGAGTTGGATAAAATAGTAAGAACTGAAATTTAAGACGATGGCGTTAAAGAAGTTGAATATCGCTGCGTAAAGTGTAGGCGGCTTAAACAAGCTAATGTTGAGAATTAAATCGCCATTTTTCATTGACACTTTTTTTCCCGTAGTCCATTTTTTTATTACCTTTATTTTTTTTTTTTTTTTTCTCATAGTTTAAGTACAGGTCATTTCACACTCTCTACTTTTGTGACATTTGAAGATGGCCTTCCCACCTTGACCGTGCCATTTCCACCACGATATGATCTTTTTCTTTCGTAATTTCAAGTCTTTGAAGCATTTGGTCAATGAGTAATTCATAAAATATATTAAACCTTCGAACATTATGTAAGTCCGACCTATGTTAAAGTCAAATTTCCACAAACGAAACCACTTTACAGCCCATCAAGTCTAGACACAGCATATACCGATATTTTTTAAATAAAAAATACATCCACGTATGCACACAGAGTTAATTTGATATTTTTAAAACCATCTACCAACCAACCCGCATACATTCTCACATACATACTATACTATGTATATATGTATGTATATGGAACAACATTCGACAATGTTTTGCGGTCTTTATACTTGTATGCGTGTGTAGCATGGGCAAAATGCAAATGGCTTAAATCATTTATTAACTTAATTATAAACTACATTGTTCTACTTGCGGTCGAAACGAGACAAATTGTGCAACATTTATTGACCGCCGGCATATATGTATACACATCGTTTACCGTCTGCTATGCAAATACTATAGTCATCGCTTATTTACACAGAAAGTATGAATCTATAAATGCTGTCTTTAATATATTCATGCGTAAGCTGAATGCAGCTTTCAGCAGTTAAATTATACCATAAACTATTCGCTGACTTTTATTTTTTACGATAGAGACAAGATACCTCTACAAGAGATTCAATTTCAGACCGTTTGAAAGCTATGGAAAACAGTCAAAAGTGTGAAAAATCGGTGACACATGAATTGAATGAAAGACGAATCGCAAACTGAAAACAGGCGCTTGTGAAATTCTGCCTCAAAAGCACAAGAGAAAATCAGTTTTGCAACGAATTGTCACTGCCGATGAAAAATAGAATTATTTTAAGAATCATAAACGGAAAAAATCATCGGTTAATTCGTGACAACCATCTACATCGACTGCAATAACAAATCGAATCGGTAAGAAGGCAATGCTCTGTGTTTGGTGTTACCAGAAGGATATGGTACATCATGAGCATCTAAGACCTGGTGAAACAGTTAATACTAATCGTTTTAGACAAAAAATGATCAATTTGAAACAAGCTTTGAACGTAAAACGACAGAAATGGACCAGAAGACACGACAAAGTAATTTTGTTACACGACAATGCGCCTGCACCTGCACACAGAGCTAAATCGGTTCGGTATACCATCAAAATACTTGGCTGGGTACTGCCAACTCATCGGCCATATTCGCCTTAATACGGCGTATATATAAAACAGCAGTGATAGAGACCTCCGAATCACAGAACTCAATAAGTCAACAATGGAACGACACAGATTGGGACATCAGTCGAAACGTAGATGGGAGATAAGAGGAAAAAAGAAGAACTTCTTCGCTCTCCTTAGCAGGTGACCGAGGGTTCCTCCTCAAGCAACAAGAGAGAACCCCAGAAGAAGCCAAGTAGGAAGGGGTTGACAGCAAAAGTTACGTACAAGGCGGATCGACTCGAAGACAAGGTTCAACCGGAAGAAAGAGAAGGTGAAACGTTTGGCTTGGGCCAGAGAGAATTGGAAGAATAGACGCGCACAGTTCGATATTCGCAACTATTCGATGTAGCCGAGAAGCTAGACGTCAACGACATTTGACCTTAGCACTTATACAACCCTCAGATCAATAAGGCGGCAGACAACCTTCTGCACGCGAGGTTCGGGAAAATGGCATGGGGTGTTGGAGGCATGTTGCTTCGGCTTCAAAAACCGCCACCCCGCTAAACGCTAGGCACGCTCGAGAAAAAAGAAGTAGAGAATAGTCTCGACATATAACATGATATATCATGGCGACTTCACTTGACTTACAAGAGGTGGAGAGAGTAGCTATTAAGCATTCTGAGGCCCCAAAACCCTTAGAGGTGAAGAACCCCAGAAGCACAAACTGAGATCTCACAAGCAGATACTACAAGTATTAGACAAGAGAGTTAGACCATTCGTGTATAACTCTTATGGAGAGCTTAAAAGAGGGCCGCTTCGCCAAGTATAATTTGCAAGGATCGCGGGGAGTGGACAGACAACTGTAAAGACTCATTAGAAGACCTAATCAGTATGCACTTTCTGGCTGTAAGGTCGCGGTAAGTCCTAGCTATAAAGGGAATAGCGTTGTAAATTTCCCCGAAAACATAATTACGGAATATAAAATAGAATAAACAATCCGCTCCTTCGACTCAGGTAGCTTTGTGCAACACTCGAATAAGTTTTAGGCTTTTAAATCTCTCTTCTCTCCTGCTGAAAATGTTAGAGCAAATCTTGGAGGTGCACATCAAGGCCGCATCGGCTTGTCGAAGGACCGTCACAAAAATTTTTGGACATAAACTAAGGAACCAACATTGATCAAACGCAACTTAACTGGTGACGAGAAGTAGGTTTATGAATATGAGGTCGCGAATGTTTAAAAACTTATCGAATGGTCAAAACCGAAAAAAAAAACAAAATACATATCCTCAACTGATAGGGTAATCTCATATATGACTTTCCGTTTTTAAACTGAACTATCATGTCTAGAATTTTACCATCTGATATTCGAATTTATATATTTTTTTGTTAAGGTCTCCGAGTTTCGTGATATTTGGTTAACCAGCATACTTAGAAAGTCCACGCGAAATTGCTGCCCTAATTTACTTGATAAGTTGAAATTTATGGAATGCTGGAATTCCCAGAGGTAATGCCTATAGCATTTCATTCGTTTCTGCATATGGTTTTAAATTTCATCAAGTCCTGAAACTTCCGATCTCAGGGTAAAAGGCGGTCATATTACAAAGATCTCTCCTTCCAACAAGAAAATATTGTCGGAATTTGGGACCCCCACCTTGGAGCAGTGGCTCTCCTGCATGAATTAGAAATTCAACAAGTTTCGAGTCACTGAAGTCGAAATGCTTATGTTTATCACTGATAATTAGAGACTACAAGTGTTCTTTCTGGGCCTAATGTGGGACCTAATCATTCCTCTCAGTTAGCGAAGATCGTTTGCGATGCTCGAGGAAAGTGTTCTCAATTTCACTAAGAAATTCATCTCAGTATCTTACTCTGTTTTTAGTGTCGCTTTGATAAGTAAGCTAAACGACCGATCTTCAAAGGGTTCATGTTTTCTCTGTATCGTAATTCCACTGTAATCTGGGTCCTCTTTTTTGACGATTTCTTTACACATAATTATATTCAAAGGCTTGTAAACGTGTGTATTAGAGAAATCCAGCTTTCATATTAACTGTGACTTTATTAAATCGAAAAGTACTGTTAAATTTAAGCAAGCTGATGTGTGTCCCCACCTAACTACTATACATTATTATTTTTTTCGATGATTTTCTTTCCTTTTTTGGAGACACACATACACTCGCGTACAGTTTTATTTTCATATTAACTCGAATGTTGTGAGAACTCCGTAAGTAATTTGAATTAAATGATGCGTTCACGGTTTAATGATGCGCATTTATGAACGAGTGCTGCCATTCCCAATGAGGTACATGTCTATATGAACATGTATATATACTAGTAGGGGTTTATGTACATACATACTCATACACGATATTTAGGTTGGGTGTAAACAAGGAAGAAAAATGTTGAATAGAAATTTTTCAGATATTTTTTTTACGATATAAAGTTAATCGACAGAGATGCGGCAAGTACATCAATTAATGATCGGTAAAATGATAAAAATTTGCAAAGCCTTGTCAGCCTAAACTGAAGTCCATTCGTAATCTTTTCGGTAAAATTTAATTATTTTTACAAATATACAATCGAATCTCTCTAATGTTGCATACGGCTAAGCTACTTTTTGGAAAACATACCAATAAATATTTTATTTGTATTCGATGTACAAGGTGTTTTCCAAAGTAAACAGGACTTTTTGAATCTAGCGCCGCCTGGTGGCGTCATCTATATATCGACAGGTGCGTTAGAATCTGCTATTTTTGTCGAATGTCCAGTGAGAATTTCATGACATTTCATTGATTGGAAGTGAAGTTATTGTGTTTTAAGTGTCAGTATGTTTGTGTTATCGGTGCGAAAATGAGCTTCGAACAAAGAGGCAACATTAAATTTTGTTTTAGAATTGGTAAAACTTTTACCGAAACGTTTCAGCTGATGAAACAAGTTTATGGCAATGATTGCCTATCGCGTAGCAGAGTGCACGAATGGTTTCAACGCTTTCAAAGTGGTCGTGAGGACATAAAAAGCAATCAACATGTGGGCCAATCAAAATCCGCGATCAACGGACATTCCTTCGAAACCGTGCCTGAATTCATCAAAAATCAGCCGAAGTCAGCATTGAAATTCAAGGAAATGGAATCGAACATCTCCAAAACATCGATTTATCGCATTTTGACCGAACATTTTGGGCTTGCGAAAGGTGTGTGTAAGGTTTGTTCTGCTTAAATTGACTGACGACCAAAAATTGCTCAGAATCCAATATTCGATAAACGCTTGTGACCGATTATATGACCAAAAATCACATTTTAACCATTAACCACGCCCCGTATTCACTTGATATGGCACCGTGCAACTTCTTCCTTTTCGGAAAAATGCATTTGCCCATGAAAGGAAAGCGTTACGCAGACGTAGAGGCCATTCAAAAGGCTTGCACCGGCCTACTGGCGGTCATACCGGCCAACGAGCTAAAACACTTGTTCGACATGCTTTTGGACCGTGCAAGCAACTGTATTGAAGCAGAAGGAGACTATTTTGAATAAAATAAATTGATTTTGCCGAAAAAACCATTTGTTCTGTGTTTTATTTTTAAGGTCCTGTTTACTTTGGAAATCAGCTTGTATATTCATCATTCCATCAACAAGGTGTAGTGATCCCAAAATATGGTATGAAAAGCAGCCACAAATCAGTCTTTGGGCGAACTTAATTTTCTCTACTAGACAATTATTCTGGAACCTCTCTCTACATGAACGGCACAGGTAAAAGAAATTTTGTGAGCTTAGCAAATCAAGCTTGTTTTAATCAGACCATATAATTGTTTGCCAATTATTTTGATCCCAAAGTCGTGGTGCCGTATTTTTGTGTTTTAATAGTGGCTTTTTGGCAGATCGTCTTCCATATAAAACTACATCTCTAAGCCGTCTACGTATGGTTTCCACTTGGTGAGAACTTTTCATCGCCGCTCTTATAGAAAGCGCACTTTTAGTTTCAAAACGATCCCTGATACTTTTCTGCGGCAGTAAGTTGTCTTTTCTTTCAGTTCACTTTCGATAACGACCTGAATCCTTTTTCCGGCTCAAAACATCACTATTCCTGTCTGAGCAATAGGTTTACGACTACAACTAATTCTAGCTGTTGTTTTCTGCATCTTATACTATGTTCCCACCAAGAATTTTGATTGATTAGATTACATTTAATCTCTTCACTAATCTAGCCCGTTCGTACTGCCGTTTTTTTATTTGGAAAATCGATTTTCATATGAATACAGATTCGTTGCGTTTAATTCATTTGTTTGTTTACATTTTTTTTTTCATTTTTGTAGTACCTACAAATGAGCCAAAGTGTAGCTTCTGTATGAAATTATCGGTAACAAAAAAGTATGTGGATAAAAGTTAAACTTCCAACTACTTACATGGGGAGTATCGGCAAGTATAGCAAAAGAAACTTGATCTAGGGTTTCTTTTTTCATGATAAAATACAAGATCATTCATCATCATCATCATCAATCATTAGTTAAATTTAATTTTTTTAAATATTGTATAATCTGTCTTCCAGAATTGAAACTCTAATTTACTTGTCGCTGATACTGAAGTCCGCAATGGAAGTGAGTCCTCTTTGCAATCGCTTCAATTTTCGAGCCAATGCTGGTCACCACTGGCGTAAAATAAAATTCACAAACCAACTTAATCGAGGCAATTTTCACCATTTTTATATAAAATATGACTAATTAATTCTCATATCAGGAAAGCAATTACTTCGGTAAATTATTGGTAAAAGCAGCACTAACCGGATGTTTGTAATTAATAAAATATATATTAAAATCGCGAAAAAGTTAAAATTAAATGAATTTCACAAATTTGCAGACCTTTGAAAGCTCTTAAATCATATCTATGGAATTGTAATTATATGCTAATTGTAAAGTAATTTAATAAATAACAGTACTAATTTTCGCGCAATAAATTAGCTGCAACAAAGGCGCGATTTTCCAGCCTATTTGTGCACCATTTAACTCACCATTTGTCGCAGACACCATTTGTACAGTCATATATGCTGGTGAGCGCATTAAATAACCGGCACCTCTAGCTCATTAAAAAACTCCTTCAATAGTGCACTGAAGTGCATATTAAATAATGGAATAATTACATTACCTGCAAAGAGAAAAATATAGTGAGAGAGAGTGAGTGAGTAAGGTGGTATAATAAATTTATTGCTGCACTTTTCGTATAACTAATGTTGGTATGAAATTAAGCTTCGGTTGCGCTGATGCTACTAAAATACCCTTCACAAATAAAAATATTTTCCATAGAAAAATGGATTTTTATATAACAGTATTTAGGGCAGCCATATGCTATACTGTTTCGATCTGAACAATTTCTTGGCAGATATCATCATTGCTTTGGGCATTGATTTATGTCAAATTTCGTGTCGCTATCTCATTGGGTAACAAAGTTTTCCATACCAGGACATCATTGTATCCTGAAAAGGTTATATTCAGTTTCCCAATATGTTTGTAACACCCAATAGAAAACATAGTAGGCACTATAGAATATCATACATATGTAAAAGATCAGCATGACAAACTAAGTCGATTTAGCCATGTCCCTCTATCTGCAGGTTGTGAAATGTCTCCCTTCCGCCTTTTTGTCTTTTGAATTTCGCGGCTATGTATAAAGCACTACAGAGCTAGTATCTGGCAATACAATACCTCTTTGAAAGGTCTTGACATAATCTACGAAACGACACTATGCATGACTAGTTTGGATATTGCGTTCAACAGATATAGACGTGTAAACATGGAGTTCATTAACGTCGAAATTCGCGCTATTTTAAAGCTTTCCTTCGTTAAAGGCAAATCCGCTAGAGAAGCAGAGAATCGCTCCGTGAGATTAATGGTGTTTTGGGGGATCGAACTCTATCACTTTGAACTGTGGAGGAATGGTTTCGACGAATCAGAGCGGGTGAAAATGAAAACATGCATAAGCCAGCTGGCGGAAGACCTGTGGCGACGAATATCGATGAAATCATGGAAAAGTTAGTTAGACCGGCATGTGGCATCTCGTGATATCGCCGAGAAGATGGGAGTTAGTCACCACAAGATTTTAAACCATCTGCAGAAGGCTGGATACACAAAAAAGCTTGATGTTTCGCTGCCGCATGATTTGACGTAAGAAAACCTTCTGGATCGAAACAACGCCTGTGATATGTTGCTGAAGCGGAACGAACTCGACCAATTTTGGAAGCAGATTGTAACTGGCGACGAAAAATGGATCACATACGACAATATCAAGCGAAAACGGTCATGGTCGAAGGCCGGTGAATCGTCCCAAACAGTAGCCAAGCCAGGATTGACGGCCAGGAAGGTTTTGCTGTGTGTTTGGTGGGATTGGAAGAGAAACATGCACTATGAGCTGCTCCCATATGGCCAGACGCTTAATTCTACCATCTATTGCGAACAACTGGACCACTTAAAGCAGGCGATCGACAAGCGGCGTCCAGAATTGTCCAACAGGAAGGGTGTAGTGTTTCAACAGGACAACGCCAGACCATACACCTCGTCGATGACTCGCCAGGAGCTACGGAGCTCGGATGGGAGGTTTTATGGCATCCACCATATAGCCCGGACATAGCGCCAAGTGATTACCACCTGTTCCTGTCCATGGCGAACGCCCTTGTTGGCGTAAAGTTGAACTCAAAAGAGGCTTGTGAAAAGTGGCTGTCCGAGTTCTTCGCAAATAAGGAGGTGGTAGGGTCGCCGACTTCATGGCAAACTTAGTATGCAAGGTAACCTTATGCAGGGTATAAATATGCATTTGTATGCATGCAGAATAATAAATTCAACAAATTGCAAAGCGACGCCATAAAAACTTGTTGAGCCTGGAGTAAAGTGGGCCGAAGCGGAGCGCTTGGTTCGACATGACAAATTATAAGTTTATGCATTTTTCATTTGGTAACTAGTTAATTGGAAAATTAAAAGCAGCAGCGGCAGCGGCAACAACAACACACCGACATTATGGCAATCACAACAACAAGTGCGCCTACAACAAAGCTGGCAGAAATAATGTGCAAATTAAATGGGTTCATTGACTTGCAACGGCGCGCGGCAACGGCGATGGCAGCTCAACACAAAATGCGCACACTAATGGCCGCAAATGGCACCCACCGACTGCGCGTGTTGCACAAACTACCGCTACTATTACTCACGAACGCCAACGCGCAACTACTTCAGCTGCCATAAGGGTCTGTCCAACAAGTGGCTAGTGATAGTGGAAGCAATAATAACAACAATACGCTGTGGCGTTGGCTTTAATGGACGCCATAACGACGGACACCCACTGGCAAAGTTCGGTGGCAGCAGACCAGGCAGCTTAATGTGTGAGTAGCACAGTCGCCAGAGCCAATTTTAAAGTCGCTGCCAAACAGACTGTCTTATGAGCCGACAAGTGCGCGAAGTAAAGGAGTACGAAATCGATGGGAAAGGGCAGCTGTTTAGAAAGTGGTGTGGTGAGTATGGGTCGATTGTGTTCGACTGACTTCGCTCTACTGTGGCGCGCTTGTTGCGCTCGTAGTATTGTCACTGTGCTCGTGTGCTTTTGCCACTGTTTGTTGTTTTTGTCGGATGTGCCACTACTCGCCCAAGGGTAATTGACCTCATAAAGAAATCAGTATAGAATGGAGCGACTTGCAGCAACGCCAACTTTAAAGCGTTGCCGTACGTTTTTGCATTTTTTTTGCATTTGTCACATTTTCCATGTCAGCCAAAGTCCACCGTAGTGCCCATACCGTACCGCCCCGCTACGCCCGCTTCCACGCCTGTCACTAGCTGTAAATGCTAGTGCCAGGAAGTTTTCCGTTTTGGGCGCTAAGCCAACAGGCAGGCAGACATTAGTGACAGCTGCAAGAAATATGGCACGACTTATGAACATATATTTGTGGCTTTACAAACACACTATCCGTCAAAAGTATGTATACACTGCGATAAATACAAACACACACATACTTAGATTAGTAAGTATATGTGCACATGGAAATTCATTGAAAATTGCCAACGATTTTGCTTGCTCGTACAATTGCAAGCAGAAATTCCTAACCACATTTCCCTCCATACGAGTGACATACATATGAGTGAATTTATGCATACATATATATGTGTGTATGTATTTGCTAAGCCCTTCCTTGCTTAACAAGGATTAACTGTTTACACGCCACAACGATCCCACTCCACACTCCGCTCACTCGTGCTCCTCCCCGCTGTTTTTCGCGCATGTCAAGCTCTATTTGCTTTTAGCTGTTGTTGCTGTTGTTACATTCATGCTTTTCCTATCCTTCAATAGTATTCGCTTTCAAAACAAAGCATATGACAAAGACAAGCACAGCGTTTCCGGTTTGCAAGGGAAGTAGTCGACATTATTTGATAAGTTTTAAGGACGAACATTTTTGCTGTTAGATATTGTGCTACTTACTGTGCAAATAAATTTAAAGTAGCTTTCAACTGATAGCTAAAAACAATAAGTAACAATGAATGGCGAGTTAATAAGCTTTGACTGGGAGCTGTCAATATGAAGCGCTCTGTAAAGGTTACGAAAATACTTTTTTAAGCTAAAAAACAACTTTAGTTTGGGTTTTTGTTCATATTATCTCTCCTCATTCAATGCTTTATAAAAAGTGTTACAGAGATCGGATTAAGTTCAGATATGCGCCGTTTCGTTCGATAATCTGTTTCCATCTAGACAGCAACTTCATAATTCCCCCCTCGTAGAAGCCCAGCTCTTTATTTGCGAAGAACTCCGGGAGCCACTCTTCACAAGCCTCTTTTGAGTTCAACTTTAGGGCGTTCGCTATGGACAGGAACAGAAGGTAGTCACTTGGCGCTATGTTCGGGCTATATGGTGGATGCGATGAAACCTCCCATCCGAACTCCCATCCGTTCTGACGAGTCATCAACGAAGTCTGTGGTCTGGCGTTGTCCTGGTGGAATACTACGTTCTTCCTCTTGGCCAATTCTGCACGCTTCTTGCTGATCGGCTGCTTCAAGCAGTCCAGTTGTTCGCAGTATATGGTAGAATTAAGCGTCTGGCCATATGGGAGCAGCTCATAGTGGATGATTCCCTTCCAATCCCACCAAACACATCGCAAAACCTTCCTATCCGTCAATCACGGCTTGGCCACTGTTTGGAACGATTCACCGGCCTTCGACCACGACCGTTTTCGCAAATATCATATAGGGCTGAGCTATAAGTAGTTGGAGGTAACCGGTCCAGGAGTGCGTGGAAAGGCTCAAAAGTCTTTCAGCTTAAGTAAACCGGTCTACTAAATTTGGGTATCGGAAAAAAGTGGTATAGTAAAACTAAAACCCTTTATTGCAGTGACTCCACAGATGATGAAAAATCAGCACCGCAAAGAAGCAAGTTTCCGCGACAATCAGATCTACGTAATCGGAACGTACCGGCGAAGGTCTGTTAAACCAACAGTATTCCTCCAAAACACTTGAGAAACTAACGGCAACAGAAATATTACCGCAAAGAAGATGGATGGAGAGAGACTCGCTCTGGCAGCAAAGTTCAGGTCTCCACCAGCAATAGGCTGGGAGTGTATAATCAGAAATCTGATCTGCAATAACGCAGCCGGCTGAAATCTCACAAATTACCGTCGCTTCTGCCACATAGAACCGGAAACACTGGAACATCCGCTTCTAGAATGCATTAAGCCCAATTTCGAAGAATTCGAGTCCTAGAATCCTTAGATCCTAAAAGGAAATACATAGAATTTCTGGCCTTAAGGGGGTATTCTAGTCTAGAAATTTAAAAAGATCGAACTTTTTTTTATTTTCAAAGTTTAACTATTCAAGAAAATGTGGACAAGAAGACTTTTCAAAATTCAAATTATTTTCGGAGATATAGGCATTTTTCTGACCCGTCATCCAAACTGGTTCGGCCGGAACGCGAAACTTTAAACGCGTTTTCCTCAAAACTGACTTTTTCGGAACGATACCCACAATTTCTCAGGTTCTACTAGACCGATTTACTTAAAAGTTTTATAGAGTCTTCTTATAGGCTTGTCAATGGTTGGAACTACCCCATCCACAAATTTTTATTTTTATTATATTTAAAAAATTCGAATTTGTCAGAAAAAGTGATCCAAAAAAACTTTTTTTTAGGTAGTCGCCATTTTGTGAAAAATGTTTTTTCCCACTTTTCCGTAGTTCCGGTCATTGCGACATTATTCTAGATTAATAATCTTTTTTACTTTTGGTATTAGCTAACTAGGAGGGTTAAAATCGTGGGTATGGTCACTGGGAATTTTTAGAGACTCCCACTTCGTCAGCTCATAATTTTTGAAATTTTTTACTTTTTTTTAGTTTTTAATTTTTTTCTCTACTCTTCTAAAATTAACAAATAGCTAATAAAAAAATTGATAGTAAAAAATATTAATTGCCTTTTTTTACGACACTTTAAAAATTACCTGAAATTCATGCTTCTAGACTAGAATATCCCCTTAAGTAAAATTTTCTCGCCTGTTACGGTATTGGAGCAGAGGAAGGGACACAGACCACAGGTGGAAGTTGGTTCATCATCATCGTAGTAACAATTCTACTGATAGAGCACAATTTTTTTATGTTAAGGAAGCACTCGAAAAACAAAAGTTTCGATTTAATAAAGCCACAATGGTAAGTTCAAAAAAAGAAGAACGGTTTATGGGCCACAAATTTGAGAAAAACTTACTCCATCTTTGAAATCAAACATTATTGGAACAAAATATACAAACCTTTCCATTAAAAACACCAATCAAAGCATAAACTTTTATGGTGATAGGGAAGAAACGAAAGTCAGCCAACTAAATACATTTACTTATATCTGAATATTATCGAAATACAGACTCAGCGCCATAATGGAGCAAATGAATACACAAATATGTATAGTGAGTAGAAGCGTGAGCTTTACACATCTGCACTCATATATTTGTATCTGCGGATCCATATATTTCTGAGCGGCTGGACATGCAGACACATAACCATTAACGAAATTGCGCACTGAATACACACAATCACATAAACGATGCAACAACAAATAAAAACACATAACTGCATATATGTATGCACTTGTATATACTGTCATATAGAAATGAAGAGAAATGTGGGGGGACGACTCCACAGTCAGAAGAGGAGGAGTTCAGAGGCCAAGAGTATGCAAATGAAAGAAATGAAATGCAAAGAATGGCGAAGGCAGAGGATGCAAAAACGATCATACATTAAATTGCACGAGTCTAGGCTTGTAGATGTGTGTGTGCGTGTGAGCGCGACACGAATTTGCGTATGCTGTGTTGAGTGCTCCGAGCAAAACGGCAATGAAAGTCAAGTGGGCCATTCGAAGAGCAGTGCAATGCAGTACAGCGCAGTGCGAAGGGAGGATGGTACTTTAGAGATTGAATAAAGCGTTTGTAAGTATATGTAAGTGCAAGTTTGGTATGCAATTTAATGTGTACTCTCATGCATATATACATATTGCCATATATTTGTGCACCTAGCAGTAAAATTAACTAATTTTCATAAAAGCAAAAAATTTGTTTCGAAAATATGAGTTTCTACAATTTAATTAATAAGGAAAGAGTGACAATAAAAAACTGGAAGTCGAAATTAAATATAAAAAGGAAAATATGAAAAATATGCAGTTAAGAAAACTAACCTAATTTTTTTTTTATTTTATTTTTTTATTTTTTTTTGCAGGTTTTTGTTATCCAAATTAGTACCTAGATACCACTGTACCACTGAATTCACTTTCTGTCATCTCCGAAACCGCTCGAACTACGAGGTATGACAATTAAGTAATGAGACTGATTCCATAAAAACCGTTTATTTGAAAATTATTCTACAACTTTGCCATCCCCTTCAAAGTATTTTTTTTATGCTTCGTAATATTTCTGGAACGCTTCGACCGGGATGTCTGCGAGTATCCTCATCACGGCCGCCTGGATGTCCGTAATCGACTCAAAATGGGTTCCTTTGACCACCGATTTTGTTTTAGGAAACAAAAAAGTCACAGGGTGACATGTCGGGCGAATAAGGCGGCTGTTGCAACACGGCGATCTCTTTAGAGGCGAAATACTGGGACACGCTGAGGGCGGTGTGGCACGGCGTGTTGTCGTGATGAAGGATCCAGTTACGAGCGATGTCTGGGCGCACCTTGTTGACTCGTTTTCGCAATCTTTCGAGTACTTGGCAATAGTAGACTTGATTCAATAAAATCAGTCTCATTACTTAATTGTCAAACCTCGTATGCTCGCAGTTTTAGATTCCCATCGAGTTAAGAATTAGTTTATTAAGATATCCAAACTCCATTTTCAGATATAGATATATCTCCTTAGATTTCTCTTCCTAGCCACAGATGGACTCAATGTAAGCATTTATGAAGCAATGAACACAAACAGAGGACTCTATACTAACCCACGTATCGGAGATAACGCCTTCATTTTCGAGTCAAATTTCGTCACAGTCACCATTTTCTTTACACCTGAAATGTGACCGAATGTTGTCAATTCTAATGGTTATCATTGCATTCCGAAATTCCATCCTACAAACATTCTAACAGTAATGTGGGTAAATAGGACGGATGTCTGACGACGCACCCAGGCCTTTCAGAAGCCCATTGTGAAACCAATGGAACAAAAGTCTCCTCATTCTATTATTGTATTCTCAATGATCCACCCTGTGCTACTCATGCAGAAACTCTGGACGGATACTTGTGAGGTTCTCTAGTTACCTCTTCTACTATTTCTTGACAGCTTCTACAGTAGTCATTGTAAGGTATGCCCACTCTGTTGGCATGCCAGCAAAATAGACAGTGACCTGACCTGCTTGTACCCCTACTAGTGTTTTTATTTCATTTTATCATTCCTTTTGAATCCCTTCATGTCATATTTGTCTGCTTGTTGAGCAAGTTAAGGACTGACTCCTCTGAGACTCAGTTCTATAACATTCGATTAAATATTTACAAAAGGTTAGAGGTACATATACTCCCTGTTTATCGGAGTCTAATTGTAGGGTGGTTCCTGCTCTGGTTATTTCACGGTTGTGTTCTGGAACCCATTTCAGGTTTATTGTGAAATATTATGTTAGATTCACTAAGAAATGCATTATTTCATTAGCTTCGATGAGACCTTAAGAACTTTAGTATTTTCAAAGCCGCTATCTGTGATCTCCGCTTGGAACACTCTACAGTATCTTGGTAATCGGAATTGGATGCTGGTATTTAAATTTGACAAATTTATTTTCTGGTTTGGACCCACCTGTATAGATACTTATCTGTAGGTCTCTGTATCCATATTTCACTCTTCTATGGAAGAGAAAGCAATATTGGTAACGGAATATATGTTTATTCTTCTTCTTTACTGGCGTAGACACCGCTTACGCGATTATAGCCGAGTTAACAACAGCCACCTTCCCATTTAAGGGACCGGACATTCCTGGTGCATTCCCTCAATTTGTAGTCCTTATTTCGTTTGCCATGGTCGTCATCAAAAGGGGGTCTCTCATCCAAGGCTTGTTGTTTCTTTTCATTGGTACTGGTTTTTACGTGGCGGGTCCCAAACCCAGCGCACAACCCTATGAACAACGGATGTTCTTAGGCTACCCAGAGGATACTTGGACAAAGACCGGAAGTCGTGAGCTGCTTGAGTCATATGTAAAAGAATAGTTTCTGGCCACTCCCAAGTAAATGGCGGTCAGAGAACTTTCCTCACTTGCTTGAACTTCTACACATGACTCCATTTTCCAATATGTGTTTACTTCTAAAAATTTCGAAAGGCGTGCAAGGTTGGGTAAAAACGTGAACTTTCTAAGTATCTTAAAATGACACTTATTACAGACGACTGATATAGGATGGTTCCCTCAGCCTAAGAGCTGACTTTAAAGCTAATTGAACCAGAACCAGTCTGTAAGCAGTTAAGACCCTGACTTGACAATATACTCGCTGTTTTTTGTGCACTTTCCATAGGTCATACCGCGTAATTGTTTTTCATTATTGACCACTATAGCAGCATACCATATGTCATAAACAGTCCTACAACTGTTTGGTAGAGGAACGAGACGTTAGTTCCCATTCCGAGTCCAGCATACTTTTAAAGGTGTAAAGTTTTCCGGGTCTAAATTTTGTTTCCATGTAAGCTCTGTCTTAAAGTGGTCCTAAGTAGCTTGCTTTCTCTCCTATTACTAGATCTGCCTTGCTATCATTTAAGTTTAGTCTGCAAGACACGGCCCATCGGTTTCTGCTGTTTACAACCATTTGCTTAAGGTTAGGGAAGATGTCTACCTATAACAGAAAGCGGTATACCATATCAGCGTAGGTCACATGATTCCCAATTTTATTTCAAGGATTCTCAGTTAAAGTTTCGGAAACTGACGAGGGGATTCTAGAAGTTTCTTTCGTTCGGAACCGATAGGTGGTGATGTTGGACTTTTTTTTTTTAATGACTACCCGATCTAACATTAAGAAGCACTCTGGATCCCATAGGTCGTAGGACAAAGAAAATTAAATTCATCAATGTATTCAACTTATGCCTGTTCCGAAGAATCAAGCGTTCTTCTTATAATTTAGAAATTATTTAAAACCTTAAAACGCTTTTAAATCCGTACTATAGGATTAATACGTCCAAGCCGATATAAGCAATTATAACAGAACAGTAGCGCCGGAATGTCTTTAAAATGACACTGACTACAATATCTATCTGACCGAGGCTGCCGTTAGACCAGAAACAGCGCAATTTATTACAGGGAACATGAGCAAATACACACAGTTTCCATAAAAGCAATCAAATGAGCATACAAGAGCAGAGCATGCAATTGGTCAAACGAAGCTTAGGCGGTGGGCCAAAAGGGCAAAATTGCGCTATGAATTGAAGCCTCTGAGCCTCTGTACACATGACCTGTGTGTGTAAGTGTGTGTCCGGCCGTGTGAACGCAACGGCAAAATGTACTGAATAAACATTTGCACAAATAACCGGCATTCGAGAGTCGCTCGCCGGCAAAAACACAGCTGATGTCCACAGGCAGTGCGAGTAATAAGTGCGAATAGAAGGGACAGAAGGGGCAGCTAAAGCAACTGCAACTGCTGCAGTGCAATAGCAAATGCAATGTCTACAGCAGGCTGGTTCGCTGGACATGCAACTACATGGCAAATTAATGTGTACACACACATACACACACAGCCGGCTGTACAAATACGCAAAAGTCTTTTAATTACGCGCCATTAAAGCAGCAGCGTCGTCCCCGCAATCACCAATTCAACATTTCAGAAAAGACGAGGGCAGCAGCAGCGTTGCCAGAGAAAAGTATGCAAAGTTATGAACAAGTGAAGTGCCGCAAGAGTAACTGCGTGGCAAGAGCCTGATTCTGAATACCAGACTCATATGCAAATGCACACGAACTTGAAGGACTTGGAGGGAGAGGGGAGGCTTTGGTGCACGAAAATTGCCTTTCCCGCAGTTGTAAAATTTTCCGTTTGTTATCAGCAACTAATTAACTGTCCGAAATTTTTCGTGTAATTTAAATTTGCCTTTCTCTTAGATCATTGAAGGACACGTACTTTGTGAGTACGAGGCATTTTGGCTGTCTGAAGGATTGCAAATTATTTGAAGTACACTTACAGATGCAAGAGGCAATCAAGACCTATACAAAAAAGACAAGCAGACTGCTCCTTAAATTCCACTTTCAACCAAAGAATTCAATTCGTCTCAACAAGGCAGATAGGTCGTACTTTGCGCCTCAAGAACTATGAGAATCCGTGAAAATCCAGGTAAGTTCTACACAATCTGAGTCTTGAAGGTATTCTTATCAGGAACACTAGATCCAACAGCCTTCAAATAATTTAAGTTTTTGACATCTGGTGGTTAGAAACCCCAACGTTGGTTTCTTTCATACAAATTTAAATATGATTCTGCGAATGATGTTGTACATAGCTTTCACTTTAACATAGGATTAGTCGAGAGTTGCTCACATGATCGTTATGACCGTTAAATTGGTCGAAAATATTACCATACTATAAGTTCTTTTTGGTACTCACAAGATGGGACTTGCATCCATAACGGAGTTTCACCATATCTAATTATTGCATGATTTGACAGCATCCAACTATCAACCAACCAACAACAATCCAACCTCCGCCATCAAGACCAAATTGATCTCATTATGTTACGAACTAATTACATCGGTCTTTTCGTCGTAATATTCAGATTTTCCCAGCGACTTCTTTTTGCTTCCAAATGTGACGCGCAAAGGACCATAAAACTTTCGCAGAACCTTTCTCTTGAAACCTCGCAACGTCGACTCATCGGTTGTTGTCATCGTCCAAGCTTCTGCAACATATAGCAGGACGAGGATAATGAGTAACTTATAGAGTTTGGTTTTTGTTCGTCGAGAGAGGACTTTACTTTTCCATTGCCTGCTCAGTTCGAAGTAGCGCCCGTTGGCAAGAGTCATCCTGCGTTGGATTTCGAGTCTGACATTGTTGGTGGTGTTTATACTGGCTCCAAGATAGTCGAAAGTATCTACAACTTCAAAGCTATGACTGTCAACAGTGAGGAGAGAGCCAAGTCGCTAGTGCGACGACTGTTTTTTGGATGACAGCAGATATTTCGCCTTGCCCTCGTTCACTGCCAGACCCATTTGCTTTGCTTCCTTGTCCAATCTGGAGAAAGCAGAACTAACGGCGCGGGTGTTGAGGCCGATGATATCTATATGACTCTTATAAAAGATTGTACCTGCTCGATTAAGTGCTGCAGCTTGAATTATTTTCTCCAGCAGCAGATTGAAGAAGTCGTACGATCGTGAGTCGCCTTGCCTAAAACCTCGTTTGGTATCGAACGGCTCGGAGAGGTTCTTCCTGATCCTGACAGAGCTTTTGGTATTTCTCAATGTCAGTTTACACAGTTTTAGTTCTGCGGGGATACCAAATTCAAACATCGTGACATAAAGGCAGCTTCTTTCCGTGCTGTCGAAAGCGGCATTGAAATCGACGAAGAGGTGGTATGTGCCGAGTCTCCTTTCACGGGTCCTTTCCAAGATTTGGCGCATAGTGAATATCTGGTCGGTTGTTGATTTTCCAGGTCTAAAGCAACACTGATAAGGTCCAATCAGTTTGTTGATGATGGGCTTTAATCTTTCACATACTACGCTCAACAGAACCTTATACGCGATGTTGAGGAGGCTTATCGCATGGTAGTTGCCGCAGGTAGTGGGATCTCCCTTTTTGTGGATTGAAAGCACACTTAAATACTAATCGTTGGGAATGCTTTCATCCGACCATATTTTACAAAGAAGCTGCACCTTATCAGTTCTTCGCCACCGTGTTTGAATACCTCAACCGGCAATCCATCGGCTCCCGTCGCTTTGTTGTTCTTCAGGTGGGTAATTGCTATTCGAACTTCTTCATGGCAATGGAATGCAATGGAACGTCTGCACCATCGTCATCGATTGGAGTATCGGGTTCACCTTCTCCTGCTGTTTTACTTTCACTGCCATTCAACAGGCTGGAGAAGTGCTCCCTCCATAATTTTAGTATGCTTTGGGCATCGATTAAGATCACTTCTGTTAACTGCCGCACCTTTTCGTAGAATTTTCGAGCATTACCCCTGTCGGCCAGCTTGTTTTTCTTTAAAGAAAAATTTCTGAAGTAAACATATTAGCTTTTAACAAAATAAACGAACTTCCGTTCATAGATAGAGAATATAAAAAGCAGTAAGAAATTATGGTGGGCTTGATAAGTCATAACTAAGAGACGTTTTTTCATTGGCTTCTCCTTGGGCGAAATGTTCAACGATATACTTTGCTTGTAGTAATGAGTTTATTACATTTGGTATTTACTTGAGAACAAATTTGGCTGGAACTGGTCAGATTAAACTGCGGTATATCCGGTACATAAGTGGTTGGCAAAAAAGTCTTGCGGTATTTTTATTGAATCAATTCGTGTGGCACCCATACATCGAGCTTCTTAGTCACTCCAAGCTTCCTCAAATGGTTTATAACGGTTTGATGACTACTATGCCGGTCTCTTTCGACCAATTCAGCGATTTTATCGCAATTTTCGACGACAGGCCTTCCGGAGCGTGGCGCATCTTCGACCACCTCTACACCAGAACGAAAACGTTGAAACCATCGTTGTGCGGTGGAAATGGAAACTGTATCGGGTCCATAAACTGCATAAATTTTATTGGCGGCTTGAGATGCATTTTTGCCTTTATCGTAGAAGTACTGTAAAATATGCCGTATTTTCTCTTTATTTTGCTCCATGTTTGCGACGCTATAACTCACGAACAACTTAAAAGAAACGACAATCAATCAAACACGTGTTAGCGCATGAAATGAGCTTTCCAAAAAGGTATAGCTTGACCCGATGCGACGAATAAAACTAGAACTACGCGCTTTCAGTGCCAACTAGCGAAAATACCGCAGGACTTTTTTGACAACCTAATATATTCCCTCTTTATCGTAGTCTAACATGCTGTTCTGACTAGTGTATCTGTCTCACAGTTGACAGGAATATGCCTTTGTTTTGGACCCCTTTGCAGGTTTTACGTGAAATAGGATGTTGGGGCCACTAAGAGATCAATGCATCATTTCAGTAACTTCCATGAGATCCTAAGATACCTTAGTGATTTCAAATCCGCCATCTGTGATCTGCCCTTGCAAGACTCTGCCGTAGTCTGTTAGTCGGAATGCGATTCAAGTATCTAAACTTGCTGAAACGACACCGACTTCTACTCGGTTTTCAAGTTTGGTCGCTGTTGTCATACATATCTCGGTGTACTCCTCACCCTTATTTCACTCTTCTATGAAAGAGAATGCAATATTGGGAACCGAATTTAAGTTTACTTCTAAAGAATTTCGAAAATGCGTGAGTTTTTGGGTAAAAAAGGGAACTTACATAGTTTCATAGAATGTCCCTCATTACAGACGACTGATAGAGACGGTTCCCACAGCCTATGAGCTGACTCTGTACTACTGTAGAAAAAAATGTGTCGGGCTTGATGTTGAAGTATATTCGAAGACTGCTTATTTCTTTCTTTAACTATTGTAAAGTAATGCTCGCAATGAGACACCCGCTATTAATTCTTCACGTACTTTTTTCGCAACTATTATTTTTACAGCCAGCGTTATCAGCGACACGAAATGTATGTGCAACAACATAAATTGTACGGAATTACCCCCGCCTAGCAGCAGCAGTTGGCAACAGCTGTAAGCACGATTTGTTGTGGCGCTGTCATAAAGTGTACATGTAAACTGCAGGAGCAGCTTGACACAATAACAACATTACAAACAAATTAAAAAAGGCATTACTGTTACAATAATAATAATAAATGACGGAGAATGTGATTGCTAACAATGGCACTTAAAACCAGAATACCACCACGAGCGGTGGGAGGTGGAGAAACTTACGATTTTTTACACTAATAAAAACTCTGCCGAACGTGACCGAGCACTATGAAGTGCTGAAGAAGGAAGCGTTAAGTGATAAAATTACAAATGCGCGGAGTTGTATGACGGGAAGAATATCGGTAGTTTTACAAGGCGCCGACAGAACAGTAGCTAAAAGAGAATATTGGTTTATTCAGAAGGTTGCTTAATTTTGGCACAAAATATAGTATGAACAACAGTTGTCATTTAATGAATTCATATTCTATAATACAAACATAATAATTGCATTTGTAGTCCATGTTGTTTCGGCACTTCGCCAGTAAACTTTTAGTTCGAAGTCTTACGGAGATATTCCCCGAGCGTTCGGTGACAGATGCAGCGATTATCCATGTAACTTTATCAAGTTCTACTTGGATAACTGTGTTGATGTTGTGTCATCAGCAGAGCTCTACAACTTCTTAAAACTATTACGCCAGAAGCGATCCGTTGTCATCTTGCGTTCAAGCACTGAACGTATGGGCCTTGCAAGCGCTTAGTTTCTGTACCACTGTGATGTTACTTTACTCTAGATTAAGTATAGAACGTCGGAGATGTATTAAACTAATTTCGAAAGAGCCAGGAGACAGCCGAAACTGTTATTAGCTGCTTCCAAACATTTTTAATTGGCTTTACGAGGTATGTCAATTAAGTAATGAGACTGATATTTGAAAATTATTCTACAACTCTGCCATCCTCTTCAAAGTGGTCCCCTTGGGCAGCTATACAGCGATTCCATGCTTCGTAATTTTTCTGGAACGCTTCGACTGGGATGCTCGCGAGTACCTTCGTCACGGCCGCTTGGATATCCGTAATCTACTCAAAATAGGCTCCTTTGACCACCGATTTTGTTTTAGGAAACAAAAAAGAGTTACAGGGTGACATGTCGGACGAATAAGGCGTCTGTTGCAATACGGCGATCCTTTCAGAGGCCAAATACTGGGACACGCTGAAGGCGGTGTGGCACGGCGCGTTGTCGTGATGAAGCAGCCAGTTACGAGCGATGTCTGGGCGCACCCTGTTGACTCGTTTTCGCAATCTTACGAGTACTTGGCAATTGTTGACTTGTTTCACAGTTTTCCCTGGTGGAACGAATTCTTTGTGGACCATTCCACGGCTATCAAAAATCGTTTTCACCTTCGACTTGCTCATGCGAGCTTTTTTCGGGCGGGGAGCGCGCGGGACAACCATTGTGAGCTTTGGCGTTTGGTTTCCGGGTCTAAGAGCACTATCACCATACACACTTACAATTTTAGCGTACGTTTCCGAAGCTGTTTCGCCCAATCTGGCGCAAAATTTTATCGCGACGCGTTGCTATTGATTTCGTTTTTCCATTTTCGTGACGAGCACTACAAACAAACGTCTACTCAACTTGACGCAGCAGGCGAACTAAACAAGCTAGAGCGATGGTACATATATCAATGGAGAGGGGAGGGATGCCGAAAAAAAGAGAAAGGGAATTTCAAAGTCACAGCTTTACTACAAGCTTGGCAATAAAATCAGTCTCATTACTTAATTGTAAAACCTCGTAAGTGCTTTGTTGATTCAAGAGGGTCTTATGATCAATTAGATCAGGTTGGATACCAAGCGGTTTGGACGAAAACATTCGTAGGGTGCCAAGCATCAACAAAATGCCTTGAAAACTTAACCATTTTTTTGTGCAGATATAAGCATACCCAGAAACCATTATCAATGTCGCATAGCGGAAAAAGGCAGGACAACCTTGAATGTCGAACCCACTGATGAATTTTCGTCTGTCGTGCGGAAGCATGCGACGTGCCAGTCGTGTGTGATATAGGAGCGTTAGATACCCCACCGGACCGCCGTTGCAGTTAGGATCGACCTCTTAACTTAACCTAACCTTATCTAACATTTTCATTAACATAACTTTGCATAGTAAAAAAGACCAAGTTATAGAATTTAATTTTGCCCCACAAGCATAAAATGCTAAAAAAAACGTTCCTTGGGTTAACAGAATATGATTCCATCAGAAAACACAGTTAGTTCATCCAAGATAATTGTGAGTATCCGAGGAATAAGGAAACATTAAGTAACCAAATTGCTAAATAAACAGTTAAATACGCTGTACATTCACTTTTGACAGTCCCTGTACATACACAAATACATTTAAACAACAAAATACACTTTATGGGAAAATTATTACAGGGTAATGAATACGCAATAAAACCTTGCAACTCTGTAAAATAACTCACGGTCATGTTGGCATAAGCGCACACGCCAACACAATCACTATAAAATGTAAAATGGGGAAAACATTTAAAAGTTCAAAAAAAAAAAAATACCTAAAAGAATGCTTTAAGACGACAAAGCCATCGTGTTTGACATGTGTCGAAGCAATAACATAGAAAATAGCATAGAGTGGTATGAAGCAGGGACTTGATGTAAGTAGAGCCATTAAAATGTATGTATGTATGTAAGTTTGAGCTTTTCTAAGAGAGCGCTGACATTACATAGTGGCGCCATCCCTCTCAAATTACGTCGACGCCGTTGTCCACTGAAGGGCATTCACTAAAATGGCGTGAGTCATTACGAATACACATTCTCACATACTTATGTATTTATTTAGAGATCCATCTGTATAAACATCAAATGCACATGAAAAGAAAGAAAAATGGTTTGCTTCCTTTTATACATACATACTTATGTTCATATTTCGATTCGTATGTCTTCGCTGGCGAACTCTTACTTTTGTTGAAGCACCAAGTGGTCCCTGACCTCGTAGCCACAAACAACAAGTCAACTGTGCAGTCGCCATCACTGCAGCCGAGCCAGACGCAGCGGGTGCCATTATGTGTTGACATCACGTGCATATATAGTATGTAGTGTATATATGTATGTATTTACATATATGTATATGTGAATACTATACACATAGAGATATATGTATGGACATGGGGTTGGGGCCACGATTGGCACTGAAAGATCGCCAAAGTAAAATAATTCATGCCAATATACCATATACTATATACACTCTATATGCAGCGAAGTGGAGAATAGATAAGTAAAGAAAAACACAAAAATTGCAATCTGCGAAAATGTACACATTCATATACGATTTCGATAAATTTGTTTAATTAAAATCAATTTTGCAGCCATTTATGTTTTTAATCATTCATCGACGAATAAGTAGAGCAGAGACATGGCAGAAAAGCACACATTTCTTAAGACAATTTTGGATAATATTTATGGCAAAGCTTTCAACCGAATTTCCGCTTTCACACAGTGATTTGATTTGAATTAAAAATATATATAAATTTATTTAGTTTTTAATGCCAAAAGAACAAAAAAAATTTTATTTAAGATGTTAATTTAAAAAAATCCCAAGTGGTAGGTATTAAAAATTAAATATTAATTTTTTTAAGAGCCACATGGGTTTACGTGTTTCACAAAATCGAAATTTTTATTCTCTTATTAAATTTTAATATCAATCTGGAATATTAACCTAAATTTTCAAGTTGATCCAATTAATAGTTTCGGAACTACAGCTTTGAGAACTTGTTGGTTTGAGGCTAGCTTTTATTGTCTCTCAAATCTTTAAACGCGTTTTTCTCGAAACTGTGTTTTTAAGGTAGGAACTAGTCTGGTAACTTGGGTTCAAAAAAGCGAAACATATTTTTTGCTTAATTTGAAAGTACAACGTCTTGAGAATATACTGTGAAAATTTCAGACAGAAATTCGAAATATTTCGGGAGTTATAACGAGTTTCCTAGAGCGGCTCGTAGTTCTCTATCTCGGAGTTGTTGAACTTCAAAGGCGTTTTTCTCAAAACATTGTTTTTCTAGTCGCCCTGGGTCCTAACTTTTTTTCTACTGAACAGATTGCTTTTAGATTTCAACAGGCTATTCTACACACTTATAGTTCTCGTCGGAACAAACGAGAATTTTTTTAACACATAACTTTTATTTTACAACCCTTTCTTTGCTAAAATAAAAGGACTTTTTTTTCAAAGTCCGTCATTTTGTTATTTACCCTTGAAATTTTACTTCAGTCGTTCCGACCAGAATGACATGTCTATAGAATAAGACTAAACAAGAATATTTGATTTCAGTTAACATCAAGAGCCAAAATCACTCGGGCCACCCACGTCCATTTTTTTTTTGAGGTTCCAACTTCGAGTGACAATAATAATAGAAATAAAATTAAATTTTTTCAAATACATTTTTTTATATTTTCAATATGTAAAAAAAATACCCTAAATATTCACGATAATTCATTATTATTTCCCTATAAAAACCACCTTACAAAGAAGTCACGAAAAAAGGCATAAGTTATCAGACTACTTCCTTAAAGTCAGTTGGCAAGATTTCTCGAGAACTACTCAACCGATTTTAATGACCTTCATTAAATTGTATACAGTTCTTTGAGATATAATTCTTAAAGACTTGGACGAATTAAATTTTTTCGATTACATCTTTCATTTTTTATTTTTTTTTTTTTGTTTTTTGTAAAAATGTCTGCCAAAAATCCTAATTTCAGTTCGTTTTTCCTTCGTCACCGGAAATGGCGTCACAATGGTCGAGTTTAAAATATTAAAAAAAAAAGTTTCAAAATTTTTATGTTAATAGTGAATGTTTGTAACAATAAATAATTCTAATAAAATATTTCATTTCTTTTTGTATGAGAAAAAAAATTTGGAAGAAAGGCTGTTTTTTACCCGAGGCAACCCATGTAACCCTTTAATTGCGATTTGAGACCAAGTCTAATCATTGATCAAAAAATTTCTAATTAAAAAATTCGAAACCCTGCACGTTCCATCACAAATCCGATAGATTTTGAAAAACAATTTACTTAGTGAAGAAGCTCCACGAGATTGATAATGCAGGCCGCCTTCCGGAGCGTGGCCCATCTTCGACCACCTCTACACCAGAACGAAAACGTTGAAACCATCGTTGTGCGGTGAAGATGGAAACTGTATCGGGTCCATAAATTGCAGAAGTTTTATTGGCGGCTTGAGATGCACTTTTGCCTTTATCGTAGTAGTACTGTAAAATATGCCGTATTTTCTCTTTATTTTGCTCCATGTTTGCGACGCTATAACTCACGAACGACTTAAAAGAAACGACAACCAATCAAACACGTGTTAGCGTGTGAAATGAGCTTTCCAAAAAGGTATAGCATGACCCGATGCGACGAATAAAACTAGAACTACGCGCTTTCAGCGCCAACTACCGAAAATACTGCAAGACTTTTTTGACAACCTAATATTTATCAACGATAATCGAAAAGTTTACAAGAAAAGCACTTGTAATATTCTACTGTACGACGAGGGCTCATCACGATAATCTTTATATGAAGATTGTTTGACAAACCGCATGGTCAGCTCAAAATCTTCAACAAGCCTCTTGTTTTGAGAGATATATCTTTTTACCCCTCAAAGTACTAGTTAGTTTGGTTAACAACAAGGACGCTGTGGCTCAGCTTATCTCAGTTGCGCAAAACGCTAAATTTGAAATATTCACCGACAAATACATATATCTATGATGACTGATTCGCATTGTTCAGTTAAGTTAATCCATTAGGTTTCGGTTTTTCCTCCCTTGTGTAATTTCCTTTCGCTCCCTTGCACATGATTTTGGCGTTTCCGTAGGCCCTTAAGGCATTCCATCTCACCCTGATCCCTCTGTCAACTCTTTTGAAAATTTTGTTATGCATGGTTTTTGGCGACTTTCATGTTTCCTGAACTGGTTCGGTTGCCAAGCAGATGGCATTTTGGAAATCTGATCAACTATTTCGTTTCCAGGGACGACCTTGTGGACTTTAACCCAGTACAAATGCAGTCACTTTTCTGCAACCACTGATACAGTATTCAAGGAGTGTGGAGGATCGCCTTGGATCTAGCTCCACGCAATAGATCCCGGTTCTGCTGGTGGGGCGTGGGCCCCTGCGTCATTCACCCTCTTTTGGCGTGACTTGAAACCTTCTCTTCCAGAAAAAGCATATTCGTTGAAAACAAACAGTTCAAGAATTGATCGTTTTTTCTTTTCAAAGTCGACTTGTGTTTTCAAAGTTGACTTGTGTTTGATATATAACGTTCACATATTTTTTACATACTGAGAACTTTATTAAAATTTTTAATGATGTTTGTTATTGTCTTCCTCAGTTGAAGTGGATGAAACCGCCTCATTTTAGCTAAATCTGATCTCTGCGATTTATGAATTGTAAAAATTAATAAAAGTGCAGATGGATCGGGATGCTGTTCAGATAATATACAATTAGTGACATTTATAGTACTCTTCTTGATTTGTCAGCCCCATTCTGTAGACGTGCAGCGCCAACATATTATGACCACTGATATTCCAATAATGTTCCTATAGTCCTTTCTATCGAATAACAGCAGGAATTTGTGTATTTCTGATCTACCTTTACACATAACTTTTACAGTTTTGCAGCCTTGCAGATCGTTCTATCGTGTTTTGTCCTTCCTTGTCCTTCCTGCTGTTCACGTTTCGGATGAGAGCAAGTTGTGGAGCTTTTGAGCGGAATGCGGGTCAAAGAGACTTCCCGCTGTGTCCGTATTTATTATGCTCCACTTATATAAACACATTTTTACATTACCAAAAATTTCCAGAAAAAGTTAAATGGAATCAATCGTAAGCGCCCGCTGTGTAATTGCCGCTTGCGCGCAGCGGGCACTATTTTTAGGTTAAGAATAATTCATATCCGCGCAGTGCCATGCCACATATTCGATTGAATACTTATTTAAAAGAAATAACTAGTGGTTGTTGTTGCCAACGGTGCATTTGAGGGGGTGGTAAGGCCGAAACAAGGAAGTGTTTTGAACAGCTTGATAAGTTGAATATACCTGCCTTTAGTCGCTACTAGCTTTAGGTGTAATTTTGTATTATTAAAGCGTACAAGAAGCCACGGAAACGTCACTTCAGCTGCGATGAAAATTATAGTGTTTTATAATAATATCAAAAGGTGGCCACTCTTGCGAACGGCGAGTCTTTAAATATCAGCGTTTTGCCATGTCTTGCCGGCAGCGGTTGGTTAAAAAATGGTAATTGCATTAATTGATGACAGCAAATTACAGTCACGACTCTGAGGCAGGCAAGCCGAGTAGAAACTATTGTTGCTTTCGCTTTGTCGTGTTGTTGTTAACAGCAGGCGCTGACAGTTAAACAGACAGAGATAGAGAAAGACAAATGGACACGCGCACGGGCGACGGAGAGTTGGACAGACGGATGCGAGGTACTTAGTTAGGGCAAGCTCAAAGAACATATTAAAATGTCAACGACACTTGTGTGTGACAACAACTTTCATGTTGCACATGCCGTGTGACACATGTGGAAGGAGCGATATGAACAACTTATGGTTAAGGCGTTGGACTGGTTGTCGCTCCGATGGTTCGTCAAATGCATATATTAGGAATAATGCACACAAATATAAATACATTTGTAGGCATATGGTACATATTATGGTTGTGGTATATGGGACATTCTTTGACAACTCGAATGGAATCGTTGACAAAATAATTTACTTCAACGAAGTTGAGAGACGTTGTTATGTGATGGCTTTTCATGGTTAACTATTGTACAGAAACTAAGTTAGCGGTATGTCTAAGAAGCAAGCGACAATACTTAACTAATGTCTAATTAACTTCAATTGAGTCCATTTTTCTCTAATTCAAATTCAATCAAATCTCTGACAAGTGTTGTTCAAATCGCTTATGAGAGCACAGATATATATTCTACAAAGAGGAATAACAACGTGGTGACTTTGAAAGTCACATTATCACAATCCAAGGAATAATGAACCTAGATCAATCTTTCCAAAATAACCTCCCAATGGACGAACTTAAACTTCGAAGTATATTTCTAATACACTGAGTTAAAAAAGTATCGGAATCAAATGGATTGAGAACTGGTTAATAGTTGAATAGTTTTGGAATAACATCCTGGGTAAGCCAATATCCACAACCTATATTCCGTATACCAACAAACACAAACCTCTGAAAAAAGTTCCGAAAAAATTTCTGTAATCCAAATAACTTTAAGACGAGACCTAAAAATAAAAGGAGGATATCCGTTGAGTAAATTGCCGACAAAAATGTCTAAAATCTGGAAAACATAGGCTTAAGTCGCGAGCTAAAAATAGAAGTCTAATCAAGGTTAATCAATACTCAGCTCTTTGGAATGAACAAAGGTAACGGCTTAGCTGGATTGGATTCAAGGAGCTGACTATAGAGATCAGCCTAGTCAAAAGTTCATTCTCCTAGTTATCGAAACCCTAATGTGACGCACAAAAAAATTTTATTTTAGCAAAAACAAAACTATGCGACAGGCTAACAGTCGCGACAAGCCTTTTTTCTTGTTCTCGACTACATAAGTAGACTGAAGATGTGGATTGAAATATAGACGGGGCTTTTGTTTTGTCATTACAACCAGAGATGTTAAGTTTGTCGAGATATTTAAAAACGCCGAGACGAGTTCGAAAACTAACAACCTGCTAATACCATATGGGGAGAAATTGATCTAGCTTTTATTAATCAATTAAAAATCTACTTTTAATAAACCAACTTCAAGACTTAGACAGCTAGAGACGCCTGTCCGTTGTGCTGTATGGAACTCCTAAGCCTGCCACAAATTATGAGTCGAATAATTCCAAACAATTCGCAAAGTTCGTAAAAAGTATGGCACCCGAAAGACTTCAACTTCAGTCCTGTGAAAGCTGGACGGTGGAAGAGAAGAGACCTTGTTTTCTTCCTTGCACATTTGAAAAGTTTCCTCGTGAATGTTAATCTGAGAGTCTCCAGTTAGGACTGGCGATGTGAACCTAGTTAAGGCCTTGTAGTTCATCGGACCGTTTACGGTCCTGAAGGCTTTCACAACCAAAGAAGTGCTGATTGCTAACCAACATTTGCTGAGTACGCGCAGGGCCTATAGATCCAGCGCCAGAAACACCTGCTCGTTTTCATCCTGTTGAAATTTGGGTATGGGTGTCCTTTCCTGTAGGCTCAACGGCTTTACAGTTTTCAATGTATCCACTATAACTAGGCCCCCTAAAAGAAGCTACGCTTTGAAGAAGTATATATATCTGCTGGCACTTTGATGGCTGCCACTTCAACTTGAAACACACTACAGTGGTCTAGTAGTTTGGACCAAGAGTTCTCGACAGCTCTTGACAGAAGACTTCCTTTCAAAGCTTCCTTTTGAGCTTCGACTCATCCATGAAAAAGCTCACTGCGCCTTTTCTCCAGTGGGTGAACACAGCACTCGAAGAATGGTAGCATCCTCATCAGAAAACGAACCCAAATTGGTGGTCTAATATGTTGATCTAATTTATGGTAAGGACCGAAATGAGCAACCGGCAGAAACTATTCAGAATTTGACCAAAAAAACTTTCTGATTTAGTATATAGCTACAAAAATATCAAACTTGACGGCTACAGATAAATATTTGACGGACTCAAAGCAATATTGCCATCTATTGGTACTTAACATTCCAAGCACGATTAGTTAAAAATGCTACCAAGTACTAAACAATTAACTAATCTGGCCAATCTGAATTCGCCAATTTCGCTATTTAAAACTCTTTACTGCGCTACGTTACCCGTAAAAAATTTGATGCTTAAATCTACTGCATTATTTCGGCAATATAAAACCGCAAGCGTCTTATAGCAGGCAACTGCAATTTTCGGGTTCCCAACTGACTAGTATTGCACACAATAAGCAATTATTTGAGCTGTCATGCAACAATCTTGTAATCCCGCGCCCACACACACCCCGTCACACAATCAACCGGCAAACTCCTTACATGCCAGTCTGTAACGGTATTTGCTATAATACAAAAGAATAATTAAATCCGCCAGAAATTTACTACTTAAACCGTTGGACATACATCCTTTTTGCGGGCGCCATTCTCATCTTCATCTGTGGCTTACAAACGTTCGAGAGTTTTATTTACGACTCCAAAGCTGGAGACGTGAAAACCGAAATCCCTTCGCCCAACAGCATAAACTACATCAAGGGGATTTTAGTTTAAAGCAAAAATTTATATATTAAAAGTATAACAAACCGACTCTTGCTTACATTCGTTCATTCATCTCTACTGGTTCGTCATGCATCCCCCCGCGCCTTAGAGTTCTCTCTATCCGTCTGTCAGTTTGTCGGATTTTTCAATGTAGTTTATCTTTCGTTAGCTGCGTGGCGGGCATAAGCAAACAGAAAGCAATAAAGAAGTCGGCACGAAGTAGGAGTGTAAATAAAACTGCAAGAAGTCCCCAAAATCTCAGAGCTGGTGTCATTGTTTTCTACCATCAAAGAGGAAGCGCTTTAATACTTGTACATAGTAGCGACCACATTGCACTGGAGCACAAAGTATGAAACGGTGAATAACGAAGAAATGCAAAGAATATAAAAAATGAGAACACTCAGCATTCCATGAAACAGTCGAACCGTCCAGCAGGGCTTACTGCTTCAGTCACTCGCATTCAAACTGCAACAAGTAAAGACTGGTCCTTACAGTGGTTTAACTTGTATGTTTCTATGTACAAAGATTTTTTCAAGAATAATTTTGATGAGTGGATCTTGTATTTTCACGGACCAAAATGAATCGAAGTCCCAACCCAGCCTTGGCTGCAAAAAAAAATTCTGGACAAAAAAAATGTGTGAAACTGTCTTCAAAGTGCAGTTTCGATTTCACGGTCTGACAGGAGACTTGATTATGATATCATGAGGAGCCCTTGAAGTCACCTCAAACTGCTCATGCGGTGCGGTCCTTTTGGGAGCATCCACTATCAGTTTAGGAACCGCACGCGGGAAGAGCTGACATTTTTTCAGGAGAAATTTTGATCGATATTGTATTTTCAAGGTTCAAAATTAATAGAGATCGCAATCCAGCGTTAACTGAAAAAATCGTTGGACAGGAAAAATATGTGAGACTGTCTACAAAGTGTAGTTTTGACTACGAGTCTTGCATCTTCGGGAGTATTGCGATGGTTGTGGTTTAGGACCGGAACCCGGGAAGAGCAAACCGCATACTAGTTCCAAGTAGAGTTGCATTTCAACCAAACACCGAATCCAAAGTACGGACAGTTTTCCAGATGACGATTTTTTAGATGAGCTTCGAACCTTACCAAGGTGGTTATTGGTACCGAAAATGGCTTTCAATCCTCGTGGCGCTAATCAACGCACTGATTCGACCCGCTCTGCTATTGAGCCCTGTGGGGTAAGGTTGTTCTCAGCAGGTACCTCCATTATTCACACGAAATGTTGTCTTGTTAGGGCTTTATACTGCCAGGTGTTGAGGTGATGAGCATGTTGCCAAATACTGCATAATCATAAGATTGCCGAAGCCGAAAGTTCGAAATTCAGTCTGTGGACGTCAGTTTGTCTCTGATCCAAGAACCTCAATATTTCGGGAATGAGTCGGATGATTTCAAGTCATTACTGCGAAGTAAGATTCTCACAATTTTTTGCAAGATTGACATGCCAGTGCCTAAACCACGCGGTCCCGCATGGTGTATCGTATAACGGAAGCCTACGAGGACCTAACAGAGGACTTCGGTTCAACAACTTTAAATTTGTTACATCTTACTGATGCGAAATATGGGAAAACAAAGAGATTGAGTCAATGTGTTTCAAACCCGCTTCAAAATTCTGTACCTTAGATATCAACAGACTTCTCTATGATAGTCGAGAAGCCTTCTAATTACCTAATATAGACAGTTTGCTGCACATTTGAAAATATTAGATTAGGGTTGGTGAAAAATGAGATGACCAAGTAAAGTCATGTACTAAAAGGAACGTAAACTGTTTTCAACTTTCGCGCCACGTGAGTGACTCCACTGGTTCGATGGGTATCTGATATGACAAATTCGATGAACGTATTATTAAACGTGTCGGCATTGTCAAACGGCCACACCGGCGGTAGTATATATACTTGATCCTACATTAATTTGAGTCATGCCTTAAAACACCGATGTTTCGCTGATGATTCGTTAAAGGTTTGGGCTTTTATGATAAATACCGAACCAGCTATTTGCAAAACAGAGCCAAACACTACCACGAAGTTATTAAAAAACCGGTTGAGGCCATTACTGCGAGACCAACCCTAGCTGCCAGATCATGGAGTTTGGTATATCTAGTGTAACGAACAAACTTACAACACATCTCATGAAATATATGTAAGACTTTACTCGAGTTTCAAAACAAAGCGACCTGGTGAACCACCCAGTAAGAAGTGGTCTTATCAGAGACCAGACAGGCAGACGGGCATTGCAACTAAAGTTGATGCCACAAGCACTTCTGACTACAGCCGACTGCACCCGTCGTCCACACGAATTAACGGTACGTCTGTAATATGCGTGCATCAGTGATATCGAGAATAAAACAAAGAAAAATATTGTATATACAATAACATGGCAGCACATCCGGTAAAGACAACGGATATGAATATCCCTTGAAGCCATCAGACAGCGCAAATGAGCGTATAGTTATTGAGATGAAAATTGCAAAATGAACAGTGCAACGCGGAGCCGGCAACAACAACATGACAAGGAACAAAGCAAAACAAAAAATGAGAGACAAAAACAAACAACGAAAAAAAAAACGACAGAAAAAACTAAGAGAAAAACAAAGACTAGAAGTACAAAGTCGGATATGATTGGACAACGTAACGGCATGAAACAAAAGCGTAAAAAGTTTACACCAACAAAAACAATAACAGTGTAATGTGTGTGTAAAAGTATCGACTCGGTTATGCAGCAAAGACTTTTTACAAACTCCTATGTAGTGGTAGCTGTAAACTTTTACGTATACGCCGTGTCGCACAAACAGTAAATGCCAGCCGCAAAACAACAAAAAATTACAGTTGTATAAAAAACTCATTCAAATGGCAGTTATTGCGCAGTTTTTGTGTTCCCTCTTTTATGGTGGAAAAAAGAATTTACTGCGTTTCATTTGCGGTCGAAGTCGTTGGGCGTTGATGGGCCCGCGTCGTGATGTGGGGCATGTACTCAAATGGTAATTATTGCTGTACTTTTATGTGTGTTGCAAGTGCACGCTTTAAAATTGCAATCATTTCTTTTAAAGTAATAGTAATCATTCAAATTACTCCGAACTTAAGCAACTTTTTTATTTTACAATATAACGGGTGAACCATCTAACGTTTTTAATTTTAATTATCTATATTTCGACATTGGAAACGTCAAATACCATTCGGAAAGTGACAGATATTCAGTAAAAAGTCTAAAATTTACGAAATGGGTCGCTATTCACTAGAAGAAAGCTGGAAAATATTGAAAACTTTTTTTCAAAGTGGTGAGTCAAGTGGATGGTCAATTTTACCGAAAAATCATCTTTTCGAACGAGGCTGATTTCCACCTCGATGACTACGTTAACAAGCAGAATTGTCGCATTTGGGGCACAGAAAATCCGCACGTAATCGTCGAGAAGCCAATGCACCCAACACGAATCACTGTTTGGTGCGAATTTTGGTCTGGTGAAATCATCGGCCCATTTTTCTTCGAAAATGAAGAAGGAACCGCCGTAACCATCAATGGTGAGCGATATCGCGCAATGTTAACTGAATTTTTCTTCAAGCAAATTGAAGAGGAAGACTTGGACAACATTTGGTTCCAGCAGGACGGCGCTACGTGCAATACAGCAAACGCTGCACTCAATCTTTTACGCCCAATTTTCGAAAATCGTATAATCAGCAAAAGAGGTGATGTGAATTGGCCTCCCAGAAGCTGTGATTTAACTCCGTTGGACTATTTTCTGTGGGGAGCTGTTAAAGATAAATGTTACGCCAATTATCCAGAAACAATTCAAGATCCAAAGTACGAGATTCAAGCTGCTGTAGCTGCCATAAGGCCTGAAACCACTGAGAAAGTACTCCAAAATTGGGTGGATCGGATAAGCTACTGTAAACTCAGCCGTCGTGGTCATTTGTCCGGAATTGTTCTCCACAAATAAATTTCATAAAACAACCTTTTAAATAAATGTTAGACCTTTAAAAAATATCAAGCCGTTTTTTTTTTATTGACTTCTTAAATTTAAAATTTTATATGGCCCACCCAGTATTTCGCATTATATCAGGTTTCAAATATAATGGAATGGTTTCGATGATTCAGAAAGGGTGAAAACGACACCATGGATAAGCCAGCCGGCGGAAGACCTGTAACGACAAATACCGATCAAATCATGGAAAACATCGAGTTGAACCGGAATGTGGCATCTCGTGACATCGCCCAGAAGGTGAGAGCTCGTCACCAAACCATTTTAAACCATCTGCAAAAAGCTGAATACACAAACAAAGCGTGATGTTTGAATGCCGCATGATTTGATGCGAAAAAACATTCTGGCCCGAATCAACGCCTGAGATATGCTGCTGAAACGGAACGAACTCGACCCATTTTTGAAGCGGATGGTGACTGCCGACGAAAAATGGATCACCTACGACAATATCAAGCGAAAGCTGTCGTGGTCGAAGGCCAGTGAATCCTCCCAAACAGTGGCCAAGCCGGGGTATATCCCCCAGGAAGGGTTTTCTATGTGTTTGGTGGGATTGGAAGGGAATCATCCACTATGAGCTGCTCCCATATGACTAGACGCTTAATTCTACCATCTGCTGCGAACAACTGGAATGCTAGGCGATCGACCAGAAGCGTCCAGAATTGGCCAACAGGAAGGGTGTAGTGCTCCACTAGGACGACACACTTCGTTGATGACTCGTCAGAAGCTATGGGTCGAGGTTTTGTTGCATCCACCATATTGCCCGGACATAGCGCCAAGTGATTACCACCTGTTCCTGTCCATGGTAAATGTCCTTGTTGGCGTAAAGTTGAACTCAAAAGAAGCTTGTGAAAAGTGGCTGTTCGAGTTCTTCGCATATAAGGAGGGGGTCTTCTATGAGGGGGGTATTATGAAGTTGCCGTCTAGATGGAAAAAAAAGCGGAAGGGAGATATTTGACAACCTCATAGTTATACTTTCCATCGAAGGTAGTTCATTGAAACCCATTCCTGCAAGCCGGATTGCTGTTAAGGATAGTTGGGTTGGATAACTAGTATTGTACATCAGTAGTGGAGATGACTTTGGGCGGTCGATTAATAACTTAAATTCTATAACTGTCATTTAAACCACTTTTCAGGCTTTGGAGACTATGAATTTATCCGATCGTGCAATTTATGACATACTTTGAGATTATAACCTCTAAAGATGCGATGTTCAGGAGTATTTAAGAAAAAAGTGTATCTGATGATATTATAAAGACATGTTTCATATATATGTATATAGCCATCGATCACAGAATTCACTGACATTATGTCTAATGGGTCATTGAAGTAGAGGTATTCTTTTTAAAAGTCTTTTCTTGACAGATCACGCCTGAGTCGTGTCAAACACCACGTTATTTTTGTTCAGTATTGTTGGGCATTTCATCATGGAAAGTCGTCCGCCTGTACAACGTTTATAAATCGTTCAACTTTATTACGAAACTTTCTCGTTCTGCAAAGAATGTGTTTTGCGCGCTTCGCCCAATTTATGGTCACATAATCGGCTTACTGAGGGTATTCTTCGCAACACTATCACCCATCTTGAGCCCCAGTATTCATTATTGGATAGTATTCCAGCCCGCAGTGAAGAAAATATAGCAGCCATATCTAAAAGTGTACACAAAGACCTTGGAGAGTCGATTCGGCGTCGTTCGTAGCAACTCGACTTGTATTTTGTAAAGTTCCAAAAAGATCCGACTTTCAGAGATGAGGTCCATTTCTGGCTAAATAGTTATGTAAACAAGCAAAAAAAAAAAACGTAGCATGACGTATCGTGTTATGACAACCGGCTATTTGATGCCTTAAATTGAAGCTCATGATCTCAGCGATATTTGGTTTCAACAAGACGGCATCACTTCGCATACATGGCATAAATCAATGGATTTAGTGAAAGAACACTTCGGTGAGCAGATAATTTTACGTTTTGGGCCGGTCGATTGACCACCAAGATCGTGTGATATCACACCATTAAAAATAAAAATTCTAGTTTTTGTACACATTATGGTGTTCGTCAATATTGTTGTACATTATTTTGTTCTATCGCTAATAGTTTCGGCAGCGCATTCGACGAAAGACATTTTAAGACTCATTTTTCTACTCCTTCGGATACATTGTTCAAATTTTACCAAGGATCCCTAATTTTTTTTCAAAATGAAATGTAGCCTATGTCAAATTGGAAGAATGTAGCATTCTATTGGTGAAAGAATTTTTTAAGTAGGCCCAGTACTTTTTGAGCCTATTCATTACAAACATACAAACATGCAAAAATAGGTACAAATCTTTTCTCTTTATAATATTAGTATAGATTAAAATGAAAAAAGTTTTTGTAGTGACATAACTACAATAGTTGGACATATGCTACCGCGGAGTTTTTTGTAGACATTATGATGTTCTTCAATATTGTTGTACATTATTTTGTTCTATCGCTAATAGCTTCGGCAGCGAATTCGACGAAAGACATTTTAAGACTCATTTTTCTACTCCTTCGGTTACATTGTTCAAATTTTACCAAGGATCAATAATTTTTTTTTTTTTTTTTTCAAAATGAAATGTAGCCTATGTCAAATTGGAAGAATGTAGCATCCCATTGGTGAAAGAATTTTTTAAATCGGCCCAGTACTTTTTGAGCCTATTCATTACAAACATACAAAAATAGGTACATATCTTTAGATAGATGAAATAGAGCTTTACGATTGCGGTCGAATATAACATTTGGGCAACACGGAGTTTGTAAATTTATTTTGAATCACACAAAAATCTTTCGTTTCCATTTCAGTCACACACACATCTCATGTGGCCATGAACTTTCCGGCAAAGCCACAAGCAAAATTTTGCTAAACCCTAACTTTATTGCTATTTGTTTACAAATTGAGCAATGAGAAATCGATTTTCAAGACTAACTTCCGGTGATCTCTTTGGTGCTGTCAATTTCGTTTCTTTTTTTTTTAAGAGTACGGAGACAACTCGGCGCAGCCAGCAGACGTCTGCCGACGGCACGAGTAACCAACATGTCAACGGCCAAACGAAGCACAATAAAAACACAGTTATTTTGTTATAACAACCATAACGAAACGGAAAGACGGAACGGTACTGTGGCAATATAAAAAAGGTTAGAGAAGGTGGACGCTAAGGCAGACAGCAATGGGCATGTGAATGAGAGCAGACGATACATAGCAAAAGCCACGCTGTAGCTTTAACTCGAACTGTGGATATTGGAAATTCATAAGCTCAAACTGAAAGCCAGAAATTGTGGCAAGCAAATATGAAGTATTGAGAAACCGGCACGCAGACGAAAGTTAACGCAATCGTACCACGGCTCACACATTGCGGCCCACCAATGGCACTGGAAAAATACCCGCTGGCCATTCTTAAGTATCCCAACTGGCGTGTACAGCAAATAGTGAAGCTTTACCGGGTAAAGATGTGTTGCGTAAAACACACAACGTCAACCGCAGTGCAAATGCAAGTGGCACAAGTGAAAGAGCGCGACGCGGCGGCCCAAAGTGGCAATGCAATGGATATGCAGCACGCAGCCGTGCCAACATGTTGTACGACGAACCGTAGAACGGAAAGGCAAGAGATGCAATAAAAGTGCGCCAGGAGACCGCCAAGCCGCTGAGGTAAGGACATAGCGGCAAGCGACGCGGCGCAGTTACAGTAGCTGTATGCATGTCACGCGACAGCCAGAGGCGGCTGAACATACTTAGGTATATCCACAGCGCGCGGTGAGGAGACAAGGTGCAGCGTGCTTATTATAAATTGCACTGGTTTTACGGACGCGCGCGCGCGCTCTTACATATTTTCCGGGTTTGGCGATGACGTGACGGGTTCGCGACGACAAAGGCGGTGGCGGCGGCGAACGAAAACGAAGAAAACAGTAAACTTGCTGTGAACGAGTAAATAGTAAAAGTTTTGCCAACGCTAACTGAACTGGCACGCCAGCAGGCAAAACTGGAATTGCGGCAAATAAATGCGCACGAGAGTGCATAGAAATGAAAAACTGAACGAGCTGAGAAACTGCGAAAATGTGAAGAGGCGAAAATGGGTAATGTGGTTCAGAAAAAAGGCCACCCAGCTGATATGCAACGCCCGCGTGGCGGTGTGGGTAAAGTGCTGGAGAAATAGTTTGCTATTTCGGGCGTTGAGGCGGTGGGTGGAGAGCGACGGCCAGCCACCGAGCCGGCTGAAGTAGTGCACGCCGCGCTGTTGACGTTGAAAAGGTCTTTATCCTTTTGCCAATTGTGCATTTGTATGCGACGCTGCGCTCGAAAATCGCCCGCACACACATACATACATACATACATACATACATACATACATACATACATACACACATACATACATACATACGTAGGTTTGTGGCAAGCTCAACGGGTGCGTCTGTCTGAGTGCCTGCATTTAGATTTTAATATTATTTTTTCATTTGGCATTTTCTTCCACACCACCATCAATAAGTTTCTCATATTTTCTCATTTACTTTTGCTTTTCACATTTTTCCGCAGCGCTATCCAACTATTTTTCATCCCACGAAATTTTCTTTAATTTTCATTTTATTTTCTTTGAACGAGTTGCGGTTGCTGTGGGAGCATGTATGTATGTATGTTGCACTGGTAGAATTCGCCCGCATTTATTTTGCTCATTCATTGCTGCTGTTTGAATTTATTTCTATTTGTTGTTGTTAGTTTTGCAGTCAATTTTTGTATTTGCGTTTTTGTTATTTTTTTTTTTTTTTTTTTTTTTATTCTTATTGCTTTCATTGCGCTAAAGCGCTGGGGGCGCACTTCATTCATTCATTCACTCCTCCGTTCATTCATTCATTCGACAAAACTTACCTCTTTCAATTCCGGAAATGTCTTTTGCGTAGCCTGAAATTAAATAAGAAGAAGAAAAAAAGTATTAGGTAAATTACTGTTTTAGTTGCGCGCTTCGGGAGTTGGGGTCGCGCGCAGTTTTCCGCAACACCTCCCGCAATCATTAATTATAAAAAAATACCACTCACTATATTATCTAATAGAGAAATGTGCGAAATCGCGCGGGTTGAGGCGGAAATTACTCTTAAATTAATTAAATCTGTGTGGATAAAGTTTGCAATACACTTGAAATGAATTATGACCCGCCAAGCGCTGGCGCGGACTTAAATAAACTTTTGCAGAGTTGATTTGACTGTACATCTTCCATGCATACATTCAAATATAGCTAGTATTAGCGCTTCTAGAGGGTTCATTTAACTATGCGGCGCTTTAAAGACTTGGCGTACTTAAAGTTAGACAGTCTACAAAAGCACTTCTCCTTGATAAGTAGTATTAGCGTTGTCTTCTAAAAAAATTGGCTGCCAAGTCTGATAATTTGAAAAGTAAAGTATTTTAAGGATTTAATAATAACTAGATTTACGGTAAGGGCATAAAAGGAAGAGAAATGAAAGCAACACATTTAGGTAAGTTCCATAAACTGAAGGAAATTGATGTGCTATCATTTTTATAAACCGCATGATTTCATTGATTTCGATTTTTTTTATATTTCATCTGAAAACAGCTGTTAGAAGCAAATGATATTTGCTTTTAACTGATTTACAAATATTTTATTATCGAAAATTTAAATTTTCTCGCACTAGCAGCGCTCATCGGCCGTGAGAGTGTTGCAAAATAATTACTTCATGTTACAGAAGATTAGAAGCAGACTTTTAAAGGATAATTTAAATCCACTTGAAGTTACTGTTGCACTCTTTTAATACTTTTATAAGTAACAATACAAATTAAGCATCATAAAGTCTACTTTATCTGCAACAGAGAGCACTGCTACAACACTTTTCAGAGTGACATTTTCAAATGGCCATTGGAAAAGTACAAACGTTTAATTAAGAAAAATCATCGTTTGAGAATATTTAATTGGCTGATAGAGGCTTCAGATGGGAGACTGTATAGGCAGTGGCTTGAAAAAGCATGACATTGATTTAGCAAAAACTAAGCGATATAACCTAAAAAATTTAGTATAATTGAAGTAAGTAGTTGGTTGAAGGATGGTGTAATGTGTAGAAGTTCATGCAAGTGAGGAAAGTTCTCTAATCGCCATTTATTTGGGAGTGGCCAGAAACATTCTTTTACATATGACTCAAGCAGCTCACGACTTCCAGTCTTTGCAAATGCATTAAGGATTTCGATTTGAGGGCATGCACCTGGAATGTCCGGTCCCTTAATTGTGAAGGTGCCGTTGCCCAGCTGGTTGATGTCCTCGTTAGAGTGAAGGCTGACATCACCGAGGCAGGTGGTCCTTGCGGCATTTACTACAGTGGCCATATAAAGGAACGCAAATGTGGTGTTGGATTAGTAGTGGGAGAAAGACTCAGTCGCCGAGTAGTGTCATTCATCCCGGTGGATGAACGTCTAGCCACAATCCGCATCAAAGCGAGATTCTTCAACATATCGCTGATTTGCGCCCACGCCCCGACGGAAGAGAAGGACGATGTGACCAAAGATGCCTTTTATGAGTGCTTGGAGTGCCCTTATGAGAGATGCCTCCGCCACGATGTCAAAATCGTGCTTGGCGACTTTAACGCCAGGGTGGGCAAAGAAAGTATCTTTGGCGCAACAATCGGTAAGTTAGCCTACGCGAGGAAACATCCCCAAAAGGGTTGAGGCTGATCGACTTCGTCGGGGCTGAAAATTGAAATGGTTATCTGTAGTACTAGATACCAGCGCAGGAAAATACATCAGGCTACCTGGATGTCTCCGGATCGAAAAGCCACCAACCAGATTGATCATGTTGTGATAGACGGCAGACACGTCTCCAGTGTTCTCGACGTGCGCACGCTCCGAGGTTCTACCATCGACGCGGACCACTACTTTGTTGCTGCCAGGATAAGCACCAGCCTCTGAGCAGCAAAAAACGCACGTCAACAAAGACAAGAAAGGTTCGACATCGAGAAGCTGCAATCACAACAGACAGCCGAACAATTTTCTACTCGGCTTGCACTCCTGCTCTCTAAGAGCACTCGTCAACAACTGGGTATAAGGGAACTGTGGGACGGCATTTCAAACTCCTTACGTACAAGTGCAACCAAAACAATTGGTTTTCGGTAAATGCAAAAGAACTGCTGGTACGACGAGGAGTGCCGTATCACAGCGGAGAGAAAACAGATGGAATACATCCCGAAAGTTTAAGAGGGAAGCGAGAAGCATTTGCAGACAGAAAAAGAGAGAGGCTGAAATGCGTGACAACCTGGTCGACAAGGGCCCTGGGACAAGGGCTCGAAAATTCTACGAACAAATGCGACGACTAACAGAAGGGACCGGAGCATACTCTTGTGAAATCCAAGGAAGTGATCTAGTATCCGATGCCCAGAGCATACTGAAATTAAGGAGGGAACACTTCTCCAAACTCAGGATCGGAAGCACCTCTCCGAGCCGTTCGATACTTTCGTATGACTTCTTCAACCTTCTTCTGGAGAAAATAGTTCAAGCTGCAGAATTAAACTGAGAAGGTACAATCTTCTATTAGAATGTACAGTCGCTGGTGTATGCTGATGACATTGATGTCATTGGACTTAACACCCGCGCCGTTAGTTCTTCTTTCTCCAGAATGGGTAAGGCAGCGAAGCAAATGGGTCTGGTGGTGCACGAGGGCAAGACAACATATCTCCTGTCATCAACCAAACAGTCGTCGTATTGACAGCCATAACTTCGAAGTTGTAGATAATTTCGTCTATTTAGGAACCAGCATCAGCAGGAACAACAATGTCAGCCTGGAAATCTAACGAAGGATTACTCTTGCCAAGATGTGCTACTTCAGACTGAGTAGGCAATTGAGAAGTAAAGTCCTCTCTCGACGAACAAAAATCAAACTCTATAAGTCGCTCATAATTCCCGTCCTGCTATACGGTGCAGAGGCTTGGACGATGACAACAACCGATGAGTCGACCTTAAGAGTTTTCGAGAGAAAGGTTCTGCGAAAAATTTATGGTCCGTGGTACGCTTTGGCCACGGCGAATATCGCATTCGATGGAACGATGAGCTGTACGAGAAATACGACGACATTGACATAGTTCAGCGAATTAAAAGACAGCGGCTACGCTGGCTAGGTCATGTTGTCCGGATGGATGAAAACACTCCAGCTCTGAAAGTATTCGACGCAGTACCCGCCGCGGGAAGCAGGGGAAGAGGAAGACATCCACTCCGTTGGAAGGACCAAGTGGAGAAAGACCTGGCTTCACTTGGAATATCCAATTGACGCCACGTAGCGAAGAGAAGAAACGACTGGCGCGCTGTTGTTGACTCGGCTATAATCGCGTAAGCGGTGTCTACGCCAGTAAGGAAGAAGAAGAAGTGTGATATCATTTCTTAAAAAAACTCACTAATTGTTAAGAAAATTCAATGTGAAGTATATTCGGTAGAACAAAATTCTGCGTATGGCATCATTCAAATGGCCTTCACGACCGTGACCGTATATCATAAATAGCACGTTAGGTATTGACTTCTAAACCTTGAAGAGAATCTGCTTCAAGTATTATTTGGTTCCAATTGTAAAGGTGGAAAGAGCACCTTTAGCACTTTGGTCGGGTTCTTGACCAACCTAAAACCTCTGCCGTGCTGTAGGTCCGGCACCCGGCCGCAGTGCGGCTCCACATTGAACTGAATTTCAAATTCTACCTTTAGATGTCAACAACAGCCACTACGAATCTCCCGAACGGGCAAAACCCATTGAGCAGATTGGAGCGAAAACCGAGGGCTCCCCGTGGTACCTGATTTAAGGTCTCCGGTCAGATCTAATAGCTTTGGCTACTACCAGTTGAGCATCCATCAAACTCAATGACTGGTGACACTTGTCGCTTGAACTTTCAGTGTCTTTTCATTAGAAGAAATCGCCTTCAAAGTCTATAACATCAGTTCAAGCAGTGCATTGTATCACTATTCTGACAAGACGATGCTAAAAATTTCGAGGCAACCCAAGTAACAGACATAGTGCATATTGAATTTTAGTGGCCTCTTACGACAAGCATACCCTACCGCGGTCAAATTCTACCCTCTTCTCAGCGGGGAAGACTGAGGTACAATCCGAAAAAGTTCCTGGGTTTCATAAGTTCAAGGAGCAAGGAGCACACGGTTACATGCATTGACTACATGAAGAAAAGCAAAAAGTTTACAAGGTTATAGTATGCTGGATAATTGGGCCGATTCAATGCCGAATTACTGAAAAATTTACCGATTTTAGAAAGAAAAACAAGAAAAAACGTTAACTTCGGTTGCACCGAAGCTAAATACCCTTCACAGGTGCATTTCTGTTAGTAATTATGTGTCCAGTTTGTATGGCAGCTATATGTTATAGTTAACCGATCTGAACAATTTCTTCGGAGATTACATTGTTGCCTTAGAAAATAATATATACCAAATTTCGTGAATATATCTTGTCAAATGTGAAAGTTTTCCATACAAGAACTTGATTCCGATCGTTCAGTTTGTATGGCAGCTATATGCTATAGTTAACCGATCTGAACAATTTCTTCGGAGATTACATTGTTGCTTTAGAAAATAATATATACCAAATTTCGTGAATATATCTTGTCAAATGTGAAAGTTGTCCATACAAGAACTTGATTCCGATCGCTCAGTTTGTATGGTAGCTATATGCTATAGTTAACCGATCAGAACAATTTCTTCGTAGATTACATTGTTGCTTTAGAAAATAATATATACCAAATTTCGTGAATATATCTTGTCAAATGTGAAAGTTTTCCATACAAGAACTTGATTCCGATCGTTCAGTTTGTATGGCAGCTATATGCTATAGTTAACCGATCTGAACAATTTCTTCGGAGATTACATTGTTGCCTTAGAAAATAATATATACCAAATTTCGTGAATATATCTTGTCAAATGTGAAAGTTTTCCATACAAGAACTTGATTCCGATCGTTCAGTTTGTATGGCAGCTATATGCTATAGTTAACCGATCTGAACAATTTCTTCGTAGATTACATTGTTGCCTTAGAAAATAATATATACCAAATTTCGTGAATATATCTTGTCAAATGTGAAAGTTGTCCATACAAGAACTTGATTCCGATCGCTCAGTTTGTATGGTAGCTATATGCTATAGTTAACCGATCTGAACAATTTCTTCGTAGATTACATTGTTGCCTTAGAAAATAATATATACCAAATTTCGTGAATATATCTTGTCAAATGTGAAAGTTTTCCATACAAGAACTTGATTCCGATCGTTCAGTTTGTATGGCAGCTATATGCTATAGTTAACCGATCTGAACAATTTCTTCGGAGATTACATTGTTGCCTTAGAAAATAATATATACCAAATTTCGTGAATATATCTTGTCAAATGTGAAAGTTTTCCATACAAGAACTTGATTCCGATCGTTCAGTTTGTATGGCAGCTATATGCTATAGTTAACCGATCTGAACAATTTCTTCGGAGATTACATTGTTGCTTTAGAAAATAATATATACCAAATTTCGTGAATATATCTTGTCAAATGTGAAAGTTTTCCATACAAGAACTTGATTCCGATCGTTCAGTTTGTATGGCAGCTATATGCTATAGTTAACCGATCTGAACAATTTCTTCGGAGATTACATTGTTGCCTTAGAAAATAATATATACCAAATTTCGTGAATATATCTTGTCAAATGTGAAAGTTTTCCATACAAGAACTTGATTCCGATCGTTCAGTTTGTATGGCAGCTATATGCTATAGTTAACCGATCTGAACAATTTCTTCGGAGATTACATTGTTGCTTTAGAAAATAATATATACCAAATTTCGTGAATATATCTTGTCAAATGTGAAAGTTGTCCATACAAGAACTTGATTCCGATCGCTCAGTTTGTATGGTAGCTATATGCTATAGTTAACCGATCTGAACAATTTCTTCGTAGATTACATTGTTGCCTTAGAAAATAATATATACCAAATTTCGTGAATATATCTTGTCAAATGTGAAAGTTGTCCATACAAGAACTTGATTCCGATCGCTCAGTTTGTATGGTAGCTATATGCTATAGTTAACCGATCTGAACAATTTTTTCGGATATTACATATTTGCTCTAGAAAATAATCTATACCAAATTTGGTGAAGATACATTGTCAAATGCGAAAGTTTTCCATATGAGAACTTGATTCCGATCGTTCAGTTTATATGGCAGCTATATGTTATAGTGGTCCGATATCGGCCGTTCCGACAAATGAGCAGCTTCTTGAAGAAAAAATGTCGTTTGCAAAATTTCAAAAGGATATCTTCAAAACTGGAGGACTAGTTCGTATATATACAGACAGACGAACAGACGGACAGACAGACGGACATGGCTAAATCGACTCAGCTCAACATACTGATCATTTATATATATACTTTATAGGGTCTCCGACGCTTCCTTCTGGGTGTTACAAACATCGTGGAATATGAACCACGCGCACATGTTTTCTTACTACAACTGGCATACTCGGAAACTGCTACAGACAGGCAGCCAGCCCACCTGATAAACTGTGAAAGCAAATAGCTCAGTGGAAATTTTCATACCTGTTTCGCTTTCTAGCTGCCCAGAGCAGAAGCAAGCAAATCAGGCATATCAACTACAGCGATAAGTGTGCAAAAACTAAGCATGTTGCGGAAAAAGCAGTGAAAACGCAAAATCAAAGGAGACAAAGCCAACTTCAACTGGTCGACGGTGCTGCAATTCGTGCGCATGGCTTACACCATAATTGTTTTGCTTTGCTTTGACTACACTTCTAACCACGTCTCACTGATATTGTTGTTTTTTCCACTTTGTTTTTGTTGTTATTGCGCTGTGGTTGTTATTCGAGCAACTCGCTATCTATTACAGCTTTTTCCTTTCATACTGTCCACCTGCCTGCCAGTCAGTCAGTCAGTCAGCCAATTGCCTACTGCCAGCGCCAGTACCAACTCTGCGCCGACTCTCTTTGCCCCCCATATGCTATCAGCGCTGCCAACGTTTAAAGTCTGCCGCGCATTTATGCATTCACTGACGTTTTCAATTCGTTTGATTTTCATGCTTCAATCCATCCCTCGAAGTGTTTTGCTTTCCACAAGCTATTTGTTTGCCTTAACGGCGCGGCTTGCAGCACATAAACAGTTGCTAAATTAATTTTTCCACTTCCGTTTTGCATATGTATATGCAACGTGCAACGGCATTGTGGCAGGTTGCAGGTGGGGTTGATACACATACATACATACATGTACATACATATGTATGTAGGTGATTGCATATGCATAGGTTGCTTGCCTCCCTGGCAGTTGCGCTTGGCCGCACATGCATATGTATGTATTATATACACACATACACTCTTACACACACACATACGCGTGTATTTACTTGCAAAACAAAACGCCTGTGTAATCATATGTAAATAGGAAAATCCATTTATTTGTAACGAGCAAAAAACTTGCACAAAACGTTTGCAGCTGCCACATCTAACGGCACATCGCAGCGCCCTAAACACATTTGCATACATTCATTTTTCATTAAACGATCTGCCAAACGTACAAATTACTATTCAAATGACTTTGAAGTGATTTTCCGGTATCACATTAGCTTTCTTATATTGCTTTTGTTGTTGTTTTCGTCTTCATGTCGCTTTGCTTCGCTGCGCTAAATGCCTGACACTCTGCTCTATGGGTGATTCAATGCAATTTGCGCTCATTAAATCTAAAAGTGTCTGCTGTCTAAGCAAATTTGATAAGCTTCGCGACGACACAACACGCTCGGACGTGAGAGAGGTTGAAACGTGACTTCGTTGTTGGTTTTGTATTTTGAAACGTTTCTAAAATCTGCTTGCTTTTATTTATTTATTTATTTTTTTATTTATTTACGTTTGCTTTATTAAAATTAATGAGTAATAATAATAATTACAGTATACGTATAGTATATACACGGTTTGTCGCAAAAGAAACAGGAAATGCTCTTGAGAATATCGGTCGTCGCCTTTTGTATAATAAATGTCCTGAAACCAGTGTCCTTTCATGGGCAAATGAAATTTTCCAAATAGGTAAAAATCACAGGGCGCAAGATCAGGTGAGTAGGGTGAGTGATTAATGGTTAATAAGGAGATTTTTGTCAAAAAATCAGTAACAAGCGTGAACCGATGACACGCGCATTATCGTGCAACAGGCGACAGGACCCTGCATCGCGGTATTGTGGTCGAGCACGACGAATGCGTGACAAAAGATGCTTCATAACACCGTTTGGCCAGGTGGGACGAACTCTCGGTGTACAATACCCTCGGAATCGTAAAAACAAATAAGCATTGTCTTTATTTTTGACTTCTGAAGACGACTTTTGTGACTACTGATCGTCACAGAGATCCTCACGACCTTCTTGGAATCGCTTAAACCACTCATGCACATTACTACGGGATAGGCACTGATCACCATAAAATTTTTTCATGATTTGAAATGTTTCAGTAAACGTTTTCCCAAGTTTAAAACAAAATTTAATATTTGCTCTTTGTTCAAAATGCATTTTACGACCGATGACCAAAAGCTGCTGTCACTTTTTGATCGATAACATCGATTGTAGTTATCCAATTGTCTTAAAAGTTTTAAGAAATGTCAACAAGAGATCAAGCTTTTTATTTCATATGCCCACCAATAGGTGGCGCCACCAGAAATAGTTATATTTAAAAAGTTCTGTTTCTTTTGCGACAGACCTTGTATATTCGTATGTATGACTTTGTGTACATACATATGTACATACATGCCTATGTTTGTGAATTTCACAGAACTTGTGAAACTGACTTTCCATTACTTCTGTTTAAGCTTATCTGCGAATTGCGCATAACCACATATTGTGATTCTGATAAGAAGGTTATACCGAAGAGTCATCATTTAATAAGAAGTTAATCATTTCATAAGAATTTCTAACAACATATATATATACATACATATGTACATACTTATGTATTCATTGTGACAAAAGATTAGCTAGAAAATTGTAAATAAAACGCAAAATATTTAATTATTTATCAAAATTTATTTCGTCAAAGTAATCCCCACAGCGGCTACGCTGACTAGATCATGTCGTACGTATGGCCGAAAATACTTCAGCTCTGAAAGTATTCGACGCAGTACCGCCGGGGGAAGCAGAGGAAGAGGAAGACCTCCACTCCGTTGGAACGACCAGGTGGAGAAGGATCTGGCTACGCTTGGTATCTCCAGTTGGCGCTACGTTGCGGAAAGAGGAAACGATTGGCGCGCTGTTGTTAGCTTGACTATAATCGCATAAGCGGTGTCTACGCCAGTAAAGAAGAAAAATCCTCACCAGTTGTAATGCACTGATTTATGTCCTCAAAATATTTTTCATAAGCACTTTTTGGGTTGGCCTTCAGCTCCCTCAGTGAATTTGGTTTCATCTCTTCGATGGACTAAAACAGGTTCTATGGAGCGGCAATTTCAGTTAGGGGAATAATAAAAGAACAGTCAGTTTCAATATCTGGTGAAAACGGTAGATGATCTACGATATTTATTGCGTTTTTGGCTTTAAATTCGGTCACAATCGAGGCTCGATACGATGGTGCATTATCATCGTGTAAAATGCATGAATTGATCTTCGACAATACCGGACATTACAGACAGACGTTTTCACGCAAACGCCTCAATACGGCCAAATATAGCTCCTTATTGATCTCTGTCGCTCCGGAACAAATTCGTGATGCCCCACGCTACGCATATCGAAAAAAACAATGAGCTTCACTTTGATTTTTGAGCGGCTTTGGCGTTGTTTTTTGGGTTTGATCGGAATGAAGGATGATTGCTGGCTTTTTTGCATGTTAAACTCATAAACCCATACTCATCGGGAATTATACCCAAAAAATAAGGTGACATTTGAATTTAAACTGCGCGCGTCGAAGGATTCGGATAATTTCTTTTTTAGGTTGGTAATACTGTCAGTCACATGTATGTCAGATTTTATGTCAAAATTTTCATTAGCGTTTGAGATACGTGTCGTTTTGTGAACCGCTAAAAGTGAGTTTTTCGTTTTTTGCGACGTCGAAATTTGTTGAGCAAAGAATTTGCATTAAATTTTGTTAACGGAATCAATTTTCTGCCGCGGATACGTTGAGGATGGTGCAGAAAGCCTTTGGTGATGAGGCTATTTCTAAAAAAAAGGTTTACAAGTGGTATAGTGAGTTCCAAGCCGGCCGAGAACGTGTCGAAGACGAAGAGCGTCCAGGGCGATTATCAACCTCAACCGACGAAGCTCACGTTCAACAAATCAAAGATTTGGTGTTGAAAAACCGTCGATTAAGAATTAGAGACCTTGATGATGAAGTTGGCATATCGAAAAGCTCAGCCAATACCATTTTGAAGGATGTTTTGGGCCTCAAGCGCGTTAGTATTTTGGAAAAAAAGCGTCGCGTTGAAGTGTGTGAAACGATGCTTTCCGACTACCAGAGTGTCATGAAATGCATTATAACTGGCGATGAGACTTGGATCTATGCTTACGACCCCGAAACAACCGATCAATCGTGCGAATATCGTGCCGAAAGAGAGCCGAGATCAAAAAAATCGCGCCAAAGTCGCTCAAAAATCAAGGTCATGTTGACTGTTTTCTTCGATTATCTTGGTGTTGTGCATAATGAATTCCTTCCAGCCGGTCAAACAGTCAACGAGGAATATTATTTGAATGTTCTGCGTCGTTTGCGTAACGCTATCCGCCTAAAAAGGTCGGAATTGTGGAAAGACAATACTTGGTTTTTACACCACGGTAATGCACCATCCCATACTGTCCTCGTAATTTGTGATCATTTCGCCAAAAACTCAACCCATATCGTTCCGCAACCACCGTAGTCACCTGATCTGGCGCCGTGGGACTTCTGGCTGTTCACCAAGCTCAAAAGACCGCTCCGGGGACATCGTTTTTATACGATAGAGGAGATTCAAGCTGCAGCGAATACGGAACTGAAGGCCATCCCGGAAAGTGACTACAACCAGTGTTTCGAAGATTGGAAAATTCGTTGGCATAAGTGCATTGCATCGGGAGGGGATTACTTTGAAGGGGATGAAATTGACTTGGAAGAAGAAATAAAGAATTTTCAAAACAAATACAATGTCACCTTACTTTTTGGGCACAGTAGTAATGCTCTCCTTGAATGTAGGATCGGAATTCGCACGATCAGGCATGTCCGAAGAAATTTGTTTGCTGTATTATTTTTGGAAAAAATTCAGTTTTATCGGGACGAGTCCAGCAAGAATGCTTTTCATACCCAAAATATCCCCCAAAATCATTCGAACTTACTCGCGAGTAATGCCGAGCTCTCTTGACATCTCTGACGATTTGAAGCACCGTATCCATCACTTTTTTATACATTATATTATGGAGTCCAGCACGAGAACAATAGACATATGTAAGATAGACGAAATTTCAAATTGTCATAGTAATGGTAACAAAAACATTCTACTTCACTTTCACGATGGCGAGAACGATCGTACTTGTCGGTAATGTGCATTCCAAAATAGAAACGCAACGAAACTTCCTTAATCTCTATTTCTATGATTATTGTTCCAGCTTCTAAAATCGTTTAAGTACAGAATATTAATGCGACTAACAAAGGTACTTAGGGTAAGCGAAAGTGGGCACCCTGAAAGTTTGGGTGTTTATCCTACTGTACTGGAACTTGATCGTAGATGACCTGCCAAAAAACTCGAGAACGGATTGTCGGATCATAGTATACGCTAACGACGTTACTCTTATGGTTGAAGGAAGACATCTACTATCTACAACTAATATCTACGCGCTTACCCCCGTGATATATTCGTATATCTGAACAAATATAAGCGACCTTGGAGTCAACCCAAAAATCTGATTTACAACGACGTAAAATTCTAGACGTCCCTCTCCCCTCATTTGGAGACTCATACCTTCAGCACATTGATAAGGTAACTTATACTTTATAGAAAACTATTATGTAAGCCAAATATTGAGGAGAGAGCAAGGAAGGCATCGCTTGCTTTATACCGATGTGGAGAAGTTATTGGCAAGAGTTACGTACTCTCATCAAAAGTGGTGTTTTGGTTCAACGAAACCGTAGTCAAGCCAAAAATGTTCCATGGCGTATTCGCCTGATGGTAGAACCTATCACTAAGAAGAGCAAACGTGAACGTTCATAGAACGGCTCTCATCAACATCTGCTAAGCATTACGAACTACACCAACAATAAAATTCTATACATAGCACCCGTGGATATTGCCGGTAAATGCATTTGCTGCGAATGTAGCTCTAAGGCTCTGAAAACTGGATTTTTTAGAGGGTCCAAACAGAGACAAATTCTATAAGGTTTATAAAGCATTTTTCTTTAAGAATTTCTCCGACAAGTCAAGTCAGTGGCTTTCAGATAGAAGTAGCTGTTACTGAGACAGCAGTAGACGTATTGTTCCAACAGCGATACAATATTAGGTAGCTGTGCACTCAAAGTTAGTCAGGGGGTTGCTATCCTTACCAGAATTAGCATCAAGCTACTTCATTACACAGTACAACAGCTAATCTGGGGGGTAGAAATTCCAAGTCAGGGTGATGGCCCTGACAATAATCCTAAAAATGTTAGTGTTATCAGACTTGTTCGGGTGCCTGGTAACATAGAAGTTATAGGTACCACAACGGAACGGCGATCCCTTAATCTAACCTATTACAAGTATAGTGCAAACTAACTCAGTATACCTTCATCTAAGTAGATCCTTCGACTAGTGTGGATAGATCCAAAGCGCCTATGATTTTACTTTATTTGTACATATGTATAACTACTTTAGAAAATTTGGATCACTTGAGATTGGTAAATGTGCTTAGCACTTACTGTTTCATATTGTTTACACACAAGTTGAACTTGAAAGCCCAAATGAAGGAACTTTTTCGTAGCAAAATATACCAACTTTTGTTAGAGTAATCTTATACCCACTCCTATCGAAACACACACAAGATGAAAACAGTTTACGCCCAAATACTTAAACACACAACGTATGAATAATAAGAAAACTAATTATAGTTTGCAGCGCACAACAAAAGCGCATTTATCATTATTACAGCTTTTGCAACAAATATCTTGTTAGTTAATTATCACATCAACAATTTCCATAATGTGATATACAAATTTGCACAGCGAACTAAAAGTACCCTGCCAAAGAGAGAGAGAAAAAGAGAAAGAAAGGCGTACAGCCGCGCGATGAGTAATCAAAGTCAATTAAGAAACTGTGTCGACTAAATTCAAACGGCAATAAGTAAAAGTGAGCCGAGGTGAGAAAACGAAATGGAAAAACACGAAAACAAGTAAGCAAAAAAGTAAAAGTGAAAATCTACAGTAATGCGTTTACAAAAGGAGACAAAAACACGTCGGCCAATAATAGTAATGAATTAAATAATGCAACTCACTACGTGAGATTTTCGTGAAATAGTTTCATTTCTTGTTGCTATTGTAGTTGTACACATTGTTCAATGCCTTATTACAGTTAAGCGTGTTTTAAGAGCTTTGGCAGACTTAACTATAACAAGTCAACGGCAGGCGGCTCGTAAGCGCGTGCCACGAAGCCGCACTCTGCACACGACAACAAGTCAGGGTACTGGCAGGGTGTCTATGAACACACATACATACATAAGTATGTATATAAAGTAAGTATGTACATACATATGTATGTAAGGCGGCTTATGTAACACTTTTTGTAGCATAAAAAATTGGCAACAGACTGAATTATGTAGAAAAAATTATAAAAAACAAATGTAAATTATAGCAAAAATCTTATGTAACTAGTAAAAATGGGTAGCTAATTGGTAGAGCAGGCTTAGTAAGCTTACCACAGGCTAAGTAGCTCATAAAAAAGTTACAAAGCAGTCAAATCATGAATTGAAAATCATGTTGAAGGCAACGTGAGCAATTTGAACTTTAAAGTACTCAGCTCTCAGCCTTTAACTGTGTATATTAGGTTGGAATATATGTATCTCCCTTCCGCTTTTTTGCTCTTTATTCAATGCTTTATAAAAAGTGTTACAGTGAGTGGATTTAGTTCAAATATGCGTCGTTTTGTTCGATAATCTGTTTCCATTTAGACGGCAACTTCATAATATCCCCCTCGTAGAAGCCCCTCTCCCTAATAGCGAAGAACTGGGACAGCCACTTTTCACAAGCCTCTTTTGAGGTCAACTTTACACCAACAAGGACGTTCGCCATGGACAGGAACAGGTGGTAATCACTAAACGCTATGTCCGGACTATATGGTGGATGCGATAAAACCTCCTATCCGAGCTCCCGTAGCTTCTGTCGTTGTTCTGCTGGAACACTACACACTTCCTGTTGGCCAATTCTGGACGCTTCTGGTCGATCGCATGCTTTAAGCGGTTCAGTTGTTCGCAGTAGATGGTAGAATTATGCGTCTGGCCATATGAGAGCAGTTCATAGTGGATGACTCCCTTCCAATCCCACCAAACACACAGCAAAACCTTCCTGACCGTCAATCCCGGCTTGGCCACTGTTTGGGGCGATTCACAGACCTTCAACCACGACCGTTTTCGCTTAATATTGTCGTATGTGATCCATTTTTCTTCGCTAGTCACCATTCGTTTCAAATAAGGGTCGAGTTCGTTTCATTTTCAGTAGCATATCGCAGGCGTTGATTCGGTCCAGAAGGTTTTTTTGCGTCAAATCATGCGACAGCGAAACATCAAGCTTTTTTGTGTATCCAGCCTTCTGCAGATGGTTTAAAATGGTTTGGTGACTAACTGCCATCTTCTAGGCGATGTCGCGAGATGCATGCCGGTCTAACTCGATGTTTTTCATGGTTTGGTCGATATTCGTCGGCACAGGTCTTTCGCCGGCTGGCTTATCCATGATGTCGTTTTCACCCGCTCTGAGCCTTCGAAACCATTCCTCCGCTGTTCGAAGTGATAGAGTATTATCTCCCAAAACACCATTAATCTCACGGAACGTTTCTCTAGCGGATTTGTCTTTAACAAAGGAAAACTTTAAAATAGCGCGAACTTCGTGTTAGTGAACTCCATGTTTACACGTCTATAACCGTTGAACGCAATATCCAAACTAATCATGCATAGCATCGTTTTGTAGGTTATGTCAAGACCTTTCAACGATGTATAGTATTGCCAGATACGAGCTCTGTAGCGCTTTATACATAGCCGCGAAATTCAAAAGACAAAAAGGCGGACAACCAATTTGACAACCAATAGTTTTACAAATCATCTTTTCACTTCTTTAGCTTGTATTTAGTCCTGCCAAAAGTTCTATTACAAATCCATATATAGAATGGGACATAAAAAAAAAAATTCGAAAAGGTCCCCTCTTGCTTTCGCACAAGTATTCTAAAGATTTTTTAACACTCTCCAAATCTCGGTGGGGTATTCGACATATTTTCCAGCTCTAACCGGAAACATTAGTCGAATGGATTCATGTTTCAACTTAAAGGACTAAGCGGGTATTGCAAAACTACTCTAATACAGCTTGTAAAGCATTTTGCTGTTACAATTTACAACTAGCTGACCGAAGAAAAGCTCGTATTAGAAGCATGACAGTCGATTAGATTAAACTACTCGTACGAGAAGCGAAAAATCAAAGCAACCCGAAGAGATGTCTCACGATTAGAAACCACTTTTAGAAGATTCCGTTATATAGTAGACTATTCGATTTTCCTTCAATTTTTTTTTTTTTTTTTTTGTTTTTAATTTTAATTTTCTCAATTTTATGTTTCCAAGCCAACCCTCCACTTTACTTAACCAATCGCGGTCATTCGTAGTAAAATTGCTGACTCTACTCATTGCGAAATGCTGAAACGCTGCCATGTTTGTATGCTAGTATAATTCTCGATCAGGTTTCTGCGGCAGCCAGCTGCTTTGCCGTGTTTATGTTACAATTTCGTAATCCATTGTCTTGCACACCTGTCCGGCAGCTTTGCGGCGTCTGACAATCCAATAAAAATAGCGACTGTGGCCCCTCACCTCCCTCGCGATTTAAGTATTTAGGTGAGTTTTTCTCACTACGGCAATTTGTTATTCTTAGCTGCTTTTTTGCATTTGTTGTTGTAGTTTTTTTTTCATTTTTGTCTGCAATGCAAACACGTTGCGAGCGCACAATTCGCAAAGCTGGTGATTTAGCTGTCCAATAGCTATTTGTTTATTTATTTATCTAAAAACATGTGCGTTCGTGTGTGTGTACTCGTTTCGCTAATGCAAACGTTTATCGTGTTATTTACAGCACTGTAATGTTTACATTAAAACAACAACAACAACAATTAACTGTATATTGTATGATGCAACACGAATAACAGTAAAAATTAAGAAAATAAATAACCTTCATACATATTCGCTCACATAACCTCACTCCGATGCAGACATACTTACATACACACACGCCGTTAAGCGGTTGAGTAACCGGTTTTGTGCATTATTTATTTACTTATTTGGCTGTGCTCGTTATTACGCTCAGCACCGGGCACACCATAAAAATACATACATATGTAGATATACATACATACATAGATATCGTACGTTCTAGCTTTGTTTGCATGAGAAAATCTGCGTTTCGTGTTTCGCGTACGCCGCTGCTGAGAAAATATTCACACGATCGGCCAACACCCGCTTCGCGCTAAACTGTAAACATCGATCTGGTTTCGAGTTGCAAATTGTTGCTAATTAAAGTACCAAGTATATTTTAAATGCCACAATAATCTCATTCATTTGCGATTAGTGTAATTAAGTTGTGATCGTGTGGGCATTTAATGATTTGTTTTCAGCGCGGAATGTGTAAACTGAGCCAACGGATACTGTGTGGAGTCAATTATAGGAGTAATGATATGATTCATCAGCAGGTGTTGCACCGTGATACATACATACAAAAATATAGTGTTGCAACAATACTGCTTAGATAAGGCAGTGAAATATGATTAAAATTATTGTGCTTTCAGCTATTCTTATAGTATTTCATCGCTTGCCCTGTGATAGTTTTCTCCCTTTTCTCCTTCGAAATAATGTCAGGGACCAATTCACTTTTGCTCGATATGACCACCTTTTGCCTTAACTATGGCCTTAAGACGGTCAAAAAACGAATCGCAAGCTGCCCGTATGTGACTTGCCGGTATTTTGGCCGACTCACGGACAATGGCTTTCTTCAGCATCTCGAGACTGGTGCATTTTTTACTTCGGACCTTGCTCTCCAAAATGGCCCAGAGAGAATAATCCACTGGATTCGCATCTGGTGAATTCGAGAGCCGTTGTGTGGTCGTAATGAAGTTCGGAACGTTGTTTTTCAGCCATTCTTGGTTCGCTTGCGCCTTGCGAGACGGTGCTGAGTCTTGTTGAAACGTCCATGGTATGCGACCGAAATGTTTGTTTTTTATTTATCGCCCTTTTCTTTCGGTTGCAGTTCCCGTAATATTTGCTCGGGGCGAATTTGGTTGTTGTAGCTTAAGTGGTTTAGGAGATAATATACAGTGAATACATTAGAGGGCGGGACCACGACCACTTTTTCAATATTTTTAACACATTATAGGTTATCCTTATTGGCGTTTAGTGAGCGTGACATTGTTCTGATTACGGCCATCTAGTACCTAGTACCCATACCTGTACCAAGTTTCATTACGATATCTAAATTTTTACTCAATTTACAGGTTGCGCAGACAGACGGACGGTCAGAGAGACATCCGATTTCTAACTCGTTTTTAATTTAACATCATTCAAGCGGCCTCCACGACTTCAAATTTATTTCCGCTAAATCAAGTCTTATGTCAGAAATAGGACTTTCAATATTGACTTTTAAAGCTTGAAGATAGTCTGGTTTGTTTCTAAATACCAATGATTTCAAATAACCCCACAAGAAGTAGTCTAGTGGCGTTAAATCACAACTTCTTGGAGGCCATTCAAAGTCACGATTTCTTCAAATAATTAAATCTCCAAGAAAGTGAGCCTCATCGGAGAATATGATTTTTTTTTTTAAACGTTATTGTTTTCAAGTTATTCCGAGGCGAAATCAGTAAAAAACACCAGGTTTACGGTGGCCCAATGGCTTCTTGAGTAAGAACAATTTTATGCCGATGCAAGCCCAATTCTTTCCAAAAATCCTCCAGGTTGTGTTTTGAGGCAGTTCCAATTCTTGAGAACGCTTTGGAATCGACAAATTGCGGTCTTCAGCAACACTTGCCTGAACGGCAGCTGTGTTTTCATTATTTTGAGTGGTAACTTGGGTTAAAAAAATCGAAATCAGACAGAAATTCGAAATATTTCGGAAGTTATAACGAGTTTCCTAGAGTGCCTCGGAGTCCTCTCTCGCGGAGTTGTTGAACTTTAAACGCGTTTTTCTCAAAATATTGTTTTTCTGGTCGGCACGAGTCCTAACTTTTTTTCTACTGAACCGATTGCTTTCAAATTTTAACAGGCTGTTCTACACACTTATGGTTCTCGTCGGAACTAACGAGAATTTTTTTCACCCTCAACTTTTTATTTTACAACTCTTTCTTTGCTAAAATAAAAGGACTATTTTTTTCAAAGTCCGCCATTTTGTTATTTACCCTTGAAATTTAACTTCAGTAGTTCCGACCGAAATGACATGTCTAGAGATTAAGAATAAACAAGAATATTTGATTTCAGATTATATCAAGAGCCAAAATCACCCGGCCACTCACGTCCATTTTTTTTTTTTTTTTTTTTTTTTGAGGTTCCACCTTCGAGTGACAATAATAATAGTAATAAAATATTAATTTTTTTCAAATACATTTTTTTTATATTCTCAATATGTAAATAAAAACACCCTAAATATTCAAGATAATTCATTTTTATTTTCTTATAAAAAACCACCCTCCAAAGAAGTCATGAAAATAGGCATAAGTTACCAGACAACTACATTAATGGCACTTGTAGATTAGGTAAAGAAAGTGTACGGTCGAAATTTCCAACAATTCGACGAATAGCGAGTGTGGATGGATGATTACTACGATCATAAAATGACAAAAGGGCATGAAAAGTTGCAACTGGAGAACGATTATTAACAAAATTTAATCATTTGTAAACGTTTTTCTTGCGTACATACTATATCTTTCCATGTTGAAATTGTAAACATTAATGAATACGATGAAAAATGCATATCATGGCATATTAAAAATGGACGAAACGACACTTAAAAATCATTTGATCCCTATTGGAAAACCCGGTATATACTATGTACATAAGTATAAGTAGTTGCTTAGCACCGGAAATACGAAACCATAAAATCTTCATGATATTTCGCGTAATGCTATTGTATGTGAACATAGCATGTTTTATACATGTACATATGTATGTATGTACTTCTGTATATCTTGTATGCTCTGACCCCACTTGTGGCTGAACTTACGTGCATATGTATGTATATTATGTAAGTATATGTATATGTACATTTGTATATTCATATGTTGTAGTCAGTTTTGCGAAAAACACGCATTTGCTTCCACTCTTGATACTATAATAATGCTCTTGGCAAACAAATATAAATACATGTATATACATATGTACATATATACATATGCATATGTATATAGATATTATATATGTACGTACTTACTATGTACATACATATGTATGTCTGTATAAATTTTTCTGTACACTCATGTTAATTTATTTGCAGAAATCAGTAAAATCCAAGTAGTTATTAGCACGTTACTGCCATTTAATACAATTATTCTGCTGTACAAAAACTAAAATAATTGCAGAGTTCGTACATACATACATATATGGATATGTTTCTAGAATAATGAAAGTAATTGAAATGTTATTAGGTTTTTGTTATGGTCACAAATTTGCTTTTTATGGCTAAAATTTAATGTATTGGAAAATTACAACACAAATTGGACTAAATTGAATCGAGACAAATAAATCTTTAATGGACAACTAAAATATATATTTATATGTATGTATGTATGTATATAAACATACATACTTTTCTACATGCATATGTGTCTATACATACATACATATGTAGGTATGTATGTTCATGTTCATAAGATTTTTACGAGCCCGTGGAGAAGGTAATTAAGCGCAGATTTCAAAGAGAGGAACTGGATTTTTTTACATGCAAAAAAGTGGAGTGTTAGTTGGGAAAAAGCTAAGCTTTTTTTCGAAACATACATGTATTGGTAGTCGATATACATTTGTATGTATGTATGTATATGCATTCACATAAACTAGTATATATATGTACATATATATTCAACGAGTACAAAGTATACTAATTAGTTACATAATAATTGCAAACGGCTCCATTTACTTTTCGTGACTTAATAACCTTCAGAGTAAACCTACTTATCTACTCTTATATGTAAATATGTATATCAATAATGTATATACATACATACATGTATATACAACAAACACGCAAAAATGATTTTCAGACAAGAAATTGTAAATACTTAGTTAATTACAAGATAATAACAAATCCAACCAAGCAAATACTGCTGATGCAGTAACTGCTTTATCATGAAAATAAGCAACATGACTAATTACAGCCACAGTACAAACTCTGTACTGTTGATAGTAATTAAAATAATAATCGCTAATAATCGTGTAAAATCTTCGTCAATCCGAGTAGTAAATGTGTGTATAAAGGTGGGCCCAGAAAAACTTCAAAGGAAAAATCCTTAGTTGTTGTGACGATGTTGTCCGAAATTATAAAAAACAAAACGATTTTAGAAAATTTGAGCTTTTAATTTTAAAATCCCCCTATAACAGTACTAAACATCTAAATCAAATCAGCAAATATTGCTGTATTATTTAACTTGACAATCGACTGAAAATTACAGTGTACCTTCTGTTAATATTAACATTAAGAGCTCAGGCTTTAACAGAATGTATTTTTTTAGTAAATTCGGACGATATTTTTATGGCATCTAAGAAAATTTAAAAAAAACAGGTCCACCCTAATAGATATACATACATACATATATGTATGGAGTAGGAATGTAAGACAATAACAATCGTTTATTGGAATATAAATCATTAGAAATATGAACAAAAATGGCAACAAAAGATAAGTCGAGTGGTCTTAATTTTTAGCTTTATGTATCAGCACTACAGTAACCAATCTCTGACACCTTAATTATTTTGACTGCTGTACATTTTCTAACTATCTCCACCGACCTTGAGATCACCATTAGATTAACGGCATTTAGTTTATACTTAGAAGATAAAGGTCATAAGTCCATTCGCTTTTCAAATTGGTGGAAAGAGAATTTGTACTATTTCTTCGACAACTGAAAATACTTGTACTACAGTGATCAAAAAACTTTGTTCACAGTTTTACAATTGTTAATTTATTCTTCAAAATCCATGTCGTCCATCTCAAAGTAGCCCCCGTGGCCACAAAACAGTTGTGCCAGCTTTTTTCCAATCGAAATTCCTCGAAACTATTATTAAAGACACTTAAACCCTCAATTAGTATTCCTTGTTGAAAGTTTGGCCGGAAGGCATTTAGAGTACACCACACCTCGAAATTCAAAGAAAGCTGTTAACATAACCTTGATTTCTGACCTTCGTTGACGTGTTTTTTTCGGTTACGGATAACCTTTGCCATGACATTCGGTCGACTGATCGTCTGTTTCCGAGACATAAACAAAGATCGGAAAGCATTGTTTGACGGACGTTATTGCGAGGCTGATTTTCTAAAGAATTTTGTGATTCTGGAACCAATCGTCCTGTCACTTTCAAATTATCTTTTCAAGTTTTTCATTGATCTCGGCGATATTCCAATTATGCCAGAAAGTTTCGCGACTGTTAATCCGATTATCAAGTACCAAATCCTTTATTTTATGGACGTGTTGATCATCATTTGATGTTGATGGCCGTCCTGAACGTGGTTCGTCGTCAACGAGTTCTCGACGCTCTTTGAATAATTTGTACCAATCGAAAACACTTTCCCGCGACAAACAGTTATCGTCGAGGTGGACCTTTTTCTTTCATTCTTCAAGTCCCGGCACCAGAAATTTGACTCCGCACACAAAATTAAATGGAATTTCTTTGTTTAGTAATTACACTCATCGTTCAAATCACCGAATGCACTTTATTTACTACTTTTCTATAAATCAAGTTTTTGAAAATGTGAAAAAGGGGCTAAGAAACAGAGAAAGGAAAAGAAAGAGAGAGAGAGAGGGAATGAGATCCGAAGAAGCTCTCTAATACCACTGAAATGTTTCGACGTTTACTCCGTCTGTGTCGATTGGTTCGACGGGGCGCAGGCTCCGAAGCACTGCAAGTATTTAAGAGGGCTCCAGCTTGTTATGGAGAAGAAACTTGAAGTTCTCTCGCCAAGTTTTAATGCGTAAAAACGATTACCGTAAAAAAGTGGACTCTAACAAAAAACAAAGAACTAAGAAATCCGTGAGTTGAAATGGGAAGCTGCAAATTGAGTAATGAAAATTAACAAACTATTGTATGAAACCTATGGCATGGACTTAAAATAAGCATATTGGAAATCTGCAGCGTTTGTGAAGTGTACCAAGTAGGATATTTCTCATATTTGAAGGGAAAGTGTTGCCAGATCATTACGTATTGTACAAAGATCGTAAAAATATGTGGACTACCAAGAAGGGATTAGTTTTTCTATAAACCCCCTGGGCGAGAATATTACAATGTGTTAAAAATGAGACCTATGTACATAGATAACGAGGCTATCCCTACAACTTTCTACAACTTTCAACTATCCACTTTATCTCTAATCCGCTTTTAAATGAATACTCGTACATCTTATAAGCCACGTACATATGGATATGTAGCTATACCTTAGAGGGTGAATTAGATTAACTGAGGATTTTGTTGTTTATATACATATATATATATATATATATATATATATATATATATATAGCATATATAAAATATGTATGTTTGTTTTCTTTGTTTTGATCCTATTCATGTGCATTAACGCTGTTAATTTTCATGTCCAACAGTAAATTGTCGAACGTGTGTAATTGCTAATGCTTTCGTGTGGTAATTACCTACACGATTACAGTGCACAATACTCTAACGAGAAACGCGCATTAATTTTGTAATTAAAGTGTACAATTTGTGACATTACTACAAACATATAATATAATAAACATATGTCCAGTACATAAATATTTGATTAGTAATGCGTTAGAGCGTACATCACTAACGAATTACAATTACATTATTAGTAAGGGAATATGAGGAAGATACAGTCTATTTTCTTTAAATTACATACCGATATCTGAAATGCCACAAAATGGACTGAACTAATTCTTAGCAAAATGTACAGTTTAGAAAAACTATTTGACGGAAATAGCGGTGATAACGTAATAATTTGTTTCTTCTTAATTGTATGACAATTAACAAAATATTAAAAATCATTAAACTGATCACTGCGCTAGTCACAACGGATATTTGTTATTTAGAAACCTTTTTTTTCAAATAAAGCAAAGACCAGTTTTTTTGACTTACAGGATCACATATTTCCTATCGTTTGTTATTTAGTTTTAATATCTGACATATGACCACTTTGAGAGCATCTTATGACGAGCATAATGTCGGTCAACATAAATGTCGAATTTGCACTCAAGATCAAATTTGACCCGGACTGGAGTATATGTATATAAACTGCACCCCAAACCGAATTGAAACATATTATTTATGTTATGTTCATCAAGTGAAGTAGATAGTCGACTTGACTTCTTAAAATGGTTTGAGCGCTCAGTTTACATGGATCAGCCCAGGTAAATTTGACTTTAGGTATAAACGTATTATTGGAGTGCTAGTTTGACCGCTGTCACTCTATATACTAAAATATAACTACCCTATATATACTAGGGTGATTCAAAAAAAAATTTTTCTTTCGATTGGTACTCTGAAAAATAGGTTCCTAGACACCTCTAAGAAAGCCTGTCCAAAAACCTATGAGTTTCATCATTCATAATGATTTTTTTCATTGAGTTATAAAATCTATAAGAAATAAAAAATTTTCCCAAAAATAATCAAAGTTTAACTGTTAATATCTTTTAAACGGTTGGGTTTACGAAAAAATCACAGGAGACCTTTTTTTAGGGCATTTAATTTTCTACAAAATCTAAGGAACGAGATATATTTCAAGTAGTTGGAAGCGAGATATAAATTTTTCTATCTGATAATAAGAAAAAAATAGAAAACTGTATGTAGGAGGACCTTTCCATTACAATTAAAAACTCATATTTGGAGAGGCTTTCTTAGAGGTGTCTAGGAACTTATTTTTCCGAGTACCCATCGAAAAATAAAAATTTTTTTTGAATCACCTTAATATATACTATCACTACAATAAATAATATTTAAATCTTAATTATTTTATTTAAAAAATAGTTAAAAAACTTTAATAACACGAGATTACGATAATTTATTTACCAAATGTTAGTTTAATGACCCCAATTACTATAAAAAAAGATGTCGCAACAAATGTGACCATAATCAAGTGGTGAAAGTTCGATGACCACTGCTAAATAGGATTTTTTATGGTTGAAAAAAAAAACTAAAATGATAATAAATAATGGATGCTAAAAACGATGTGTGCATAGTTTAAATTGGATAATCTACAAAAGGGAAGCAAACTCATCAGCCATGGCATATTTTCTAGATTCCCATTTGTATGAATATGTTGTATATGTACATAAGTATATATAAAAAATAAGTTTGTAAAATATTTATGAACAAATTACTGTACACACAAGCTATTAAAGCATAACGCGCGCTAATCCCAGTAAGCATTTTGTGTTCGAAAGACACGTCACTACACATATGTATGTCAGAAAACAAGTTAGCGCAGGGTTGCACGATAAGTTAGCTCGTTTGTTTGAACATCTGAACAACAAACTATAACAGTTTGTTCGATTCACTACTCCCAAACGCTTGGCGAATCGAAGAAAGCATTTTTGTTTTAAGATTACTTAAGAAAATTGTTTATTGAAGCCAATTATCATAATGGTTAGATTTACATTCGTGCTTTTTATTTTAAATTTTTAAATAACAATCAAGAATCGATGAAATCGAAGAAGAATCGACAGCAGTCGGATCATTGGTTTGTGAATCCGTTCGAGTGAAAAAAGAAGTTGTTACCGACGTAAACATCAAAAAAGTCCATAAAATAATTTTAGAAGACCGTAAATTGAAGTCGTTCACCCTTGACGATATCAACTCAACGTGTACATCATATCATTAACGAGTGTTTGGGTATGAGAGCTCTGTGGATGCCGCGCGAGCTCACTTTTGATAAAGAAAAACGATGAGTTGATGATTCGGAGCAGTGTTTAGATATTTTCAAGCGTAATAGGTCCGAGGTTTTTCATTGATTTGTTACATTGGATTAAACATGGCTCCAACTTTCCACTCCGGAGTCCAATCGAGAGTCATGCCCACGATAAACCCGCTCCAAAGCGTGGAAAAACGCAACAGTCGGCTGGCAAGGTATGGTAGGTGTCTGTATTTTGGGATAATTTTTTTTTTTTTTTTTTGGATTTTGGTATAATTTTTGCTGACTACCATGAAAAAGGAAGGACCATCAACAGCGATAATTACATAGCGTTAATGGCAAAAATCCATGGTTTGAGCTTGGAATTGCTTCCGTATTAGCTCGTTTTCTCTATATCTGACCCGCAGCGAATATTTCCTGTTCTCAGATCTGAGAGTAATTCTCACTGGCAAGAAATTTTAGTGGAATGAAAAGGTGATCGTCGAAGCTGGGGCCTATTTTGAAAGCAAAGAGCAAAACGTACTACGAAAATTGTATCTAGAAGCCCCCAACTTTTCGCTCTAATCAGAGTATCACCTTTTAACAGAACTATTTTAAATAAAAAACAACAAATGTCGCCAAAAAAAGTTTTTCAGCTTTAGGAGCTTTTAAAGGGGTTAGAATTTTCCAAATATTAATTTTTTTTCTTTGAATTTTCGTTAAGTGCAATATCTTAAAAATATTCCCTGAAAATTTCACGCTGATTCGATAATTAGTTTTTGAGTTATTCGAGAAATAAGAAGTAGAGATCTTGGGCACTTCAAAGCGCTAGTGTGAAACTTTAAACGCGTTTTTCTCAAAACTATGTTTTTTGAATCGGTGACAACTGTAACTCGAAAACCTTCAGTATATTTTAATGAAATTTATACAGCTTTTAGAATACATAATAAACTCGGGCCTGATCGAAGGATTTTTATTTTTTCGAAAATTTCGATTTTTTTAAGTGTTAATTTTTTCGCAAAAATTTATAAAAAAAAATTCCTGAGGCCGCCATTTTGTTAATTTTGAAAACAAAATAAAATTTTTCGATCAGGCCTGGGATTATCTATTTATAAAACTATTTTTTTTCGTCCGATTGGTTTTAGATGAACCTCCAAGGACTTATGCTTGTCACCGCAAGTACCTTTCTTTGGAACTGAGTCAACACAAACAACTATAACTTTGGAAATAATTTATTTTTTTTTTTTTTTGAAAATTTCGTGACTTCCAGAAATTATTAAAGCTCCGAGAAAAATGTTGACTGGATCACAGATAAATTTGTATGTAAATATTTATATATCAGTTAACATTTATGTATGTGTATAATTAAGCATGTGGACACGCCTTCCCATTTGTGAATCCCATAAATACTTACTTATGTACGTGGTGCAACAACTGTAGCGAACAAATGCAATTTCATTAATTGCCCAATTTCTATAATCGCACACTCATCGTTCGACTCCACTGAGTAGCGAGTGAGCGGCCGGCGAAACGAGTCATCGAACAACCATGGCGCGTGAATTTTGTATTTACGTCGCGTTCGAGCGTTTTTAAAAAAGTTTGTACCGAATTAGCCCTAAAGAAATGAAACCAGAAGGTTTGGATATTTGAATCAGACTAACTTTCACTTTATTAATTATAATCGTTCAAAGTTACTATTGCAATGAATTATTGCTTACAAATCACAAATACTTATTATACTTATTACATATGTTTACTTAAATGCTGACTAAAGTGATAACCTCATAACTTTACAGATTCTCGGAAATATTGTTAATAAAATGATTTTGTTTTGTATCTTTTAATTTAAGTTTTGCGATAGCACAGGAAATGGTATCACATTACAATTTTACTGATTTCCGGTTGTGCTATTTATTTCGTTAAGAAATTCTGCAAATTTATCAGTTTTACTATTTGTTAGTGGCTTATTTATATATGTAACTACTCCCCCTTTTAGATTAGAATTCTCCTGAATTCTTTTATTTAATATTATTTTTATATATTTGTGTTTTTTAATAAGGACAGTAGCTACTAACAAAATTATAATTATGCTTAATATATTGCAAATATATGATACATTCGTATGTATTTTCAGTTTAAAAATGTTTTCTATATTTGACTTATGTTCTTCTACAATTTCATCAAATGTAATTTTTTTCCTGAAATTCTGATTGTCTTTATATTTTACAGTTACAATATTTTCCTTTATATCTTCAACAAAATTTGAAAAATAGTAGTCATTAATTTTAATTGAACAATTATTAAATCTTATTACATAGTTTCCACTTATTAATGGTAGTTCTTGATTACATGTATTATTGATTTTTAGGGTATTTGCATTTTTAATAAGTATTGTTTTTATATTTAATTGTATTATTTCGAGTTCTGTAAATTTAACAAGATTACAATTATTTTTTAAAATACAATGTTTGCTTGTTTTCATTTGTTTTAATGATTTATTATTTTCAAATATCAGCGTTTTATTTTTGTAATTAAATATTTCTTCTATTTTTTCATCTATTTCATTCTTTTCTCTGTTAGGTATTGGAATAATTTTTCGTAGTTTTACATTTTCAAAATTTTTTGGTATTTTTATTCCAAATACTAGAAATGTATTATTAACAATTACTGTTCCTAGTTGTAGATATTTTAATTTATTATAATCAATCTTATATTTCATAATTTCTTCATTGGTTAAAATATTCGGGTGTATTATCCCATATTTAGCTGATACCACATTTTCTTGTATGTGTTCTACTTTACTTTTTAATAACTGAATTTTGGTGTACTGATCTAAATATAACGTTTGTTTGTATTCCTCATATATAAATTTATTTATTGAATTAAGCTCTCTTTCAATTTTTACTCTGTCACTTTTAACAATCTCTTTTAAGTGTTCGATAGCTGATGAGAAATAATCGTTAATTCTAATTTGTTCGTTAATTGAGTCGTTCGTTTTCAAAAAATATGTCTGTATATTTTGTCTGTCGTCTTCGTCCATTGTACCAAAAAGCCATTTTGACATACTGCCAATTGCATTAATCAGTCCTCTTTTATTTCTATCTCTAACTGTCGTAAGTGTCAGTAGTTTATTTCTTGTATCTAACAACTCTCTTTGCAATATTTCTTTATTTTCCAATTTCATCAAAATTACATTATCTGTCATAGCATTTATAATATTTTCTAATTGTTGAATGTCAATAATATGTAGTACTATATCGCTATCTTTTGGTATTGCTTGATCTCTAATCTGTAAATCTATAAATCCGTTTTGTTCTTTTATTTCTGTTAAATCTATTGTCCCGTTACAATGTTGTGTCATTAGAGCTATTATTGTCCACATTATCCAAATCTGTAAATTTTAAAGGTCTTTTTATATTAGAAGGATGAATATTTTCTAACTTTTCTTTCTTGTATCTAGGTTGTTCCTTATGCCTAACAGCTTTATAATTTTTTATAAATCCTTCTTCTCTCTTTTCTTCATAGTTTTCTTTTTTCTGATTTATTTTATTTATAATTTTATTCTTGGCCGCTATTAAATTGTTTTTTATTATTTCTAAATCTACTTCATTATGCTGTACCTTATTTGGCGTACATTTTATTGTTGAGTGACATCTTTCATTATAATTTCTAATTGCTTTTTGTATTAGTTGTTTTATTGATAACCCTTTATTTAGTTTATATAAGATTCTAAATTTTTCTGCTATAGTATTATGGAATCTTTCTACATCTGCATTACCTGTATGACTATTGGGTTTTGTTAGGTGGATTTCAACATTTTCATTATCTAAGAATTCTTTTATTCTTACTGCTTTAAATTCATTGTCTGTAATAATTTTTCTGGGTTTCCCTACTTTAGTGAAATGATCTTCTAGCTGCTCAATAATGGTTATGTGGTTTCTATCATTTAACGAGTATGCTGCACCGAACTTAGAAAATTTATCTACTACTGTCAAAAAATTATGCCCTTTCATTACATACGTATCTATATGTATAATATCATTAATTTTTGAAGGTGTCTCCGAAAGTTTCAATTTTGGTTTAATGGGATTTCTATCGTACTTTACTTCCTGACATATATCACATTGATTAATTACAATTTGAATTAATTGCAATAACTTTGGATAATATATTTTATTCTTTATTTGGTTATATGTTTCCTGAATGCCTGAATGAAAGCTTTCCCTAACGTGATATAAAGAAATCTGTTTGACTGCTTCTACTTCTGTCTCAATATCTTGTGCTCTCATTGTACATTTTATAAATTCTAATTGACTATCATTAGAAAACATTTGGATTAATTTTTCCTGTACTATATTATATTGATGTTCTGAAATTTCTGAAAATATTCCTATTTTACCTTTTGTGATATATTTCCTAAATATCTCACTCATATTATCAAAATCATATTCCGAAATGAAAATAATTCTTTTACCGTGTATAATTTTTAACTCTTCAATTTTGTTGTTTGTTAAAATAATTTGCGTTTTATATTTGTTAACAATTTCCTCTTTGATATAAAAATGGTCGTCTAATTCTTCTTCTGCTGAATGCACTGTTGCTAAAGTTTCTTCATCTTCCTCTTCCATATTGTTTATAGAATAATTTGAACTATTGGAAATTGTTTCGTCCATATTTTCTGAAATAATATCCTCATTTTCTTTTATCCTACTTAAAAAATCTGCTACTTTATTTTCTTTGCCTTTTAAATATTCAATGTCAAATTGGTATTCTCCAAGTTTTAATAACCATCTTTGATGTCGAGCTGATATATCTTTTCCCTTGTATTTAGAATGTAAGAATTTTATCGGTTGGTGGTCAGTAAAAATTTTGAATTTATTTCCATAGAGGTATGGTCTAAAATAGTTTATACTCCACATTATCGCAAGAAATTCTTTATCTGTTGCGGAATAGTTTCTTTCGTGGTTATTCAAAGTTCTTGAGGCGTAACACACTGGGTGTCCCTCTTGTGATAATACTGCACCAATCGCATAATTGGATGCATCAGTTGTTATAATAAATTGTTTTTCGAAATCTGGATAACGTAATATTGGATGAGTACTTATTAGTATTTTTAATTTTTCAAATGCTTCAATATACGTTGGATCTTTAAGATTAATTTTAACTCCTTTTTTCAAATACTTGGTTATAGGTTGGGCTATTCTAGCGTAGTCTTTTACGAATTTACGATAGTAACCGGTGATTCCTAGAAAACTTTTAATTTGTCTTTCTGTTTTTGGGATTTGTAAATTTTCTATAACTTTAATTTTATTAGGATTTGGCTTCATGCCTTCCTCCGTTAAAATGTGTCCTAAGAACTCTGTTTCTTTCTTCAAAAAATTACATTTGTCAATTTGGATTTTAAGATTTTTACTTTCAAGGATTTTAAAAATTTCGCCTATCGCCCTAATATGTTCATTCAATGATGTGCTAAATATTAGAATGTCGTCTAAATACACTACACATGTTTTATTTATATAATCTCTAAGTATTTCATTCATTAACCGCTGAAATGTGGCTGGTGCATTTTTCAGTCCAAAAGGCATTCTTACGAATTCATAAAGTCCATGTGGTGTTACAAAAGCTGTTTTTTCACGATCTTCCTCTTTTACAAGGATTTGATGGTATCCTTTCGCTAAATCTAAAGTAGTAAAATATTGTGCTCTTCCTAATTTGTCTAAAATAGAATCAATATTTGGAAGGGGATATTTGTCATCTATTGTAACCTCATTCAATTTTCTATAGTCTATTACAATTCTGTATTTCTTTTCACCTGAATTATCTATTTTTTTCGGCACTACTATTAATGGGCTCGAATATCTTGAGTGACTTTTTTGGATTATTCCCTGCTCTTCCATTTCCTTAATTTGTTTTCTAACTTCAGTTTCATGCTGAGGTGGATACCTATACAATTTTGAATTAATCTGTTGCTGCGTTGTGGTTTTAATTTCATGTTGGATTTCCGTTGTGTTAGTCAATTTGTCACCGTCTTTAAATAATAATTTATTATATCTTTTGAGCAATTTAATTATTTCTCTATTTTCTTCCTCATTTAAATGATCTAGGTTTAATCTCTCCAATTTTAATTCTGCAGTTTCAAGATTACAAATTTGATTTAAGTCATTTAGTTTATTTAAAATCGAACTTTCTTTTCTGTTTAAAGTTATTTTCCCTTTTTCTATATCAATATACGTATTGAGAAAAGTAAGCATGTCCATACCTATTATAAAGTCATATTTTCGTCCTCTTAATGGTGTAACTTTCCATCTTGTTCTCGCGTTACTAGGTAAGTTAAATTCTTCTGGTGCTAATGTATGTACCTCATAATTTATTTTATCTTCATTTGTAATTGTACTAAATGTTAAAGGATTTTTCAACTTAATTTTTGGAAAATCATCGATCTCGCTATTAATCAGGCTTAAACTAGCTCCTGTATCAATTAGTGCGATATAATTCTTTTTATTAATTTTAATTTTTATTTTAGGTAATGATTCCGAGGCTGCTTCATAAAAAAAATACTATTATTAACTTCTTCTTCTTCTCTTGCTATATCAGTTCGTGAAGCTCCTACCTGGCTTTGCCTACTCGAGTATAAGCGATCTTGGCTATACTGGGAATTAGGGTGTCCTGCCAATTGAGGGCTCATTGAACTATATTGGATATTATCTATCTCCATCGGTTCGCCTTGGTTTTGTTTAAATTGATTATTTCGACCATAGTTCTGTCTATATTGGTTTGATTGATTTTGACCAAAGTTTGGATTATATTGATTTGGTTGGTTTTGATTAAAACTTGGCCTAGGGTTCCCTACCGCTTGTGGTCTTTGAAAATTACCCGAATTTGGTTTATAATTATTATTAAATCTTCCACTATTATATTGTTTAAATTGGCCTGATGTATTATGTTTAACATTATTTTCGTATATTTGATTATATGAACCTTGATTTTCTCTACTTCTATAATTTATATTATGTCTTTGTCCTCGATCATGATACCTGTTACTATATTTTTCTGCTGAGTTATCTCCTTTTGTTTTAAATTTCATGTATTCTGGCCTAATATTACTGTCTTCAAATCTTCTACTAGCCATTATCCTTATTATTTCATTTAGGTTCCCTTCTTTATAAATTTTATCTAGTAATACTCCTTGAGTCATCTCCTTTACTGTATTCACTAACAAACTGTCCATGTTACTTAAGTCAATGTAGCTGTCACCCCTATAGTACACTGTCAATTCGTCCGACTTATATTTAATATTTTGAATTTCTTTCATAAGTTCATTAACAGAACTTACCTTAAGATTCCCAATCTTTTTATATAGATGATGTGGCTCCACTTCGGGTCGATATCTCAATTTTAACGTTTCTTTTATTAACTGCCAGTTGTCTGGTTGAGGTATATTGATGATGGTGCTTTTCGCCTCTCCCTGGATGGTCCTGTAATATATGGTTCGCGTCACTTCCTTTTGTAGCTCTGCATCATTTGTTGTTGATAGCAGGTATTCAATGCTGCTGAAGAAGGAATTTATGGAAATCTCGCCTGTCCCCGTAAATATCGGCAGGTCATTTACTGTTTTTATGAGTGTACTCGTATGTCTGCTACTGTTGTTTTCTTCCGTCCGGTTTCTCAACTCAAGGTAAGCTTGCCGCATTTGCTCTAATTGTTGCTCTCTGCGAGCAAGCTCCTCTACCAAGTTGACTGCCGCCATCTGAGTCTGCTCGTTCTCCATGTTTCTGTTGTTATCGTAGGCTCGGTGCCTTGACGATTTAGTTATCTTTTCAATGGTTTCGGTTACTTTATAAACTTTATTTTTTTTGGTGAATTCACGCTCTTCTTGTTTTGAGTCGTGTTCACTGCAAAAAACTTTCACAAAAACTTTTGTTGTTTTTTTTCACTTGTTCAGGTAAATTAACGCCTTTTAAATTCTAAGGTCGTTTTCACTTCTGAACTTTTTGATTTAGTTTTTTCCTTTAACAATTAACGTTCACTGCACCTCGGTGGTGTCGATTATTGTGTCTTTCCGGATTTGTATATAGTTAATTATATTCTGGAGGGTCTGGTCAACTCCTGAGTTGGCTACAGAATCGCAGAATTAGTTTGGGGATTAATAAAAAAAACTATTTATAACGATTTCCGGAAGGAAAAAAAAATTTTATTTCTCGAATGCGGTTCGTTTCACTGAATCCTTAATACTTTTTAAGGATCCTACCGACTGCGCCAATTTTGTATTTACGTCGCGTTCGAGCGTTTTTAAAAAAGTTTGTACCGAATTAGCCCTAAAGAAATGAAACCAGAAGGTTTGGATATTTGAATCAGACTAACTTTCACTTTATTAATTATAATCGTTCAAAGTTACTATTGCAATGAATTATTGCTTACAAATCACAAATACTTATTATACTTATTACATATGTTTACTTAAATGCTGACTAAAGTGATAACCTCATAACTTTACAGATTCTCGGAAATATTGTTAATAAAATGATTTTGTTTTGTATCTTTTAATTTAAGTTTTGCGATAGCACAGGAAATGGTATCACATTACAATTTTACTGATTTCCGGTTGTGCTATTTATTTCGTTAAGAAATTCTGCAAATTTATCAGTTTTACTATTTGTTAGTGGCTTATTTATATATGTAACTCGTGCATGCGTAATAAGCGCATGAGCACACACACCATCTACCACATACACTCATACATATGCATGAGCACAGACACACATAAGTATATTTATATATATGTAGTACATATCGGTGTTGCAGCCAAAAAAAACGCTGAAGCAATGCATTTTTTGGGCGGGAAACGCGTTGCATTAAGCGCATTTTATGACTAATTTATGTGGGAATAACATTTGCTTGCGCGCACGTGCGTGTGTGTGTGTGTTGAGGTATGGCGCGAAATGTTGCCTGTGTGGTAGATGCCAGCCATCTTTGTATGCACATACTTAGTTGTCGCGCTGCAGTTGTTGTGGCGCTGGCTCTACTCGAATGCGCTCATGCGCGGTTAGCCACCAAGCTGGCCATAATGTTTGCAGCTGTTGTGTGTGTGGCCGATGTTATCAGAATAATGTTGCATTTGCTTTTTTACTTTCGGGTTTTGCTTAATTTTTCCTTTTCTATTTACAACGGCCATAAGCATTTCAGCATTTTCCCGACCTCACCGCAGCACGCACGCACTGGCACATAATTAAAATTGCAATCGCCGGCGTTCGGTGGTGATGTCGTTCGCGCAACCACCCGGCCCGCGCTATGTTTGGTAGAGTTGCTCAGTCCGGCAGTCAATCATTTCAATTTTCCAACAATTGTAATATGTGAATGTTGGCGGGGAGTTGGTTGTATGTCATGCCATGTTTGCACCGGCTTGTTTAATGGAAAGTGGTATGTGGCGCACTGGTTGTGGCTCGGGTTTGCTGATTGCATTTCGACGCATCATAAACAGCAACAACAATAATCGCAATGTTGAGCGCAACAATAAAACTGAAATATGATTTTTTCAATGGTTGATATGAGGAGCTCTGCGCAACACAAAACTTTTTTTATAAGCACAACATAATAAGGATGCGCGCGGATACTTTCATGACACTACACGAATATGCATACATATGAAGGTATTTTTACGTGTGTATATGCAAAGCTAGACTGCAGGTAGACTCTTGTTCGATAGCTTTAAAATGCATTTATTATTGAGTTAATGGAAAATTTGCTTTTAAAACTGATTTTTTTTTGTCTTTGACTATTTTACTATGAAATCCAATAATCCAGTCCAATTAACGTGAGGAAATTGAGACATGTGAAACCGCAGCGCAAAAGTATTGTGAAAAATGCACTATCAATAAAAAAGGTGAAGAAGGTGTGAAGAGTGAAACAACTTTTCACAGCAAATATTTTAAATAATTACTTAACACGAAAATAATATCTGTGCATTGCATACTTATATGTATGTATATATAAGTATAAGTACTCATAATATCGACTAAAATATAAGGTAAATAACTCCCTTCCGTTTTTTTACTTTTTATTCAATGCTTTATAAAATGTGTTACAGTGATGGGATTTAGTTGAAATGACCGCCGTTTCTTTCGATTATCTGTTTCCATCTAGACGTCGTCTTCATAAAACCCCACTCGTAGAAGCCTCCCTCCTTATTTGCGAAGAACTCGGACAGCCACTTTTCACAAGCCTCTTTTGAGTTCAACTTTACACCAACAAGCACGTTCGCCATGGACAGGAACAGGTGGTAATCACTTTGCGCTATGTCCGGATTATATGTTGGATGCGATAAAACCACCCATCCGAGCTCCCGTAGCCTCTGACAAGTCGTCAACGAAGCATGTGGTCTGGCGTTGTCCTGGTGGAACACTACGCCCTTCCTGTTGGAAAATTCTGGACGCTTCTGGTCGATCGCCTGCTTCAAGCAGTCCAGTTGTTCGCAGTAGATGGCAGAATTAAGCGTCTGGCCATATGATAGCTTCTCGTAGTGGATGATTCCCTTCCGATCCCACCAAACACACAGCAAAACTTTATTGGCCATCAATCCCGGCTTGGCCACTGTTCGGGACGATTCACAGGTCTTCGACAACGACCGTTTTCTACTGATATTGTCGTATGTGATCCATTTTTCCTCGCCAGTCAACATCCGCTTCAAAAAAGGGTCGAGTTCGTTCCGTTTCAGCAGCATATCGCAGGCGTTGATTTGGTCCAGAAGGTTTTTTTGCGTCAAATCATGCGGCGCCCAAACATCAAGCTTTTTTTTGTATCCAGCCTTCTGCAGATGATTTCAAATGGTTTGGTGACTAACTCCCATCTTCTGGGCGATGTCCCGAGATGCCGCATGCCGGTCTAACTCGATGTTTTCCATGATTTGATCGGTATTCGTCGCCACAGATCTTCCACCGGCTGGCTTATCCATGGTGTTGTTTTCACCCGCTCGGAACCGTCGAAACCATTCCTTCGCAGTTCGAAGTGATAGAGTACCATCCCTTAAAACACCATTAATCTCACGGAACGTTTATACCCCTGCCTTGGGCAAAAATCCCTACCAAAGGCCGCAAAAATAGCGTATCAAATAAAACAATTTTTAGTACAAAAACTTGATTTTGGTCAGTCAGTTTGCAAAACATTATAATGGCTTGAAACCGGTGGTGCACAGAACTCCTAATACAGGTAAAAAAAAAACTGTCGTAAATCTATCAAGCGCCTGGTGACAGTCACAAATTTATTGAGTCTGTCCAATTTCAATTCGAACCAATTTCGCCGGGTTTGTAGAAGATATGGCCACCGAAAAGCTTCAACCTTAATTTAGCTGTTGCCACTTTATATTCCTACCTACATTTTTGACATGTGTACCATGGCGGTTCCATGGACCTTTTGTATTCCACTCTTGGCGAAAAGGCTTTCACAACCCCACAAGTGCTGGTTGCTGACCACTGCTTATTGAGCGAACTCAAGACCTGTATGGCAGATCTGCTATTAGAGTGGTGGATGCATACCTGCCTAAAAGAAACCGCACTTCACTGAAGTACATCTGCTGTTACCTTAATAACTGCCACTTCTGACTTAAAGGACAATACAGTGATCTGGCAGTCTGAAATAAAAGTTGATTAGAAGCTTCCGACAGAAGAATCCCGCTCCAACCTTCTTCTTGAGCTTCGATCCATCCGTTAAATAACTTGCTGCGCCTATTCTCCAACGACTCCGCCACAATCACATATAACTCGGATGTATGTATGTATGTATGTGCGCCAAAGAAATGCCGCTATTAGTGGCCTCCACGGCGCAGTAGACGAAGTTATCAGCAATGCAAGAGCGAGAGGATTTCCGAGTGTCCAACCCTGTGATCCTTGATATGTCCGGCTTCATAGGAAACAATTTGGACTGTCTCGACGCTCTTCCCCCTGCGGGTTGGGGTGACCCCCTCAGGGTTCGGGAGGGAAATCGAATATACCCGTGGTAAGGTATGCCTGTCTTAGAGGCGACTAAAATCCCGCATGCACTGTGTTTGTCATTCTGGGCTTGCCTTGAAATGTCGGCATAGTGCATATCAGATATAGTGCCATAGTATTCATCGTAAAAAATGTCTATTGTACACTGTATTTTATTCCTGGTACATCGACATTGTCTCGTTTACGATTTCGTTTACAATTTACGTTTAGGACACATAAGTCACATAAAGTTGAGTTCTTAGGAGTTCTTGGGAGTTCTTGGGGGCTCAACTCGCAGTAGCGAAAGCTACAAGTCACACCAAAGACTAAAACATGGTACCACGGGGAGCAGTTAGCCCTTGGAGGTAACTTCAATCTGCTCATTTTGTTTTTGGCCCTTTGTGGAGATTCGTGGTGACTGAGGTTTAAACCTAAATGCAGGAAGGGCATTTGTCCAATGTGGAGTCGCACTGCGGCCGTACCTGACCAAGGTGGCTAGGGTGTTTTCTTTTGGTTTACGCCCGAACCAATCTGAACCAAGGTATAAGTGTATGTGGAGGCACTCATGCTTTGGTTCTCCAGAGTATAGTGTTGTGCATGCACTTATGCTTTGGGGCGCTGATCAACGCATTGTTTTGATCTATGTGCTTCTAACAATAGAAAACACCGTGGATTTGAGCCTTCGCAGGCAGATACCCACGTAAAGCCACAATGGATTCTGTCTCGACGCTCTATCCAAAATAGTTGATGAAAACGATTCCATGTGAACGTGAAAACATACCGGTGAAACCCTTTCGGCGGACTGAAGACGCTTTGGTTAACTTTCACGGGACAACAATCATTAAGTGGTCTGCCGACTGAACTGGCGTGGAAATTTTTCTTCACTCGTTTGATTAGTACCATTGCCAGTCCTTAAAGTATAAGAGCAAGCTTTTATAAATCATGATGAATCTTTAAAAATAAAATTAGTTTGAGAACTAATCTCAAACTCGCTAGAATTCAATATATTTCCAAATGTTGACCTTGACGTAAAATGTTCCCACCTAACATAAGTACATATAGTATGTACATACATATGGTAGGTACGCATATCAATGTCAACTCTTTTCTACAAGTTAAATATGTGACAAACCACAACCTGAACAGTAAAGATAGTGAAATCCATTGTTTCTTAAGCAACAGTTATTTACATGTATATTTGTATGTATGTATATACATACTTTCGATGCTTGAAAATGACGGTACGCCTTTCAAATTGCGGCTGGATATTACAAGTAGCAATGAATCATGTAACTAATATTTATGTGAAGTATGCTTATCTATATATATATGACCATACTATATGTATTATATATCTAGTAGATATGATATATACATATGTACATAGATACTTAGACTCCGTTCACACACGAAAAGTTTAGTTGATCAAAGTAGAAATTTGTTGGAAAGAGGCCGATGAGCAAAAAGAAGGGACTCCATCACATTTTGTATTTTTATTCGAAACAGTTCGAAGCTACGTATTTCGGCATTGTTTTTCATGTTGAAAGTCTCTTTTTGATTCTTGTCTTCGGCTGGCAATAAATATTAAAAGTTATATTTGAAAATTTGAATTTTGTCATACATTTTTTGTACATATGTGCTATGAGAATCTGTATACAAATATGTATAATATATTAGAAATATTTAAAGACCCATGAAAAGAGAATCGACACTCACTATCTCTTCGTCGATTTCAAAGTGCCTTTGGCAGCACGAAAAGGAGCTGCCTCTATGACGCGATGTCTGAATTCGGTATCCTCGCAAAAGTAATACGACTGTGTAAGTTGACTTTGTGCAACACCAAATGCTCCGTCAAGCTCGGGAAGGACCTCTCCGAGCCGTTCGATACCAAACGAGGTTTTAGACAAGGGACTCTTCAACCTGGTTGTGGAGAAAATAATTCGAGCTGCAGAACTTAAACGAGCAGCTACAATCTTCTATAGGAGCGTACAGCTGCTGGCAAATGCCGATGATATTGATATCATTGGTCTCAACAACCGCGCCGTTAGTTCTACTTTCTTCAGACTGAACAAGGAAGCAAAACAAATGGGTCTGGCAGTGAACGAAGGCAAGACGAAATATGTATCTCCTGTCATCAAACAAACAGTCGTCGCACTCGCGACTTGGCTCTCACGTCACTGTTGACAGTCATAACTTCGAAGTTGTAGATAATTTAGTCTGTCTTGGAACCAGCATCAACACCAGAAACAATATCAGCTTCGAAATCCAACGCAGGATATCTCTTATCAACAGGAGCTACAAGTTGTCACAAATTTCCCCGATAATGAGCAACAAAAGTCTTCAAGTGTAAACGCGGTCTTAGATACAAGTAACTCCAGTCCAATAGAAAATATATTATTATTTTATGCCAGCAAATATACCAGTAGTTATTGTGTTTGTATTCTCAAGCTACTCTTTTGTTTGCGTCTACGCATTTTGGTCATTTTCATTGAACATTTTCCATTTTAATGTTTTCATGCTTTTTTTGCAACATTTATGTGAGCACAATAAATATGCGTTATGTTTCTTCAGTTTTATTATAGCTTTTGTCTGTTTGCTTTCATTTTAGCATTTGAAATTATTTTAGTTTGGTTTTTGGTTTTCATTACTGGGTGCATTAGGGGGAACAACGCGTGACCCAAAATGTTAGCGAAGCTGAAAAAACATTATTTTCATAAGTGAAATTTCGAAACAGTTTCTCTTGCAAATATGTATATGTTTTTACATGCACAACAACAAAATATATTGTTTACGAAATGCGTACAGTTGTATGCGTTAATGTTAATTTTTACTGTTATGGATTGTGTAACTGATGTTGATATTTCTTGTGTTTTTGAAATATACATATTTTTTTATAACTTTATACATATATATACACATTTTATACTCTTGCAACATGTTGCTACAGTGTGTATTAGTTTTGTTCACATAACGGTTGTTTGTATCACTTATAACTAATCGAGATAAATATCGAGTTATATATACATACATACATATATAAATGATCAGAAAATGAATTGAATTCAGAGTGGAGTGACTGTGTGACAGTTCGTCCGTCCGTACAAGATGAAGTTTGTTACCCAAGGAAGAAGATGGTCCGATTTGACCATCGCCACGCTCACAAAACCCCATTAGACGAAAACATGAAAGAGGCCAAGCACTAAATTAAAAAGCGGTTTCGTATAGCAGATCGAAATAGCCAGGGGAATCTGCAAAGAAGCTCACCTGAACGGTATGTCTCAGGAACTACTCGACCGATTTTAACCAAATATGATATAAGACAGCTCACGATATGTAGGATAGCCCATAATTCCATTAGGTATTGGGAAAATGGCCGAAATCCATTGACAACCACGCCTCCTTCTCATATAACAAACATTTAAATTCCATCAGATTCTTTCACTTTACAGCATACAAATCAAGCATCAATGAAGTTATCAGCATAAAACGTCGCACAAATAGTGTCCTCAAGGTATTTTATCTAACTTCCAAAAATTGGCAAAATCGAACTATAACTTGCACCAAAAGCGGGCAAATCCGAATAAACACTTCCCTTAGCCCCTTCTACCTAACATACATAAATATTTCGAACTACCGGTTGACTTTACACCTCAGTGAAATTCAGAAAGAGTCTCTTTCTAGCGACAGTGTATCCTCTTGCCTTAAATCGACGATACTTTCCTCAGTTTATAATAAAGTTTTACCAACATCTGAAGATGATTCCGAGGTTTCAATCCTTACAAGTTACGAGAGCGTTAATTGTTCTATACTCGATATTATTCATACATTTCATCGCTTCTTCTAATCGTTGAAATAATTCTCAAACTCTATTTTTTAAGATATAAAGGCTTTCTCTCTCAGTGATTTTTTGTCTATCTTGTAAAAGGACAACCCTTTGAGTTTCTTTATTTTTTGAAATACGAAAAAGTCACTGAATAATTAAATAGAGAACAAACAACTAGCTCTAATAACGGTTTACTTTTACTCCTTTTAACAAGCTAATACTATATTCCCACCAAAAAAAAATAGATTACATTTAATCACTTCACTAATCTAGCCCGTTCTCACTACCGACAGATGATAAAACAGATGTTTTTGCCATTCAAGAATTCACATCGCTTAATATTTATTAAAAGCAAACATTGTTATATAGTTTTTGTGATAAAAGTCGTCTTCTTTTAAATATTTTTCTTACAATGGAAATAATGGAAGCATTTTTTTTATTTGGGAAGTCGATTTTCAGGTGAATTCAGATTAATTGCGTTTAATTCATATTTGTTTAGATATTTTGTCTTTGTGGTGTCTAACCGTGCGATTCTGTACCGTGATACAGTCTCAAGTCTCTAAATTTGAGATTTTAAGTTAGAGACGACTTTTGAGACTTGAGACGATTTTGCTATTCAGTAAGTGGCAGTCTCAAAATCTATTACAATTCATTATTCAGAGATGTTTCTACACTTGAATGAAAATAAATATGTCGATAACAGATATTAAAATTTCTATAACATAGTCAAAACCCATAATTATCCACAAAAATAAAAATATACATATGTTGACTTTGTTTCATAATATTTAATAAATTTATTTAAAATTTATTTATTTTTAACCTTTTCGTGTTTGAGTTGCTTACAAAATGTAAAAAAATGACAATCGATTTATATCTATTATGATCTCAATTCAGTATATTCAAAATGGTAGCAAGAGTTCTTTTTAACTTGTGACCTGCTACGAGGGCTGCTATATATGTAAACTTCTGGCCTCATAATGAAAATAGGCACATTTATCAACGAAAATGGTTTTTTTTTCTTTTTTTTCCGTTGGATTTGGCTCGTCTTGGAAGACCCACACGGTCGATTGCTGTTTTGTTTCGGGCTCATACGCATAGATCCATTATTCGTCACCTGTGACGCTCTTATAAACGTCTTTTGAAGCACCGCGATCGTATTTTTTCAGCATTTCTTTACACCAATCCACACGAGCCTTTTTTTGAGCGATTGTCAAATTGTGCGGGATCCAACGAGAACAAACCTTTTTTACGGCCAGGTGTTCATGCAATATCGAATGTATGCTGGTGGGAGAAATGCATAGGCATGCCTCTATCTGAAGGTATGTTACATGACGGTCTTGCATTATCAGTTCACGTTCGGCATCGATGTTTTCTGGCATAACGGCTGTTTTTGGACGACCTTCACGGAATTCGTCTTTGAGCGAGCGTCGGCCACGATTGAATTCGTTGTACCAGTTTTTCACAGTGATATAGCATGGTGCTTCATAGACATACAAAGATTTTAGTTCATCGATGCACTCTTGTCGTGATAATCCACGTCGAAAGTTGTGAAAAATGATCGCACGAAAATGTTCACGAGTTAATTCCATTTTTTGGCCGAGATGAATTTTTTAATTCCCTGTAAATAAAACAATTCACGATTAAATGACAAAACGTTCTGAGTGATGTTATGCTAAAAAATGTCAAACTTTCCAATGGAAATGTCAGATTGCACCTGGCAACACTTAGTGTTGCCTAGCCCAGAAATATATATAGCAACCTATGTATCAAGTAGAGAAGTGACGAAATGTAAAAGTGAAGGTGACTTGAAGGTATTTAGCGACAGAATATACAACAAAGAACCGTTATAAATTCAATAGGCTGGCGTAATTTAAAAGAAATACAAAAATAAGCGCCATCTAGCTATGCGCATAGTCTCTTTCCTTGAATTCAACTCGACAGTTTTATTGAGTTCAGAGCAAAATTTCTTGACTTAATAAAAAATAAATACTTTACCCGTTTGAGGCATCATAGTATGAACTTGGACTTTTATTTTTTTCATAAAATTTGAGGTTTTTGAACACTAAGCTAGTTTCCATCGAATTTTTGAACAAACTACTTTGCTCTTGGTTAATAAAGTTCTGTCAGTATTTGTGATTTTAAAGCAGAAACTCGATACTTTTAAAAATATCTTATCCTCAAATAAACGCGATACTTTTCAGCTTTAATTATTACCATATGGATGTATAAGAAAGCATACTGTTTGCTCAAATATCACACCAGCGCTTACCATTCTCTTTGCAAGTCAGATGCTCAACACATGCAGTCATGATTTTGTAAGTACAACCAGACATTTCTTCATCAGCAACATTGTGAAACAAAGACGCTGTTGTTTGAAATTAAGGACGGCTTTATCGGTACAAAGTGCTAACATATGGGACGATATCAATATTCAGCACAAAAACATAGTGTATGATATATGTATGTACATGTAGTACATGTGGAGGTATTATGAGGAATTGTATTTTCTTAGAGTGGAAGAGGCGTTGCTAGTATTGATGGAGTTTGAAATTGAAGGCATATTTAATGCGTTTATTAGTGCTTGCATACACGTATGTATGTAAGTTTGTCTGTGAATATGTATATATTTATGTACATGATATAATATATATGTACGGGTGTATATATGTATATAAAACAAAATGTTTAAGAGAAGCATATTTGAGGATAAAAACTGGGCTCAATCGCACTGAGAATTATTTAGAAAATAATATTTCTTCACATGTATTAACTTCCATTTTGTTTCATGAAAAACTTAAAAAATTAAAGTTTTTGATATTCAAACGTATCTCATACACTCATATACATACATACTTATATATAGCGCGAAAACAGAACTAATTGTTTAGGTGAACTGCCATCGTGTTTATCGTGTAGTGTAGTACTCGGTTTGAAAAAAAACGATTCTTAACTTTGTTAAGTTATTGATAGTTGTACGATGTACGACGGATCTTAGGTTAAGTTAGGTTAAAAGGTCGGTCGTAAAAAGGTTCTTGGACAGCTTAGAACACCGATTGTGGTACCTATAAACTCCTATATATTGGATCATAAAAACCTTAGAATTCGACAAAGTGCTGTAGGACTGTCATAAATTTATTGAGGAGACTAATATCAATTTCGGCTATGACTTCAGATTCGCTGAAGGTAAGATTTCCGAGATGTTTCAGCCTCAGCCTTGCAAAGGCTGGACACAGGAGGAGAAAGTGCGTCGGTGTTTCCTACACCTACAACTGTGACAAGTAGCATCCGACAAGATTTTAAGCTAGCGATCTCATTAATGGAGTTTTTTTTAGAGAGAGAAATTGTTTCTTTTTTGATATAGATGCTTCCTCGAATGATACAAGCAGAGATTAATGTAGACTCATTCAGTTCTTTATTTAGAAATTTGCTATAAAAGTTTGATTGTCCATTTCATTTATTGTATGGGTCTGAAGATATACTGAAAGTAGCCAGTGCTTCCATTCTGCTCAAAGTTCCGAAGCTTAAATCTTAGCTAGAAAACTAGCATTCAAATAAACCAATGTCACCAAAAACATTTCGGAAATAGTAAATAGTTAGGTAATTCTTCGTTAGACATCGAAGCCGAGTGACGCCAGGTTCTCCTCTATCTGATTTCTCCAACGGATTAGAAGTCTTAGTCTTCATCTGCTCTCACCGACATCGAAAAGTTGCATAACTGGTAGACTTACTTCACTGAACTACGTCCCCGTATATCCCGTCCAGGTCATCTTTCCATCGACGGCGTTATTCGCCGTTGCCAATGCGCCAAAGGACCATATACTACTGTTCCCAAAAAATTTGTATTTTTTTTGACATTGTATTTATTTTGAAAATTCTTTATTTCTTCTTCTAAATCAATTTCATCCCCTTCCGATGCAATGCACTTATGCCAACGGATTTTCCAATCTTCGAAACACTGGTTGTAGACACTTTCCGGGATGGCCTTCAGTTCCGTCTTCCCGTGATCACGAATTACGAGGGCAGTATGGGATGGTGCATTATCGTGGTGTAAAAACCAATAACTGTCTTTCCACAATTCCGGACTTTTTAGGCGGATAGTGTTACACAAATGACGCATAACGTTCAAATAATATTCCTTGTTGACTGTTTGACCGGTTAAAAGAAATTCATAATGCACAACACTATGATAATCGAAGAAAACAGTCAACATGACCTTGACTTTTGAGCGACTTTGGCACGATTTTTTCGGTCTCGGCTCTCTTTTGGCATGATATTCCCTCGATTGATCGGTTGTTTCGGGGTCGTAAGCATAGATCCAAGTGTCATCGCCAGTTATAATGCATTTCATGACACCCTGGTAGTCGGAAAGCATCCTTTCACACACTTCAACGCGACGCCTTTCTTCCAAAAAATTCAATGTTTTCGGTACCAGTCGAGAACTGACGCGCTAGAGGCCCAAAACATCCTTCAAAATAGTATTGACTGATGCCAACTTCATCAGCAAGGTCTCTAATTGTTAATCGATGGTTTTTCAACACCAAATCTTTGATTTGTTGAATGTGAGCTTCGTCGGTTGAGGTTGATGGTCGCCCTGGACGCTCTTCGTCTTCGACACGTTCACGGCCGGCTTGGAACTCACTATACCACTTGTAAAAATTTTTTTTAGACATAGACTTATCACCATAGGCTTTCTGCACCATCCTCAACGTATCCGCAGCAGAAAATTGATTCCATAAACAAAATTTAATGCAAATTCTTTGCTCAACAAATTTCGACATCGCAAAATATGAAAAACTCACTTTTAGCAGCTCACAAAACGACACGTATCTCAAACACTAATGAATATTTTTCATGAAATTTGACATGAATGTGGCTGACAGTACTGCCAACCTAAAAAAAATAATTCCCCAAATCTTTCGACGCGCGTAGTTTAAATTCAAATGTCCTTTACCTCCTTTTTACAAAACTTTTATCTCGATAACTCATAACCATCAGATGTCTTTGTTCAAACCTCCGCACCATGTTGCAGGTCGGAAATGATGAGGGATTTGTAGAGTTTGTCTTTATTCGTCGAGGACTTTACTATTCATTTACCTACTAAGTCCAAAGTTCTAGCACCGTTTGGTTAGTGTAATTCTGCGTTGGATTTCAAGGTTGACATTATTGTTGGTATTAATGTTTGTTCTACGACTTCAAAGTTATGACTGTCAAGAGTCAGTCAATTTGTTTGACGAAAGTAGATATTCCTCGTGCATCACCAAACCCCTACGGGTAAATTGGGACTAACAGTGCGGCTGATGGGGATAATGATATCACCACCAGCTGTACACTATTATAAATTGTTTTTTCCACTAATAGATTGCTTGCTATCGAACGACTCAGAGAACTCTCCTTTGTCAAATTTAATAATCGATCTACCTGAACAATATATATGTATATAAACAATATGTATAGTATGTATATAAAAATAAAGAAGAAGGAACGGAAGTGAACATCAGAGTTTCAACACCAGCTTCACATTGCCATATTTCTGTCATAACATTTATTCATTTATCTAGTTGCGTTCAACCACAAATCCATAAGAATCCTTTGTCTAAGTTCGTTGGCAGCCTTTTTCTGCCTGTCCACTCACAAATGGACAACGTCTGTCTGTCTGTTTGTTAATTTCAATAAATAAATATTGAATTAAGTGCGTGTATGTGTAATTCAGTATACGTTGTTATTAATATTATGATTATATTATATATAAATTTATTTTCCAGTGTGCGCACGCAGCCGAAGACAACGAGAATAGCAGACAAGGTTTTTTGTGTTCATAATTTTAATTTACTAAAAGTCTCGTGTTTGTTGCTTCACTCTGTTTTATCACAGACACCGAATCTTTTACTTGCGTCACGTTGCATAACTACGGCATTGGTGGAAGTTTTCATTCACACAATGTTAAGATATTTACTATTATGTTTTGCTTGTTTTCTAAATAAATTATAATGTGTTTTTAACCTTTTTGCGCTTTTCGTCTGTCTTTTGTTGTTGGTAAGTGATTTTTTTTCGTTTTCGAAACTGTTGGCGATGTTATCTTTGTGTCTGGGTATACAACTTTTGTTTTGACTTGCATTCTTCTTCTTCTGTACACATTTTCATTGAGTTTTTTCATAAATTATAAATAATAGGGGAAGTAGTAGCTTCTCAATGGAATCAAAAAATAAAATTAATGACATAAATAATCGTAGAAAAGAAAGATGAAATTTAATTTCAATCAAAAAAGTTGTTGTTTGCCGTTTTCGATTCGCTAACCTTCAATAGCTACATAGTTTTAGCTCGGCTTTTTTTACCAAAACTCACATTTTTGTAGCCAAAAAAATGTAATACAAGAAGATGTGTGTGCTAAGGATGTACAAACTCTTCGTCTATCTGCTCTTTATTTGAAATATTGCATTTACAGCAGTTGATTGCATATTGGATCTACGCTTGCGATCCCGAAACAACCGAATAATCGGGCGAATATCGTGCTAAAGGCGAGCCGAAACCGAAAAAACACGTCAAAGGCCGAACTATAAAAAGATTTACTTGGCCCTCTACTATGAAACTTGATGCACGACGGAGTGCTAAGAACACATGAGCCAAAAATTTAAAAACTATCGCATATGCGGATGATCTTATAGTGATAGCAGCGGCTCAAACGCAATAAGCATTGGTCAGGCCCAATGGTTTACAACACTAAGTTTAGAGCTGTCTGAGCAGAAAAGGGAAGTATTGCTCATAAGCACAAGGAAAGTGGACAAAAAGGGTATCACTCACCATCCGGGAGTACGAGATTACTTCACAGCCGCAGCTGAAGTAAGTAAGTAGCAAAGCAATTCAATGTTCAGTGGAGTATGTTGGCCAACAGAGGCTGAGTACCAATATGGACAGCGGCGCTGGACATAAAATCATATACAAGACCAATAAAAGCAGTGCATAGGATTTTTGCAATCAGAGTAATCAGTGCTTTCGGAGCAATATCAAGCGATGCTGCTGAATATCAGCGATAGACCAGCTTTCAGAGTCATCTACAAGGCGGAAAGAAGCAGAGAGAACCAAGAGCCTTACAATGTGACAGCAGTGGTAGCAAACCACATCTAAAGGACGTTTGGACCCACAGACTGATCCCAGACATTTATTCGTGGATAGACAGCCGACATGGGGACCTGAATTTCTACCTAACCCAAATGCAGAGTGGCCATGGATGCTTTAGAAAGTATCTGTTCCAAATGAATCACGGCGTTAGTCCAACCCTGAGCACGATACTAAATTAGTATCCCCGTTTTTTAAACATAACGGAAAAGCTAAAATCTACACTCGGCTGTAGTGTAACCGTGGAAAATTTTAGAAAACATAAGTGTCAGTTCTCTGATAAAGTTGTCAGTGAAGCATCAGCCCTACTTATGACAAAATTTAGATACTCACATTAGATTAGGCTTCAGTTAGTCCGAACAGTTGAGGAGACTTAAATGAATTTTTCTCTTCCATGCAGTAATAACTAATACTGTGGTTCTATTGGAGAGGTATGAGTTTGGGGTAGATTAGGTTTAGCGGATTGAATTTCCGCACTCCGGCTTTTGATGCTTCCCCCTACTATAAAAAAAGCCGAACTCGGCAGAAATTGCTTAAGCATTTTAACTAAAATGAAGTAGAAGAAAACGAAGTTTCGGAACACCACTCTAACACTCAAGGTCTGTCGGAAGAGAAATAGAACTTTTTAAATTTAACTGCTTCTGGTGGCGCCACCTATTCGTGAGTATATGAAATAAAACGTTTGATCTCTTGTTGACATTTTGTAAAAATTTTACGACAATTGGATAACTACAATCGATGTTATCGATCAAAAAGTGACAGCAGCTTTTGGTCATCGGTCGTAAAATGCATTTTGAACAAAGAGCAAATATTAAATTTTGTTTTAAACTTGGCGAAAACGTTTACTGAAACATTTCAAATGAAAAGTTTATGGTGATCAGTGCCTATCCCGTAGTAATGTGCATGAGTTGTTTAAGCGATTCCAAGAAGGTCGTGAGGACCTCTGTGACGATCAGAAGTCCGTCGTCTTCAGAAGTCAAAAATAAAGACAATGCTGATTTGTTTTTACGATTCCGTGGGTATTGTACACCGAGAGTTCGTCCCACCTGGCCAAACGATTAATGCTGTATTTTACCTTGGTGCTATGAAGCGTCTTTTGTCACGCATTCGTCGTGCTCGACCGCAATACCGTGAGGCAGGGTCCTGGCGCCTGTTGCACCATAATGCGCCGTGTCATCGGTCGACGCTTGTCACCGATTTTTTGACAAAAAAACTCCATATTAACCATTATCACTGACCCTACTCACCTAATCTGGCACCCTGTGATTTTTACCTATTTGGAAAGCTTCATTTGCCCATGAAAGGAGACTGGATTCAAGACATTTCAGCTATACAAAAGGCGACGACCGATATTCTCAAGAGCATTCCGAAAAATTACCTTAAACACTTATTTGAAAAATATTAATTTTTGGTTGTTTTTTTTAACAATCCTGTTTCTTTTGCGACAGAAAAGAACTGTTTCAAAGTTGTTGCAGCAAAAGTTGTCAACAGTTATTTATAAATGGTTCCAGAGAAGTATCATGCATGATCTTCTAATGGATTTTGCAAATTCTTTAACATGCAAAGTTAACATCTTAGAAGCTTGCATTTTCTCCAATTCTAAATAAATTTTAGTAGCAATCTGATCTAATCAAATACAACAAAAATTGGATTTATTTTAAAAGCAATTAGCTTATTATTGCATTGCTGCTCCAGCAAACAAGTAAATTTTGTCTCCTCAAACCCTGCGCTACCTCACGGCCTTATGCGTTGAAGAGGAGCATTACATGGCAGACTGTGGACTCCAACTCCGACTTTCTTTGTGTTTGTCGAATTCAATTTAATGAAATTGCATGCTATGAGCATTGTTGCTCAGCTGGAATTTCGGTATATCAATTTCTCATTCACTGACAGCGCAAAGTCAGCCAACTGCACCCCACCAGCCCTCTCGTCACATGCGTAGACATGGCGTACATATGTATGTATGTAAGTATTTGAAAATGCGTTTGCGAGGACAACGACTTGCTTATTTTGGAAATTCCATTGCAAACCAACGAACCATGTTCGATTTGTAGAATTGCTTTTATGGGACACTAACACACATACATACATACTATATGTATATTTAACATTCATTTTTTGCATTTTTCTATTATTTTCGCATTTATTTGGTTTGTGTTAGGAAGAGAACACTGTGTGCGTTGCTGATAAAAACATTTGCTTCGCCAATGAGTCATTTGTGTAGTCAACAGAGGTGCCGTGAAGGGCATACGAGCATATACCACACATGCACATAATATATCTTTGTATGTTTGTATTTATTTGACGCTTGTGCGCAATTTTCTATTGTCCCAACACTGACAACAGTAGATAACAAATGTTGCATGTTGCAGCAAATGTGGCGCGACGCATTATAACAGCACAGCAACAACAACAGTGAGAGAGAACTATCACCATGTATGTATGTATCTGCACATTGATGACGGCGGAGACCATAATAACGGTGGCAAGACAGCAAAACGCTTTTGATATCGTCGTCTATGACAGCTTTATGGATGTTGTCGAAGGCACTGTGGTGCTGAAGAGTGACTACATCCGACATTAGAGGGTGAATAAACTGTAATCGGACTGAGAAAACAAAAAAAAAATAAATAAAGAAAAAATAAAAAAATAAAATTCTATAAATAAATGAACTTTAAGGTCAATTGCTCTATTGAGATCATTGGATCTGCTTCGACAAGAGATGGCAAGGGTAAGTAAAATTTTAAAACTTACGGTTTGCTTTCCTAAAATTATTAATGTAATAGTGATCAATTTTAGTTCCAAGGTAGGTCAAAATAATGGTGTATCTCCTAACAGCTCTAGTTTAATGTCCATTCAGAGAAACCAGTGTTTTAATAATCAATTTGAAAGGAGTTGATGTTTCCATGATATGTTAACCAATCCTCTAATATATTATTTTTTGCAGAAACGCAATATCGAATATAAAACACTTTCTTTCTCTTCTTAGTACATACATGCATACTATCTTTTCAAGGCCTACAACCTTTTGAGTTTCGAACTTTCATTTTAGAAGGTTTACAGTTTCGTTTCAATGGATTTTTATTCATCTTTATAGAACGCCTAAGAACTTTAGGTATACCATAAGTTGATAGGGTGGATATCTGACGATGCATCATTCTATAACCATCATGTCCTCTCTGAAACACCCAGTGCTCCTGAAAATTTTATTTGCGCAACTTTCCTGCTGTGTCAGCCCTCTGACAGCGATCTGTCGGTAATACTGCCAAAGGTATGTCATTTCTTTTGAATTTCAGTAGTCGAAAAAATCGATTGCTTCCACCGAAACTCAGCTATATCTGTAGCATGCTTGTGGATTAATTATCTAAAAGTAACGAGAACCTTACATTCCTTCTTCATCGTACTCGAAATGGCTAATTGGAATCTAATAAGGCATGTTCTGACGAGCTCATCTGTTTCCACTAATAGATCAGTAATAAGAGAATTTAGTGATTTCAAAACAACTTGGCTATCAGTGAGCATAAAGGGGGTATTCTGATCTAGAAGCATGAATTTTGGGTAATTTATAAAGTGTCGTAAAACAAGGTAATTTACTATCCATTTTTTATTAGTTATTTGTTAATTTTAGAAGAGTACAGAAAAAAATTAAAAACTAAAAAAAGTAAAAAATTTCAAAAATTATGAGCTGACGAAGTGGAGGGTCTCTAAAAATTTCCACGTGGCCATAACCATGATTTCAACCCTTCTAGTTATCTGAAACCAAAAAAAAGATTATTAATCTAAAATAATGTCGCAATGGCCGGAACTACAGAAAAGTGGGAAACATTTTTTTCACAAAATGGCGACTGCCTGAAAAAAAAAGTTTTTTTGGATCACTTTTTCTGACTATTTCGAATTTTTTAAAAATAATAAAAAATAAAATTTTGGGGATGGAGCTAGCTCCAACGATAGACAAGCCTATAAAGAAGACTCCATAAAGATTTCAAGTAAATCGGTTCAGTAGAACCTGAGAAATCGTGGGTATCGTTTCGAATAATTCAGTTTTGAGAAAAGCGCGTTTAAAGTTTCCTTAATGCCTTTTGTTCGATTAGTTCCGGCCGAACCAGTTTGGATGCCGGGTCAGAAAAATGCCTATATCTCCGAAAATAATTTGAATTTTGAAAAATCCTCTTATACACATATTCGTGAATAGTTAAACTTTGAAAATATAAAAAAAAAAATTTCGATTTTTTTAGATTTCCAGACCAGAATACCCCCTTTAGGGTTCTTCTTGTAAACACACAATTTGTCAGAACAAGAAAACTTTTTTTCATTACTATGATCTCCGCTTGAAATACAATGCAGTGAGTTGGTATACGGAAAGCGATTCTGGTATCTAATTTTACTGAAAATGTACCACTTTCCACTCGTTTATCCAGTTTAGATCCGTCCGTCAGGATTCATGCATAAGTAACGATTATTCCTTACTCATCTTCTTTTATAACAGAGAGGTGGTCTCTCTTTTCTCCGCTGGTGCTGTACTGAATACTTTCAAATCTAGAAATTTCCGTCCGTTTCTCTAAAAGTATACAAGGTCTGTCGCAAAAGAAACAGGACTGTTAAAAAAAACAACAAAAAATTCAAAGTAGTTTCCTTGTGCTTCGATACAGCGTTTAGCCCAGTCAATTAGCATTTAAAAGGAGTGTTTAAGGCCATTTTTCGGAATGCTCTTGAGAATATCGGTCGTCGCCTTTTGGATAGCTGAAATGTCCCGAAACCAGTGTTCTTTCATGGGCAAATGAAGTTTTCCAAATAGGTAAAAATCAATGGGTACCAGATTAGGTGAGTAGGGTGAGTGATTAATGGTTTTTGTCAAAAAATCCGTGACAAGCGTCGACCGGTGACACGGCGCATTATCGTGCAACAAGCGCCAGGACCCTGCCTCACGGTATTGTGGTCGAGCACGACGAATGCGTGACAAAAGACGCTTCATAACACCAAGGTAAAACACAGCATTAATCGTTTGGCCAGATGGGACGAACTCTCGGTGTAGGTAGGTAGGTAGGTAGGTAGGAGTGCAGCCCTATCGGGCTCAATTAGCACTGATGTGCCATTTTGATACACTATTCGTAGAAACCTCCTGTATCTGCTGTTACGTTCCACCCTCTCTCTCAAACCATTTTGAGGTTTCGATGAAACTACTTATGTCCGATATGCTTTTGGTGGAAATCCATTCAAGGTTTGGTTCTTGGTGGATTCCGAGTGTTTTGTGTCGTATCTGTGCCAGAGCCGGGCATTCGCAGAGAAAGTGGAGGATTGTTTCCTTGTTCCCTGCTACTCCGCAACTTCGGCAGATGTCGTTGTAGGGCATAGCCATTTTGGACGCATGTACCCCAAATGGCCAGTGCCCTGTTGTGGTAGCTGTTATTCTGTAAATACTTTTTCTTGACCTATTTAATAGGTCGTTGGTTCTTTTCCTGTCGTATGTTAGCCATAATTGTTTAGTTATGACGCATTTTGTACTGTTTTTCCACCTGTTGTTTGCAATTTGTTGAAATTGTTTATTGATCTCTCCTTTGATCGATCCTGTTTTTCCACCTGTTGTTTGCAATTTGTTGAAATTGTTTATTGATCTCTCCTTTGATCGATCCTAGCGATTCATTGAGGAAAGCTCCTGCCTTTGCCAACTCATCTGCTTTTTCGTTACCGAAAATGTTCCTGTGGCCGGGAACCCAGATCAAGTTTAGCTGGAGCTTGTCTTTTATTGTGCTTAGTGCTCTCTTGCAGTTGTGAACTATACTGGAATTTGTCATGGGTGAAGACAATGCCAGGAGGGCCGCCTGGCTATCCGTAAATATAGTTGCTTTATGTATATTCCCGTGATTTTCTAATAGAACTTCGCAGGCTTTTTCTATGCCTAGTACTTCTGCTTGGAAGATGCTAGCCGAGTTCGGTAGACGTATAGAGAGAGATATGCCCAGATCAGCGGAGAATACCCCCGTGCCCACTCCGCAGTCCATTTTGGACCCGTCGGTATAGACTGAGGTGGTACCCTCCTCTGCAACTGAGCCTCTTCTCCATTCTCGTCTAGATGGTATCCTCACCTGGAAGTGTCTATTGAAATCCAGCTTTGGGAGAATGTAGTCTGATTTATTAATAGTGAGCTTATTCAGGATTACACTATGTCCGTAGTTCTGCTGATTCCAACCTCCCAATTCTTTTATTCTTATCGCCGCAATAGCTGCTGTTTTTTGAATAAAAATGTCCATTGGTAGTTGATGCAGGATCACATTGAGCGCATCAGTCGGACATGACCTGATTGCGCCCGTAACACCCGCACATGCTGCTCTTTGTATTCCATTTAATTTTCTAATGTTGTACTGTTTATTTAGCGCTGGCCACCATACCAGAGCTCCATATGTGAGTATGGGTCTTATGACCGCCGTGTACATCCACATGATTATACTTGGTTTGAGGCCCCAATTCCTGTTGACTATTTTCTTACAAGTATAGTAGGCCATGTATGCTTTGTTTATTCTTGTATTGACTACCAAATAATACACAGTATAGTTTCAGTATTTTCATATATTCAATGTATCAGTATTGTGTAATATAATATATAATAGCGTATGTATTCACTGCGCACTCGATGACTCTACTATATTAACTGCGCACTCGATGACCCTCGTTATTACTCTACTCGCTCCTCGCTCGTTTTCCATTCGCATCGATGGTGCTGCCAGTTGTCATCACTCTCTAGGGTTGCCACATCCCTCCTATTTTTTTTAGCTTCAACTTAATCCCTTCTTGCTGAGCTGATGGTTGGTCGCCGGTGAGTACGTTTGTAGGTGGTGATGTGAACTTAGCCGCTGACTCAGGACGTAGTGACCCTTGTGACGTTCCTGTCTCCTCCGCGCCTGAATTCCTGGATAGTGTTGAATGTTGTTCAATTGGTGGATGTAACAATGTTCCTGGTGCTTTCTCTGACTCACTGGCTGGTTGTTGGTTAGCGGAGGGAATTTTCTTAACATGGCTGATGTTCCTCCGCAGCACCTTACCATCGCCTGAAAGCTGTACCTCATCGCCTTGCCTTTTAACCACAACGTATTCGGTTGCATTGAAATTTGGTGTTAACTTGTGCGGGAATATAACGTTTTTCAAAAGCACAATATCCCCAACTCCTATGTCCGAGCTTTTCGCCCTTCTGGCTGCATCAGCCTTCTCTTTCCCCTTATGTTTATTTATGCAGTCCAAGTCTCTTGCCGACGAATCACCGATTTCTTGTGTTAGATCACGTATGTCTGGGATCTTGTCACGAATGGTCCGATTGAACATTAATTCCGTTGGTGTAGCCCCGGTTGTGCTGTGAGGTGTCACATTGTACATCATTAAGTATTTCTGTATCTCTGACTTATAGTTCAGCTTGTTAGAGTGGGCAATTTTCAAACGCTTTACTAGTGATCGATTTATATTCTCGACCTCTCCGTTAGCTTGAGGCCAGTACGGCGGTGTTGTGACTAGCTCGATGTTATTCTCTCTACAGAATTCTTTAAACTCATTGCTCACATATTGCCTCCCATTGTCAGTACGCAAGGATTTAGGTAACCCTAGTCTAGAGAAGATGTCTTTCATTGATTTTATAACAGCTTCGGAACTTATTTTCCTTAAGAACACAACCTCTTGATAGCGCGAGAAATAGTCGATCAATACGAGTACATATTCACCATTGGGAAGAGGACCTAATAAATCCGTTGCCACACATTGCCATGGTCCGTCGGGGAATCTGTGTCTTTGCATTGGGGTTGGATTGTTTGGTAGTGATACCAGCAAGCAGTCTCGGCAATTTTTTACAAAACGTTCGACCTCTCTGTCAATCAGGGGCCACCAAACCTTTGCTCTTAGTCGTCTTTTCATCGCCGACTCCCCGGGTGTCCTTCGTGTGCGAGTTCCAGTACTCTTTGCCGTAGAGATTCGGGAATCACAATGCGTCTCCCACGCAGGAGTATATTGCCTAGCACCGAAAGTTCTAGTCGGAACGGATAATATATATTGGATGTTCCCAAGCTCCACGAGTTGTTACTTATGTGAGTGATTGCATCAGATATATGATCATCCCCTGTACTTTTTTTATCAATGACGGTTACTGTAAGAGTTGCTGGCACGGAACTACACACGATTTGGAAAACATTATCTTCACAGTTGCTGTCGAATATATCACTACTTGAAAACTTGACTAGTCTCGATAAGGGGTCCGCTATGTTTTCCCTTCCAGCACGATAAATTACTTTAAATTTGAAAGCTTGCAGTCGTAGAAGCCAACGTTCAATTCTGGCAGGTGGCTTGGATGTCGGTTTAAAAATAGCTTCAAGGGGTTTGTGGTCTGTGACCAATTCAAATTGTAGTCCTGCTAAATAATAATAAAATTTCTCTACTGCCCACACTAAAGCCAAGCTTTCTTTCTCTGTTTGCGAATATCTTTTTTCAACGTCTGAGAGACTTTTGCTAGCGTATGTGATTATCTTCGGATCCCCACCGCTGTCGAATTGAATTAAGACTGCTCCTAAGGCTATTGGGCTGGCATCAGCTATTACGCGCGTTCTGTTCTTTGGATCGAAGAATGCTAAGTTGGGTATTTCCGCTAGATAAGTTTTTAGTTTTTTAAATGCCTGTTCTTGATTGTGACTCCAGATGAAAGTGCTACTTGATTTTAGGAGACTCCTCAAAGGCTCAGTAATATCAGCTAATTTTGGTATAAATTTCCCTATGTACGTAACTAGGCCTAGGAAACTTCTTACCTCGTCTTTGGTCTTTGGAGCTCGAAATTCCCCGATTAATTTTACTTTCTCTGGATCGGCAGTGAACCCCTGTTCCGATAACATGTGCCCCAGAAACTTTAGCTCCTTCACTTTCCAGGCGCATTTACCTGTGTTTAGTACGACACCATTCGCATTAAATATTCGCATAACGTCCCTTACTGCTTCGTCATGTTCTTGTTCCGAGCTTCCGAATATGATGACATCGTCGATATAATTGAGAACGTTCTTGCAAGGTGATAACAACTCTTCCATTATGCGTTGGAAAATCTCAGGTGCCGAATTTACCCCGAACATTAACCTTTTGTACCGGAATAGCCCTTTGTGTGTGATAAACGTCGTTATTTCTCGGCTGGCCTCATCGAGTTCGATTTGATGGTATGCGTTTTTTAAATCCAGCCTCGAGAACAATTTTGCATGTCTTAGTTTTGTCATGAAGGAGTCGAAGGTGGGTAAAGGGTAGTTTTCACGTAGTATGGCCTCATTTGCGCGCCTCATATCAATGCATAGCCTCACGTCCCCATTAGGTTTAAATACTATGACCACCGGCGATATCCACGAGCTTGGCCCTGGAACTCGCTCGATTATGTCTTGGTGTAATGCTTCATCAATCTTTTCCGCCACTTTCGTCTCTAATGCAATCGGAATGCGTCTTATTGGTTGCTGGACCGGCCGGATACTACAATCTATTGCTAAACTAACTTTAATGTTTTTAATTTTTGGAAATGGCTCTTTATCTTCAATTCGATGGACATTTAACCCTACTCTCAAAACATTAAGTTTTACTGCTGAGTCCCGCCCTAAGAGTGATTGACTTCCCTTTTCAATAACATAAAAGGTAGCAATCAGTTCTGTATGAGCTGTAGCGATTGGCGCGTCAAATACCTGCAACACTTTCAAAAGCTTATCCGCGGCATACGCTTTGAATTGATTTGGAGAGTGGGACCGGATGTTCCACACTACGGCCTGTCCGTTTCGTAACTCCGACCAATCTCCTTCACTTATTAAATTAAATCGAGACCCAGAATCTATTACCATGTCAATCGTTCGGCCACCAACAGAGCATCTAATCCTCTCATCGCTCATATCATCATCAATTTTAAAACAGTCGAACTCCCGCATTTCTTCAGATCTCATCTCACCCTCATCATTTATGCAGCGCACTCTAGATGCTGCCATGCGCCGCCGTTTCAGGTTATCATAACTACCACTTCCGTGCTCACGTTTGACCCTTTTTGTTTTACACCTCACTGCAAAATGACCCTGTAGCATACATTTATTGCATTTAGCATTCTTAGCCGGGCAGTTAAAGTCATTACTCGTATGCCCTTTACGCCCGCATCTATCACATTCAGCAGTATCAAACTTAGTTTTGTTAGCGATTTTGTTTACGTTTAGTGGCACTACGTCAGAAACCATTGTTGTCGTTTGGCTTTTTATTGATTCGTGTATCTGACACATTTCAACCACCTGCGTTAAATCATGTTCTTTTTCCAGGAGTCGTTTTTTCAAATCTATTGGTGCCCATACATCGATGAGTTTATCTTTTATATTCGTTTCTATAACTTCTTTCTCGGTCTTACCGAATTGACATTTAGCAGCTTGACCTCTTAGTTTTAAAATGAATTTATTTAGGGTTTCCCCTTCCATTGGTTTCAGGGACCTAAATAGATGTCGTTCGAACGTCGAGTTCCTCTTTGGAGAGAAATGTTGTGTCAATTTACCCACGAGCACCTCATATGGATCTACACCTTCTTTTCCTTCTACCAGCGCGTCTGGGATATTATACGCGACTTCTTGTAATTGAGCGCCGCCAAGATGTAGTAGTTTACTTCTTTTCTTAGACGCAGTGGTAATGTCTTCTGCTTCTAAGTACAGCGTAAACGATCGAAGCCATTTTTCCCACTCTGTTCGGATTATCGACTTGTCCATCACGTCGCATAGAAATGGTGCCACACTGGGATTCATCATTTTCTTAGTAAAATTATGCCTTTACGTTTGTATGTATATGCAATTTAATGCCAAATTTTCTCTCTTCTCAAATTTCTTCACCTTGCAATTTAATGCCTATGCAATTTAATGCCTATGCAATTTAATGCCTATGCAATTCAATGCCGAATTTTCTTTTTTTCTCAAATTTCTTCAACTTGCAATTTAATGCTTATGTGACTGAATGCCGAGTTTTCTCTTCTTTAAGTTTTCAGTCGCTCTCACACACTACCAGTTGTTTTTTTTTTTTTTGACTCGCTGAATTGCGCAGTTATTTGCAAAAAAATTCCTCTCCACCCTTTCCGATTCGTTTATCTTTTCCTTTTTGTTATCCCATTCTCGTCACCACTGTATTGACTACCAAATAATACACAGTATAGTTTCAGTATTTTCATATATTCAATGTATCAGTATTGTGTAATATAATATATAATAGCGTATGTATTCACTGCGCACTCGATGACTCTACTATATTAACTGCGCACTCGATGACCCTCGTTATTACTCTACTCGCTCCTCGCTCGTTTTCCATTCGCATCGATGGTGCTGCCAGTTGTCATCACTCTCTAGGGTTGCCACAATTCTTTTTTCTATATTTATTTTCCAGGACAGTTTGGCGTCAATCTCCACCCCCAAATACTTAGCTGTTGGGGATAGAGTGAGTGTTGTGCCGTTTAGTACCGGAAGTTGAAACTGAGGTATTTTGGTTCTGCTAGTGAATAGCATCAGTTCTGTTTTATTCGGGTTAACTCTCGGTGTACAATACCCTCGGAATCGTAAAAACAAATTAGCATTGTCTTTATTTTTGACTTCTCAAGACGATCGACTTCTGATCGTCACGGAGGTCCTTACGACCTTCTTGGAATCGCTTAAACCACTCATGCATATTACTACGGGATAGGCACTGATCACCACAAACTTTTTTCATCAATTGAAATGTTTCAGCAAACGTTTTCCCAAGTTTAAAACAAAATTTAATATTTGCTCTTTGTTCAAAATGCATTTTACGACCAATGACCAAAAGCTGCTGTCACTTTTTGATCGATAACATCGATTGTAGTAATCCAATTGTCTTGAAATTTTTACGAAATGTCAACAAGAGATCAAACTTTTAATTTCATTTACCCACCAATAGGTGGCGCCTCCAGAAACAGTTATATTTAAAAAGTTCTGTTTCTTTTGAGACGATCAAAATCAAGTACTTTTAAGGAAAACTTGAACCTATAAAGGGTATAAAATCTACGATGTAACCGACGTTAACGTTTTTTCTTTATCCTCAACATATTGTTGGATCATTTAAGAATAGATTTTCCATAACTCTAGAGCAAAAATCTCGAGGTGGAGGGAGAAACTTAATGATTGTAACTGTGAGAATGTTTCGGCATATTTTGCTATCAAGTGAATCAACCGGATCTACGGCTTAAGAATTCATTACGATATCCATTTTTGCAACGAAATCGTTTCTCCATATTTCCGTTCCAATGGCTATGGTTCGACAAAGAACTTACTACTCCGCTATGAGTTAATGTTTCAACCACTGTCAGTGTCCATCTCGGCAACGGAATTCTTTTGCCGCTGTCATTATTGCTGATAGTTGGTGTGCTGAATGCTCATTCATTGCCTTTACAATGTTGGTTGTTGGCTGTTTGCTGTCGGCTGTCAGGGACAGGAAATGTGGCAATGACTGCACTTGTCACGTACAGCGAATAATGCTCAAAAGATGCGCACTCATCCGCTAGCATGTTGCACGCAACAGCAACATTAATGGCAGCGCCACTGTGCTATGTAGAACGATGGTAAAGAACACAATATACATATGGATGTGTGTGTGTGTTTACATATGTACGTTGTAACGGTACAAACGTATGTGTATTGTGTGGGTGAGTTGTACGTGTTTGCGGGACAGCCTTGATTCCTGGTGGGGTGTTGCACGAATGTCGCGTATTTTGCTGATTGATTTGTTTTATTGTGTGTGTGTGTGTGTGTAGAAATGTATATACGTATGCACGACATCTTTTATTTACTGTTTGTGCGCTTGATTAAATTAAATTTATTTTACTTTATTTTATTTATTTGATCGCAACTACCATGCGGCAGGCAATGGCCAGCATAATAACTGCAAAGAGTGGAGGGTGTAAAGCACATGGAAGGCAGAATCAGTTAGACGATTAGCGAATATATGTAGTTTTGCTTACGCACTCTCAATTCGAGTGTGTACATTTGAAGTTCCGCTTTGGCGAGCTTGTCAGCGGAAATTGGCGAAACAAAAGTTATCGCCAGCCCCATGGCTTGCAAAATATCCGCTGAGCAATCGGGGTCAAAGGGCATGACGGCACGCAATCAAATTCGCACATAAAATCGTGGCAATTCGATATTGGCGCTGCCGAAGGCAGGAAGAGTTAGATCAATCAGTTAATCGTAAATATGACATCAGCGCCGCTCTCTTGTGAGCAAATAGCAAAGGAACAGTCGCTGAAAAACACCAAACGAAAACATAATACAAACTGGCGTACAACCGTTGGTTAAATGTGATTGTTTAAAAAATAAGTGACTTGAGAAATATCTAGTATCAACTAAAAGACGGAAGATCACAAAATTTTCTAACAATCATCGCTCAATATACAAGGTGTGTCCTAAAAAGACCCTAACTTTTTGGATACAGAATAAAATAGATTATATTATTTCGAAAATTCTATAAAAAGAAGTGGCGATTAATAGAAGGCTTCAAGACTGGAGTAGAGCCACAACGGTGATCTAGTGACTGATGCCCAGAGCATGCCGAAATTATGAAGGGAACACTTCTCCAGACTGCTTAATGGCAGTGAAAGCGTAACACCAGATGGCGAACCCGATTCCTCAATCGATGACGATGGAGCAGACGTTCCATTGCCCAACCATGAAGAAGTTCGAACAGCAATTACTCGTCGGAAGAACAACCAACCAATAACAACCGGGGGGGCGATGGATTCCCGGCCACGCTACTCATATATGGCGTCGAAAAATTGATTAGAGCATGAATCAGCTTCTTGGCATAATATGGTCTGCGCCAACTGCCGTGGGATAAGACTCTTCAACATTGCACATAAGCTTCTATATTGGTGTAAGACTGGAGCCCACCGTCAAAAAACTGATTGGACTTTTACAGAGCGGCTTTAGACATGGAAAATCTACAATCGACACAAATCTTGGAAAAGACCCGTGAAAGGAAAACCGACACACACCACCTCTTCGTCGATTTTAAAATCGTCTTCGACAGCACGAAAAGGAATTACTTCCATGCCGTTATGTCTGAAGTTGGTATTCACGCAAAGCTAATACGGCTATGTAAGCTGCAACATTAGAAGCTCCGTCAGAATCGAGAAGGATCTCTGTGAGACGTTCAATACCAAGCGAGGTTTCAAACAAAGAGACTCCCTATCATGTGACTTCTGCAATCTGATGATATTGATATCATTGGCCTCAACATCCGTGCTGTTAGTTCTGCTTTCTCCAGACTGTGTAAGGAACCGAAGCCAATGGGTCTGATTGTGAACGAGGGCAAAACGAAATATCTTCTGTTATCAAGCACAAAGTCGTCGCATTCGCGACTTGACTCCCAGGTCACAGGCATAACTTCGAAGTCGTGGATAATTTCGTTTATCTTGTAATCAGCATTAACACCACCAACAACGTCAGCCTCGAAATCCAACGCAAAATAACTGGTGCCAGCAGGTGCTACTTCGAACTGAATAGGCTATTGAGAAGTAAAGTCCTCTCTCAACGAACAAAGACCATTTCTAATCATCATCCTCGTCCTGTTATATAGTACAGAGGCATAGACGATGTTTTTGAGAGAAACGTTCTGCGGAAGCTTTATGGCCGTTTGCGCATTGGCAATGGCACGATGAGCTGTACGAGATATACGACGACGACGAAACATAGTTCAGCGAATTACAGGACAGCGGCTAAGCTGGCTAGCTCAAGTCGTACGAAAATACTTTTCGATGCAGTATCTGCCGGGAGAAGCAGGGGAAGAGGAAGACACACTCCGTTGGAAAGATCTGGTGGAGAAGGACCTGGTTACACTTGGAATCTCTAATTGGCGCAAAACAGCAAAAAGCGAAGGTCAAGTCCTTATATGGAAAACTCTTTTATTTGACAAGATATCTTCATGAAATTTGAAATATATTATAATCCAAGGGGTCGCTACAAACTACACAGAAATTTTTTAGATCGGCCTACTATAGCATGGAGCTGTCATTTAAACTCACCGATCAAAGTCAAGATAAATATCTTTTTATATCAACCTACGGTTAACTTTTTTCCTTGTTTTTATATTCATTTATGAGAACGCGAATGAGTGCAAATATTAGTTTTCTAAAAATGTATGGCTAATGATCAGCAGAAAATAAATCAAAGCAGACCATCTACCGCAGCGGAAGCATATTATTCAAATATTATAGGCAAATATTTTTTCATGGTTCTAAATAAACTATAATTATCTGCGCTTTCCATTTTTACGTGAATGCAAATATTTACCATTTGCCCTACGCATGTCTACACACTTTGTTTTGAATTTGTATGTACCGTGCATGGGTGTGTGTTGTGTATTTGTGAAGTAGTAATCAGATCGGCCCGGCTATCTCGTACACTCCAGTGAGCAGACATAGCCCAGCAACTCACAAATTATGCACATTACGAGCTATAACTACACAAGCACACACACATGTATGTACATACCCACAAGCATACGAGTACGCACACAAATGTTTGTTGATATTCCGCGAACTGTTAAAGCGTCAGACAGGTTGCTTATTTGAATGCTTGGCTGATTGCCTGCTCACTTGGCCGGCAACAAGCTCATTTTCACTGCCGACAACCAACCGGCAAGCAGTACAACAACACCAACAACAAAGCGTCAACAGCAAACAATACACCCGAGGTCAATGTCTCGATCTTGTGGTGCTCTCGGAAAAGCTACGAACGCTTCCATGTAAGCAAATATGAGTAATGTATATAAATGTATGTATGTATGCATGTATAGGTGTAAATATGTACGCTAAGTCGGGCTTGTAGTTGAGCTTGTAAATTAGTTGTATTTGTTGTGTGCTCGCATGCTTTATGAGCATTATCTACTTTGGAACCTCATATACACACATCTGTCGATGTAAGCGTGTGTGATGCGCCATACAATTTGAGCCAAAAGGCATTTGGCCGTAAAGTGATAGGTTAAACAGTTCGCCCATCACAACGTTTCACAACCGGTTATGTGAAATTTTTGGTTTTTCGCAAAATTCTGACAGCTACACACACGCTCACCTGTACCTAAATATACATCCATATGTATGTTAGGAGCTGTGAATATGTGTGGCAGTAAAACAACTGTAAAGTGTTGACCTCGGCAGCAATTAAGTGAAGCTTGAACTTAATTTTTAGAGGCATTGCGTAGGTTCGGTGATTTGAAACCTTCGTAGGTGGCTGGAAGCCAAATAGAGTCGGTTCGTTTGAAAATTAACGAAGAAACTACTGAGTATGCAATTTTCTATTTTTACAGAGACATGTCAACATGATTGCAAGTTACAAAATATTTCTGAGGACTCTCGTCGGAAACAAATCTATTAGACCAGAGTAGACCCTTTAGCAGACCCAAAAATTAAATAACAATAATTTACGGGCCATCTAAGGTCGGTAAAAGGACTGGGAGGGCAAAAGTTGATTTTTTAAGGGTTTATCTCGATTTTCGGCAAATTCACGAGTCCCGTAAAAAAATGAAGGAAACATTATTTCGACTTGACAACGACAAAAAACCCAAATTTATAATAAAAAAATCTCACGTCAATATATCAGATTTTTTATAAAGTCAGTAAGCTTGTGTTTAAATTTCTCTGATGGCATTTTTTCCCTTTTTACCATTTTCAACAGCTTCCGCATTTGATTGTGTAAGGAATTAAGAAATTTAACGTAGTTAATTCAGTTTTAAGAATACAGTTAAAGGAAATGAGGTAAGGACTTGGTTTCGATAGAGAAAAAGAATGAGAATCAGTGAACCATACACCCAACGTCGCAGTGTTTTTGTCAGGCTATGGAAGCTGTCCACATATGAGGATGTGACAAGAAAAGTCGGAAGCTGCAACTCAGAATTATATTTCTACTGAAGTAATAAATGCGAGCCAAGGCCAGGCAGCAGTGAATGAATGACAAATATTCCATTAGTTTCTGTTGAGCTAGCGCGAAGCAGACGCCGCCATTCAATCGTCCATTTAGGATACGATATATGTAACCTGGTCTACGGAAAGGGGGCTTAGGTGTCAAAAAATCAATTTTTTTTTTTTTTCGCACGTTAGCTCCTTTTCGTAGACCAGGTCACATATAACAAAATTTTAGAGTTTAACCTCACACTCTTTAATGGTGTGTGTTTTTACGAAAGTAGTTTTTAACAATCCCTTGTTTTTGTTTTTTTTTAAGTCAGAAAATATTTACCAAATAATTTTCAGGAATACTGCTGAAATGGCAGCTTAAAGGTTTAAAGAACGATTAATAACTTTTAAGAATGCTACGGAGTAAACAGTAGACTCGACGGTCATGGGTTGATATCTCTGCTGAGATCTTTAACATTAAACTCGGACACTTTAGGTTGTCAAATATCTCCCTTCCGCCTTTTCGTCTTTTGAATTGCGTGGCTATTTATAAAGCGCTACAGAGCTCGTATCTAGCAATACTATACAACTTTGAAAGGTCTTGACATAAGCCTACAAAACGACGCTGTGCATGATTTGGACATTGCGTTCGACAGCTATAGACGTGTAAACATGGAGTTCACTAACGCCGAAATTCGCGATATTTTAAAGTTTTCCTTCCTTAAAAGCAAATCCGCTAGAGAAACGTTCCGTGAGATTAATGGTGTTTTGGGGGATTGTAGTCTATCACTTCGAACTTCGGAGGAATGGTTTCGACAATTCAGAGCGCGTGAAATTGACACCATGGATAAGCAAGCCGGCGGAAGACCTGTGACAACGAATATCAATCAAATCATCTAAAGCATCGAGTTAGACTAGCATGTAGCATCTCCTTACATCACCCAGAAGATGGGAGTTAGTCACTAAACCCTTTTAAACCATCTGCAGGAGGCTGGAAACACAAAAAACTTGATGTTTCGGTGCCGCAAGATTTGACGCAAAAAACCCTTCTGGACCGTATCAACGCCTGCAATATGCTGCTGAAACTCCGAACTCGACTCATTTTCGTAGCGGATGGTGACTGGCGACGAAAAATGGATCACATGCGACAATATCAAGCGAAAACGGTCTTGGTTGAATCGTCCCAAACACTGGCCAAGCCGGGATTGAGCTTCTTCCATATGGCTAGACGCTTAATTCTACCATCTACTACTAACAACTGGACCGCTTGAAGCAGACGATCAAGCTTGAAGCAGAGCGCCAACAAGAAGGGTGTAGTGTTCCACCAGGACAACGCCAGACCACACACTTCGTTGATGACTCGTCAGAAGCTACGGGAGCTCGAATGGGAGGTTTTATCGCACCTACTATATAGCCTGGACATAGCGCTAAGTGATTACCACCTGTTCCTGTCCATGGCGAACGTCCTTGTTGGTATAAAGTTGAACTCAAAAGAGGCTTGTGCAAAGTGGCGTCCGAGTTCTACGCAAATAAGTAGAGGGGCTTCTACGCGGGGGGTATTACGAAGTTGCCGTCTAGATGGACCGATCACTACAACACTTTTTATAAAACATTGAATGAAGAGCAAAAAAGCGGGAAGGAGATATTTGACTACCTTATAGTTTTATATTTTTTCTAAAATGTAGGGTCATTTGCTGAGAAATATAAAATTGAAGTAATGCCTTAAAACCGGAATAATTTTTGGACCTTGGCACTAGTATATTTCACAACTCCGTTTTTACAATAAAATTTGTGAATTTAACACTCACTACCTTGCCGATGGAATTTTGGTGCGGTAATGTCATTGTGACCAGTCCAAATCATAATATTAAGCAAGAATCCGAACCAATTGAAAAATTAAAATTTTTCACACATTTCGAAATTATCATTTAATTTTGAGGTTTTGATTTATCTACCGAATTTCCAAACTGCCGAAGCCTATTATAAACATGCGAACTTATGAGTAGGCCAATGAAAGTATTTTTTTTTTTTTTTCAAACCAAGAAAATTAGCCGAAATAAAATAGTGAATGGTTTTCAAACTAGTTCATTTTTCGTATTCAGAATAAATTTTTATGAAATTTTTTGCTTTTTTGCTGAACGATTGAGTTTGATAGAAAGAAGTAGCTTTCCGGTTCGTATACGGATCAACTCTTCTGCAATTTTCTTCGTATCAAATTTGTAAATTCTACAGTGTTATTTTTTCTTCATCTCTTCACGGTTGTCTAATTCGAATACCACATTTGAGAGCATCAATAATCTTACTTGAAGGAGAATTGTATGAGAATGAAGGAGTTATTTCGAAAAAAAAAAAAATATTTATTAAGAGATTTTATTGTTTTATGAAAGCAAAAGCTCTTTCTATGTTAAAGAATTCCCCGCACAGGTTTTGAACAAGGAAGACTTAAACTGCAATACAGGAAAACCAAAGATTATTTCACAGATTTTACTACTGACCAAAGTTAAATACAATTTTCCTTGTAATTTCCAAATTAACAACGTTAAAGACAAGCAAAGTTTTTCAATTCGAATCTTAAAAAAAACTTTCCTGTAAATTCTATACAATTTTATCTCGCTTTAAACATTTTCCTTGCCATAATCATGAAATTACATCTTCCTGCAGCAAGCAAATGCGAGCTTTATAAATTTCCGCCATCGATGACTCACAGCTAATTTGACATATATTTTATACAAGCACATTTTTCATTTTTATTTTTTCATTTTATTCGTTTTACATATCTCTACTTGTGCCTAGAGTGTAGAAAGTGGTGTTGCTGTTGTATGCAGTGATGAAAATCCATCTATTGATCGGAACGACGACAATAAAGCTACTTCCAAGCAACTGCGTCAACGCCACTTCGCATCTCCTTCAGCCTACAGACAGCTGAGCGCTCTTAACCTGTTTGTGGTGTTGCCAATAATTGTGCCAATGTGCCTACACAAACATACATACGCTCATATACATACATACATACAAGTGCAAGTAATCTCACACTATTCTTGAGATAAAGAAACAACACTCAAGTTAACCCACAAAATACAGATTCTTCTTGCTTTTCCTTCCTTAACGAAATGCCTTTGTTTTCGAATTCACACTTCAAGCGGGTTCACAACACAAACGCTGTTAATGCTTGCATCTGTATGTGTGCACGAATGTGAGACCGAGTCATCCATCTGCCATCTGTGTGTGGTTTCTTTTGTCCACTCTACGGTTAGCACGTCTCTTGCTCTTTCCCATCTTTCGTAAGCCTTCTCTTCGAGGGGAGATATGCTTTTTATTTTCATTTTCGTTTATTCACATTTCGTATGATTCATGTTATTGCTTCGGTATACTACGCTTGCCAACAGAAAACTGAACAAAAAATCGGTATATGGTTCTCAAAGAGATGGTTACGCCTTCGAAACCGGTTTTCATTAACATTTTGGATACTATTTATTTGCTATTACTTTTTTGTGATTTTTAGATGGTAAGTGTTTCGTTTTCTTTTATTTGTTTGCAGAGATAATAGGACGAAATATTATCTTAAATATTTGTAAAACTGTCATAAGTCAGCTTTAGTGATACAAAATCAGTAGATGGTATTTTTAGCGAGCAGAAAAAGTGTCGGATCCAACTAGCAACTGATAAAAAAATATTAATGACATGGATGCTCTAGTAAAGAGAGTGTGCGGAAGTTTTGAAAGTATAAAAATTTGTTCGAATAATGCGTAGCAAAATTTAATTTTCTTTTTTACTGACGTAGACACCGCTTACGCGATTATAGCCGAGTTAACAACAGCGCGCCAGTCGTTTCTTCTTTTCGCTAAGTGACGCCAACTGGATATTCCAAGCGAAGCCAGGTCATCCTCCACCCGGTCTTTCCAACGGAGTGGAGGTCTTTCTCTTACTCTGATTTCACAGGTGGGTACTGCGTCGAATACTTTCACAGCTGGAGTGACATTCGGACGACATGACCAAGCCAGCGTACCCACCATTTTTTAATTCGCTAAACTACATATGTCAATATCGTCGTAATCTCATACAGCTCATCGTTACATCAAATGCGATATCCGGTGTGCCCAATACCTAAAGGATCACAAATCTTCCACAGAACCTTTCTCTCGAAAACTCGCAATGTCGACTCATCAGATGTTGTCTTATTCCATGTCTATGCACCATAGAGCAGGACGGGAATAATGAGTGACTTATAGAGTTTGGTTTTTGTTCGTCGAGAGAGGGCTTTACTTCTTAGACGCCTGAGCAGTCCCTCATAAATTATACTACGGCTTCGAAGTTATGGCTAAGTGACGTGGGTCTTCACGATTGCGACGTCTGTTTGTTTGATGACAGGAGATATTTCGTCTTGCCCTCGTTCACCACTAGACCCATTTGCTTCGCTGCCTTAACTATTTTGGAAAGCAGAGCTAACGGCGCGGGTGTTGAGGCCAATGATATCAATGTCATCGGCGTACGCCAGCAGCTGTACACTCTTATAGAAGATGGTACCTTCTCTATTTTGTTCCGCAGCGCGAATTATTTTCTCCAAGAGTAGATTGAAGAAAACCCACGAAACGGAGTCGCCTTGTCAGAAACCTCGTTTGGTATCGAACGGCTCGGAGAGGTTCTTCCCGATCTTGACGGAATTTTTGGTATTGCTCAACATCAGTTTACACAGCTATATTAGTTTTGCGGGGATACCAAATTCAAGCATAGCGGCAAAGGGCAGCTACTTTTCGTGCTGTCAAAGGCAGCTTTGAATTCAACGAAGAGGTGGTGTGTGCCGATTCTCTTTTCAAGGGTCCTTTCTTTTGGCGCATGGTGAATATTTGGTCAGCTGTTGATTTTCAAGGTCTAAAGTCGCACTGATAAGGTAGTTGGCGCAGATTGTGGGGTCTCCCGTTTTGTGGATTGGGCAGAGCATACTTAAATTCAAATCATCGGACATGCTTTCGTCCGACCATATTCTACAAAGAAGCTTATGCATGCTCCTCATTATTTCTTCGCGTTTTGAATAGCTCGGCCTGCAATCCATCTTCCCACGCCACTTTTTTGTTCTTCAGGCGGGTAATTGCTATTCGAACTTCCTCATGGTTGGGAAATGGAACGTCAGCTCCATTAGGGAATCGGATTCGCCTTCTCATGGAGTTACACTTTCACAGTCATTCAGCAGGCTGGCGAAGTGTTCGCTCCATAATTTTAGTATGCTCTGCGCATCAGTTACTAGATCACCTCTAGGGGTTCTACAAGAATATGCTCCGGTCTTGAATCCTTGTATTAGGCCCAAAGTAAGTATTTCATAGAGCAAAGTGAACATACTTTCTGCAACATAATTATCGGTAAAATTATCGATATAAAATAATCGATAGCTTGGAGTCTATTAAAGTGTCATTGCTAATATAAAACTAGATTCAACTAATGTCGCTATTAATAGTACTTTTATTATGTAAAATATGTACATATGTATTTTTGCCGCTCTTTTTAAATCTACGTTTCAGGCTGTGCTTCGTTTACATATAAGTACAGGCTTTAATTGATAAATAAAATATACAGCTAATTTCAAATGACCACAGAAAAGTGTATAAAGTCTAATGCAAACGCAAATAAATATAGGCATACGGACTTAAACTTGCTTTAACAATACACTTGCTGGGTATTTCTTAGATAAGAGCTGTGTATTTTATATACTTTATACTTATTTATATTTCTTATTAAAGATTAATTTTCATTCCGGATACATAAAAATTCGTTATTATCAAGAACAACATGAAGCTTAAATAAAGTTTGCTTTAGTAATGAATAAATAACCAATTATTTTTAGAGAATTTGTTTTTTCCAAAGCACAATAGCAAAATGGGTTGAATGAACAGTTTTCCAAGCCATGTTTGGGTGCACTTTCATATATGTGACCTGGTCTACGGAAAGGGGGCTTAGGTGTCAAAAAATCATTTTTTTTTTCAATTTTTTTTTTCGCATGTTAGCTCCCTTTTCGTAGACCAGGTCACATATTTATTTTATATATAAAAAAATTTGCATGGTATTGGCGGAGACTAGAGAAGCCCGTGGCAATTAAAATTTAAATAACTCTTCGTAAAAAATCAAGTCTCAAGTTTCGAAATAATTTGGGGAACTTTGGTGAAATGTATGTATTTAATAAAATATAATAACGCTTTCATTTCCGTTACATAAGTCAGACTCGTGGAACGTGACTCCCACATAGCAGTAACTATAAGAATGACGAAAACCTTTTCCTGTAAAGTATTATGCCAGAATTTTCCTAATAATTTTTTTAGCACAATTCTGTTTAGTGAACTTACTACTGTGCCCAAAAAATAAGGTGACATTTGAATTTAAACTGCGTGCGTCGAAGGATGTGGAGAATTATTTTTTTTAGGTTGGTAGTACTGTCAGTTACATTTATGTCAAATTTCATGTGAAAATATTAATTAGTGTTTGAGATACGTGTCGTTTTGTGAGCTGCTAAAAGTGAGTTTTTCGTTTTTTGCGATGTCGAAATATGTTGAGCAAAGAATTTGCATTAAATTTTGTTTACGGAATCAATTTTCTGCTGCGGATACGTTGAGGATGGTGCAGAAAGCCTTTGGTGATGAGGCTATGTCTAAAAAAATGTTTACAAGTGGTATAGTGAGTTCCAAGCCGGCCGTGAACGTGTCGAAGACGAAGAGCGTCCAGGGCGACCATCAACATCAACCGACGAAGCTCACGTTCAACAAATCAAAGATGTGGTGTTGAAAAACCGTCGATTAACAATTAGAGACCTTGCTGATGAAGTTGGCATATCGAAAGGCTCAGCCAGTACCATTTTGAAGGATGTTTCGGCCTCAAGCGCGTCAAATCTCGACTGGTACCGAAAACATTGAATTTTTTGGAAAAAAGGCGTCGCGTTGAAGTGTGTGAAACGATACTTTCTGACCACCAGGGTGTCATGAAACGCATTATAACTGGCGATGAGACTTGGATCTATGCTTACGACCCCCAAACAACTGATCAGTCGAGCGAATATCGTGCCAAAAGAGAGCCGAGACCAAAAAAATCTAAGCAAAGTCGCTCAAAAATCAAGGTCATGTTGACTGTTTTCTTCGATTATCGTGTGTTGTGCATTATGAATTCCTTCCAACCGGTCAAACAGTCAACAAGGAATATTATTTGAACGTTATGCGTCGTTTGCGTAACGCTATCCGCCTAAAAAGGCCGGAATTGTGGATTGGTTTTTACACCACGATTATGCACCATCCCATACTGCCCTCGTAATTCGTGATCATTTCGCCAAAAACTCAACCCATATCGTTCCGCAACCACCATATTCCCCTGATCTGGCGCCGTGCGACTTCTGGCTGTTCACCAAGCTCAAAAGACTGCTCCGGGCACACCGATTTTATACGATAGAGGAGATTCAAGCCGCAGCGAAGACGGAACTGAAGGCCATCCCGGAAAGTAACTACAACCAGTGTTTCGAAGATTGGATAATCCGTAGGCATAAGTGCATTGCATCGGAAGGGGATGAAATTGATTAGGAAGAATAAATAAAGAATTTTCAAAATAAATACAATGTCACCTTATTTTTTGGGCACAGTAGTATGTAATGAGTCATCCATTACTCGTACAGATAATGAAAACTTTTAATATTAGAGATTATACATTAATTGTCTCAATCTCACGATAAGTCACATAACGATCTTGCAATATCAGTTTCCTCATAGCATCAATCGTTTCCGGAACAACAACTGATCTTGGACTATTTTCACGAAATTCGTCTTGGAGCGATCTACTACCTTGTAACAAAATAATCGCGTAAAAATGTTCGCGATCTAATTCCTGCTTTTGACCGAGAAGAATACCTCAAGTAACTGTAAATAACGACAACAGCACTCGTGTGTCAAAACGTTCTCAGTATTTATAACATCAAAAATGTCAAACCTAACGATAAAGTTGCCAGATTGCAACGCTACGGTTGCCAAGTTCCGAAATAAAAAAGACAACATATGTAGAAACATTAATGGCACCAGCATACATTCAACATTGCATGGACATTTTACTGTAAAAAAATGTGTTAACGTTGGACTCCACACAATCTGTCGATCGCGCATAAAAATGCTCATGTCAATTGGTCCAGAGAAATGTAAAAAATATACGATAGCGGTGCTTCGAAACACGTCAATGGCAACGTGCCCGCTGACCAATCGTGGATTTATACGAATGAGCCTGAAAGTAAACTGAAGTCGACTCTATGGGTGTTTTCAGTTGAGGCGAATCCAACAAAAGTTGTTCGCACACGAAGCACTTCCAAAGAAATGCCACGTATAGTACTGACCTGACACCGAATGGCTTCTTTCGATAGAATCATTCAAGAACCATTCGTGATTGTCTAAATTAGCTAGAGTGCATATAAGCACCAAAGACAATGAATGCTGTAGACGTCTCGGTAGCCATAAAATGTTATTGGAAGGCAGTAAGATGAAGTTCATCGAGATCAAAGGCTGTATGAGTTGAGTATGGGGTATCTCTGTGCAAAGTCGGTGCCATTAGAGCTCAATATCAACCGAATACAACATTGCATTTATGCTTCTGAGCGGATTTAGAACTGTTCTGTCGTAAGAAACTCGAATTTTTAAATCTGCAGGCGATGAACGGAACTCAAAATGGAAAAAAACTTAGCAGGCAGTTATGACTTTTTTTTTGGGGATGGGTGGATCTCACGGGAAGAAAACGATGTTGTGGCAAATCAATTAAAACTTTGGGGAGATTGCTTTATTTGAAGTTAGGAATGTTTTTGTGCTCATACTGTATTATACCGATTTGGCCCACAGCAACTTTTTTCTTCCCTTTCTCTCTCTCTCTCTCTCTCTCTCTCAGAAAAATGCTCGCTGGACAGAAATTTAGCGAGAGCGAAGAAGTAATTCACGAGACCGGGACCTTATTGGAAGCAAGTGCCAACGAATCGTTCTATAGAAATACTACTGAAATATATTTAACTTCCACATAACAAAAAATTTACGCAAAATAAAAATGCATCAAAATGCTGCATATTAGCCTGATACGTAGGTTGCTATATATATTTCTGGACTAGGCAACACTAAGTGTTGCCAGGTGCAATCTGACATTTCCATTGGAAAGTTTGACATTTTTTAGCATAACATCACTCAGAACGTTTTGTCATTTAATCGTGAATTGTTTTATTTACAGGGAATTAAAAAATTCATCTCGGCCAAAAAATGGAATTAACTCGTGAACATTTTCGTGCGATCATTTTTCACAACTTTCGACGTGGATTATCACGACAAGAGTGCATCTATGAACTAAAATCTTTGTATGGCTATGAAGCACCATCCTATAGCACTGTGAAAAACTGCTACAACGAATTCAATCGTGGCCGACGCTCGCTCAAAGACGAATTCCGTTAAGGTCGTCCAAAAACAGCCGTTGTGCCAGAAAACATTGATGCCGTACGTGAACTGATAATGCAAGACCGTCATGTAACATACCTTTAGATAGAGGCATGCCTATGCATTTTTCTCACCAGCATACATTCGATATTGCATGAACACCTGGCCGTAAAAAAGATTTGTTCTCGTTGATCGCGGTGCTTCAAAAGACGTTTATAAGATCGTTACAGGTGACGAATCATGGATCTATGCGTATGAGCCCGAAACAAAACAGCAATCGACCGTGTGGGTCTTCCAAGACGAGCCAAATCCATCGAAAAAATAAAAAATAAAAAAAAAACATTTTCGTTGATAAATATGCCTATTTTCATTATTAGGTCAGGAATATATATAGCAGCCTTCGTATATACATATTTGTCTTTACTTAAATTAAATACGTTAAAATGTAAATACTAGGCTTGTGTAAATACTTACCATTTACGATGATAATGAAAATGATCGACACGAAAATCAGGTTTAATCCACATTTTGATGACATTATTGTTTAACAACAGCAACAACAGAAAAGTATTTGAGCGTTAATACTAAATTGCAGTTCATCAACACGTTTTACCGCGACGCGTTAGAGAGCACAACGGAAACACCGCGACACACTGTAAAACTTATTTACTTCGCCTACAAAGATTCAATTGAATGGTAGAGGCGCGATACGCCGTTGATTACAGCAATCCGTTACAAACGTTGAGTACGTAAATTCTAATGCGCTTGTTTGCTGTTAAACGCCAACAGTTAAGCGACCCTAAACCGACTGCACTATTCAATGCGATTCAAGCGTTCTTTATACGTACGGGCATGTGAAATGCCGAACGCCCGAATGTGTGCTATGCGGTTTCAAGGCTAAAATGCGCACCGTTGCGCCTGTGAAATTGCCAAATTTCCACAACAAACACGGCGGCGACGACGACGCAGCACCGAAAATTCCGCAGCCACACAAACGCCGCGACACGCGGCAGGCGACTAGGCAGCGAGCCTTAAACGGTTGCGTCTGCTGTGTGGCGGAAAATCGTGAAAACGGGATTGTAGTGTGGCGTTTGCCGGCAGCCGTTCGGTCGCGGTTACAGTGGGTTTTTTCGCTAGGTATGCCTTTCGGTTGGCAATGTGCAGCAACTAAATTTTCCGCACGTTTTGCGGCGCAGTTTGCCAGTTGTTATTGTTATTGTTAAACTAGTCGGCGGGTATTTCCATAAATGGCATGCGAGTATTCGATTTCGTTCTTACGCGCGTTTACGTGTTTAGATGGCGCGGATGAGGTGGCGGACACACAACGGTTTTACCGTATTTAAATTTGCCGAGAGCTTATGATTTAAATTTATTTATTTTTTTGTTTTTTTTTGTGCGCCTGTGTAGTTGCCAGCTTTGGCCGGAAAGCCAAAGTGAAAACAAAGGCAATGTATCAACCCGATCAACCGTCGCAGCCACAAGCCACTATTGCGCTCCCCGCGTAACACCCGTCACTGTCGTACATACGCTTTGCACTTTACGTTGTGCATTCGCTCGTCGTTTTGCTCGTCACTTTTTATTTTGGCTTCGCATTTGACACTTTTTTATCCACTGCCAATTATTTTTTACACTTTTCGCTTTGACTTCACTCACTACAAGGCAATGCGATTTGTGTGCTTTTAACGGGGTTCCCACTTCGCATTTACGTATTTTCCATTGAAAATTGCTTTTATTTAGATATTTTTCCGACGCATTTCGTATTTTTCACCGCTGATTGGCGCAGTCCTTCGCTGGCTTTCCCTGCTTTTTTCTGCGTTTTGCTCTATTTGTTCGGTGAAATTTACAATTTGCATTTGATTTTCAATATTTTATTTGCAAATCCTTTTTATTCTTGCTCTTCACCGTAACATTTGAAGTGTGGTTGTTGTTATTTGCAAGCAGTTAGCAAGCAGCGTATGTAGTTTGCGTTGCTTTGTTGTATAGACGAGCTATTGTTTTCGTCCTGAAATGAGAATGTGAGAAAAAGTCGGAACTATTATTATAGAAAATTTAATTGCAAGTAACTTTTTAATTAAATTTTGTTTACAATAGCAAGTATGTTTTCTATTTTTTAATGCATTACATAGGTATGTATATCGACTTCATAACATAAGGGTGTACATATGTACAAGGTCTGTCGCATAAGAAACAGGACTATTAAAAAAAAACAACAAAAAATTTATATTTTTCAAAGGTTATATTTTTTTATTCAAAGTAGTTTCCTTGTGCTTCGATACAGCGTTTAGCCCGGTCAATTAGCATTTCAAATGAGTGTTTAAGGTCATTTTTCGGAATGCTCTTGAGAATATCGGTCGTCGCCTTTTGGATAGCTGAAATGTCCTGAAACCAGTGTCCTTTCATGGGCAAATGAAGTTTTCCAAATAGATAAAAATCACAGGGTGCCAGATCAGGTGAGTAGGGTGAGTCAAAAAAGCAGTTGCAAGCGTCGACCGATGACACGGCGCATTATCGTGCAACAGGCGCCAGGACCCTGCCTCTTGGTATTGTGGTCGAGCTCGACGAATGCGTAACAAAAGACGCTTCATAACACCAAGGTAAAACACAGCATTAATCGTTTAGCCAGGTGAGACGAACTCTCGGTGTACAATACCCTCGGAATCGTAAAAAAAACAGCATTGACTTTATTTTTGACTTCTGAACACGACTTTTTTCGGTGACTTCTGATCGTCACAGAGATCCTCACGACCTTCTTGGAATCGCTTAAACCACACATGCACATTACTACTACGGGATAAGCACTGATCACCATAAACTTTTTTCATCAATTGAAATGTTTCAGTAAACGTTTTCCCAAGTTTAAAACAAAATTTAATATTTGCTCTTTGTTCAAAATGCATTTTACGACCGATGACCAAAAGCTGCCGTCACTTTTTGATCGATAACATCGATTGTAGTTATACAATTGTCTTAAAATTTTTAAGAAATCTCAACAAGAGATCAAACTTTTTATTTCATATACCCACCAATAGGTGGCGCCACCTAACAGTTATATTATATTAGAAACAGTTATATTTAAAAAGTTATGTTTCTTTTGTGACAGACCTTGTATATGGTAAAATTAAGGTGAATTTGGCTGCGGTAGCGTCAAAGCTTAGATAACTCAAATTTATGGCTGGGAAAACCGAATATACGACCTGATCACTGAAGAGCAAAAAAGGCAATTAGATTAGTCTTGCTCTGTCGGTTTTTGGAAAGTAATGTTTTTTTTTTTCTTTGGGGGGAGAATTTCCCTCGGCAGTGATGAATGACCTTCACAGGAATTAATGTTTTTTTTTTGTATTATAATATCCTAATCGGGTTCATAATCAACGCTTCTTTTCATCATGAGACTTAAGTAGCACAAGGATTCATATTTTAAAGGGTGATCTATCTTAAGTAGCACAAGGATTCAGGTATTAAACGGTGATCCATCTCGGGGTTCCCTACTTTGTTACGAAAAAACACAGAAACTTCAAATTAAATCGGAATTAAACATTCGAAAGAACATTCCTGGACATTTATTTTTTGGAGATTATCTCTTTCAAATGTTGGCTACGTTTTGCTTTAAAGCACTTTTCATATCCTCACAGGAAAGAGTCTAACAGTGCGATTGCACACGATCGTGGAACGAGAAATTATCTGTTTTTCGAAGTGGTCTCTCAATAAATCCATTGATTGACACGATGAGTGAGAAGTGAGATCACGAGCTTCAATTTCAGCGGTTTCTTGACGGTTACGTTCTCACCGCCATCATTTTTGAAGAAATATAGACTGATGATTTCACCGGTTTATAAACCAGACCAAATCGTGATTTTTTCTAGATGAAATGGCAGCTCTTGAATCTCTTCAGCTTACACTTCGTCCCAAATGCGGCAACTTTGCTCGTTTCTATAACAATTGAACCAGATATATCACTGAACAAAATTTGGCCCGAAATTGCGGATATTCTTGGAACTTTTCAAGAGCCCATATAGCGAAGCGACAAGCTTGCACAAGCTGTGTTTTGTACGCTCTCAATTTAAGATCTCGACGTAAAATTCGCCAAGTCGTTCCGAACGTCAGTCCGAGTTGCTGCGAACGGCGCCGAACCGACTCTCCATGGTCTTCGTGTACACTCTCAGCTACGGCTGATGTACATATTTGCTTCACTGTGTGCTGGACGTGGCCTCAAGATGGGTGATAGTGTTGCGTATAGGACGCTCAGTAGGCCGATTATGTTGACCATAAATTAAGCGAAACACATTCTTTACAGAACGTGAATTTGGTATCGTAAAATATTGATACGTAATGCATATCTTCTTTTTTGATCAATTATCGACTTGACAGCAGTAAAATTTATTTTTTTGCACATAGAAATATCAAGTGATCTCCACTATCAGCAATCTTGCTGAACAATTTAAATAAAAATCAAAACAGCAAAATTATGACAGTTCCGTAATCGACGGTTAAAAGTTTTGTGTTGACAGTCGAAAATTTCGTAGAAAACCATTAAGCAACAAATT